>JAILYA010000005.1:3721503-4938106 GCA_021437795.1 Rhodamnia rubescens | reverse complement strand
TTATATGGGTTGCTTATTACATCGTTGACAACATCATAAGCATCGCCGAATCTGTAGCTGGCATTGGTGAGTTTGCCTGACATTTTCTCCAGCATCTGGCTTGTGGCACGATTGAAGCTGAGCGCCAATTTGTTCGCCCTATCTTGACAGTCGCCTGATGAACTTAACACCCTTTGGAGCGGAATGCAACCCATCGGCCCCAACCCGAACACCATTAGCTGCCTTGCCCCTAAGCTGTGCAATAACTATGAAAAGTGCACACTTCCAAGTCAACAACAACCTCATCAACTATGAAATGCAGGGAAGTTATGTATCACGTGGACTGGATTTCAGTATGGAGATCTTTACCTCAAGTTGTCCCTGGAGTGTCTCGGTCAGATAATCGACGAAAGAATCGTCGTTGTATTTCCACGAATCGCTGTAAACTGGCATCAGGTAATTGTTGATGAAGTCATTGCTTCCTAAGGCGACGACATACTGGGATTCTTGGAAGAACTTCTGAGCTGCATTTGTGCCGATCTTTCTCCTGATCATTTGCTGTGTTCCTTGGAAGAGCTCGATTTGCTTGTACAGAGAAAACATTTGAATCTGCAAGAAGTAGTGTGAATCAGTCAAAATTTCTTGAGAAAATAACTAGGAAGCATGTCTTAACAGCGGTCGGGTTCTTACAAAGTACGTCCCTGTTTCATTCAAGATCCCTCCACCTCCTGAGGCATAGTTCACTCCATTTTCCAAAATCATGTCCTCCGTTAGGGACGGATCAAGATACGGAGGCGGCCTCGGAAGACCCATTTCGTCGCCTGCGGCAAGATCACACATTTACATCAAGAGCTCTCAAATTAAACCAATTACAGCCATGAGAGCCCGATTAAATCCAGTTTAAGGAAGTTAAAAGGACAAGAGTTGTCTCTTCTCTTACCAATGATATCTGCAACAGTGCGGCCATTGCTGAACCTCCCATTAGGGAGTCCATTGCCGAAATCGATGCCGTACCACGGCAAGTTGGCCTTGGCGAGGCTTCTCGACAGCCGGTTGTTGTTGCCAACGTCGGAAAGAGAGTCCCCGAAAATGAACTGCACGACCTTGGAATCGCATCCATTAAGCAATGTCCCGAGGATGGTCACTATCAATGTCGTTAGCACCAAAACAAACTTCATATGTCGAAACAGACATTTCAAGAATTCAGATGTCTTAATGAAGCTCTGCTCTGTTCTGCACTCGTCTCTGAAAGCTTGGAGAGGTGGGGGTTTTAAGTGATTCCGTGCACAAAATTTTGACAGGAAACCAGGAAACGAACGTCTCCCAGATTTTGCTGATGAACCAACTGTTCGATTATTCAAACCTACTGCATCTACTTCTTGGAATGAGAAACAGAGAACATCGCCCTGGAATTCTCCCTCTCTCTCTCTCTCTCTCTCTCTCTCTCTCTCTCTCACGCCATACGTGAGAGCTGTCAGGACGCAGCAGAGCACAAGGAGGACATGTGTAGAGTCATGGGCTGTGCTTGACCAGACCGCAAAACGATGGAGAAATTCGTTTGACTAAGGAAGAGGAGGATGATTCGGGGTTTTTGAACATCTCTAGAAGCGTCCCTGGTATCGTCTGGGGAGGGGGTGAGTTCACCTACCATACATGCGTGACGTGCTTGATGAGATCAAAGCTTTGTTTCTTCGATCGTCGTCGCCATGACTGACTTGTCATTACAGCTCCGGAAGAATGTTCACGACGTCTGCACCTACAAAGACTCAAGAAAATCCATTCGATGCACAGTTTCCGGTTTGGTGCAGAGGTAGCTTCCTCCAGAGACGCACGTTTTCGATTGGGCAAGGTGTTCGGCCAAGCTTGCTAATGAGCATTTCTTCACCTATCCCGTTAAAATCCAAAATATAATTCGAAACTTAAGAGATCATGAAAAAATTAACATGAATTTGAGTGTGAACGCCTTTTGTTACATTCACATGAATTGGCATCGAACGAGGCGCCTCGCCCATATTTGGGCAAGGCTGCCTCGCCCCGCAAATGGTTTGGGAATGACTAACCTCATCCGCGGCCCCTTGCTCGCGATCGGCAAGGGCCCGCCGATGCTCGCTGGCTAGAACAAAGAAAATGGAAGAAAAAATGAAAAAATTAATGAAAAATTATTTACGTCACCGCCTATCGTGCCACACTGGCATTCACATCGATAGTTTCTTTCCCGGTCAAAATTGATTAGATTGACTTTATTGACAAAATATAAAAAGATTTAGAACTGAATTGAAAATATTAAAAAGGTTTAAAACTGAATTGATAAAATTACGATAATTTTATAATTTTGTGGAGAATTTTCCCCGTTGATTTGGAACGAAGTTTTCTCGCCTAGGGTTCCATCCACCCGAAATTGGAATGAGCCCAATGGGCCATTGACATCAATCGAGTATCCACAAATCAAAGTTAAAGGGCTTGAAAGAACCTGCTGAAGTGGGTAGCTTTTGGGTCCATCGAGTGGGCCAATTTCGGCCCAAGCCCAAGTTCAATTCTCGAATATGGAGACTTTGGATCTTTTCCCTTTTCTTTTCTTTTCTATTTCTCTCTAGTCCTTCCTTTGTTTAATGTAGTTGACGACGATGGGATGCCCAAGTCGATAAACTAATTGCAATTTGATCTAATTAAGGAACATAAGATGACGAAGGATAGCATGATGTCGTAGTCAATAGATGGACTCAATTTTCCATAGCCCTAGGGTATTCTCAAGAGGCAGACGTGATGGATCAATTTGGCTATTTTAAACCCAAGGGAGGAACCAAAATCAAACTTAGGTCATCTTGAGCAATCTTGATATTCTTTTAATTTCAACTCAAGGAAATGCTTGATGCAATGGGCAAACTATTTCTCGTAAAGCCTTTGTTCTCTTTTTGATGTTAATGTCGACCTACGTCGACCGCTCTTTTATGTCCCTAGATTTAGGGTTGCGGCTTGCTCAACGAAAAAGAATGATTTGGAAAATATTTTCTTATGAATATTTGTTATTATCGACGAAAACATTATGTTTAATTTTTTTTTTTGCATGATGAAAATATTTTGATTTCATTCGTTATTGTGAGCGATTATTTTTAGATAAATATTTTTCGATCATCTATTTTTTGTGAAGCAAGCGGACTCCTAAGTAAGGAACCACGGTGTCTAGTGCATTTGGCGAGACTAGCTTCTCGTCGTGTCTTTGACATCGGTGTCGACCGATACCATTGCGGGGCTTTTCGAAAGTCCGATCAAACCAATGGATTCAATCGAAGTATTGGAATGATGACCGTCGAGTATGTTTTAATCGGATTTCCTTGAGTTTGGCCGATTCAATCCTACTTTATCCGGTTCAAATAAATTCGCCTTGTGATTTGGGAGCATCAAGGTCCAACGAGGAGACATCATGTTTCGATGAAGTTTCCGAGAGTTGGAAAATAAAGATTCATCCAGCTAAATCAAATGTTTCCTATCTCAAATTGGTTTCCTCTCTTGAGTATGCTTCCTAGTTTAATCTTTCCTAATTAAGTCTCTCAATTCTTTATCCAAGATTCCAATTAAAATGCGGTGAACCTTATAGTTTTGTAATCTTATTTTTCTTGTGTCAAATACTTTCGTGCAATCAAACACGTTCAAAGAATTTCATCCAATCTCATCACGCATCACTTCGGAAGCTAATTGGATTTCTAGCATAATTTTCACAAGGCTGCCGTCAAGCGGGGAAAAAAAAGTTGACATTTTGCAACTTGTTACTTGGAGACTATCCTATTGAACTGCTAATTGATAATTTGGAATGCACAGCCCCAAAGCAAAGACTCTGTGATAACTGAAGGAAGAAACTACAAGCGACGATCAAAATGTAGCCGTTGAAAAACATGGCAAAGCCAACGGCTCAGATCTACTGGAATATGAGAACAAGAACAAAGGCAGATTCTGATTCTGGGCACAGCGACGGCGTATCCAGTAGATGGCATACAACTTCGGCATCCAAAAAGCGGAAAGAGACTACAGAAGCGGCTCGTGTACCTGTATATGCATACCTACCCATAGACAATTTGTATTCATTATAGACTGGTATTTTCTTTTGGGTAGTTGTCGAAGGGACTTTCTCGAGGCTCTTCGGCGGAGAAACTAACGCCACCAAACGCCAAGAAAAAAGCCGAGTGAGTCTTTCTTGTTAATCCGTCCCTCTTTTCTCTCCATCCCCTGGTAATAGAATCCGCTTTTCATTTCTGGGTCGTGTGAAAGATCGAAGCTTTTGGTCTTGTCTCGCTGTTTCTGGTAAAATTTCTCCTTCTCTTGCCCTGTTTTTGATGTTTATTTCGGCGGCCCTGAATTTGCGCGCGGCCAATATTTTTGGATTCGTGATTTGTCACTGCTCAGTTGGTTTTGCCATGGCGCCATCTTGGTTGTCCTGCTTAGGATGGCGATCTTCATGTTCGTTTGCTGAATGATGGTTCACGAGTGTGTGTCTGGTGCATCCGGATCGCCGTGCTTTGTTCTTGCAGATCTGATTTCGCCAGTTTTGATGCGTGTTGTATTGGCTTGAACTTGCAGTGTTCCTTCATTTTGTAGAATGGAAAGAATCTGCTTTCACTGCCGTCAAAATGAAAGGCTGAATAGGATCCTGCTACATTCTTGTGTTTCGTGGGATTTCCGTTATTGGGCTAGTCTTCTTGATAGGTGCATGCAAGGTTGTAATGACTGCACGCTTGGGTATTCGTCTTGTCTGCTGAACTGGTTATGTTAAGTGTTATTGACTAAACGCCGATCCTGTTTTGCTGTGACTGCAAACACATCCAATCTGGTTTATATGGTTCTTTCTTTTCTTTAGGCGAAAAACAAGCTGTAAGTGTAAAGGATTGCTTCTATGCTTATAAAAATTTGACAACAGGAAGCTTTTTTTTTCCACCTATATCTGTTTGTTGGTCAGGTATAGTTGGTTTTTTCGCAATGCATGTCCAGTTGCTATTGAAATTGCTTTTCAACCATTTGCTTAACTCTCATCAACCCTTTCTGGATATTCAAGTCTTTTCTCAACAAATTCTATGTATTTCATCATGACTCGAACTTTGAGGCCTTAACTCTTTTTTTTTTTTTTCTTAAAAGGGGAAATATCAGTAAGTGTCCCCCAGGCTGGTCTGTCATCAGAAATATGTCAAAGGATATGAAGCTTACAATATTAGGTGCCTTCTTCTAAGGGCTGGACTTTTGGGATTGTGTCTCAATGGTCATGCTTCCTTAGATAAGAATGGCGATGCTGATTACATTTGTGAAACTCTGAAACTTTCATACTGCAAAATGGGAACTTGAAATGTTTAGATTTGTTGGAAATCAATTTTTATTGGGATTTTCTGTACTGTTGATATAGTATGTCTGCCATTGTTTTTACCTAACTCCTAAAGAGAAATTTTCAAGCACTATAGAGTACATATCTTTAATAAGATATGTGTATGCATCTCATATACAAACTTTAGAATTCCCTGGCTGCAATTACGCTAGGAGGTTTCTACTTGAACTAATTTGTTCACTAATCTAAGGGAGATTTCACTACAACTAATTCGAGTAGTTTTTTATCTTCCTCTCTACCTTTAGATTTGCTGGTGTTGAGAGAACAGGAAATTGTATCATTATCTATATATCCTCCTTCATATTGACCGAGAGCCAACTTGTTGGGTCATTGGATCTATCTTCCCTTTTTTGCAATTATGTTGACAATTATATCTCGCACTTCATTTCTGAATGTTCTGAGAACTTTATGCAATATAATCTCTGCTTGAGAGCCCTTATATTACCCAATACAATGTTGCCACTCCACGAATGATTGAACCAATTGGGATGTACAATAACCATTTACTTTATTTGGAGCATTTACTAGTTACATAGTGGTAGAGCGGTTGTGCTCCTGTGATTCCTAATTGGTTATCCTTTTATCTTTTGATGGACACAGCCTAGTCTAGATCAGAAACTGAGTATGACTCATACTATACTTCTATCTTTCCAAAGTGGGCTGACTCATTTGTGGCCTCTAGAGGAGTAGATTACCTATTGAATATTCCTTGATGCAATATATTGTCACTTCTTTTGCCCATAATATTACCTTTCACTTAATCTTTCGTAGACTGGTTGTTTACGACTAGTAGTAGCACATCTTCTTCTATGCTTGTTTTGTGTCAATGGAGAGTGCTATGACAAGTAATCTTTGGCAGAGTGCAAAATGGCAGCATCAGCGGCAGCTTCCATGTCAATCGGATCAGCAATCTCTTTTGGCAACAAAACTGGTCCCTTTCCTCAATCAAAACCTTTTGGAGTGAAAATCAGCTCACAGAATTCTTTCACAAGTTTTAGCGGCCTCAAGGCAGCAAAATCTGTGAGCTGCAAAGCAGACTCATCCTTCTTGGGCAAGGAAACAACTTCAGCTCTTAGACAATCTTTTGCACCGAAAGCCCAGGAACAAAACCAGAATTTCCAATATCAACTCCAACCACAAGCATCATACAAAGTGACGGTTCTTGGTGCAGCTGGTGGGATAGGTCAACCTCTGGCACTTCTAGTCAAGATGTCCCCCTTAGTTTCAGCCCTTCACCTTTACGATATAGCTAATGTGAAGGGAGTTGCAGCTGATCTTAGCCACTGTAATACTCCTTCTCAGGTTCTGGATTTCACCGGAGCCTCTGAACTGGCTGATTCCCTGAAAGGCGCTAATGTAGTAGTCATTCCAGCTGGTGTTCCGAGAAAACCGGGTATGACCCGTGATGACCTGTTCAACATAAATGCCAACATAGTGAAGACCCTTGTTGAGGCTGTAGCAGATAACTGCCCTGATGCCTTCATCCACATAATCAGCAACCCGGTCAACTCAACTGTGCCGATTGCAGCAGAAGTTCTCAAGCAGAAGGGTGTTTATGACCCGAAAAAGCTATTTGGCGTCACTACACTCGATGTCGTTCGAGCAAATACTTTTGTCGCTCAGAAGAAGAACCTGAAACTCATTGATGTGGATGTCCCGGTCGTGGGTGGACATGCCGGAATCACCATTTTGCCCTTGCTCTCGAAGACAAAGCCTTCGGTTAACTTCACAGATGAAGAAGTGGAGCAGCTGACCGTTAGGATCCAGAATGCTGGGACTGAAGTGGTGGAGGCAAAGGCTGGCGCAGGGTCAGCCACACTTTCCATGGCATATGCTGCTGCTCGATTCGTGGAGTCTTCCCTGCGCGCTTTGGATGGAGATGGGGATGTCTACGAGTGCGCCTTTGTTCATTCGGATCTCACCGACCTCCCATTCTTCGCGTCCAGGGTTAAGCTCGGGAAGAAAGGGGTCGAAGCACTGATTCCCTCTGACCTCCAGGGGATGACGGAGTATGAGCAGAAGGCCTTGGAAGCACTGAAGCCCGAACTAAAGGCCAGCATTGAGAAGGGCATCGCATTTGTCCACAAGCAACCAGTTGCTGCTTAAGATCGAAGTGCTTAAATTTTCTCCCTATACTATAATCATTGGAGGTAAACTAAACTGATAACAGCTGGTTGAGTTTTGTGTCGATTTATCCGGATCTTTCGTTTTGTGGGGAACTCGGAGCGGTTTTGTTTTCTTTCATTTTCTCGAGAATTTCCTGTTGTCGTCGATGCCGTGTACTCAGGATTTACGAGTATGTAGGAGCTCGGAAGTTTGAGAATAAGAACCCGTGGTAGCAGGCCATTTTCCATCTTACAGAATCTCCCGCTTTGCTGTTCTCAAAATTCTGCTATAAGCGACTTATATTAACTACTTGATATCATCTCTTCTGGGATACGTTTATGTGGGTTTTCCAAGGCCTGGAGATGGTTGCGGAGCATATCATAAGTTCGGTCCTGGTGATTGCTAATCCTGCATATGATTGTTTATAACAGCAAACGTTGTATCATTGTTAGCAAACCGAGGTGGACAGCACATAATCTTTTCCCCTGACATTTTGCCGGATCAAACAGGGCCTTTTCTCAGATTTTTGACAATCATATAGTGCTACTACATGAAGGAGAGTCGTCAAACAAGAGAGACCTCACGTCCTCCTCATCCGCAACACCCGCGCTCATGCCGTCATCTTCAGCGGTCGGGCTGCTTCTAGAAGAAGTGCTTCCTGGGTCCATCAGTCCAACCAGCTTCCTCTTCTTGTAGTTCGCTTTAAAACAAGCTTGTCTCAGCCTCTTTGTCTTGTCCTCTAGCTGTATGTCCGGGATTTCCTCCATCAGCTTCTTCTCTAGCTCGAGCAAATTCACCACCTTTCCGAGCTGCTCCTCGTTCTCCGAGGCACCTCCACGCATTTCCTGCTCACCCAAAGCCATCTCGCGTAACAAAAACATCGGGAGACCCGAACCCGAAAAGGCGGCTATGTCTCAGGTGTGTTTTTAAGGTCAGAGATCCATTTGGTCGAAGTCGCCTTTGTCTTTTCACGTCCAAGCAGGCAGGTTTCTTCTTGCCCTTGCGAATTCTAATTCGATGCATGATTTTTTTAACTGAATGCGTACCGTTTTTACGACTCTCTTGATTCAATTGGATACAATCAAACTTGAAGCGGAACTAATCCATGTCCACTTTTGAAACCGATCTTTACGCTAGAATTCCTCAAAACAGATGCTAGGTACTGGCTTCTACTTATGTATGTTCCCTCGAACACCACTGAATCTCTCTGAATACCACAGCTTAAAGCAAAATAAAGATAGTAAGCGAATGAAAGTAAAGACCTGGACATTCTTGATGAGAGTTTGGAGGCTCATCAACTTCCGGTGGGGCCACCGGCGGATGCCTAACTCTCGACACCGTTTCTTCAAGAGGGTCAACCCGATGTTGAGCTCCTTCGCTGCTCGAGTTATCGGCATGTAAAAGTACTGCGATATCTGCTCCCTCGAAAGCATTCTGCTGTTGCCGTAGCTATCGCTCTTGCCCTTCGTGAGTCTCTTGTCGTCGCTGCCCGCTTCGCTGTGTCCATTTTCTTGGCCACTGTTATGGAGATACAGAACACGTTTCTTGGGCTCGTTCTGTGCACCCATTTCCTCGAAGATCACGGTCCCATTTGCAGAATAATCTTGAATATCAAGACCTTCCGCAACATCAACAGTTAGGGCACACAAAATCACAAAAAGAAAAAAATGAAGGACAGATGAAAGCAGCTGGTGTTTCTCTGCCATGGCTACCTTGAATATCCTCGTGCGGGTTCTGCACAAAATCGAAAATTTGATTGCACAAAGGATCGAGCGGGAAGCTTGTGACCAGAGGCGGAGCTTCCCAGAGGCTCTCTTGATGATCAAAGGGCAAGAAATAGTTACACTCCGGAGTTGCACACCCGTTCCCACTGCATAATATCGGAACCGAGGATCAAATATTTCGGCGATCACGCACTTAGCGGAGCAAAAGAACTTGAGAAAAGATCGACAAGAACGAACATGAAAGCAAAAACCAGGACATAACATAGTACCCGAAGTCGGGGGAGAGGAGGGCTGGGAAGAAGAAGGGGTCATCTTCTTCTTTGGCCACTGCTTCATAGTTGCACCAGGACTTGAGTGACCTTCTCGCCATGGCCAAACCATAAAGAGAAAATCTCTGACGACTGCACGTATCTAAACCTCTTCACACAATGGCCATATTAAATGGATCCGAATTGTGAGGGAGTGGGCGTGGATAAATACATACGGTGAAGGAGAAGACGACGAGACGCCCACATGCATTCGAGTTGTCTGTCATGAATGAATCTCGATTAATCTTCTCGGCGATCGTGCGCCGTCGGGCCATGCACGAAGCGATACACTTCATTCATTACCCATCGTCGCAATTGTCTCCGGGAGTTACAAGATTACGATGATGATTATCCTGAGAGAGAGAGAGAGAGAGAAAGAGAGATTACGAGGTATCTTGGTAATAATGATGGCGGCGAAACAAGACGATGGGAGACTCTTATACGTCGGATCGCCAGTCCAGAGAA
Organism: Rhodamnia rubescens; assembly: GCA_021437795.1. Classification (NCBI taxonomy): domain Eukaryota; kingdom Viridiplantae; phylum Streptophyta; class Magnoliopsida; order Myrtales; family Myrtaceae; genus Rhodamnia; species Rhodamnia rubescens. The sequence continues at coordinate 4,928,159 of JAILYA010000005.1, read as the reverse complement.
TCGATTTCATGGCTTGAGGAGCGGGACATGATCAAAGATTCACTCCTACCAAGATCGTTTAGGCGGTTCTAAGATTGCTGTTTCGGTAGATAACTTGGGTGTTCATGCGAGATGGTATCATGCAGACGGATTACGATGGTTTTGGACTGCGTGAGATGGAGTTTGCCACTGATGTATCCCCATGCATGTGTGCCACGTTCCTTCGTTAGCTCTTAATCAAACTTTTTTCTTTTTCTCTTGGAGATACAATACTAAATCACAAGTGGTCTCGCTCTAGAGTCCACGCATAATAGGCTAATCATGGCAAAATTACTAAATAAGTCCTAATCCTATTGTTCGAATATCAATTCAGCGATTTTCGGTAAATATTGACCGAATAACTACATTGAAATTTCACGCAAAAATTCCATACCGAACTGGCAAATTTGAAAAGTTTAAGACCAAGTTAACATCCGTACGATATATTTTATGACCGATTGCATAGCTTCCTCGATTAATTATCGTTCCAAAGGACGTGAGATGATTTGCGATTTCCAAAGTCCGGTTATTTATACCTAATGTAAGTAGTTACTTCTTGTAAACCAATACCGCGAAAACCTTGAAGACATATGGAGGTGGGGAGGTAGTTCCTGTACCAGCTTATCTTGAGAAATTAAAGACCCATGACATGAGAAAACCTATTTGGTCCACCATTATTTCGACTTCACCTATTAACATTGCCGTTACAATGCTGCATGACACACCGGCTAGATCGATCCAAACTTAAATCTACCTATAATCGCTGTAGGACGTATCACCGATCGATCCAATGAGTACAAAATCGATGATACCCTCTCATATGTTAACCCGATGTAGCATACATTAGCTTCAAGATACGTACAGTTAAAGCGCGGTGAATTATTTCATTTCGGCAAATACCCGTCTTCACGCATCATTTTACAGCGTCTCATGACACTGTATCGGGTAATCAAATAGCGAGATGTCCCTAAGTTTGGAACTCCAACGCTTTTCTAAGTAATATCAAGTCCATATTTTGAAAAAGTACACTTGAATCTCGACAAGTGTTTGTCAATGCGACTTAATTACAAGCGAAATCCCTTGACAAGTACATAATGCCAAATTCAAAGTATTTTGAGATTCTTTCCTCTTTTCCTTTTTTGCCGTGAAGAACCACATTGTTTTCTGCACCAGCATGAATAGTCGCATTGCCTTTGGCCTCGAGTCTCTTCCTTTTGTAACAGCAGTCATGATTACGTAACTCGCCGTTTTGAACTTCTCATTTTCCCAGAAGATAATCATTAATTAAGATCTTCATTAGAGAGGCCACGCTGCCCGACTAAATAATTACTGCAAAAGGGTTTATACCGAGAAGATTTTTTTTTTTTCCAAAAAGAAGAAACGAATAAATGAAAGAACAACAATCTCTAATCGTGGATTGACTAAGTAAATTTCCAATGAATAGGCACTCTGTGTGTGATCAGTTACGGCCATTTACATATGATTAAGACGCTAATTAGTGATTATAATTATTTGGGTGCGATTTTTTTTTCTTTTTGGATGATTTATGTTGCCTTTATTATCTCCTCAACGGACTGCCGTCACGGATTAACTGCATGATACATTGAAGATCAAACCAAACAAACCATGGCATCACTTTCAAGAATTCCGCTAGCGCTATGGTCCCAAGCTAATTTGATTGTCGTCCTTCGTCTCGAACCGAAAACTTTCCCACACTTGCGTAGGCATGACTATAGAGAAGAAGTCGAACCGGAGCGCGAAAAGAGATCCGATTCGAGTGAGCTGAAAACGCGTTTGATCGACAGGGAGATTACGGGAGTTGTACGCGCACCGGGACTCTATCGAGGGAGTAAAAAATGCGACCGAATGTGACATAGGAGTTCTTATATTCCAATTAGACCTTACCATGGGGCACACTGCACGGGTTTCCCCCTGATATCAAACGCCGCCGCAGTTTCCACACGACAGAGAAAAAAGCACGAACCGCGGAGAGAAAAATCCGAATACCTACGACAGGACACGACATGCTCAGCTCCCTTCTGTTCGCGAGGCGGGTTTCGCATGGGTTTTCGAGTCGGTACGAAAGGGGAAAAGTGCCGGGCATGGCCCAAGCCCGTCCCTTCTTTCAAGCCACTTGCTTCTCGTGCTAGGAAAATGCCTCGAACGACGAAGCCCGCATAACAAGAACATCGAGTACATCCCAAGCCCAATGGGCCTTTTGGATCACCGTTAATCGCAATTGTCCTTTTATTTATTTAATTTTTTATTTTTTTTTTTTTTAAAATTAGATTCTTTGTTTTGAAAAAGGGCAAAAAAGTGAAAGGAAGAGAGAATGTGAGGATGGCGTACGAGATTTGCATGGGCATGCGTCGCACAGAGCACTGGCTCCCAGCCATAAAGTCATTTTGAGTGATGTGGAAGGATGATATCTTTGGAAAGCAACCAGTCATTCAAAATCAAAACTCCCTTCCACTTTAAATCCGTCTCTTGCCAAAAGACCGGAGGGGCCCCACTTCGAGAATCTGGTCTTCCGGCTCGGACCTTGACCAGTCTCCAGTCTGGGGGGGGGGACAAGATGGGATTCCAATTTGGCTAATCTTGACGCAAAATAACCAAAAGTGAACACGTCAAAAATAGAGACGAAGCTAGGAAGGGCCATGCACCGGATCAAGCGCAGCACGCAAAACTACGTCGAAACGTCTGGGTCCTACGAAACTCGGTTCTGATTCCGGTGTTCGATAGAGCCCGATCGGGCGACGGTATTTAGTATTGTGCAGATGATAAGTGCGAGGGCAAATCCGAAGCTAGATAATGCGGATAGCAACGGAAGAAAGGCATAAAAAAAAAAAAAAAAGAGGAGGGGAACCCTAATATTATCAAGCAAAAGAAACTAAAGATCCTGGTTTTGGGGGCTGCATTGCATGGGTTGGAGAGCTTGGAATTCCAAAGCTATCTCTTTCATGCATGCAGCATAAAGCCAAAGTGTGTATGTGTGTATGTATGTTCTTTCTAGGGTTTTTCTTATTTTATTCATTTCTTTCTAGGGTTTCGTTTCCCAGTAACCCCAGCTCCCTCCCTAAGTATACGTCTCTTCTTTTCACGGCGGGGGGTGGGGGTGCTTCCTTGCTACTGTTGCAATCCAACAAATCCATCTTTTTTCGTAGGCTAAGGCTTCTTCGATCTTGCCTTAAAGCAGTTTCATTCGTCACATGCTAAAATGGAAAATATGTTCTGCAACAGATTTTAACGATTGATATGCAAACAAGACGCATGGGAACATTGCATGAGACAGTTTTAAGATCGCGTCATATATTCGGTTACTTCACCACCACCAGCTAGATGCGACGGGCCAGCGCTTCCCATCCCAGCGCAGGCCGGAGGGACACGTCAGCATGGCCTGTGACGTGGCACTTCGGCCATGGAATTCAAACGGACTGCGTGCTGGTCGTGGTCTGGTCTGGTCTGGTTAAAAAAAAGGGCAAAGCGAAACGAACGATAGTGATAGATAGAGGCCCCCGTGCTTTTCTTTATCCGAGTTGGAGAGGGGAAAAAGATGCTTGGCTTCCCAAGGATTATATGCCAATAAGTGGAGTGAGGGAGTGACCAACCATCAACTTTCGTTCAAACTTTGTCAGAGAGAGAGAGAGAGAAGAGAGAGAGAGAGAACTCTGCCTTATATTTTGCTTCGATTCCATTGCAGGAAGCTTATGATTGAGATACAGAGGCGGTGGAATCTTGAAAACGTCTCTGGATTTGCTCTCGGACCCACCCTTCATTCATGGGTTCTTGTTCTTGTTCCAATCATGGGGTCTTGATTCTTCTGTTTGTCGCGCTGCAAGCTCTGGTCTTTGTTCCTCCCGTTTCTGCTATCTCCACCAGAGAACTCGCCCTGAGATGGCGCGCGGAAAGCGAGCTCCTCCTTGTAAAGAACCTGCCACGCAGATTGTTACTCTCTGAAGGAGCTGTTGTGGATGATGCTCTCGAGAAATGGAGCCTGCCTCCGGCTACCACGGCGGCGCCCTTCGATCCATACCAGTCCCAGAAGAGAAGAGTTCCTAGAGGGTCAGACCCTATTCACAATAGATCCTGAGACGGACTGAAGCTGCAAGATTTTTACTACATTTTGAGCAAACAGTGAGAAACAGACAGTGAAGCTTGCACGGGACTTTGTTCTTTGTTCTTCCGCCAGAGATACGATCGATCGAAGAAGATGATGCTCTGTTTCTTCCGCCAAAAACGGCAACCGAATCATGCCAAGAAGCGTGGCGTATTCGGGATTTCTCTGTGTTGAAGCTTTTTCATGTTGTTTTTCCCCCCCTCCTCCCCCCGACCCCGAGATATGTAACTGAAGCTTTTGGTTATGCAAGAGTTGCTCAGACATCACCATCCTCCATGAAGCTGCATATATTTGATCAGAGGGTGTCGATCAGTCTATTCTGGCTATCACCTGAGTGACTTGGGAGGATGAGGTTGCTTGGTGGCTCTTTCGCATCCCAAGTGTATCCACTGGTTTTTTCTTGTTTTTGTTTCTCTCTCCTTTTTTTTTTTTTTCAATTTCCTTTTTCTATACAGATTAAATGTATGCCTCGACGATAGAATTACCAGAAAAGAAGAGTTTTTACCATCATACTATGACTGCAATTCCCTCTTTTTTTTGTTTTTTAATTTTATAAATTGATCTTTTGGACTTCCGACTCGAGCCTTCGACTCGTCGGATCTCGTGAAGCCACGATGATGATTGCGTCTCCGGTTATCACTCTTTGAGTAGGAGATGCTGTGATTCAAACATATCACTCTTTGAGTAGAAGATGCTGTGATTCAAACATAAATGATTTATGGATTAAGCGTGCACTTATCAAGCCAATTTCTTGAGGATAAAGAAACGCAACTCTTTCATGTGACAAAGACATGTATTTGTACATTTAAAGCATTTTAAGGTTTGTAACAAGAGTTCGTACAAAATTTTGCAAATCAGATTTAAAATACTTCGTGTTTGAATTAACCGGTACATTAACCGAGTTTTAGTTAAATAACATCTGTTGTGAACATGATTCACGACACGCCTAGCTACGTAATATCTCATGCTCCTAATTAATCCGACAGCGGTGCGAGTGTTTTCCCGCGAATCATAGTGAATTGTATGATCACGCCATGTGATTTATCAATTAAGTTTTGGGACAGAACATTAAAGTTATGTTTAGAGATATTATCATCATTCGTACAAACCTAATATGAACGCACATGTGTATGTACATTTTTTTTTGTTGGGTTGTAACTAAGAAACTAGGAGCTCTTAACTTATCTTTTCTTTTTGGAAGGGAAGGGGGCATAAAATTTAGGAAAATTTTCAAATAAGGATGTGAAAGTGTGCTCATTTTCTTAAATAAGAGCTTAGAGTGCCGATGGTTGTTTCAAATAAGAGCCCAACCTCACCGACCTATTATATATTCGGGCCGATCAAGGGCATTTTGTGCAAAGATAAATTTAACCTAAATTATAGTTAAATTAAAATATGAAAATAAAAAAAACGAAAAGTAAAAAATATAAATATAGGCGTGGGCCCTTCTCCAGGTTTTTTCCTTTTTGCTTGTATGCGTGTTTTTTAAGTTTTAGTTTTTTTTTTGGAAATTTTCTTTTCTATGGATTTGTTTTTGGGTTTTTTAAACCTAATTTAATTAGATGTGTAAAAGTTAGGATTCTTATCAAAACGATCTCATTTTAGTTCTTTAGTTAACCTTAGCGCCACGTAGGATGCCACAGAGGAGAGATAAAATATTTTTAAAAAAATCATGTGAGCATTCTATGAGCCAAATTGAATGGATTTAGCGAAAAACAGAGTCTAAGGCGAAAGGCTCGGCCTTGCTTGAGGCCGGTAAGGGTCGCCCAAGTGAGGCTGGCCCTAGCCTATGGCTTTCGAGAGATGTCTCGCCTAGCCTTCTCCAAGCATTGCCGATGGCCAGCCATCGCCCATCAAACTAGCCAGCACGATAAAAGGATAGAAAAAAATTGAAAAAAATAAAAAAAGGAGTAAATGACAAACATGCCATTGACAAGTTGATAAGGTCACGCCCTTTTTTTAGATTAATATGGCCACTTCAGAAAGTTATTTGAAATAAGATTTATTTTAGATCCTTATTTGTGAAAAAAACGTAACACTTCAATCCCTTATTCGAGAAAATAATAACAATTTAGATCTTTATTTGGAATTTTCTCTAAAACCTGTACCTCCTATTCCGTGGTCGCTTTCTCACGGGCGATATCACATACTTCCCTCTACTAGCCCGAAACATGATGCCCAACTGCAAGTGAATAAGCCCAGTGGGCCGATTCTGGGCCTCTTCTCGGGTGCTGGATATGCTTGTTCTGGAGCCCATATGGAGAACTCTTACCACCCCCTTGATAATAGGCCCAGTAATCAAATTAACATATGTAAGAAAATCCAAACTTATATATGTGTACATACGCTACGCGCACTGTATGATCCAATACAAGCATACCATCCATTACTAAAAGAGGGCAGAGAGGGTTGTTTAACTTAATCTCAAAGCATTGTCCTAGCCTATTTTTCACACTAAGCAAGTCCTTTCACGTAAATCATAGCGATTACCCGATTAAAAATCTAGTCTTTACACCGAGTTTGCCTCGTCACTCGATATGTAAAGCGGTGTCCCCGGGCCGGCCTCATCAATTCCATGAGACTAAACTCGTCCTACCGTCTGTCAGATCAGATTTGCTCGTCTCTAGTGCAGTAGTCTCTTTCGCTTCACATGCTCGTGTCGTTTTTTATGGAAACAGTTGCTTCTTTTTGCATATGCAAAAACTCATGACAGAACCATCTCCATTTAAAAAACCCAGAAGACATCAACGATGCATGTGCATTAACTGCCCAACACCCATCAACGCCAGTCAAACTTTTGCCAGAAATATCTCTTCTTGCTAGTCCATCAGAAGGAACATAAAAGGTCACCATCGACGACAAAAAAAAGGAGGAAGGACCCTCTTGACCACTACATTAAATGGGTCAACATTACAGCAATAATTAATCATAGACAGCTCTCACTTGGGGGCAGGGACTCAAAACCCCAACGGAGCCAAAGCCATGGATTGAGGGACGCAAAAACACTGGCTTAGTCTTTGAAGAACAAACAGAATGGTCGTTAAAGTCGCGACCTTTATGGACGAATCTATTAGTACTTGGTAAATACTAGTAGTGGTGGATGGTATGGGGATGAACTGGGTTTGAGCGCGAGTGGTTCAAGGGCACTTGGGAGTGCCACGCTTGGTCTTCCAGTTGTTGTAGCAAGGGCACACTTGCTTGTTGCCGTAGAAGCCCGGGGGGACGCACAGGCACTTGGCGCAGCACTTGTTGCAGAAGAACAGGCATGGCTTCTTGTACTGCGTCTTCTTGCATCGCCTCGAGCATTGGCCCGAGCACTCTGTCAAATTTCATCAAATGCCCTCTGGTTAGAGCCCCCTACAATCTCTTTGAGAAACCCAGAAAGAGAGAGGAGATGTGATGCTTAAAAGGTGCTTTCTTTGTGATAAAATGGGTGGATCTAGAGAAAAAAGTCATTGGGAAGTTGCTAAATACCAATGTGGCCTCCGTGTTTGATCAAATGCCTTAGTGGCTTCTGTTAGCAGTCCATGCGCTTGATAAAATGACCGAAACCCAAAAACATTTGACCTTTTGCTGCCTATGAAGTTTCTTTTCACAATTCGACGAAAGAAAAACTCCTTTTCATAAGTTCCCTAAACCGGGTGAGAAAAAAATCTACATGGTTTGAGCTTGAGATCAAGCGGAGATGCAGATCAAATAGGCTTGGAAAGAGTGGATCTTGCTACTTAGTTCAAGTGTTCAGATCCAACCCTCAGAGACTCGAAAGAATCATTAAAAGATAAGGAAAGATATTAAATGGTGATTTATCCTTGCAGTTACTTACGATAGCTCTTAAGACTTCCAGGTCCGTATGCCTGCACAAAAAAGTTCAAAATCCCTAGTCACGATAAGGTACATTGTAGAATTTCCAAAGGGAAAAAAAGAGACACAAACAGAGGCCATCTACAGAGCAAAAATAGGGCAGCAACTCACACTGTCAAGGTGGAACTGGGCTTCCTTTGCCATAACCTACAATAGATAGACAGAACAAACACAAAGCTCGTCAAGCGTTGTTTGAAGGGCTATGGCAGATTTGCAGAAGTGGGTCTGTGTAGAAACTAACCTGGGTCGCCACCATGGAAATTCCGAGCAGAGCCAGGAGCAGAACACAGGCAAGCTTAGTCATGGCCATTTTCGAACAGGTAAAACAAGCCTTCCTTTTCCCCCAGAGACGCAGGCACAAGCACAGAGAGATTAAAGAGAGGCTTGCTGGAGAAATGGCCTTGGCAGAAACTAGCGAGAGTGCTTTTGGATGCTTCGAGAACTCTTAAGGTAGGGTGGGCTATAAATAGATGAGCCAACCTCAAGTTGGGTTGGGACTCACTCCCCGCCTAATAAGAACCCCCAATTTACTTTTTTAACTGCTTCCTCTGATAAACTTTTAATGGAACAACTTGTACGATCTGCTATGCCTTTTAAGAAAGGAGTCGGCAAAATAAAAATCCCATCTTGGGAGTATATTCCCACGTTACCCATTAGACTAAAAGATGATCGAGATCTATCTGAAGTTTCCCACAAATCATGTTGCTGCCTCATGTGCCCGATTAACATGTACCGAATGAGTACGGTCTCTCACCGCTTAGCCTCAGATCTATCCATGGTACATTCACACACTTTCATTGCGGCACTGGGCTTGAGATCTGCCCTGTGTTGGGTGGTGGAAAGGCAATGCAAAACATTTACAGTTGTTAGTTTTGTTGGTTGCACCTCTGTAATATTTACTACCCGCTCAGTCCTCCTCCACTCGTTCAGTCATACCCTAATGAATTTCTCTGCAAGTCCATAGATCAAAGCAAGCACATTTTGTCAAGAGGGTATTTGCTGTCTTCTTCACACATCTTCCGCCGACCCCCTCCCATCAATCTCTCTGTTCTCATGACTCCGACAAGCTATATGTGAGCATTATGCAGGGGTCCAGAGGTTTTGAAGATAACTTGCTCTGGGAATATCATGGAAGCAAATGACGGAGGAGAGCTGAAGGTGCCGGTGGGAGCGAAGGGAGGTAGCGTGGGAGTTAGTTAAGACGGGGCGGCGGGATTGTTATATGGAATGGATCACAACCGTCGATCACGTGGGCCCGCTATATCAAACGACTGTCATCCATGGATGGATGGATCCACTGAACTCGGGTCGGAGGTATTTCCAGCGGATGGCGTGTGTGGACAACCCAAGCCCAAGGACAGTTTAAGTTGGTCGGTCCTTCTGGTTTTTTTTTGGTTGTGGCATTTATTAGTTGGTCGAGAAATGATCTACTTCTGCTGTCGAGTACGCAAAGAATCATGGACCCGCGATCAGAGCCCCACGCGAGGAGAAGATCGGGAGGGTGAGGTGAAGAAGGCGGCGAGCGATGATGATAATAATGGAGGCCATGTGAAGGGGAAGTGGCGGATCTGCACGCTGCACATGACCTCCCTACGAAAAAGCTGCGTCCAATCCCAGACAGCAATATGCAACTCTCTCTCTCTCTCTCTCTCTCTCTCTCTAAATTTTGTGTTAAAAAAATTGTTAACGTTAGACAATAAGATTAATTCAAAATGATATTAACAGAAGTATCCGATCCCTTGTTTAGAGTCATAGCTCGATATATCAATTTTGGCATTAGTCGGGATATCCTTGGTAATAATGTTTTTTTTTCAACCCCAAAAAAAAAAAAGTCATGTTATCGAGTGTGCATGGTAGGTTGGATATATCATATTTGAAGCAGAGCTTTCTTTTATTGAGATAACGGTACAAATCGTCTTTGAACTTTGCCAAATATACGATGCGATCCTCGAACTTTTTATGCGTTGAATGTAGCCCTTAAACTCTATTCCAATACGCAATGTCAGTATATGGACTTGTAATTTGTTTAATATGACCCCATGAATAATTTATTTATGCTCAATATAGTCATTGAATTGTATGAAAATGTTTCACGTTGTCCTTGAGCTTTAATTAATCGGTATACGTATGACAAATTTATCAAAAACTATTTTTTGACCACCAAAAATTCTAAACCGATACATTTGTGATAAATTTACCTCCACACTAATTTTTTTACCACTAAAAATCTTAGATTGGTGTACATGTGAAAAATATATTCTTCGTTAATTTTCGTTAAATTAAGTTAATACCACAAAAAAATTTCAAATTGATACATCGAAGAAAAAAGAGGGTTAAAACCCCAAAACGTGTATTTTCGATAATTGTCGTTTGTCATCCAACTCAAGATTTGACGATAAAATCTAACGGTTGTTCAAATGTAGCACCTTGGGAAAATTTATCAAAAGTGAATCAGTTTAGAATTTTTAATGATAAAAAAAAATAATTCAAAATGAATTTGCCATAAATGTATTAGTATAAGATTTTCTGTCGTATTAATTTTTTTTATTCGATAGTTTAAAAGCAGTGCTTTATCTAAGACACAGTTTGAAATCATGAGGCCCAGCACGGGTCCCACTAGGTCTTCCCTTCCCTCGAAACACGTTCCCCAGTACGATTCTCTTTCTCTCTCTCTCTCTCTTATTTCGAGGTGTTCCATGGGCCGGACTTCTAGTCAAACATTGGGTCCGACTCCAATCAAAATGGATTGGGTACGGCCTGGACAAGGGAGGGCCCGAAACTGAAATTTGGAAGCTGCGGAGGCGACGCCACGTGGCTGCTGCGGAAGAAGTCACGTGTCGAGCTCCCATACGTCCTCGCCTTCTAATGCCCGAGCAAACGAATTCACAAAGAGCGTCCTAACAGCTTTTTGGACTGCTTCGAATGTGGAAATGTTGTGGTGGCCCTGCTTGAGCTCGGCGGAGTCGGATGCCGATGAGTGAGTCATCCTTCGGCTTCGGGGTAATCGAAACAGACGCCGTCTTCGACTATATCCTACACTGTAAAAAGGGGCAACGTGACCGTGAATGGAGTCGGCCAAACCGCACCAGGAGCAATCGAGCTCCCCCAAATCTTCGTGTCAAAGGCTGTTTTGCTCATTTCGAGCTTTCTAAATGCAATACAAATCTCGACCAAAACGAAATCTTCTTGAACATTTTCCCCGCCACAGCAGCATGACCCCTAGTTCGATGCCGTTAGAAGGCGTGCGAACCCCCAGCACGCAACTCGAACATAAGCCGGCCAGAGGATCAAGCATTGAGAATCACAGCATGATCTGGGGAAAACGCATGAGGAAGGTCACCAAGATGAACTGATCATATTCATGGGCCGGCCTTGGCCCATGGAGCATGGGAGGAGAATGTATTGTGGGGTGTTGTTGATCCAATCCAACTTATGGAATTTCCAAGGGCTGGAGGGTCGCAAAGGAAATGATTATTAGATTTTGGTGAGGTGTCAAATTGAAACGACACCATTTAGTCACGCAATGTTCCTCTTTTGGGTTTACAACATATGCATCCTCTCATGGCCGCTGTCTTCCGCTCCCCAGTTTTATTGCCGAACATGAATGATTGGAGGGGTTGATGATGATGACAACTTATGGTGTGTACTATGTGGACATCAAATCTTGCCTTCTGGTTTTGGCATGTCGTGCGGTTTCTATTTTCCTACCATCTTGAACATCACCGAATGAGCATCGCTAGCTCGAATGATCTAGGCGAGAAGCCCGTTTATGTGCGTACTTGTACATATCGAGAGATCGAGCACGAACATGTAGGCCGCGCCGTTCAAACCATTTTATGCTCTGTTCCTACACAGAAGAAACGAGTAATGGTAATTAGGATGATGTCCGTACTTATGTAAGTTTGACGCAGTTCACGAGCCCAATGTTGCAGAATAGACATGCTTTTGATTGTGCATATCTGAAGCTGTTTCACTTATTGGTGTAATAAAACAGATGGTATTGCGATAGCTTTACTCGAATCATAAGATTGAGCTAGTAGATTGCAACTTAGAAGGCAGTCTCTGCAACTTTAGTTTCCTAATTCATCTGGTAGTTGGGGTTACTAGACCAATGAATGGTTTTATATGTCACTAAAAAGAATTGTCACTAAAAGACTCCAATGGCAGATAAGTTTGTGAATAGATGGAGATCAATCCCAGCAAATACTCGTGCACGTACTCAAGCATGCAGGCTTGCTTCCCATGCACAGTTGCTCGTGTGTAATATCAACTCAATTAAGTCCCCATAACTACATGTGCTTTGTAGATCTCTTACCATGCATCAAATGGAAGGCGGTTCGAAAGAGGAGCAATGAGTATTACGGATTAAGGGTTAGGGGTCGATGATGACTCTTTGGTCGAGCAGTTGCAACACACAAGGCTTAGTATCCCTTGATCAAAAGGATACAGCAGAAAAAGGACTGATCTCGACAAAATCTTATGAACTCCAGCCGATTCATCAAAGCCAAACCCCACCGAAGACGGCTTCTGTTTGCTCTGCATGTTCACATTCGAATCGACTGACTAAATGAGAAGAGGGTCAATATCTACAACAATTGGAATCTGCAATATATTTCTTGTCTCGGATACGATTGTTTCAACTGAAGGTAATCCAATGAAAGAGGGTTTCAAAATATTTTAGATGACATGATAGGACGTGGGCCACTGATGAACATATGATATTGCAAGCATATCATATGATTGTCTACCAAGATAATCTATCTTTTTCCATTGAGATAACATCCAACTCTGGTTGGTTGTCTAAAAGGTTTGTCTGATAGTGAAGCGAGTTCATCTTTTGGTGGAAGTCCTTGGGGAAGTTGGGATGGGGGAAAAAACAGAAGTTGATTAGCAACAGGAAGGCCCTTGAAATATGTTCAAGGAGAAACACAAACATTTACGTATTACAAGAGACCTTGATTGCACTATGCTTGCTGGAGATTTTACGGCGGTTCTATTACACATATACAGCAAAGAATCCATTAAAACAAAGCTATTGTATCAGTTAGCTAATACCCTAATACAGGTAATTTCCCATACACTATATAAGTTTAGAAGTGCTACTATTGATTCATCAGTCAAACAATAATCAGAAATGCTCACAAGAAGTAATTAACCACTTGTAACCAAGGCCAATATATTGAAGAACTTGCTGTCATCCCAAGTGGAAATACCACATACTTATTCCCCTTTACTTTTGGTTTCTCGACTTATGTACACACGCTTGCCGTTTTTCGAATTCATATGGAAATTCTTTCATGTGAATATGAAGTTCATTTCCACAAGAAGCTTTACTTCTATTCGAATCGCTAACTACGGACAATTCCCGATAGTGTATCGAGAAGTACACGTGAAGACACCTCATCATCAATAATTGGACATTTTGTGGTTAAAGTAGATGCTCGGCGTTTCTGTTACAGAGAGCATCGACAACTTCATCCAGAGATGATCTTACAACCTTAATCTAAGAGTACCTCCATGTCACAAATTCATGAAACTAAAATCAGGAACGCAATGTTTTACATGTTGTGAGTGTGGTGTCGTGTAAATATAAGCACACAAGCCTTTTCAATTCAACTATCTATTACTAGAATTAGGGGGCGGCGAGTACTCACAGACGACCTCGGTCTCGACTTCTCTTCTGTGGAAGTTCCGGTGGCATCCACAAGCAGCACAGGTGAGGGCATCGCTCGTGCCTTCCTCGCCACTGGCCATGAACTCCCTGCAACCATCCACGGCGTATCCTCCGATGCTGGCCGCATGATTCTTCTGGCACTCCGCGTATCGAACGCTCCTGATCGCTGACGACGACGTCGTGCAAATCCTAGTCGACCCATCTCTCTTCACCACCACTTGCCTTTTCTTCATGACTTTCTTTTCTCACTGTCCTTTTCTTTCCTTTTCTTTTCAAGAAACCCTAGTCTTTGTCTTCTTTCTTTCAGATGATCAATTTCTTGCTTCTCCGGTGAATCTGTTCCGCGCTCAACCCGATCAAGATCGTGATTGCGATGATGCTGACTACATATGGATAAGAGAGAGCAGAAATGGTGAGGGGGAAAAAAAAGAAGAGCAAGAGCTATATAAGCAGCTTTGTGGGTAGTTGATGCCTATCTAACCCTAACCCTAGCTTGTATATATATATGAGATTTGAGTGCCATATTGCTAGGCATGTAGAAAAGGCAAAGATGAACTCTCTCTCTCTCTCTCTCTCTCTCTCTCTCTCTCTCTTTCATATCCTTGTTCTAAAGGCAAATAAATTTCTTTTCCAAAAGGCAAAAGAGAAGAAAACCCATGTAGTCTCAGTGCCTTTTGTCAACGAATCACGACAGGCCAAGTCACTTCCGCTGGACCTTTGAGTTATTTTTGCTATAATAAAACAAGGAATTGGGTACCACTTTCACATAAAGAAAGAAAAAAAACGTTTCCATTGTTCTCTGTGGAGTCTGCAACATATGACTGGTGCATGTAGAAGAGATTACAGTGGGAAAACCTGTGAGCTGAAGTTAAGTGGAGGATTAATCTCTGAGTTGATCAACACATTATCGATTGTCTTTCATAAGTGAATTTGGATAACAATGCATGAAGCTAAGATCATGCTTTGCTCATTTTCAGCAACTAAGAGGGCTCATTATTAGTCATAGAACGAGCAAGGGAAGGGTAGCTGGGATTCTCATTTGAAAATGGGGGTTGTGGGTCCAAATTGACACCAGAAAGGCCGGTTGATGTGGCCCTTATGGGTACTGTGACAACAAACCTTGTCTCTATACCCACCTAAGATTCGAATAATTATGTGGCAAAAGAAAGAGAAAGCATCATCCACCATGAATGGAGCCTAAAAAGAAAACCAATCCTGCAGCAACTTCTAGTTCCAGAAAACTTTACTCGAGAATTATTCTAACGTACAATGACTACATGCCAAACGTTGGACATACTCTTCCAGGCTCCTGTTGGGTCAAGATGGTTTTAGAAAATCGATTCAGCCTTTTCCGGAGCTCGAGGCCTGGGTGGAGGACTCGAGATTCATTGACAACAGAGAAAAGGGAGGACTGATTTTTTGTCATGATTCAGGAAGTTGGAGGACTAAGTAACGAGTGAGGTTTTTTCTTTTACTGGATGATGCGATACTCGAATTTTTCCATTCGACTAATCTTGGTAATACACGGACACAATCTGATTGCATCGGACTAAGATTCCATTCCCCAAAACAACGGATATGCAAATTGGATGGATCTTGAGCTGGAAACCTCGATGAAGAGAATGCGAAAACGGTGCTCAGACATTGGTGATCGCATCCGATTAATAAGGAAACAGGACTGAACCAGTTAAGCATTTGCTGATTTGTTAATCTTTCTGTTTCTGTCTTATTGTTCGGGTTCATTCATCGCCGCGGTCGGCAGAGATGCCCTTCTCTTGGGGTTAGAAAAAACATCAAGCCACCAAATTAACTTTTCCTTCTTGTCGACACAGCAGATGGTTCATATGTCATCCACTGAAAACATTTGGGTATCTGTTGGACATGAGAAGGTTTTTGACCATAACATTCGAATGAAAAATGCTGTTGGTTTTTCCAATTGCAGACATCCACATCCTAGGGCTTTGTTTTCCCTTTTTTTTGGTAGAATGATGTTCTTTTGCAGCCAAACTAAACTTGCCACTTCGGTTGAACCAAACCCATCTTACGACTCCAAAGTAGGAGATCCGTAAGTAATGATCTCTTCGTTGATGCTAGGCACAGTCGGCATCAGGTCATTTGCTGTCCACCGGAATCAATGCTTAAAATGGTCGAATGTGTATACTTTGGAAAATTGCTTTTCATGGTAATGCGAAATTTCCTCGTGCTACCTATGATATGGTCTCGGCAACATTTGTTGGGAACCAAGAAATTCCTAAACCTGTTCTATTTGTGCCAATTTAGTTCTAAATTTTTTAATTTAGACAATTTAGTACTAAACGTTCAACTTTTACCAATTTAGTCCATTCAACCAATTTTGGCAGAAAATTGATGACACCGACGATCATACGTGGCGCGGGTGATGTTGATGTCAATTTTTTTTGAATGTTTACTTTTATATTCTTTTTTGATTTTTTTAAATTAAATTTCCCCCTTTTTTCTTTTCTTTTCTTTTTTATTGTCAAGGACCGGTAGGTAGTCGCCAGCCACCAGCAAGTGGGTTGATGGCCACGACCCTCGCCGCGTCGGCAATCCCTCGCCGCATCACTCAATGGTTAGTAGGGGTTGCTAGGCCTCGGTGGAAGCCAGCAGGACAATTAAAGAAGAAAAACATTTAAAAAAATTAAAAAATTTCCGTATCAGCATTGACCGTGCCATGTTGGACATGCATGTGATCGATTTTTGGGCAAGATTGACCGAACGAACCACTTCAGCAAATTGTCAAAATGTTTATAACAAAATTGGACAAATTGAAAGATTTATGACTCGAATTGGTACAAATACAATAAATTTAAGACTTTTTGGGTAATTTTCCCACCATTAATGGTTGGTCCCGTGCTGAAGCATACGAACTTCCCTATTCATTCCCTTGCCAAAAGGTTAACTTGATTAACCAAACTAACCAAGAGCTTCATAGAAATAATCCTTGAGATGGTCTCATTTAGGGTTTCAGAGGGCTATCTATTCTTGCCCTAAGAAAATTCAAGCTGCATCAATACGTCCATTGGACTCTCCTCCAAGAGCATTTATGCCACGCTAATGTTTCCAGGTTTTTCATGAGAAGATCATCTTCGACATCTCTCTATATATATCAAGCTCAGCTAATTAGCTGTATACTGGATTAGCACATGGATTGTTTAATTTAACTTACAAAGCAAGGGAAGGAACAGAAACAAGCATTTCATCAGATTTTTTCAAGTACTTTTTATGTTTTTTGAGCTCGTGAACGCATAGTAGGAGGGACACATACACGAGTGGGTGTCAAAATCTTAACGAGTCCCCATGTCAATATTGATGTGATCACTTAAATTATAGCGATTTTTGTTAAATTTCCTTCGGCCTCATTTTAAAATAAAGAAGAAACTCGTTTTTTCCCCTTACTTCTTCCTTCAAAGCGTGATTTTCAAGTGGCAATATTTTTATCCCATCGTGTTGGCATTAGTCAAATCAGTGAAAGTTCCTTTGAGCAATAATTAGGGCATTGTCAAAGGAGGAAACATTAAGCAGGCATGTCTTACCACATAAACAATTGGACACTCCATTTAGCACTTATCACGTGTCCGAATTAGGCCAAAGATTTTGTGGAATTTGTTGTTAGGCTTTGGAAGCATGGAAGATCATATTTTCATAATCGTTGTTAGGTAGGCTCCGATGTTTCATGATGAATTGGGTTGACAATCATACGAAATTAACTGGAGAAAAATCAAAAGTATATTAAAAAATTTTCTTATGAAAAGGCGATGCGATAAACTCTAAATAAGTGCCCAATATCTCACTTATCTAAATATTCATTGAAAGCATAATGCATCATCTAACGTACAATATAGTAGAAGAGTTCTTGTCGAAGGGCAAATGATTCATTTAGGAAAGATCGAGAGGGCGGTATTAGGTTTTTCTCAAGAGGCGGATGACGCACACATTCTACATGGGCAGGAGAGAGCCGTGAGTGCACGGATTAATATCATCTTTCACATTCATGAGATTATGTGAATCACTATCAACTAATCTACATGGATTAGTATCATCTTTCGTATGTGTGAGATTTTATGAAATCACTCTCACCTATTCTTAAAATTAAGAACTCTAATAGGATGTGGTATTTTACATGATCACCGCTAACCTGTTTTAAAAGCTTAAACTATTAAACGAATGCATGTTTTAATATCTAAATATTCTATCACCATGAAAGAAAGATAATGATCGAACTTAATTACCCGTTAAAAGTGCATATTCCAGATAATGAAAGCCACTTCAACTACCGCTTTGAAAGGATATGACAACAATGACAAAGGACGTGCAAGATTTAATCTAATGAGTGATTGTGATTTGTGCAGCACAAGTGAAGTGATTAGGATGAGACCTTCTGCCACTCACCAACCGTACCCAAAACATGCGATCCCTATGGTGCCAAGTTAAACCTTATGGGATTAGGTCTCCCTCCTTAATCATCTCTCTCTATCTCTCTCTAGCGTGGAAAGACGTAGGAGGCTGTGCGTTGGTGATCCATCAAAGGCTCTCTCTTTCATGTAGATATCTTAAAGATTCGATGTTCAAAGTTTGATTTAGACAAACGGGCGAGGTGTAGGGATCACTTCGGTTTTCCTCCAACCCAATGGGGCGGCCACAAATTCGCTCAAAATGGGCAGTAGTTGTTGTGACCCAGATAAAACATTCCGACCACTACGAGTATGATATTCCTATTCTTATGGTTATGTCCAAAGAGAGTTCGCCAACGCCCACCCGCTCACCGCCATCTTATGCAAGCTGGGTCGAATCGGTGCACGTTAGGTGACCAGATGAAGAAGAGGTTGAATCAATCTTTACGCGGGCAAAAGAGGTTTGGATAGCCGACTTGGACTCACACACACATGGGATGGACCTTTTAGGTGAGGCCTACATTTTTTGTTTGGATGTAGTGGTCCACTTCACGTAGAGAATGTGAACGCAATGCATTATTTTTTGAGGGATTTTGAGCGCGATTACCGGGGGTTTCTCATGATTTGGATTTGCTAGCAATCATTCTTTGACAATGAAAGCGATGCTCCATGGAAGATATTGATCATTTCTCATTGGCTAATAGCCTATGCATTTTTTCTTTCTTCGAACTTTCGTAAAAACCATCTGATATGTTATTTTCCCTCTAGTGGTGCTCGAGAATATGCATGTCGAAAGAATTGGAGCTTTCAGAAAATATCTCTCGAGTGGATGTGTTGCCTTTACTTGATGGTTATCGACTGAATTATTCAAATGGGATGTGCGAAAACTCTCTTTGGGTTGTAGGTGATTTAGGAGATTCAATCATTTATGATTCCCATAGCTCTTTTTCCTTTATTTCGTTTGGGTGTGTGATAGGTCATTCATGATTCATCTCAAAGCAAAAGGAATATCCCATTCAATTGAAGAAAGGACCAATTCAATGGGTCCTAACCTTTTCAAAGGAGGGGCGAATGGGGTCCTCTTCTTCTTTTGCCTATTCATTTTCTTTCCCACACACCTAAAATTAAATTGATGGGGGCAAAGTGAATTCGTGCTCCATCAATATGATTCTCTCATTTGTTGTTATTTCTTGTCTAGGGCAAAGTTAGGGTCGACATGTTAGTATCTATAAAGAGATTACGAAGAAGAAGAAAAAAAAAAAAAAAAGAAAAGGAAGGTGGAGACATAGAGCATCTATCTTTGCTTGTATTGGGTGGGTGGGTGGAAGGCCCGAATGCCCATCAATCAAATCAAGTACGACTACTACCGCACTTTCTTTTTCTATTTTTCTCTTCATTTTTGTTTATATTGCTTTTGTCAATTTTGGTTCATGGGTGCAATCAATCGAAAACGGTGTCCCTCAAGAAAATATTGGTTTGCAATTACCACGTCATTCGCTAACGTGGCAGGCAATTTTTTCCCCTCATAGCCAATAAAAACTTGACACGTTTACACAGTGCCGCAATGTCAAACTAGAGTGAAATAAACGGTAAAAACCTTTCATTTTTCTCCGACTCTTTCATCCACAACTAGCCAACCACCGCTCCCCTCGCCATCGCCACCGGCAGCCATCGGCGTCATTTCAGGCTGCGTCCAGTTGCCACCTCCTCCATCGTCTTTGCCATCATGCTGCGAATGACCCAGCCATGGATAAAAGGAGCAATTTTTTTGGTCAATCAACCGGGTTTATTTTTTTTTTCGATCGCTACATCTTCCTTCGTCTTCTTGTTCTCTTTTGGGTTTTTTTGTTGTCAATCTTTTAGGGTTCCTTTGATTCTGAAAGAGATCGACAAAAGAAGTATTTTTTTTTTCCGATCCTTTTGGTTGATGCTTAGGGTTGGAGGAAAATGAGAGGAAGAGACTTGTTGGGTTAGATGAAAGATGACAAGGAGACGCAAGAGGGAGGTGGGTCCTTGTTGGCACTTAAAATAATTCGTCCATCAAAACGCATGGAAAATCGATATATGTGCAAAACATGTAGAGAATCGACACACGTGATAAACATATAAGGACCAAGCATTTCGACAAAGTATGAGAAGGCACATGCAGAGCTTGTGAGAATGCTAGTAAGTGTCGATTGATGAGAATCACTAAACAAGTTATTGACAACATCAAAGAGAAACATCAATTATCCATTTAGCAAGAATAATGCTGCATTATGGAACATATCAAGGATAGGTAAAACGAATTTGAGCCATTAACATGGGCGCCAATAAAAGGTAATCCCGCCAAAGATTCAAAGAACTTTTCAAGGAGTGCCAAATAAGACAAAAATCTATCCTTGAATTTCTTGGTGGGAGATAATCTTTAGGCAAGTAAAAATGGAGCAAGTCCTCGAAAATACGGCCCGGGAATTCAGAAGACGTGAACACATGACACACTATCGACAATTCTTGGAATTATGATCCACAAGTCCTACGTGGAGATCGTAGGCACGACCGATGCAAGTAAAAAGGCTAAGCTAAAGTAAAGGTAGAGACAGTTGAAGTAAATAATTGCTCGAAGACTTAGTAAAAGAATTAGCCGGAGAAGGTAGATGTGGCTGCTATTGGATGTGCTAAAAGTCATAACCGTTGAAGGGCGCTTACATACTCAACCATTATAAATACCATCCCTTATTCTCGAAGGAGCCCCTTGAATAAATCAACAAATTTATCTTATCTTTACTTATCTTATTGCACTTTACCTTTCTTAGTTATAGCTTTCGGACTTTCGTCGTTGAGTCAAACTTCGGTGTTTATCTTTATCCTAGATACTGCACCATCGAATCAAACTCTAGTGTATTATCGAAGGTAGCTAAGGCTTGTCATAGAGTTAAACTCCGACATAGTTTTGAGTGCGTTGGTTTGTTATCTTTTGAGAGAAATTGTGCTTACCAAGCCATTCCATTGAGTCAAAGTCTGGTTTGGTCTACGTTTGTGTATTTTCTTTCATTTTCATCTATATCGATTCCTTTGAATTATACTTACCGAGTCACTCTATTGAGTCAAATTTTGGTTAAGTTAATATTTGTGTAATTATATCAAAATCTTTGCAAACTTCACCTATTGATTTTCTGACTAATTGGATATCTCTTGTCCAAGATCTCAATAGGACCCTTTATCACATTTAAAAGCCGAAGAACGAATTTTGGTGAAAGATATTTTGTTGCGTAGAAATTTCCGTAAAACAATCCTATCATGACCCACAAAAAAGAAATTATCCAACAATTTGTTTTTGTGATTCTTTCTGTGATAGTGTTCTTCTTCTTCTTCTTCATCGGGTTTATGTCGTAAGACTGCCTATAAGCAAAGAGGTGGGTGGCCGAATCTGTCGCTCTTGGCCATGGAGGAGCAACGATAGAGGCACAATGCCAGATTTAGCTTTGGATGACCATGACTCCAGAGCCAGAATGGAACGGGTGACAACAGAGGAGTGGCTTAGGTCGACCATGAGCAGTAACAGATGTATCGGCTTTGGCGCTAAGGATGGGGCGGCGACGGCTCCGCCGGTAGCGAGGCAGGGGCGACTCCAGTGAAGTGAAGAAACTTCCGGTCTCTCGTGGCTAAACTCATAATTTTTTTCTTTTTTTTTTTTTAATTTAATTTCATGTCAGCAAACACTTGTCAAGTTTTCAGTGGTTGGAAGAAAAAAACGCCTGCCACGTCAACTGATGATGTGGTAGTTGCAAACCACTCAATATTTTCTCGTATTACTTACTTTTTGCTGCATTTGTAGAGGATTAAGATTCTTTTTAGGGCTCAACTTCTTTTTGGGCCGAGGGCGGTCATTAGAACACCTTTAGCCAACCGAAAAAAAACAAAAGGGAAAAAAGATTAAAAGGAACTTTCACTTCAGTTCCCATGTTAAGAGGAGGTGACTGCAATCATTATAGGAAAAGCTATTTTTGTCCTTGTGGCCCACATAAATTGGGGCCCATCTGGGCAGGCCCAACCCCAGTTGAAGTACCAAAATGTTAATACTTAAAAGCTGAGTTCTGCTGTTTGGATTTTTTTGGAAGACATAATAATAAAGTCGGATAAGAGAAAAATATACCGTGTTTGGTAAGAGCGCACGTGATAACATTTCTGAAGTAGAAATTCTGTTTGGTAACGCAACTTCTGAACCGAAAATTCGTTTGGTTACGCAGTTTTATTTTTCTACTTTTGAAGTAATTTTTTTTTGTTTCGAAGTCATTTTTGAGCAACTTTCGGAAGTAAAAAAGTTAGTTATCTCTGGAATTTAAAATTAGAAAGTGACAATCCGCCGCCGGTGACCGTCGTTTGCTCTTGTCGGTGACCACCATCTGCCGTTACCGATCTCCTCCGTCCGTTAAATAAAAAATAAATTTTATAAAAAAAAATAAAAAAATATATTTTAAAAAATTAAAAAAATTATGATAATTTTTCACTAGATTTGTATTGCATGAAAGTGTTTTAGAAATATCATTTTTCTAGCAAATTATAAGAAATAAATGTTCCATGATTTGGTTAAATGGCATCCCATAAAGACACAGTCATGGCAAAGTGGATCGAACAATTGACCCAAGTTGGTTAAATGGCATCCCAAAAATATTTTAAAGTGGACCGAGAAATTTCACAAAGACACAATTATACTATTGTTATTGCCTTCTTTTAACTTCTCAAATCATTTGTCTTATTTCTTAGATTCTTGAAAGAAAGGAAATTTGATGTCGAGAAGGCAAAATGCATGGATGTTTCTATTGTCGATATTCTTCACATCCTTCAAAGCACCATACTCGGTTTATGAATGTCATTTTCAAATGCATTCACTTGAAATTTCTCCTTAGGTTCTCAACAAATACTAGACCAAATTGTTGGAAAGAATTATTGCTTGTCATAAACCAACTCATCCAAATGGTATGGTTTAATGAAAGTATTAGGACGCACCTCTAAAAGAGAGACGATTTTGGCACAAAGAAGGTTTATATACTATGCCCATCGCGACATAAACTACTCTAGAGGCACAAGTGAGGAAGCATCGGAAATACTAGTGCTTTTAGCGTGGATATATCAACTCAACCATCGTATTCATTAATATAATTTTCCCCCATAAAATTGATTCCCATTAGCATAAAATAATTAAATGACAAATGATATATATAGATATATATATATATATATATATATATCCGTTAGTATTTACATTTCACTTTTCTTGAATAGCATGCATTATAGGTTAGGATCAATAATTTTTTGTCGAAGATTTTGTGTTAATAATATTTCAAAATAGAAATTTTCAACAATTACCAAATGAATATCCGTTCCCGTAGAAATTTTATTATTATTATTATCAAACGTCTTTCTCTAATCGGAAATTCACTTTTGGAAGCGGAAGTGAAAAATCAACTTCGACTTGAAGTTGATTCTGAAGCAGAGTCCTTCGAAACAAAGATGAGCTTGCCCCACCCGAAACAATAAGAGAATTGTGATGTTGAACTCTAATGCTAAAAGCAATTTCTAGATATGAACATCAAAATCAAGCCTATCAGTTTGAATAATGCAGATTTTGCAGCAATTGAAAGAGGGTATAATAGTCAAAACTCGAGCCAAAGGAACACAAGCTTGTAGTTGCACCGAGGCGGAGGCCTAGCCTCAGGCAACCCAAGATCTAGGATCCCCCTGGCCAACAACCATGAACCTGAGGTCACGAGCCTTAGATTCGAGGTATGCATCGTTGGAGAGCGTCGATCAAGCCCGACAGGCTTAGATAAAGAGAGAGCATGAGGCAATGGGGGACAATGGCTTAGCAGCACCGCAACGTCGAATGATAGTGGAGCTCGCTCGTTCTCTCTCCATCGAATCCTTTACCCTCTACTTTTTGGCTCACATTTTTCTCTTTAATCATTATCTTACCGGATATATCCCTTCCCCCGAGTGGGATTTTTTCCCCCGAATTATATTTGGACAAATCTGAATTATATGTTACGCCAAAAACCGATTAGGATACAAGTAATACTATTCATAGTCAAATTAACAAGTTTTCCAAGCAAAAGCTTTTTCGTTTCTCCCATTTATGCCCCAGAACTAAAACATCATTTCTTGTCGAGTACAGTTTAGGGAGGCCGGTGTCCTGATCTTGCTATGAAGATTGAAGCCATGCATGAATCCAACTTCGAAGTCTCCAATGCTCATGGCCACATATGTTTTGGCATGGTGACCCAACAACCACATTTAGACAGCTCTTCCTATTGCTATCCATTGTTGAGAAAGAGAGTTTGATGAGGAAAATGAGAGGAAGACGACTCGAAGCATATGGAGTCATCGATTAAAGTGGGATATGAGAACGACTCCAAGGCCACCGGGTTCATGACAACGACTCCGACATGGATGTGCATGATGTAATCGTTTTCTTGCTAGTGTCCTTAGATAGATCGATGTCCCGAGAAACTAAAATTAACCAATAGCATCACACCATGTGGACTCGAACACATCTTCAAACCCGGCTTTGCTAGACCATGTCAATCGTATTCTAGATTACCACGACCCTCATATTGTCTGGGAGAGTTTAGGCCCAAAGCTCACGGATCAAACCCACCAAAGTTCACTTGATTTCTTTCGACCAAAGCTCATGAACCTACTTAGGATTTATTTTAGAGATTCTAACAAAAGAAGGTTCTTAGTTGGGAGATAGCGCATGATTCGACAGACTCTGCTTTGTGGTTCATTAAGACCCTAAAAAAAACAAACGAGGATGTCCAACTGCATTTGCTGTTAATATCCTTATTTTCGTCCTTTGCATTAAATACTTTATCGGTGTACTCAATTTTCTTTGTTTCTGACCAAAAAAAAAAAAAAATTTCTTTGTTTAAATTATTGATTTTTTTATTGGGCTTATTAATAGAAGAAATCTTTTTATCATCTCAAGAGGGGCTGAGATGCATATTTGGGCTATTGACGAGCCCAAGATAACTTCAGTGGCCTTTCTCTAATTTCTTTTCTTAAAATGAGTAGAGCTCCTCTACTACTTCCCTTCATTGCAGATAAAAGCATGCATTTTTAGGGCGCGTATGATAAAACTTCGGGAGGTGGATTTCTACTCTAGAATTGCTTCGGAGCAAAAATCCATTTGGTAATTTGATTTATGAAACAGAAATTCGTTTGGTAAAGACTTTTACTTACGAAAGAAATTTCGCTTTTAAAGTGAATTTTCACTTCAAATTGTTTTTCTCCCAATTTGAGAAGTTAAAAAAAATTGCATCTCCACTCAAGAAGCACTTCTCGCCTCACCCTCTTTTCATTACCCTCTCACCCTCTTTTCGACCACGCCCGCCTTCGCCCTGTAGCCAACCTCCATCGTCACCCACCGCTCATCTTCGCCCACCGCGGCCGCGGACCATCCCCATCCACCACCCCTCGCCAACCGTCGACCATCGTCACAACGGCCTCTAACGACAACCACCGGTTGTTGGCCATTGCCTCCCACGACCATTGCCAACCGCTAACCATCGCTCGCTCTTGCCCACCTTAGACCTCCGCCTACGGCGGCCCACTTGTCGCCCGCGATTGCCCACTTGCCTCCTGCGATCGCCACCGCTCACCGACCGCCTCCCGTCGACCTCTTTCGGTCGTCGCCCAATGCCGCCTACGACCATCGCCACCTATCGACCACCGCCACCGCGGTTGCCAATCGCCGACCACAGCCCATCTCTCGACCTCCATCGACCACCGCCCACCTGATGCCTTCAACCACAGCCCGTAGTCGCCACTACCACTCGCCACCAACCGTCGACCATAGCCCCGCCCACCACCGTCGAGTTGCCATCTCTAGTATAGGGTAAAAAAAAACAAATAATAATTTTTTATTTTAAAAAAGGAAATAATATTCTTTTGTAAAAAAAATTATTTTTAAAGAAATTTAAAAAGGTTAAAAATGAAATATAAATTTTTTGGCCCCGACAATAATTTTTCATAGAAGATTTTGTTTTAATAACTTTTCGAAGTAGAAATTTTCAATCGATTACCAAACGAAATTCTCGATCGTAAATCAATTTTTGGAGCATAAGTAGAAAATCAATTTCAGCTTATGAGTAGGAGTAGAAAAATCGACTTCACGGCGGAAGTTGATTTGTGAAGCGAAGTGTTGTCAATGCACGCCCTTAGCCACCTTTAGACATCTACACGCGTTATCTACAAGAATATTTGAGTTAAAAATGGTGATGGTTTCTTCACCGTAAAAGTCACGCTAAGTTTTTGGGCCCCGCATTGCCAATCCATCCAAACCAATTAATGATTTGTAATGTTCTCGGTAGATATAATTTAAGGATACGATATCAAAACAAAAGGATTTGTAGGGTCGACACTTCATAATACTACAAGACTTGTACTTACATAGCAATTGAGTTCTAAATATCTTGAATTTAATAACTGTTGTGACGATTCTATCTAATGTCGTGTCGGTACGACATCTCGTGCTCCATCCGGGACCAAGGTCTAGGACACATCTTTTTCTTTTCTTTTCTTTTCTTTTCTTTATGGTAAGATGACATATATAAGCTGTATGTATGTGCGCGCGCTAGGTTTTTATGGTTTCTGTCACATGGACTAAAGTTTTCGAGGGGACACAACTTTAGCTAACATGTCTATCATGCACGTGGCTCTTGTCCGAGGGCATGTGGGTGTCCTCTTTTATCTAGGGATAGGGAAGTGCCTGTTAAAATGGGCATTCCATGGTCCATATGCGTAATAAATAAATGACGCCGCTGTCATTGACAAATTGTTTAAATTACAAGTTAGGAGGGACCAAAAATAAAAGAAGATAAAATTGGAGGGCTTAGCTGTATTTGCCATTCAGGACTAGAAAACGAATTTTTAAAAATTTATTTTAATTTAATAATTTATAGCAAGAAATGAATGCCGTTTTGGAATTTGTGACGGTGCTAGAAAAATATTTTAAAAATAAAAAATTTAAATTTTAAAAATAAAAAAATTATATTTAGCCTAATCCCACGTCATAATGCACTTCAATGAAAGGATTGGTAGACCACAAAAAATCTGGTTCTTGTCTCAGTGTGGAACATTGACTTTCTGGTCCTTCATAATCCATTTTATTAGGAAAAAAAAAACTACTCTATCTGTATCAAGCCCTTTTGCGTTCACAAATTTCCTAAATCGCAGCCCTTAGATTTTGTATTCGATCAAACTCAAATAACGGGGCCGTCAAATGATCTCAAATTATAATACGTGGACGCCGACGGGGCACATTGATAGAAAATATTAGCCAGCGATACTCCAAGTCGGAATCCGAGGCGATAAAATTCAACCAATGTGGATGTTCATGTCGCACACCGACGGGCACATCTCATGTAAGGATCTAGTTCATGAGCCAAATATTAGTTTCATAGGTTCTTTCTCAGTCAAAAAGATTCACGTGAGATGTAAATAATTAGAGGTTTTATAGTAATGGCTCGATTCACCCTTGATTTAGATAAAGGTAAGTATTCGTCGTATGCGTACCTAGCTAGAAGTCTTTATTTTTTTTTTCCCTTCCTTCTTTTGGATGCCATTATTGCCCAATTCGAGCTAAATACGCAAAGGTGTGCATGATCCAGGCATTAAGAACTTTGGAGTCAAAGCCCTTTTCACATGTTTTCGCATTAAAGGCATCATCTTTGCATATTCCCAAGGGCTATTTTGCTTCTCAGGCAGGATACCTTGAACTCTATGTGCGCAGTCAGATGGGCATGGTTGACAAATGTCTCGAGAAGCTGTTTCAGAGTAAGGCTGTATGTAATCGCACATCAAAGTAATTACACAATAACTCGACCCTTGACTTAGGTTTTGGTCTCATGACTCAATTAATAAACCTAAATCCCCTATGTCCAACTGCCTAATTTTTTCTTTATCAAAAGAAAAAAACAAAATCACCGAGAAAAATAGCGGAGTTGTCGACATGCTCGGAGGGTTTGTTTGGAAGTTTTTCTAGCGATGATCTCTCGCACCGTCCACAAGGACGGATCGAGAGAAGACCGATCCATCGTCGATGAAAATCTTTAGGCATCGCTTGATGTCGATAACGGAAATATGTCTCTTTCGTTAATTTCTTTAAGCGATATGCACAGCTATTTCTATGAACGAAAACGAAAACAATTTTCAAGGTATCGATTTCCCGTGAAATGAATCTAAAAAACCACAGGCGATAATCAACGTGGAGCTTGCTTTCGGCTTCCCCTACCGACAGGGGAAATGCTAATAGAGACCATACTTTGGTGGGAAGATCGAGAATTAATAACGACGACACTATGTCAAAGTCAAGTTCTGATTTTTTCAAGGTTCTCTCCCCCCAAAAACATGCCACTTTTCCAAAGGCAAATATGTGGAAATTTATTAAATTTTTTCCTTGGCAGAGAGATCGATAGGGAGTGCAAATGGCAGGGAAAACCCTAGCTAATGAATCCACAGGGAGATCGATGTAAGTGAGCAATTGATCGTAAGAAGTGTGGATCAAGGACGCATGGAGTTATTGCGTGGCACCAAGTTTCAAGAGAGGATGAGGAACCCTAGCATTAGTCATTTGTTTCCTTGCCTTGACTCGTTGCAGATGTACCCAAGTTCTGATCATAAGAGTCGTGCCATAATTGTTGTCATGTCACGTTCACTTCTTACACATTGTCCTAAGTTCAAGCCACCGATTAATGTCACTTCCTTTTCTTTTCTTTTTTTCCTTTTTACTCAAATCCACGTCGAGAGAAACACAGTAATATAGAAGTGAGGCATAATTTCATTATTGAATTAAGGGTGTGTCCAATACTCGACACTTCTCGAGCGGCCCTCACCTGAGACTGACTGACAACCTCTGCCGGCCACCAACGAGGCTCGGCAATGGCCAATTGAGGAAAAAAGGAAAAAAATAAAGAAGGAAAATAGAAGAAAAGAATAAATAAATAAAATTCGAAAAGATATTAACAAATATTATAAAAAAAAATTGCCCACGTCAACGCCGACCATGCCATATAGGATTCTTGGCATCCACTTTAACAATTTTCAGCCAATTTGGCTGGATGAATTCAATTGGCAAAACGTAAATAAAGGTTTAAGAGCTCAATTGAGCAACGGATTAGGTAGATCCCAACTCATCCGAACACTTTTCTATTTATTAAAAAGAAAATGCACCTTTGAAGACCCATAACGACACGCAACTTGATTGATTGTTTTAAATGGACAAATCATTTGTGGTGACGCACAAGAAAGAACTTACTTCATTGGTTGAGTGGTAGAACATTCAATCGAAATGAAAATGTCACCAATCATTCTGTCAAAACCTTCTAATAGTTCTCAATCTCCCAATGTCGGTAGGCACAAATAGAAATATGTATGGTTTCATTTCCATATCAAACAACTTTTAATTTCATTTCGGTAGTCGGTACTCATATTTTCAGCACTTATTTTTTTTTTCAGTTTGATCAAAACGAACCTATGTGTAAGAGAAAGAGAGCATGTAATAATCACATGTGAAAGCACATATTTGTGTTTCCCCAATTGATAATAAGTAGACAGAATTACATTACACATCAATTTTGCACTTTGCTTCCTTCTTCTCCTAGAAAGGGAATATTTACCTCGGTTTTGGGCTACGACAGCTTGAGACCTATATGCTAAACAGAAAAGACAAACAAAGAGTCTCTCTGACTAGCCAAATCCTTGCGTAGACCCGGTCCACGGCGATCCGGGTCAATCACTGGAACATGATTAAACCTGGAATTTCCATTCAACTGGACCTTGTCCATGCAAGAATTGGTCGCTTCCCTAATTTTGATCTAGGTGGTGTTAGAAAAAGACATCCTCATCTAATGCCATGCTCATGAGGTAGCCATCTTGTAGTCCTGGAGCTGAAGCATCATCAAGCAGCCACTTTTCAATCAACTTTATTGGCATTTGATGGTTATGACTGCTCTCCAAGCTCGGCTTGCTCTCCTCTTGGAAGATCGCGCTTGTTTCCGGCGTTAAATTAGCATTGTTTTCGTCTGCCGACACCGATTGAGAGGCGTCGGAGTTGGAGCAGTTGATGCTAAAGAGCGAGTCGAAGCACTCTGGGGTTGCCACGCCAGTAACGCCGCCTTCGCTGGTGCTCGAACCTGCAGTGGCAGCCATCTTGTTAGAAACATTTGAGAAGCGGGCAGCAGTTTCCGCTTTGATCTTCCCTGGTTTCGGCGGGCTCTTCATCCATCCTTCGAGCAATCTCGCGATGTTCTTGGTGCTCGATGCGTAGCTTGATTCTTGGTGTGGCGGTCTGTTGCAAAAGCCATCGCCATCGCCAAGTGCTGTTGTTTCTTCATTCGAGAAGCTTTCTTGGTTGTCCAATGACAAGGCTTCATAGAGGGCTCGTTTGGCCATGTGAATGTCGGTTTGGAGCTTTCTCTCCCACTGGCCCTTGGGAATGGAGTTTGAAGTTGTAGTGAACCCTTGTTGGTGACGGTTACAGTCGTCTTCATCAGGGCTTGCTTGGCCTTGAAGCTTCTTCAGCTTCTTCCTCAAGTGGGTGTTCCAGTAGTTCTTGATATCATTGTCAGTCCTCTGAGGAAGGTATGAAGCTATGGCCGCCCACCTGCCCATGCCACCAAAAATAAATCTCTATCATTAGTGTTAACAATCAAAATTTTAAACCAAAAAAGAAAAAAGAGATCTTTATGAGTATATAAATGTAAAAAACACAAGAGTTTTATTCTACACACTGTCGGTGGAACATACAGTTTTTTTTTTTTTTTTTAGCAAACAGACGGTTTTTCATTTTTGGAGCCACAGTAGAGTTAAAAGGAAACCCTAAAAGAAATGGACACCTTTTGGGTACATACCTATTACCAAGAAGAGCCTGAAGGTGGATGATCATCTTTTCCTCTTGATTGGTGAAGCTACCGCGCTTGATACCGGGACGGAGGTAGTTAGTCCATCTGAGCCTGCAGCTCTTGCTGCATCTGAGCAAACCTGATTCACACATACGCTTGAAAATCTTAGAATCGTATGGATACGAGTGAATGAACATGCAGTACATCTGCTGTATTAATTAGGGCAAGAGACTCAAGTGTATCAAGGGAAAAAAGTGAAAAGATAAAGAAAGAGCCAACCCAGAGGACACACACCACCACATGAACTAGCTTCAGCTGGTGCAGGACATATATTGATTGCAGCAATTTAATGATTCAACCAACCAGAAAAAGAGAACCCAACCCCCAAAGAGAAAATAAACAACAAAACTGGTAATTAAACCAAAAAAAAAAAAAAGGGAGGACCGTGTGTTTTTGTCTTCTAAAAAAGTAGAGTAATAACCTGTGTTAGTAGGAACAGATCTCCAATTCCCAGGTCCATGCTCTTGAACGTAAGACACCAACATGATGTCTTCTTCTGGTGTCCATGGCCCTTTCTTCACTCCAATCTTGTCGCAGCACGGTGGTCTTCCCATCTCTCTGCGATGTCTTGAGCACGAGCAGTTTCCTCTGGTTTCAGCTTGCAGATGAGGCTTGAGCAAGTAGCTTAACGCCAAGGCTTTTGCTTGTCTGTTTGTGGGGTTCCTGTATATATAGAGAAGGGGATGAGAACAAGCTCAGCGAAGCGTAGGGCCTGTTCCTGATGCTGACTGAGGAGGAAGAAAAGGAGGAGGAAGTTCAAGAGGAGTCAAAGAGGACAGCAAAGTGCATTTAGTGCAAGGATTGCAAAAGGTCAACTTTGGTTTGGACCTCTTCTTCTTCTGCTTCCCGCAAGCCGTGTGGCGCTCGTTTGAGGCGGGTTTCGCTGGCAACTTATCTTCAAACCCTACTTTTACAAGTTTTACTCTCCTCCCCCATTAATGACTCCGAACGAGTCCCGTCTTGTTTTTCTTGTTCGACCTCTCTTCTTCTTCTTCTTTTCTACACGTTTTCAGACACTCGTCTCATTAACTAGTCAAATGAGGTCAAATAATCAGAAATATACTACTCCTATGGGGAAAGCATTAACCAAAAACATGTTCATTCATATTCACACAAAAGCCCATGAGGTCGGTTGAAAAAGCATAGCATTTAACCTCAATTTGTTTCGCAAAAAAATAAATATAAAAAAAATATTCCTAAAAATGATTGTTTGCATTGCTTGAGTGGAGGAAAAGTTCGTGAGTCATACTCAATTGTAAGGAATGGCTAATCACAAAAAATAAAGTTGGTCATACGATAGAAAAGTTGGTAAACAATAAAAAAGAAAAATTGCACGTCACTAAGCAAAAGTTGGTAATCCAATATTGGTCGGTAACTCACTCTGATATAAGTTTGTAGCCCCACTAATTTAGGTTGGCAAATTTGTATGAGAGTTAGTAAATTCGAAACTTTAGTGAAAGTTAAGCAAATGTAAGTTATTACCTACGTTAGTAATTTTTTCTTTGATGGGGTTAGCGACAGCAGACCTTCGAAAGAAAATAGAGAGGGTTGAGTAATTTAATCGGTGGTTTAAAGTCTTTATCAACAGGATCTTCTGTTTCGATACAATATAGAGTGTCGCATAAACATTAGATGATTGCAGCAGTTAACTCATTAAAATGGGAAAGGTACAGAAAAAAAAAGCCTTAAACATATTGCTTTGGTACCAATTGTGTTATAAACCTTTTAATTTAACTAATTTAGTCATAAACCCTTGCATTTTTTTTCAATTCAGTTCATCACATAGAATCCACATGTCCTATGCGGTACGACTAGTGCTTGACGTGGATAAATTTTATAATTTTATAGCATTTTGTTATTTAACTCGGGAAGAGTCGCGGCCTTCGCCTAGGCCATCGCTGGCCCCGAGCGAGGGTTGCTAAGCCCTCGCTAGATTCGACGAGGGAGGCCCTCGTTTGGGTGAGGCTAGCGACCGGCAATGCCCAGGGCGAGGACCGCGACACTCATTGGCCAAAATGAAAAAAAATAAGAAAAATATTTAAAAAAATTTCATGTCGGCGTCGGTCGTACTGTGTAGGATGGCCGACATTTATGTTACCGATTTTTTGCCATAGTTGATCGGTTGAACTAAATTGACATGAATACAAAAGGTTTAGGACTAAATTGGTACCGGTGCAACATAAGCTTGTGGATAAGTGTATGAAGAACGCTATCTTTAGATAAAAATTGCCATTTAAATGATTTTTTTTTGTGCTTTTTCCCATTTAAATGTTAATAAGCTTGCGGATCGAGACATCATTGTACTACGCAAGTAGGTCGCCCCGAATACGTAATAATAATCGAGAGATCGCCCGAGTACGTAATAATAATCGAGAGATCCACTATGTTCGAACACATTCATATTTAGCTTATGAAACATTCGATTACAAGAATGTGCGGACCACCTACAAAAGTTTAAGTGAATATATTTGAAATTCTGCATAAATCCAATTGACGTACGTAATTACACTTAATTAATCTAAGTCGTTTATTCTCTGTGTTAAAATATACTATACGAGAAGGTGATCTAAAGAGGGGGTTGACTTATGTGAGGTGTGACTTTTTCTTGATTACGAAAGGGTTGTAATTCTCATTTATTGGCCGGAACAATAGATACAGACACGGACGATCGTGGTATGTGTCCCGGTCATTGCATGCGTCATACGCTTGTGATTTCCAAATACTGACCAATTTTACCTGTAGGATTTGTCAAATTGGGACATAAGTTTTCAGAAATTGTTTCGACTAGAAGTTAATTCAGGGACGAGAATTAATCGATTCACACCGATCGAAGGTACTTATTCCACTCGATCGAGTGCATATCGTCTTTTTCAAAAATTAAGCTGCGTAGCGCCGCGGCTTAATAGCCCGAGCGAATGCACAACCATTTTTGTCTTAAGAACTTAGATTATTAGAGAAAGGCCCGATCCATATGACGTGTCCTAACAATCTTCATCTCGCGCTAGTTAGTCAGGACAATGAAGCTAGGAACATCAAGTTCTACTAGCATATGAAAATTCTTTTGTTTGATGGCTTAATAAGTGTATGAATAGCGCTATCTTCGGATAAAAATTGCTCGAGCTGTTCTATGATGGCAAAATTGTCGGGTTCTTTACAAATGGTTGGACGAGTGAAGCCGATTATCTCGCTGACATTTCATTGACAATCATTACCCATCGTTGGATCGTCAATTGTTAATCGCCAACCATTTTAAAGGGTGGGCTCAGACTGTCGTGAAAATAGAAAATATCGAAATGATTAATATATTCAAGATAATTACGTATTTACAAAATATCATCTCGATTCATCATGTTTCATAAGATTCGGGTCATGATATGATTTCGAAGGATGAACTGGATATGGACATTTCCCGTAAAATTTCAATCTTTGGACATTTGTATACGGAAGTAAGAGCGTTTTATCTTAATACCGCGAGGGTTTGTCTAAAATTGAGCTGGATTTGTTGGGATTAGCCGGATTCATTGACATCTAATTAATTGCTGCCCCCACCCAAAGGAAAATAGTAGTAACGGTACCTTGTAATGATGACAATAATTGACAGCCACATGATCGATATCACACACAGACCACGTGACGGGCGGCACGTGTCAAAGTCGTGGGACCCGTCTCCGACAGATGAGTGAATGCGGGCATGATCTTAGGGGAAGGGAGGTGTTGACTTGATGAGCTGGGCGCATTTACTCCCGCTCCAAGCCCACAAAGGTCAACCTTTGAGGCAGCTCGCTTCCGACGGTGATGCATCGTCTTTTCTTTTCTTCGTTCTTCCTTTTCTTTAATATACTTTTTACGTGTATTTATTCTCTCTATTTTTCACTTTATGTCGGTGACTTTTGCATCAATAATAGTATTTACCATTGTCATTCATCAAGCATAGAAATTACCACATTAGAAAAAAAATTATCAAGAAATTACCACCTAGCAATCACCAGCGTAAAGTGAAGTATCGCGTGGCGAGCATGGAAACGACTACTCTCTCAACTTCGCCTTCCACAATATACTAATCAAAATTGCATGTCCTTTATATGGAAAAAAAAAACTATAGAAAAAATTGCGATTACTAATAAATAGAACTTTTGTAATTTATAAAATTTGGCCAAATATGTAATGTCGTTTCTAAGCTTCTAATTGTATGTGACCCCTAAAATTTTGAAACATGTTCGATTTAGTTATTAGAATAGATAATCCAAAGATATCATAATATGGGGACTAAATCGAATATTTGCCAGAAATTTATTGACCGTATCGAATAAATTAAAAGTTCGAAAATGGTATTCCACATAAAGTTAAAGTTTAGAGACCACATTGAACAAAATAAAATTTAGGAATAGCATTATACATTAAGCCAAAGTTCATGAATTATTTGTGTAATTATCTCATTTTTTTAAAAAAATTTGTCAATTACATTGATATCATGATCGGGTTGTCCTTTCCTTAACATGTGGAAAATCTCATTGCCATTTCTCTATGTTATTTGATAAGAACTTTTAGGCTATGGAGTTGTGCTTATGATGACATAGAAGACGGTTAGATGAGAAAAGAGGCAATGGTGGTTGTGCTTATGATGATGACACTTATCCACAAGCTTATATTGCATTGGTTCTGATTTATGAATCGACGGTTCCAATTCGTGCCCATGCTTGAATCGGGACCGCCCCTTCAAGAGTCGGTTTCGGCCCTTGAAGGGGCGGTCCAGTTCCAGTTTGAAATGTCCATTCGGGCCGTTTCGGTTCCAAATTTTAAAATTAATTTTAAATAATAAATTACGAAATAAAAATAATAAATAATAAATTATAAATTATAATCAAATTATATATTGTAATTAAATTTGGGGAGAAAAAAGGAAGAGGGAAGGGGTTTGAACTTAATGAATTATCATTAAGCGCCTATATATTTTCTTGGGGATAAAAGAATTAAAGTCCATGTAGTTCTTTTACCTTTGATAACCCCAACTTATCTCATCGTCAATCGTCGCTACCCAATGTGGTACCCGTGACGGTGGTATCTTTACTATCATCATTGAAAAATTCGTTTTTTGATTCAACTCTTATTGTCGAAATTTAGCCTTTGTCCAATCATGAACACAAACTTGAGCCTCCCGAGCATCCAGATTTAATCTTGGACGGCGGTCTTTCAAAATTAATCCTCCAAAGTAAATGCTTGTTCAACTACAACCGTTAAAGAATGTGTTGCTAACATATGTCTTGCGATGAGAGCGATGATTGGGAATTGGATTGAGTGAGTCTTATACCACTCCAGGAATTTTGAAATCTGTCTTTGTGTTCGGAATCACGGAACTCAAAAGTAATAGTTAAATAATTTTCTAATTCGAAAATATTACATATTGCTCCCTTTTGTCTTTTTTGTCTACTAATGAGCGGATTGTACCATCTACTAAATCTACCATTTTCTCCCTTTATGAGGCGAGTAAGTTGAGAAGATCCACTATTATCTAAATCATATCTACTACAAAATTTATTATATAATGCTACTATAACGTCTTTAACCTCTACTTGTATAGTTTTAATATATACTATTTCATTCAAATGTAAACAATCATAATAACAATCCTTCATATAATCATACAAACCATCTAATTTAGTACATGTATCGAAAACAATTGCAATCAAATAAATAAGAGAAATGCGGGCATATTAATGCAATCATTTTGCTTTCATTGCTATAATAGTCGAAACTAATTGAGCATCTTTTTCATATTAACAAAAAACACCGGCAATGTTAACACACTATATTAAAAATAAACGCATAGTAGGATAATAAACACCGGATAAAGTATAAGTTGCATCATTAAAAACTTTCAAAAAATCTAATTTTTTTTTTCAAACAATCAAATCTCACGGGAGTAAACTAATTTCGAAAACATTATTCCAAATAAATATATATAATAAATTTTTATAAGCAAAAGATTGA
Organism: Rhodamnia rubescens; assembly: GCA_021437795.1. Taxonomy (NCBI): domain Eukaryota; kingdom Viridiplantae; phylum Streptophyta; class Magnoliopsida; order Myrtales; family Myrtaceae; genus Rhodamnia; species Rhodamnia rubescens. The sequence goes on along the minus strand of JAILYA010000005.1, from coordinate 4,891,148 downwards.
TGAAACAACTCATAAGTAGAATTCTAACGAGTCGAAGCATCTTTTGGAAATCTTTTTGGTTTTTGTCCATGTGATTTACAAAATCTGCTCCATTCTTTTATAACTTGGGAACCACTTCATAAAAATTTAATTGTTCTCTTTATTGGGGTGAGAAAAGTCTCAATAGTTCGTAAACCATCTTGTACACATAAATCTAAAACATGACAAGCATATCTAATGTAAAAAAATTATCCGCCAAAAGAGAGTTTACAAATATTTTCTAAATCGGGAATGGAAGCGGTATTTGACACGCTTTATCAAAACCAACTGAAAAAACTTTATTAATCAAATTATATTTTTCTAAAACTTGTCTAATTATTTTATAAATATTATTGGCCATATGCCTTTCATCAAATACTCAAAATGCAAGTACTCTTTTTTGAATGTTTCAATCGTTACATATCCAATGACATGTGATACTTATATAAGAATGAATTTGCCAATGATCACTCCAAATGTCGCTACCTATATACACACATCCATTGAAATCCGTAAAAAAGTTTTGCAAACTTTTTTTTTTATTTTTTATAAATCCTAAAAAGTTCGCGTTTAAGAGTAGATCTCGAAACAGGTTTTGCTTGCGGAGTACATGCGGTGTTTATAAAAAAATTCAAATCAAAATTTTCACCAATAGTAAACGATAAATATTCAATGGCAACATATTGAGCTAATATTTTTATATAAATTTAATCACCAGTAACGAAATAAAGGAGAAGTGTTAAAATTGGCGTATCCGAAAATTTATTGTTGCCTGGTGTCGATCCCAACTTGCGTTGCATGTTTTTTACGTCGAGATGCCGACAATACGTTCCATAACCTGTCTTTTTTTATATTAAAATTGTATGATTTCGTACAATATTTACAGTTTATCTTGTACTTGTCTCCGCTTACATCTATCTTGTCGAAGTTTTGCCATAAGTTTGATGTACTCTCCCGAGCCTGCCGTTCCAACTCCTTTGCTATCGACGTTTTTTCGACGCCGGTAGGAGGATGAAGACTTTCTTGCGTTGGGACGTGCTTTCGACGTTGAGAGCATAGTTGATATTATCACCATCGTTTACCCAACATATAAACTCATGATGATTATATTAATCATAAGGTTGAGGATAATCGGATTCCCCATCCCCATCGGCATCGAACTCTTTCCCCTATCACTAGCTACGCTTCCACTTTCCATTTTTGTCGAGAGAATTGAGCGGAAAGTCGATTCATAAAATTGCGAGAATTGAGCCAGGATTGAGAGAATTTGAGAGAAATTGTGAGAAAAAATGAAATGAAGAAATGGTATTTATAGAAAATTTAAGAATAAAAAAAAGGAGGAAGGGGGTGTTTGCAACGGCCCAATCTTGGGCCGTTGGGGGTGTGGGGGGGAGGTCCCCCATTTTTTTGGGAGGTTCGGAACCAGCCCGGAACTACGGGTTTCGAGCCGGTTTCGAATTTTTTAAACCGTAACCGGCCCGTGAGGGGCTCGGCCGATACCGGTTCGAACCGCCGGTCCAGGTCAACGGGTTGGTTCCGATTATTCCATGGGCCGGTATCGGCCCGTGGCCATGTTTACTTTTTATATGTATTTATTCTCTCTATTTTTCACTTTATGTCGGTGACTTTTGCATCAATAATTGTATTTATCATTGTCATTCATCAAGCGTAGAAATTACCACATTAGAAAAAAAAATTATCAAGAAATTATCACGTGGCAATTACCAGCGTAAAGTGAAGTATCGCGTGGCGAGCATGGAAACGACTACTCTCTCAACTTCGGTTTCCACTATATACTAATCAAAATTGCGCACCTTTTATATGGGAAAAACTATAGAAAAAATTGCGGTTACTAATAAAAAGAACTTCCGTAATCTATAAACTTTGGCCTAATATGTAATGTCGTTTCTAAACTTCTACTTGTATGTGACCCCTAAAATTTTAAAACATGTTCGATTTAGTTATTAGACTAGATAATCCAAAGATATCATAATCTAGGGACTAAATTGAATATTTGCTAAAACTTCAAGGATCGCATCGAACAAATTAAAAGTTCAAAAATGGTATTTCATATTAGATTAAAGTTTAGAGACTACATTGAACAAAATAAAATTTAGGAATGACATATGCATTTAGTCAAAATTCATGAACCATTTGTGTAATTATCTCACTTTTTTTTAAGTTCGCCAATTACATTGATATCATGATCTGATCGTCCTTTCCTTAACATGTGGAAAATCTCATTACCATTCCTCTATGTTATTCGATAAAAACTTTTAGGCAATGGTGGTTGTGCTTACGATGATGACATCGAAGATGGTTAGATGAGAAAAGAGGTAAATTATCCAAAAAATCATAACTATGTACATTTGTTAATTCAATCTTAAACCTTTTAACTTTGCTAATTCAGTTTTAAACCTTTTAATTTTACTAATCTAATCCTAAATCTTTTCACTTATTATCGATTGAGTTCTACTAGTTGGAAATCGTTGACGTGGACGTTAGTCGTTATATGTGGCACGATCGGTGTTGGCATGAGACAATTTTTAATAATAATATAATATATATTTTTGAATTTTTTAGTAACATTTTATTTTTTTTTCCTTTTTTCGGGAGGGCAACTATCACCGGTCACGAGAACAGTAAAAAAAAAAACAAAGGGAAAAAAGAGAAGATTTTAATAAATAAATTGAAAAATATTAAAATATTATTAAAAACTATTCACGTCACTCTATGTTCCATGTGGCACGATGGACATCTACGTCGGTGATTCATAGCCAATATGACTCGTTTGGCAACAAGTAAAAATGTTTAAGACTCGAATTGAAAAATTAAATAATTTAGGATTGAATTAGTAAAAATGCAATAAATTCAGGACTTTATGAATAATTTTCCTAGAGAAAAGGCAAAGCCAACCACGGAGATGGAAAGAAGGAATTAAAAAGGGTTAAAGGAAATTAAAGTGAGCTCTTCATATCACCTTGTGTTAACAAATGTTCATTGCTCCTCTTAATTTTACTGAGAATGCTGTATTTATGTTAACAAATGTGCATTGCTCCTCTTAATTTTATTTGGAAAGCTGCATTTATTATTATAGTCATGATTATTATCAAAGAAAAAAGGGGGAAAAAAGAGGAAATTGTCAAGAATGGGATTCGAACCCATGCCCTTTCGGACCAGTACCTGAAACTGGCGCCTTAGACCAACTCGGCCATCTTGACTTTGGTCGAAAATGGTCGAATTTCATATCTTAAATTGAGAGCTAAGTGCAGACATTCCCTACCAATTGGTAATTAGATCTCATTCGCTTCGTTGGATCTGAAAGAACACTAGGCATTCCCCACACGATTGTTTTAATATGTGTTCGAACGTATTAGAACTCTTTTCTGCAAAATTAGATGCGTCGCGCGTTCAAAGTTATCATTCCATCGTCATCACTTCCCGAAGAGTTCAAATCCATGAGAGACCTACGTCAAGTTCTACGCATAAGTTGCCTGCACTGCAACAAAATTTAATTTTTCGAGAGATTAAAGTGCTACTCGCAATCAGGAAATCAAGAAAGGCGTATCTCCTCCAACTCGGGACTCCGTTACAAAGATTCAAGCATAGATATAGAGCGGTCTTTTCTCCTATTTTCGGGTCACAATGATGCAGAATTCTGCTTACTTGTAGTTAAATTCGACACACTCGTAAGTGAGAAACCGAGACGGTACTGGAAAATGTCGCTATTCGACGGCTTTGTTTGTTCGAGTCGCAAATATGAAAACCTCTGTAAATTAGCTCAACCTATCCATTTGTCTCCCCGTGCCAAGGTTTTCCCAGGCGTTGTTTAAGCTTTCCGTGCGGCCATTGAGCCTCTTTCCTTGAGAACATCGTTCCATCTCCCTGCTTCAGCAAAAATGTTTGACGAAGCAACATGATCCTCACCGCCCTTCATGTTTTCCTTTTGAATGAGAAAATCATTTTCTCTTACTTTTGGAGGTATTTTTTCCATTGATGGAAAATGTTTTCCTTTGACTCATTATTTTTTGGGAACAGAAACACCAAACATTTTCCTTTGCGAAACTAAGTCAAGAGGTACTTAAATGGTCAGCTCAGTCTAAATGACAGCAGATTCTAACAAGGCTTGAAGTGTCTTGATTTTTAGGGTTTTCTTGAGTCTTCTAGAGTATTCTTAGGGGCGGATAATATAGTAAATGTACCTATATTCTAGAATTCTCATCTTCAATGCCGTTCGATGGTTGGTGGGGAGAGGCATTCTAAGCCATTAAATCAATAATCGATCAACGGTTTTCATGAGAGGTTCTCTAGTATAAATAGAGGTGTCCTCCCCTCATTTGTATCATCCAACACCTGAGCAATACAAAGTATTCTTTCTTAGAGCTTCTCTCTCTAAACACTTTCTCTCTTTGCGATTCGGGTGAGCAAGCGAGTGATCCCTGGGAAAAGGCTTAGCATTAGCTTAGGCGTTCCAATGATCCAAGGAAACCTAAGTCATTGCACGGATCTATCCCAAAAAGTTGGCTCGTAACATCTGTGTATGATGCTCCCAATAGCAAAGGGAGTGAGCCTCTTTCTACACCCTTTTTCAGCAGCATTGTTGAGATGCGCAGCACATGGGCACATCTAATGGGAATGTCTCGTCCATAGAGTTTCAGTAGGGCGATATCTTCTTCAATATCCAAAGATCTAATGTAGTCAATTGTCTTAAGGGAGTAAGGCTGGCAAGCTTGTGCCCAGCGCATCCAATCAAACGTGCAATCTTGTGGAGGCAAGAAATTTATATATGACCAAATGAACAATCAAGAAAGCTGGATTAACATAAATTAGAGAACTATGATCATTCAACATTTAGGATCTCCTAAGAATACACCCAATATTTGGAAAAAAAAAACAAATTATAGACGTGAAGAAAAAACTGATTGTGTCCTCGAGGCAGTTGAGCATTAAGTATCATTTGCAGAACCACAAGTAAAAGTAGTATCATATCTTAAGTGAATGTCAGTACCCAGACTATTACTAAAGTACCTTACTAATTTCGTCTTGATGTTAATCTATCGGGTTCTTTTATCAATTGCTATATGGTATCGCAAGCACCTATCTATTCCATCTTACTCTAGTGGCGTATGGAAAAAGAAACCATATGGCAAAGTGCATATTATTTTTAATTAGATAAAAACTTCAAGGATGATAGAGGTTGAGAGTACTCCCACTTTCAGGTCCGTGATCGATTGAAATCAATAATGGTTGGCCATTGGCACGCTCTTTTCTAAAGAGAATATTTCCAACATGCCAATCAGCATTAGCCAATCTTATGTGCAAAATAGAGATTTTGTGCACTTCACCCACAGAAAACGCCCTAATTCCCATGTCCTCACAACTTCCCTCATTCTCCATTAACATTTGTAAGAACCCAATCTTTGCACTTACTTTGTTTGGATGGTTAAATCCGATATTCAAGCACTTGACCATTACAGTAAGTGGAACTCCAGCAAAACCTTCTGTATCGCCATATAATGTGTGGCACAAGTGTTTGGATGATCCAAAAAGTAAGCCGCAACTTCTATAAAGGCTCCTACTCCAATCTTAAACGACAGCAGATTCCAAACCAACGTCGCTCAGAACCTCAATTTTGGTTATCACTCAAAAAGTGATTGAGAACAAGTCATGTAGTTCTTACTTTTGCAAAGAGGGAAAATCAGAACTCAGGTGTTCTAAAAATGTCACCAACGAGGATTGAGCACTAAATAGTCTCAATGAAACAGTGAAGAACAGAGCTTTGAAGGCGTCGCTCTAGAAAACAGAGAGGCGGCGGTGATGATGACTAACGACGTCGGAAGGCAATGGTTCTCGCCTCCTCTACCTTTTGCTATCTTTCTTGGCCGTCTCTGCATGTCCTCCCTTCTCACAGTTCAAACGTGAAAAAATATCTGGGGCGACTGAGGTTGGGCATCATTGGGAGCTGAAACTGTTCTTTTGAGTTAAGGAGAAAAAATGCGCTTACATTTGAGCTTTGAACGGGCTATGAATGAATTCCATGGGCGAGATTTAAAAATGAAATCAGATGGGCCCTAGGCTTGATCCGCTCTAATTTTCTTGCTGACTGGAATAAGGAGTCCCGCTTTGCAAAGATAAGAACTACATGACTTACTCTCGATCACTTTTTCAGTTAAAACCAAAGTTAAGGTTCTGAGTGATGTTGGTTTGGAATCTGCTCTCATTTAAGGTTAGAAAAGGAGAGAAGCTGCGGCTTGCCTTATGGATTACCCAAAAACTAGCACTGCACATTATATGGAGGTGCAGAAGGTTTTGGCGGAGTTCCGCCTACTGTAGTGGTCTAAGTGCTTGAATACAGGATTTAACCATCCAAACAATGTAAGTATGAAGATTGGGTCCTCGCAAATATCCATGGAGAATGAGGGCAGATGTGAGGACATGGACCTAGGCGGTTTCCCGCAAATGAAGTGCACAAAATCTCTGTTTTGGACATAAGATTGGCTAATGCAGATCGGCATGCTGGAAATATTCTCTAGAGAAAAGAGGGAGCTAGCGACCAAGCACTGTTGATTCCAATTGATCATGACTACTGCTTAACTAAAAATGTAAATACTCTCAATCTCTATCACCCTTAAAGTCTTCATCTAATTTAAAATAATATGCACTTGGCCATCTAGTTTCTTTTTTCATAGATAGGTGCTTGTGCTTCACATCCATTGATAAAAGAGCCCAATAGATTAACATGTAGATGAAATTAGTCACGTATTTTAGTAATAGTCTGGGCATTAGCATTGAATTAAGATCTGATGCTACTTGTAACTGGTGCTTCTGCAAATGGTGCTTCAAACTCAAGTGCCTCGTGGAACACAAAAGCCCTCCAAGTATTAATTCACTCACAATGAGTTTTTTCTTAACTTCCTTGATTTGGTTCTTTTCCAAATATTGGGTGAGGTCCTAAATGTTGAATGATCATAGTTCTCCAATTTATGCTAATCCAGCTTTCTTGATTATTTATTCACTTATTTATAAACTTCTTGTTCCACCTACAATTTGAAGATTGCACATTTGATTGGTTGTACCGGTCACAAGCTCACCAGCCTTACTCCCCTGATACAATCACCTACATCAGGTTTTTGGATGCTGAGGAAGATATCGCGCTTTTGAAGTTCCATGGTTGGGAGATTCCCATCACATGTGACTGTGTGCTCCGCATCTCCACAATGCTGCTGAAAGAGGGTGTAGAAAGAGGCCTCACTCCCTTTGCTATTGGGAACATCATGTGCTAAGAGAATTGGAATATGCGGGTCGATCATCGCGGAAATTGTTCAATAAGTGGAAGGATCTTCGCTCCCTAATAGCAGAGACACTGCATTTGTTGATGTTGTGTTCCAAGTGATGGAATAGCTTATCGGCCTTGGTCGATCTAGAGGCTAGCCGACCTGGAGCTCGTCTTCCTCGAGCTCGCCGAGGCTCACCCGAATCCGACGGCCTCGAGTTTGTTGGCCTCAGCTGAGTTTGAGGCTCGCTGGGATATTAATGATTTTAATTATTATTTTGTCAGCTTCAAAAGCTATTGGAAGTTTTCTAAAAAAAATTAGCATTTCAATGGATTTTCCAATTCAACCTACCATCATTCTCCATGTTTTATTACCAATCTCCTCCTGTAGTCCTCATTGAAAAGATTGCTACGTTCATTCTACTATTTTTGAAGTCAACACGTGTTAGAATTAAGGACGTGTATGACAACACCTCCGCTCTAGAAATCAACTTTTGGCCAGAATTTTATTTCTCTATTTCTAATTTTGAGGAGTAGTTGGTTTTTCCACCTTCTGGAGAGAGGTAAACCATTTTTTTTTATTTTCTTCAAGTGGTTGCAAAACTACTTTCGAAAGTATAAAAATGAAGTTTCGTAATCAAATAAATTTTCGAAACCAAACAGATTATTGCGCCAAAAGCACATTTGGAGCAGAAATTCTATTCTAAAAGTGTTGTCGTGTGCGCCCTACCGGTCCTAAAGGGGGCGTGGTTTCAAATCCCACTCCCTCTCCAAATTCTTCCTCCCTTTTTTTTTTTAATCTTCTTCTCAAAATTTACGTAGAAAAACATTCTTTTGCATGCCTTTACATTTTCTCAAATTCAATTAGTCCCACATGGGCGTGATAGTCCTCATCCCATCTACTGTGATTGTTACAAAGCCACATATTTTGTATCGGTAACAAGGTCGGGGAGGACGCAATCAACCCTAACGACTTCCGCATCATCCTAATGATTTCTACCATTAATTAAGAGTGTTTGATTTGAGTTATAGTTACATTGCTATACTCGCCATTATGCCGGCAAGCTCATCCACAACGTGATCGTGATTGTGATCTTGCGGAAAGGTGACCCATGTACCACTAGGTCATTATCTTGGTGGTATTATAAAATCAAATTGACTTTTGTATAAGGATGTGACTATTTTAGTTTCCCGTGTAGAATTTCGCTTGTTTCGAGAAATGAATAATTTGAAAAATATTTTCTTAAAAATGATTGCTTACATCGCTTTAAATAATTAGCCAATGAAAAGAAAATCATTATCTACAATAATTTTCACTTAAATATTTTCGTGGACTATGAAAGTTTTTTTTTTTCATTCATTCATTTTTATGAGCGATATAAAAAAATATTTTTAGAAAATTATTTTTTAAATCATTTATTTTTTTCACAAATTAAACGGAGCAGAATACGCATGTAAATTTCACTTGCACATAATTTGCAACAATATGGGGGGAGGGTTATACACCCAATACGGGTAAGAAAAGTCGCCCTCCTTGTGTGGGAGTTGAAAACATTGGGATTAAATTGTAAGATTGCCGACCTTTTTGAGAAATAGATGCAAAAGATTGGTTTGATCCGACACGATTAATGAAGTGTGGTGTTCGGGTTATATTTGAATTTAATTATAAGTAGAAAGGAAGTAATACAAAAAGTTGATATGTTTCATAAAATCATAACAGAAATAATAAACGTGTCGAATTTGAACTAAATCCTAACTCACATGACACGATTATGACATTGCGACACGGAATTAGAAATTACGAATTATGCATGACTTGCTAGAATTGCCGGTTCGTACTATATATGAAGACATTGTTACCTAAACCAGAATAGCTGATCACCAGGGAGGTTGTCCAATAATAGATAAGTCACCTGTTTTCCACATAATAACGACTTCAATTCTCGTCAACTTTTGAACGGGTCGTGTATGTTGCCTAATTGCTACGTAAGTCGTGGTAAGAATGCACTGCAGATTGCTGGTGGTTTCCACATTCTCTGCACTAATTGATTTCTCTCTTTGGTTACGCAAGGAGACAAGCTAAGAGAAACTTCGAATCCATAAGGATGAATCGTGGAATTCAAAGATGCAAGATCATGACGAGGTAATTCATCAAAGGCATTTTTACCACAGTCTTTCAATCCGGATTTCGAATCCATGCTGATTAGTGCGGCCCCAAGAGTCCTACTTTTAGCACAAGCCACGAGCATGCTAATCAAGGACACTTTGTCACACAGCATGTCTTGGGCTCTCGTCTTCTTGAACAAAGCCCGAGCTTTTGTGAAGTTATGATCCCTGGCATATCCTGCCAGCACAGTATTCCAAGAAATAAGATCCTTGCACATCATAGTACTAAATATGATGTCCGCATCCTCCATAAACCCTTATTATGCATACATTAGATACCTTGATCATCATCAGAACCAATCCCATCTTCCAACAATATGCATGAGAGACCTTCCCCACTCCGAATTACCCAAATTCAATACAATCACCAAAGTGACATTACTTGGCTTCAAAACCACCCCAACAGAACAACCCAGAACTTGTCTGAACAAGCTCAAACCAGCAGTGACATAAGCCCAGAAATCATGCAGTTCACCGTGATGAGAGTTCTCACAGGAATTCCATCGAACAATGCACAAGCGTAACCCGGAAACCTCCTCGAGCTCAAATAGAAGCGTATCAAGCTATTCAACGCATCCATATCACTGCCCATACGGCGCCTCAAAACCTAGCAATGAATCGACTTTCCCAACAAACTGGCAGACAACTTGTTACAGGCTTTGATCAGTGAATCATACATGTAAGGGTCCCAAAGTTACCTACTTTGCTTGAACCTTTGGGCGCCGCTAGAAAAGGAAATCACCTGCAGAGGGTCCTCTTCAAGATCGATAAATCGGACCGTGGAACTCCAGGTGGGTCTGCTGGGTGCTCGGGTGGGGACGAAGACCTAGCATTGTCATTTCATATGGTTTTAGTTCAGTAGAACGAACAACATGGATGAGGCTAATTGCCTCGAGATTTCGTCCGCATTCCAAAGTACAGCCACGGAAGCAAAATTCATATTTCAAGCTTGAACTTTGCAATAGACAGAGAAAATGGAATATCACCAAAGCTAATCAGAAGTTGGTGCGCGGCAAATCTGGTGGGGTTTGGTTGTCTTCTGCTGAGCGGCATGCAGTTGACGAGGCTTTTTGGAGTTTCAAAATTGGAAAGGGTACCTCACGTTTCCTTCTCCGCGTTGTGCATTTATGGCCCTTAGATTTATTCTTTTTTTTTATTATCGAACTTAGATTTATTCCCAAATGGCTTTTTGTTTTTATTTTTATTTTTACGTAATGTCGGAATATGTTAGACATTTCACATGCTTATTGAATCGTGTGAGTTCCACGTGAATCCCATCCGATCCAACGATTCATATGAAATGAGCCATAAAAAGCGATCATATTTAATAATTTTGTTATTTCCGATCGTTTCAATCGTGTGAGCCGAAGCTACCGGGTTAGCACATTCCTAAAGTTCGTCTATTTTCATAAATAAATTAAAAAAACGAGAGCATCATTGATCGACAATACAAGTCCTGGGGAGGACATCTACTCCTATGTCTATGGTGGGTGAGGCGGTTCTTTCTTCTCGCCTTCTCTTTTCTAACGCGAGCATTGTCTATAGCATGAAACGCGTATCTTGCAATCGACTTGCTTGTGCGGAAGACGTCGCGCGACGCGGTGGTCCGGTGGATCTAACGCGAATCCATAGAGGATGGTAGGTGAGTGAAACTTGGTGAATCCTCGAGTTCAATGACGTTTCGAACGGGGCATTGGACAGGATCGGCTCTTATGGACCGGGCACAATCTTTCACCATAAAACATTCAGCCATGGCCCAAAAGTTGAAATCGGGCCTGTCCATGCGGGGCCCGGATTCAACATCCTTGCGCGGCCTGCTCATGAGGGGGATTGTAATAACTCGATGAGTCAAGAAGTTCAAAGATAAAGAAACGTTTGTTCCCTGTGAAGTTGACGAATTGTTCATACGCAACTAAGCTAGATTCATGGCAGAAAAAGTATTTACAATGACCGAATCAAAATCCAAATTCCACAAACAGAAAGGAAGAAAATCTGCTCAAGTACTTATCCGTGAAGTCATGGAAACAATCCTAAGTGAAAAAAAAAAATGCTTCGACAGCTTCTTCAAGCACATCTTGCTTAGTCGTGATCTCCATGAGGATTGGCCACGAACGAACGAAAGATTTCCAAGACCAATGGGTTGTCACGAAACAGCTGCTCGGCCTGTGGCAAGCAAAGCATACGGAATTTGAATGAAATAAACAGATCACGACATTAGGGTTTGACTGGGTTTTCTCGTAAAACTACCTCGTTGCAGAACTCATCATAGGCAATTGACTCGCCTTGAAAGCGGCAGAATATGCGGAGAAAGCGACCTCGAACCTCGTCTTTGCATCGTCTCTGATGGAGACAAAAAGAACAGCAATGAGGGGATTAAGTTTCAATCGAAGTCTTGAGAAACCGAAACATGGAGATCGAAAGAATAATTTCTCAATGAGACTCGGATCATAGGCTATGGCGCAGAAGTTATATTAGTCACCCTCACGATGTCGGCGAATGTAAAAGCCCAAAGCTCTCGATTCCTTTTTAGGATCCTCTCCGCTTCTGCATGTTGCGTTATGGTCCGGAGCTTGGGTCCAATATCGTCGTTCCAACGCTCGACAAGTTGAGGTTTCTCCTCCAATGAATCCGCAACCTTGGAAAGTCTCTCTTCAATAGAATCACTGCACATGATTCGGAACATATATTTACTGGTTTTTTGCTGAAAAAGGAATCAAAGTATTGCTCGTCGGATAGTTTTTACGTATATTGTTCCCTTAAACCCTAGAGCATCCGAAAATAAAGGGTGCACACGAGCTTAAACCCTAGACGCCCGCCAAGAAAGTGATGAACATAAAAAGTTCCAATAACTCACAGTGCATTCGCTGCAAACACCCGATTCGCCTCCAAGAACGCATCGAAGAACTTCGTGTACTTCTCCGGCTCGTTCTTGAATGCAGTGCGCGCTTCCTCGTGGGCGTATCTGATGACACAGTCGCGCATCGAGTCTAGACCATCACCGGGCCTAACAAGTGGGGCGAAAAATCAAGCGACGGATCCAAGTGCAATCACAGGCAAATATGGAGTCAGAAAACGATAGATTACTGACCTCGGGTGGTGGAGATATGGGTTGTGGCTGTGCATGACGGGGTTCTTTCTCTCTACGCGACGACTACGAGTGATGGTGTTGAGTTCGAGTTTCAGAAATCAGTTGACAGGTTCTTGAAACGGACGAGAGAGAGAGAGAGAGAGAGAGAGTTTTCGTCGTTCCGTCGGGAGGAGAGAGAGCGCAGATCGTGAACTTGGAGAGATAACGGGCAGACAGAGGCAAGGAGAGAGAGAGGAGGTGCAATTTTGAAAATTTCTGACTATAAAGTTCTATTTGAAATTTTGTATATCATTTTTTGTATATCTATAATTACGCGATATTCGATTTTATTTCCTAAAATAGAGCAGTCAATAGAAAAGGCCGGCCGCGAGGGGAAAAGTATGGTAGCTGAAACAGAGGCTGTGCGTGAGAACAGGGCGGGCGTGCCCCGCAGTGGAAGTGCAGTGTTTCACGGCCGCGAGTGAAGAGCTGCTCACGATCTCCTCGCCTCTCGAGTCGGAGCCCGTCTCCGCCAATGTTCCCGCTTCTCAAGTGGTGAGTTACATCTTTTTAAGAGTTCCGGCAAGCTCTCGTAACGGAGGACGATGAATTCCTCATGGATCTGGGACGTGATGTCCAGTCAGCGTGCCATCAACATCATGTGCCGTGGGCTCTGCCGGGACGACGACCAGAACAGTCCGCGAGGGATCTCGTTGAGGAGGCACTGTGCCTCGACGCGTCAGACAACCTCACGGCGATGGTTGTGTGCTTCACGCCGCTGCCTCAGCCGTGGAGGCTGAGGTGCTGCAGCCTATCGGCCGAGGCGCTTTGCAGTCTGAGGAACCTGTTGGATGGCAGCGGCGGCCATTGATGGTGCATACTATTCCATGTATGAAAGTTGCATTCGTCCCGGAGGGAAGCTTGGAATTGCAACTGTTGCTTCGGCTTGCTACAAGTGGGGTGGCTTGGCCACGAAGAGTGGGATCCATGTAAAGCCCGAAATACTTTGACTTTTCAAACTCACTTTCTCTTCCCTTCCCTCCAATTACTTTTCCTAATATCTTTAGTTCAAAAAAAAAATTCAATGTTCTTTTTATAGAAATTTTCATATTTTGGTAAATGAATAGGTTTATATAATTCTCGAATCGACGTATATTAATTTTGGCATACTACTACTTGCCAACGCTATCTAATTGTTTTCATGAGAAAACAAGTATTTTCATTGATATAAACTCAAATTTTGTATTTTCCCTTCACGGGTTAACAAGAATTTGCTCGAAGCATAATTTTTTGAGGCTTCCCATCAAATTCACCCTCTTTCGTTTCCCGTACCAAATCTTCCCTAGCAACCCTGTCTCGGGTCTTTCTCTTTGCCAGCATCCAACTTCCTGTCATTTAATTAAATACCGAAAAATATGCTATTCTAATGAATAGGACGACTAAACTATGCTTATCCATTGAACTACACTACGCGCTAATGAAGAAACTCATTTAACAAACGTTTATCTTTCTCCATTATGCATAACTTGAACGCAAAACTTCAACAATTCATTCGATTTAACTGAATGTCCAAATCAATTTTCATCAAACCCCCCACAACACCCTAAACTATCATCTACAGCTCGACAACTCTTCAATTGGACTTCATAGCTCAAAATAGACATAACCTCGAATTTGAGACCTAACTTCCGAAATTACTCTGATTAAAGCATAATAGACTAGAATAATCACCTAACATTACAGTTCGCTATTGAGTTGGCTTCGGATCATGATTCATGTGAAGATTTTCTCCCTTTCTCTTTTCCCTTTTTTCCTCTCTCACGGATGAGCTCAATCTAACGTATATTAATTTTAGCGTACTATTACGTGCCAAAAGTTTTCATGAGAAAACAAGTATTTTCATTTATACAAACTCAAATTCTGTATTTTCCCTTTTGTTACATCATCAAACTTTCATGGTGTAATTCAATTACGGGGTTAACAAGAATTTGCTCCAAGCAGAATTTTTCCTCCGAAGGCTTCCCGTCAAATTCACCGTCTTTCCCATAGTAATCTTCCCTAACACCACCTTGTCTCAGGTCATTCCCTTTGCCAGCATCCTATTTTCTCCTGTCATTCAATTAAATACAGAGTAATACACTATTCTAATGTGCGAGACAACTAAACTATGCTTATCCATGGAACTACACTATACGCTAATGAAGAAACTCATTTAACAAATGTTCATCTTTCTCCGTTTTGCGTAACTCGAACGCGAAACTTCAAGAATTCATCCGATTTAACCGTACGTCCGAATCAATTTTTGTCAAACCCACAGCTCCACATCACCCTAAACTATCATCTCCATATATATTTACAGCTCGATGACTCTTCAATCGGACTTCGTAGCTCAAAATAGACATAAACTCGAATTTGAGCCCTTACTTCTGAATTTACTTTGATTAAAGAATAATAGAGTTGAATATTCACCCAGCTTTGCAATTCGCAGTTGAGTAGGCTTCGGATTGTAGTTGCGCGAAGATTTTTTGGCTTTCTCTTTTCCCCTTTTCCTCTCTCACGGATAAGCTCAATCTAACTTATATTAATTTTGGCATACTATTACTTGCCGGCAGTTTTCATGAGAAAACAAGTATTTTCAATGATATAAACTCAAATTCTGCATTTTCCCTTTTGTTACAACATTAAACTTTCACGGTGCAATTTAATTACGGTTAATAAGAATTTGCTCCAAGCAGAATTTTTTCTCTGAAGGCTTCCCTTCAATTCACCCTCTTTCCCGTAGCAATCTTCCCTATAACCTCCTTGTCTCTGGTCATTTTCTTTGCCAACATCCTACTTTCTTCACTCGATTGAATATCTAGTAATACGCTATTCTAATTAACGGGACGATTAAACTATGCTTATACATCGAACTACACTACGTGCTAACAAAGAAACTCATTTAACAAACATTCATCTTTCTCCGTTATGCGTAACTCGGACACAAAAATTCAAGAATTCGTCTGATTTAACCGTACTCCGAATCAATTTTTGTCAAACCCATGGCTCCACGATGCCCTAAACTATCATCTCCATATATATTTATAGCTTGACGACTATTCAATCGGACTTCGTAGCTCAAAATAGGCATAACCTCGAATTTGAGCCCTAACTTCCGAAATTACTCCCATTAAAGAATAATAGACTTGAATACTTACTTAGCTTTGTAATTCGCAATTCAGTCGGCTTTAGATCGTAATTCGCGCGAAGATTTTCTGGCTTTCTCTTTTCCCCTTTTCCTCTCTCGAGGTTGAGCTCAATCTCCTTTTGATTTAAAATGTCCAACTCTTTCTCTCCTGACGTTGTTGGAATTATTGTAATAAGATATTCGAAACAATTGAAAAGGCTTATCAATAAAATTTCCATTTATGCCCGGTCTAGGCGTAGATAGCAATCAATTTTATAATTCTTTTTAGTACCTCTCGTGAGAAAATGATAACATAAAAACATACTCATAAAATCATAAAAAAAGAGATGACCTTCCGCTCAAATTCTTTATTTTTATAGGGATCAAAAATAATAAATATTGAAAATCAGATTTCATCCAAATAAAATATTCGTTTTCATACCAATGGAGTAGCACATTATTGAATAAGAGGAGTTATTCTGATTCCTTCGAAATGGAAGAATTAGAGAATTTGTTCTACAGGTTAAGATAATTTGAGAAGTTTTGATTGGATGATGATCAAAAGCATTGAATAATCATTCTATGTTGAAAATAGAATAAACACCCATTTGTGTTGTGTGCATACCAGATATACATTCATGGGATGATTTATGAATTTTCAATCAATCTCCGAGGTAGGAGGTTGAGAGATCAAAAACTCCAAACGAATTTTTGAATTCAATTCTCATGGAAATGGAATCTTAGTATAAATAGGATCATGATGGAAAAGTATCCATTAATTATAGTCGAAAAAAAAATAGATAGGCCAATCAGTTGATTCCTTACAATTCATAGATTGAATTCCTTTAAAAAAATATCATGTTTTCACAAAAAGATAATTTTTATCTACCCGGAAGGTTTTTGATGATTTTTTTTTTCTAATTGCCGCAACTCTCTATGAATCGAGTATTAATGACTCGCTATCATTATACAAGAGAGATGGCCGAGTGGTTGAAGGCGTGGCATTGAAACTGCTCTCTCTTCTTTTATCAAATGAATATTTCCAGCATGCCGATATGCATTAGCCAATCTCCCTCTTTTCTTTTCTCAAAAGAATATTTCCGCAGCTTAAGGCTCCTTCTCCAACCTTGTATCCTATTTTGGTCCTTCACCATTCTCAAACAAAGGCAAACCATTAGGATTATTGACAGGATTTCTCATCAATTGACTTAAAAACATAAACATACTTCTGCCTAAATGAATCTTGCATGAAAGCTCCTCCTGTACCCGCCAAGGACCTTACCGATTGCTACTCACGTTTTAGTCCCTCAATCATATCCCAGATGAAAGAAGACAATTCAATTTCGGGATTAACAAGAATTGGCACCATCTTTGTAATAGGTAAATGCCTCATTTTCTCCTGAACTTGTCGAAATTATTTGTAATAAGATATTGGCTACAATTGAAAAGATCTTATCAATAAAATTTTCATTTATCCTCGATCTAGGCATACGTAGGAATCCAATTTATAATTCTTTTCATTACCTCTAGTGAGAAAATGATCCCACAAACAACGGAATTGTAAAGTAAGAAATAACATAAAAGCATACTCATAAACTTATAAAACAAAAAGATATGACCCTCTACTCTATTTTTTTCATAGAAATCAATAATAAGAAATATTGAAATCCTCGATTGGATTTCATCCAAATAAAATATATGATTTCATACAAATCGAGTAGTATATTTATGACTAAGAGGAGCTATTATGAATACATCGAAATTGAAGAATCAGAGAATTTTTCATACAAGTTAAGATAATTCTAGAAGTTTTGATTGAATTATGATCAAAAGAATCAAATAATTATTCTATGATGAAAATAGAATAAACGCCCATTTTTTGTTGTGTGCATAGCGGGATATACATTATCCAATCGAATAGAAAAAAATTACAGCAAAAAAAATCAAATAAAAAAAATCATTAGATGATTTATGAATTTTTAATCAATCTCCTAGGTAAGGGTTTTTTTTTTTTTTGGTTGGAACCTAGATAAGGGGTTGAGAGATCGAAAACTAGAAAGGAATTTTTAATTCGATTCTTATGGAAATAGAATCTTAGTTTAAATAGAATCATGATCGAAAAGTATCCATTATTCATAGTTGAAAAAAATAGATAGACTGATAAGTTGATTCCTTACAATTCATTGATTGAATTCCTTTAAAAAATATAATATTTTCACAAAAAGATTATTTTCATCTATCGGGTAGATTTTTTATGAATTTTTTTTTTAAGTTTTCTAATTGATTGTCCGTAACTATCAAAGAATTGAGCATGAATGACTCGCTATTCATGTGGTTGCTGGGACATAATTATGTAGAAGAGATGGTGTTGAAGGCGTGGCATTGGAACTACTACATAGGCTTTTGTTTATCAATGGTTCGAATCCCTCTCTTTCTGCTCCTATCTATGCTATAGTGGCATATGAAAAAATAAAGCATATGGCCAAGTGCATATTATTTTAAATTAGATCAAATTTCAAGGGTGATAGAGGTTGTTGACAGCCACGGGCTGTCATCAATTGGCTCCAAAATAGAAACGTACTTCTGCCCAAATAAATCTCACATGAAAAAAACTCCTCATGTATCGTCCACAGACATTACCGATCGATATCCACATTCCAGTCCCTCAAAAGGCAATCTCATCATATCCCAAATGCAAGAAGATAATTAAATTTCGAGGTTAACAAGAATTGGTAGCATCTTTGTAATAGGTAAATGCCTCCTTTTCCTCTGAAGTTGTTGGAATAATTCGTAATAAGATAGTGGCTACAATTGAAAATGTCTTATCAATAAAATTTCCATTTATCCTTGATCTAGGCATAGATGGCAATCCATTTTATAATTGTTTTCATTGCCACTCGTGAGAAAATGGTAGCACAAACAACGGAATTGTATAGTATGAAATAACATGAAAGCATACTCATAAACGTATAAAAAAGATATGACCTTCTACTCAAATTCTTTCTTTTTGATAGGAATCAATAATAAGAGACATTGAAATCCGATTGGACAAACAACGGAATTGAAAGAAATCAATAATAAGAAATATAAAATTTGGACTAGATTTCATCCAAATAAAACATTCAATTTCATATAAATCGAGTAGTATATTAATGAATAGGAGGAGCTATTCCGATTCCATTAAAATGGAGGAAGCAGAAGATTTTATCATTCTATGATGAAAATATAATAAACTCCCATTATCCAATCAAATAAAAAAATCATGTGATGGTTTATATTTTTTAATCAATCTCCAAGGTAAGGGGTTGGAAGTTGAAAACTCGAAAGGAATTTTTTAATTCAATTTTATGGAAATAGAAACCTAGTCTAAAGAGAGTCATGATTAAAAAGTATCCATTAATCATAGTTGAAAAAAATAGATAGACCCATCAGTTGATTCCTTACTATTAATTGATTGAATTCCTTAAAAAAAAAATTCATATTTTCACCTGAAAGATTTTTTTTTAATTCTTCTCATTATCTCTCATGAGAAAATAATCCCACAAACAACGAAATTGCATAGTACAAAATAACAGAAAAACATACTCATTAACATATAAATAAAATATATGACCTTCAACTCAAATTCTTTCTTTTTGAAAGGAGTCAATAATAAGAGATATTGAAATCCGATTGGATTTCTTCCAAATAAAATATTGAATTTCATACAAATCGAGTAGTATATTAATGAATAAGATGAGCTATTCGATTCAATCGAAATGGAAGAATCAAAGAATTTATCCTACGATTAAGATAATTCAAGAAATTTTGATTGAATTATAATCAAAACAATCGAATAATCATTATATGATGCAAATAGAAACACTTTTTCTAGAACGTTACCATACGCAACCTTAAGTGCCAAATTGGAGAAAAAATGATTATTTTAGTGCCAACGGTGAGAAATTTCGGCTACCTCATCGAAATTGGCACTTTATTAATTATTTTTTAAAAAAAATTGACACTTAAGTAATCCAAAAAATGATCACTTTAGTGCCAAATCGAAGAAAAATAATTATTTTATTGCTAATCATGAGAAATTCCGGCGACCTCACCGAAGTTGGCACTTAAATAATCATTTTTCAAGAAAATTGGCACATAAGTGATCCGAAAAAAATATTGACACCAAAGTAAGCGTCGTACACAAATATTGGCACTTGAGATGTCCTTCCGCAAAAAAAAAAAATATGACCTTCTACTCAAATTCTTTCTTTTTGATAGGAATGAAAAATAACAAATATTGAAATCGGTTGGATTTCATCCCAATAAAATATTCGATTTCATACGAACGAGAATAATATATTAATGAATGAGGGGAGCTATTGCGATTCCATCGGAAATGGAAGAATCAAAGAATTTGTCTACATGTTAAGATAATTCGGGATGTTTTGATTGAATTATGATCAAAAGAATAGAATAATCATTCCGTGATGAAAATAGAATAAATGCCCATTTTGCATGTGGACATACTATATATATATGCCCTTTCCAAAGGGTACCCGAAACTGGCGCCTTGGACCAACTCGGCGATCTTAACTTTGTACTAAGTTGGTCGTGTTTCATATTTTTCATTCAATATCTCGTTTGTTTCATTGAAAGACTCGCTTGTTTAAGTACAGACACACCCGACCCATTGGCAATTATGTCTCATTTGCTTCGTTGGATCTAAAAGAACACTAGAAATGCCAATAAGTTTCAAATTACAAGATTTTATAAAAAGAAAAATCGTGAAAACTCCTCAAAAACGACAACTTCATCTCATTTACTATTGCCCACCCGATTGCTTTAATGTGTGTTAGAACGTATTATAGTTCTTTTCTGCAAAATTACACGCCTCGCCTGTCCAGACTCCAGAGTTATCATTCTATCGTCATCACTTCTTAAAGAATTCAAATCCAGGAGAGATCAAAGTGATACCTGCAATCAAGAAATCAAGAAAGGCGTATCTCCTCCTACTCGGGACTTTGTGACAAAGATTCAAGCATAGAGAGAGCGGTCTAATCTCCCATTTTCGGGTCACAATCACGCAAAAATCTGCTCACTTCTAGTTTTATTCGACACACCAGAAACTGAGATAAAGTCGATATTCAACAGCGATGTTTGTTTGAGTTGCAAATATACATATGCTCTGTGAACTGGTGCAACTTATCCTTTAGTCTCCCCGAGCTAAGAAAGAGGACCATAGCCAATTGACAGTGTTTCCTCCTCCCATGAAATGTCACTATTTGCACTGGTTCAACCGAGCTAACTGCAGATTATCGGATTGCCTCTTTTTGGATGAAACTTTTGGAAGCATTAAACGGTGCTCATCCCAAGCGAGTGCATTGGATGTTCCTGCCTCTGGAAAAGCTCTTGCACGTCGAACATAACATACGTAAGCTACTCATAGTGAGTTGGTGGCGCTCATTGCTGATAAGCATATTGAATCATGGCCTCAACCCTTCTACTACTTCACCGTGACTACCTCTGGTCATCATGTATACATCTATGTTAAACTTGGGATCAAGCTTTTCCCTGGCATCTTTTGAGTTTTCCCTACAGCCATTGAGCCTCTTTCCTTTAGAACATCGTTCCATCTCCCTGCTTCAGCAAAAATATTAGATGAAGCAACATGATCCTGACCGTCCTTCCGTGTCTTTCCATCCATAAGCCTACTTACCAAGTCTACCCCCAGATCAAAATCACCATAAGCTCTGCACCCACTTATTAATGTCCTCCAAATGACAGCATTACACTCTACAGGCATGTTGGTCACAAACTTGTATGCCTCCTCCAATAGACCTGCTCTTGCAAACATGTCGACCATACATCCACAGTGCTCGATCCTGGGTTCAATATGGTACTCGTGACACATAGTGTCATACAACCTCCGACCTTCGTCAACCAAGCCAGAATGGGCGCATGCTGACAAAACTGCGATGAATGTAACAGAGTTTGGCACTACATTCTCAGCAACCATTTGCTGAAATGCAGCAAAAGCTTCCTTTCCTTCGCCATTGATGGCATGACCTGATATAATTGATGTCCACGAGACAATATCCCTTTTGACCATATTATGGAGAACAGATTTAGCTTTAGGCATGCAGCTGCATTTTGCAAACATATCTATCAACGCATTTTGCAGTACAATACTTCCATGGAGATGATCATTCTGATTGAAAAAGGATTCCATGTTGATACTGTGACAAATCTCTCCAAAATTTCGGCAAGCAGAGATAAGACCTAGCATTGTCATTTCATCTGGTTTTAGTTTACTAGAACGAATAACATGGATGAGGCTAATTGCCTCAAGATTTCGTCCACATTCTACATAAGCATGAATCATGGAATTCAAAGATGCAATATCATGACGTGGTAATTCATCAAAGACATTGTTACAGCAGTCTATCAAGCCGGATTTCGAATACATGCTGATTAGTGCGGCCCCAAGAGCACCTGACACTTCTACTCCCCTTGTTTTAATTAAAGTATGTATTGCCCTTCCCGTACTAGAATTCCTACTATTAGCACAAGCCACGAGCATGCTAATCAATGACACTTTGTCACACAGCATGTCTTGGGCTCTCATCTCTTTGAATAAAGCCCGAGCTTTTGTGAAGTTATGATCCCTAGCATATCCTGCCAGCATAGTATTCCACGAAATAAGATCCTTACACATCATAGTACTAAATATCATGTCTGCATCCTCCATAAACCCTGATTTTGCATACAAATCCACAAGAGCATTAGATACCTCGATCATCAGAACCAATCCCACCTTCCAACAATATGCATGAGAGACCTTCCCCACTCCAAATCGCCCAAATTCAATACACCCGCCTATTACAATCACCAAAGTGACATGATTTGGCTTCAAAACCACCCCAACAGAACAACCCAGAACTCGTCTGAACAAACTCAAACCAGCAATGAAATCCCCATTCTTCATAAGCCCAGAAATCATGCAGTTCACCGTAGCGACAGTTCTATCAGGAATTCCATCGAACAACACACGGGCGTAACCCGCCAACCTGCTCGAGCTCAAATAGAAGTGTATCAAGCTATTCAACACATTCACATTAGTGCCCATACCACGCCTCAAAACCCAGCAATGAATCGACTTTCCCAACAAAGTGGCAGACAACTTGTTACAGGCTTTGATCAGTGAAGCATACACGTAAGGGTCCGAAAGATACCCACTTGGCTTGAACCTTTGGGCGTCGCTAAAAAGGAAATCACTTGCAGAGGGTCCTCTTCAAGGTCGATATTTCGGACCGAGGAACTCCACGTGGGTCTGCCGGGTGCTCGTGTGGGGACGAAGACGGTGGCGAAACCGCGTCTGTGTACTGCGGAGAGAGCGAAGCGAGAGAGGCCTTGACGGTGGTGAGAGAATGGGCTAGAAGTGAAGAGATGGGATTGGTGTGGGTCGGAGGAGTGCGTAATTCTCACATGGAGGAGAGTGGTCAGCCATTGATGGCAGAGTGAAGGTTTCATGAAATGAAACCAAGGACAGTTGCGGGATCGACGAACATTTATATAAACGAGAAAAAATTGTTAAATTTATAATAATTTAAAAGGTTAGCCACTCCAGTGGAGATGGCCGAGTTGGTCTAAGGCGCCAGATTAAGGTTCTGGTCCGAAAGGGCGTGGTTCAAATCCCACTCTCCACATTCTTCCTTCCTTTTCTTCGTCTTCTTCTCGAACAGCCTTTGCATGCTTTCACATTTTCCAATTTTAATTAGTCCTACACGCAATCAATGCAAGCGACTTCTTGCATGCACTATGTTAATGATCTTCACCGTCAACTAGTTAGCGATTAGGAACCTCTTCACGAAGTTATGACCTAATTTAGCGATGGATTAGTGATCTTGTGAAGACCTATTTATAGCGAGATCATCTTTTGGATAGTATTGCAAAATTAAATTAACTAATGTATATAGATGCCATTCCTTTAGTTACGCGATGCACATGATTTGCAATAATAGGAATGGAGGATTATACTCAATACATGTAAATAAGGTCTCTTCCCTTCCGTTTGCGGTCAAGTTGAAAATATTCGGATTAAATTGCAAGATTGACGATCTTTTTTTTAGAAAGTGACGCAAGAAATTGATTTGATCTGACACGGTTTGTGCTATACACGAAGGCACTCTTTCTTACCTTAACCAAAGTAACTCATAACCAAGGCCATCGTCTAATAATAGACGAGTCATCTCTTACGCTTGGAACTTTAAACGGTAGCGCTGAGATAACTCCGGCCGAGTAGATTCACTAACGTGAGAATGCCCTCACCTTAAAAATCTACAACCGACCAACCAGATTAGGCCGCAGCGCCGAAATGCCGAGAATACCCTCGCCGTTCCACGAATCAGTTCAAGATCCATCGTCTGAGTTGTCAAACATCTGTCGGTCCACGTGTAAATCATATTTTATTTCTTTGATTAAATCCGAAAAGAAAAAAGGAAAAAAAAAAGTAAAAGTAATTAACCTCATTACATAAACCCACCAAAAACCCTAACACGACACAAAGTACTTCTTCTTCTGACTGAAGGCTTCGCTCTCTCTCCTCTCTCCTTTCAACCGAGCTGAGAGCAGTGTGCCACTGCGAGGAGCGAATTCAACTCTTCACACAATTTTCTCGACAGAGAGAGAGAGAGGCGGGTTTTCAGGGTTCGGCGAGAATGGTTGCGGACAAGGGGAAGAAGATGAAGGTGGGCGAGAAAGGGTCGGAGGACACCTCAGAGCAGATTGACGGAGAGCTCGTTCTCTCCATCGAGAAGCTGCAGGAGATCCAAGACGAGCTCGAGAAGGTTAATGCATTCCTTAAAACGTTGCCTTTGTTTCGACTCTTGGATGGTTGATGCAAAGAATCGGTTTTTGAGCATGTGAAGAAATTTGAAATCTTTAGTCGGGGTTCTTTCTATAGGGTTGGATTCGTGTGATATCTCTCCTTGGTGTTGAGCTGGGAATGGATGGCGATGCAAAGAATTTAGTTCTTCTTTTTAATTATTCGTGGGAAAGAAAGATATTGGTCTTTCAATGGGGCAATTTAGTTGCAAGGACTACGTATCAGATTCCCGTGCGCTTTCCTTGTTTCTGTTTTGCTTTTCCTAAGATCATTATGGGCTTTCTCTGATTCAATTTTAGATTTTGGGATCATAACCTGCTTGTCATCTAGTTGTTTGGTTTCACACTTTTGTAACCGTTCGAGTTATGTAGGGCTGTGATTACATCTGCTTGTAGCTTACGTTACAGAAGCGGGGTTGTCTCTGGGAAGTTGTTTGTTACTGCTGTTTGATTCAGTCTTTTACAGTTTGTCGGTTGGATAAGAACCCATTAAAGAGAAGTAACTCATATTTTCTCACCCTTTTCTCCTTTTGACTCTTTCCAGATCAATGAGGAGGCCAGTGACAAAGTTTTGGAAGTAGAGCAGAAGTATAACGAGATAAGGAGGCCTGTATATGATAAGAGGGGCGATATCATAAAATCGATTCCTGATTTCTGGCTGACCGCTGTCAGTAATCTCTCCTGATCTTTTTGCTACAATATGTTACAGTTCTGGTCAATTAAAGGATTTATGATAGCGTTGGCATTACCTGCATAAGGGTCTTGTCTTGACTTACCTGTTTTTGTTTGTAGTTTCTGAGTCATCCCGCTCTCTGTGAACTTCTGACTGAGGACGACCAAAAGGTTTGTCTTGGATTATATCTAAACTTAAAGATCAGAAGTGATATTTATGAGCTTCTGAGATGCAATTTTCGTCAGGACTAGCGAGATTGAGTATTGACTGTTGAGGTCTCAGTCACTGTTTATGTGCTTTCGCTGCTGACTTCATAGTCGATTTTTGTCATTTCGCTTTATAGATATTCAAGTATCTAAGCTCCCTTGAAGTGGAGGATTTTAAGGACGTAAAATCGGGATACTCTATAACCTTTGTGAGTTTGCTCAGCCTTCTTGCTATTCAGTTTACTTTGGAAGAGCATCCTGTTTTTCTTTATGATGGTCTAGCTAATTGTTTTCTCAATGTCTGTTCAGAACTTCAATCCCAATCCTTATTTCGAAGATGCCAAGCTTACGAAGACTTTTACCTTCCATGATGATGGAACAAAAATTACTGCCACCCCAATTAAGTGGAAGGAGGGTATGGTAGGTGCTCTCGAGTCTTGATGTCCATACTTATGCATGGACTTTTTTTGTGGATTGCTCTTTTACTTTTGTGATTTTACTCAGTGGTGCTTGTTGATATATAGGGGTTGCCTAATGGTGTCTCTCATG
Organism: Rhodamnia rubescens; assembly: GCA_021437795.1. Lineage (NCBI taxonomy): Eukaryota > Viridiplantae > Streptophyta > Magnoliopsida > Myrtales > Myrtaceae > Rhodamnia > Rhodamnia rubescens. The sequence continues at coordinate 4,865,165 of JAILYA010000005.1, read as the reverse complement.
AAAAGAAAGGAAATAAGCGACCTTTGACTGAGGAAAGGTAAGGCTTTTACTCCTACGCATCAATTATTTGAATGAAAGCAATCATTTTCCTTATATTGTTTTCCTTGTAATATTCCATGGTTACAAGATGAATTGTGTGGGGGATGTATCTTCCTCCTAAATTGGAGTTATTCTTTTTACCTGCAGTTTTGGCGAATAGTTTTATCATCTAACTTTTTTTTGCGTTCTCGTCCCAAGTACGATAGTTTGGAAGTTGCTTTATGCCTTCTCGTCTGGTTTGCTTTGGTTCAAAGTAGTTTTTTCCTGTAATCGTATTATTATGAATGGAATGGAGAGGGTAAGACTCGAACCCGGAAAATCTTAAACTTGGTGAGCTTGGACCCCTGTTGGGCCAAGCCATTGCTCTAAATAGGGTAATGAAAACTGAGATATGGGAAGCGATAGTGTAGATATTACTTTTCTCTTCTTAATTACTCATGCACGTCTTAATCATCAAATTCATGAAAAAATGGCCTCTCTTTTGGTGAAAGACATACTCTGGATGTCTTCGTCCGCTTGTTTCTTACTAATTAATTTCCAATTGCCATCCTGTGTGCAGCTTCTTTCACTGGTTTACTGATATTCAGCAGAAGGAAATGGAAGACATAAGTGATGAGGTGAGTTCCTTTTGGCTTATGTGGAAGCTTTATCTTGTCAAGGCTGGCAACTCCCAATTCTCTCGAAGATGAACCAACACCAGGAGAATCAGAAAAATCTCCAACTGAAGATCCGTCATTTTCCCCTGGCAGTTCATTATTGGTTTACCTATCTCAATAAAGTCTATGATTGGTTTGAAGAACGTCTCGAGATTCAGGCGATTGCAGATGATAGCGCTACATCTGTATAATGGGAGCTGATTTGACTTGTTGCAGATAGCTGAGATCATTAAGGAGGATTTGTGGCCCAATCCGCTTACTTATTTCAACAACGTAACTTTCTCTTTTTCCCTTTCTTTGTTAACCTCACTCATGTTATTTTTGGTCTCTTTCCCAATTTTAATCTAAAGCTGTTATTCCTTCTCTCACGTTGTTTGGTACTTCACGAATGCTCTGACGCAGGATGCTGATGAGGAAGATTTTGATGGTGAAGATGATGATGAAGAGGTAAAGGAACCTGTATTAAATTCCAAATGGATATATCTGGCATTCCTCTATAATTATACTTTTTATTTCTGTCTCTATTGCCCCTCGTCTTCTTTCTGTCCCACACCTGCTTTTTCCGATTGCTTGTGAATATGCTTATTTAGAGTATCGTGATTTTCTTCTAAATAAGAAAATTTTTGGGGCAAAATGACTTGTGATGATATAGATGTTATTGATAATAGAACCTTTCAGAATTTCACAACTAGTTCATGTGTGCAAGTTCAATGTGCATCTCTTGGAATAGTTAGTTAATAGGAAATGTTTTCATTATCGACAACATTTTTCGTTCATTCATTGTTGTAAGCGATACGAGCGATCATTTTTAGAAAAATGTTTTCTAAACCATTCATTTTTCTCGAAACAAACGGAGCCTCAATCTTAAAAACCGTTGAAACCAAGCAGTTCCTCATCTCACTAAGTATGCTTGATACTCTGCCTTTCTGATGTACTGTATCGCTTTAACCATGTCTGAGGTAAAAACCAGCTTTGCTGTTTCCCATAAATACATTATGCGGATGCATGGATCCTCTCAGCCATGTTATGTGAGTGCATGAAGATCGGATCTCTTTCTAATCTAAGATTCCCGTCAGTTCCACAATTGAAGAGAATGGGATGGTTAAGTTCTTTATGGCACCATATCACAAGGTCGCATTCATTCTCCCTGAATTGTTTCCAAACTTGCAGGAAAATGGCGATGGCTCGGAAGACGATGAAGAAGAAGAGGATGAGGAGGACTGAGATGGCTAAGGGCGGCTCCTCTGCACACATTATTATAATTTTTACTGCTATAGTAGGACCTTGGTAAGATGGTCTTTTAGTGGCTATCGTAGTGAGCTCGAGTCTCCCTTTTGTTTTGGTTTTCTGTAATTTCTTCTCCATGGATTGCCGAGTGTTTTTTTAACGAGAATATTCGCCGTTTTCCTTTTAAGGCTTCAGATTTATGCGCAGCGTGGATCAATATGTTTCCTTATCTGAGCCCCTCGATGATCAAACGTGTGACGCTGATTTTGTCTTGGTCGAGTCGGTGTTACTTTTAGCCATTGCGGCATGACGTGTTGGTGGAGCTGTTTTTGTTTTGTGTTCGTCTGCAACTTTGTTTACGGGACGGTCATTTGTTGCAACCACTCGAAAGAAGTGGATTATTCTATGTGTTGGCAATGTAACCGCGAAAGTTCAGTGCTGTGTGCAGAAAACTGGCGACGAGTCACCCTTCCTTCATAACTCATCTCCTTACCTCTTTCGATATCAAGCCATTTTAGTTGAAGTTTCTAGGTGGAGAAACAGGGAGGGTCACGTGGAAGATTTCGAGTTTATCGCGATCTTCGGTCTTCCGGGTGCTCTAAATTTCGGTTCCTTGGGGTGCAAGAGATAAGCCGCCGCATGGGGGCAATAGGTTCATGCTGTTTCATTTGGGCGACCAAATCAGCCAAGTTTGGATCTCGAGTTGAAGGGGGAAGGGATCGGCGCGAGCACACTCATCCACTCCCGTTCTAATGCAACTATTATAACTTGCACGTAGCATTAGTTTTGACGGTCCAGGCGAGATAACGGAGTCTAGGTTTGGGAGAGCCGTGGTTCAATTAAATTTCGCGTCCGTTGTCATCGACCGAGAGTGAAGGCACATGAATCGATTGCATCCCGAATTTTTTTCAAGTACCAAGTTCGTTAACCCAGTTAATTGTCGGATTAGGACACTTGCAATTGGAAAGCGTACTTGATAGGAAAAAAAAAACCTTTTTTTGTTTAGGATAAACGGGGCAATGTTTTCGACCGAAAATACAAAAGGGGATAATGTTAGGTTTTAAAAACATTGATTACTCATATATCAGCAGAAAAGTTAGCAAACTCCTTGTCCAGCTTAAAAATGGAGGCCCATATCCCAAGCCCGATACCAAGCCCAAGACCAAGCCCAAGCCCAAGCCCAAGCCCGACAGCGTGAGAGCCTTTTACGCAGTCCCACGAGAATTGTGGCATCATAACTAGGGTTTTCTCTAGTGTTCCCCCCTTTCATTCCGTGGTGTAGACAAGTTACCAGACGGAGGCGCCACCGGCGGAGCAGAGTCAGAGACCATGGTTCACGTCTCCTTCTACCGCAACTGTGAGTGTTCTCTCTTTCTTCCTTCCTTTGATTGTAGGTGTACTTCTTGTTCTTTCGGATGGATCTGCTTGCGTTTACGATCGCTTCGCTGTGTCTTGCCGTTCGAAGCAGTCCGCTCTTTCCATGCGGGATCTGCTGAGGACTGTAAATCGATTGCAATGATGTGAAATTTTGTGGTCTCGGCGTGAGGGAGCTTGAGTTCCATCCGCTGTCATGACGTGCATGTTTTTAGGATGTAACGTCCGCCTGCTTTTGGGCGTGAGTATCAAATTTGGGAGTGCACGTCTTTCGACTGAGCAGAGACGTTCTACTTGTTTGTGGGATCGGCAATTGAAACTTCGCCGTCCACCCCGCGATCGTCACTGGGCTGCAAAGTACAGATCGTTGACAAATTTCATTTTTTGGGCAATCTTTTTAGTTTGGTTTCAAGAACGAGCCCGGATCGAGATAAACTGTTCGGTGCTTCTGTTTGTTTGGTTAGGATGTTGATTCGAATTCACAAGCTCTTCTTTGCCACTGACTAATGATTGGAGCGTGGGCCGATGCTTGATTTTTGCGTGCTATTTTGATTTGATGCAGATGGGAAGACATTCAAGAAGCCTCGCCGCCCATATGAGAAGGAACGGCTGGATGCTGAACTGAAACTTGTTGGTGAGTATGGGTTGAGGTGCAAGAGAGAGTTATGGAGGGTTCAGTACGTGCTGAGTAGGATCCGTAACAACGCCAGGATGCTTCTGACCCTTGACGAGAAGAACCCTCGTCGTATCTTTGAAGGCGAGGCCCTTCTTCGTCGGATGAACCGCTATGGGCTTTTAGATGAGAGCCAGAATAAGCTTGATTATGTCTTGGCCTTGACTGTGGAGAACTTCCTTGAGCGCCGCCTGCAGACATTGGTGTTCAAGTCTGGTATGGCCAAATCCATCCACCATGCCAGGGTGCTCATTAGGCAGAGGCATATCAGGTAAAGCTGTTTTGACATATCTTGATACGAGTGTTGTGTTGTATGCTGTATGTGTGGATAATTTGACAGATCGTGATACTAATTCACATCAATATCTTCCTATCACTGGTTTTAGCTCGTGGTTTTTACTTTACCAAGTTCCTGGATCTTGCTTTTAATGGCAACAATCCTCCGGCGAGAACAGAAAATGCTAAATACCAGCTCTAGAATTCTGAAGTTTCATGTCAATGTCCTCTGATGTCAGTAGGGTAGGGCATTTGTCATTGCATGCATGGGAAGTTGTTTTTTATTTGGTCAAATAAACAATGTCAGTAGCTTTGATTAGTGAGTTAGATTGAAGTGCTGGTATTTATCTCTGTTGATGTGGTTATAGGGCATGCCCATCTAGAGCTATTGACTCTCTGAGAATTATCTGTGGTGTGTTATTTTTGTGGTATATGCTGTAGTTCTTTTTTATTTGCGTTAATGAAATAAATAAAATAATGCCTACTGCGTCACAGTGTTTCAGCGTGCTATCTTGCTATTGACTATGTTTTTGTTGTCATAATGTTGGATCTCATTTTGGGCTGGCAGGGTTGGTAGGCAAGTCGTGAACATCCCGTCCTTCCTGGTGAGGGTTGATTCACAAAAACATATTGATTTCTCACTGACTAGTCCATTCGGTGGTGGGCGACCTGGAAGGGTAAAGAGAAAGAACCAAAGGGCGGCTGCCAAGAAGGCTTCTGGTGGTGATGGAGATGAAGAGGATGAGGATTAAACTCAAGGCTGTTCTGTTAGGAGGACTGGCGCTTAGTGAATTATCCATTGCCCAACCTCGTCCTGCTATTTCTATCATGATTAAAATGCTGTTGCTTTAGTTTGAGAACTTTAAGCTTTGTTGATTTTTGGCCGATTACTCATGTGACTTAAAGTGCCGGATCATCATCTTTTGTTGAGATCCTTCACCTTATTTGTGGTCTGAACTTTTGTACTCTGGAAAGATATTTCAATTACTAGAGTAGAGGATGAGAATTTTGATTGGGAAAATGTCTTTTGGTCTGATTGATTTCAGGAGATGAGGCAGTTGAATTACAGGGTGACTACTTAGTAGTCCGAGTTCAGTTAATTGCGACTTCTTGCTGAAGAAGCTTTTGAGGGATTCATTTGCCTAACTGAAACGGCTCATGACCCTTTCTCCATGTAAAGATATATATGGGTGCAAAATACTCACTCTGAAGACATTTTCTCTCTCTCGATCTCGAACGATCTACATGCTTTTTGCGCTGGAATTTGTTGAGTTCCTTCCATTAAAGACTATTAGTGAACAGGGATTGTGGGAGATGTTTCACTCGAAATATTTTTGTTATTGCATGACTCATATTCCCAAAAAACCGATCCCGGTTGATTTACACTTTATGAGAATACACACTAGCTAAAAGCCCACCATTTCACAAAGACTTGACATGAGGAAAGAAAAAGAAAGAACGGATCTTGTAGGATTCAATGACTCCTCTTTTCCTTTTTGACCATTCTCGCTCAGAAGAGTTCTAAAGAAATTGTCTTTAGGATCATCAGCTTCGTTTTAAACTCGCGATGGCTTTCTTTGCATGCAAATGGCAAAAGAAGTGGATGCTGTACCTTTGATCCGTTCTGTGCTTTTTTCCCCTTGTGTTGCAGCGATATCCTTTAGTTGACCACTCTGCAAATTAATTTAGTCCATTAATCAACAAGCCTCTTGCATTGGCCTTCTTTGTTTTGTCTGCTTGTGTTCTCATTACCTAAAAATTTCATTTGAGTATATCAACCGACGACTTTATCGATTTATCAATTCGATAAGAGGATGCTTCTGGTCATTAACTGTATCTATCAATGTCCTATGTGGGGCATGCTTCGATGTTCATGTCACAACTATTAGTGCCCAGTTAGCAATATCTAAAACACATAAAGGACAAAGAAGATTGAGCTTTTCTTTCATTCTTTTTGGCTCTTCCCTTCTTTTTCTTACTAGTGGAGAGACTGGGTGCTACATAAAATCAGATTTTAAGTGGACTCCAGACCGCAAGTTTGGGGGAAAGAAGAAACTTAAATTTAATAGTAGAAGATACAAAACATGTCTCTCTCTGAAGGGTTGTCTTCAAACCAACCAACAGATGTAGAGAGAGAGAGAGAGAGACGCAAAGACAAAGAAGGGTTTATTGTAGAAGAACAGTTCTAAGAAGTTGGGCATCGACACTAGATATCTCCATATTATCCAACAGCACTGTCAGTCTTTCGCTCAGCTCATCCATCTCTCTGTGTAGCCTCCGAATGTAACCGCATGTTTCCTTCAAAATCTTTGATGGGGCTACTACCTGTTGCCAACAAAAAACAGAAACCCTTTAATATGACATGCCAAATTCAAGAGGAAGAAGGAAAAAACAAGATCTTTTCGTGGCGAAAGTTGGTTGTCATTGTATATATTTACGAAGAAGTTGGAATATTTGCATGGAAGGCACTCAGTTTCACATCATAATTCAATGCTTCATTGAAGCTGCTTGTCATTATAGTCTCATTGAGTTGCACTCGGATTATTGCAGCTGAATTAAGACCCTTTGTTTCTTCTTTAGGTCCTTTTCCACTATTTAGTTCCATTTTCTTTTTCCCCTTTTTCTGGTCAACATTATTCTTCTGACCCATGTACGCTGAACCTAGAGCTGCAAATTTTGACGAAAAGGAAAAGGACACGGAAAAGGAAAAGGAAAAGGAAAAGAAAAACTTGTGTTGAAGAGATGACAGATAGGTGCTGCTGTAAAATTCAAGACATTAGTCATTTTCATTTTTGTACTGTGACACTAACAAGAAGTTGGAAGTAGAAGGCAAGGGGAGAAAGAGCAAGAAGAAGAGAAGAAGAAGAAGAAGAAGAAGTCCTAGTTGTCCTATACCCTTCCATTGTTTCTCCTTTGCTCAAGCTGAGGAAGCAGAGCCTGTAACTTGAAGATGAGATTATTGATCTCATCTTCTGTGAACTGAGAGGTTCTTGATCTCCTTGTGGACATGATCACCGATCGCTGATCAACCCGCCGACCCAACTCTCTTCTTTCACTCAACCCTCTCACAAAAGCTTTCAGAAACTAGCCAGGGAAGTGCACATGGCAGCAAGAGGGAAGCTTATAAAGGGAGTAATGTGAGGGAGAGAGAGAGAGAGAGACTAAGCCGCGTGATGGTAGTTGGGAAAACACATCAAACAAGGAACAAGTGAGTTTTAGTAAAACCTGAGAAGGGCCCAATTTGTCTCACATCTTCACATGCAAACAGGTCCAGCAAATTTTGCCAATTCAGTCATTGGGAAAAAAAATGCCACTCAAGTGCGTGATCTAATGTAAGGTCGCTTCTTAATAATCCGCAATGCATGGATACGTGTCATTTCGTGAGCTTAAGTTTTGCAATCTAATTTGTGTCTCGATGTCTACATGCTACCAAGAAGATACCTTGTTGCATGTTGGCATTTGTTTAGGGCCAAGACACCGTCCCCTGCACAGCTTTCTGTTGCAAATCATTTACATAAACATTTGGGTCTTGTCCAACACCATTTGTTCTGTCTTTTTTGGGTCCTTGGTACACAATATATCACACCACCCATATTCTATTTCACGGTGTCGCGGTCTGGCAATTTTCCTCGCACGAATGCGACAACACATTTTGAAATGGTATTTAGGGTTTGGGAGACTTGGGACGAGGACAACTGAGTACGTGTACTAGTAGCCCACCTGAAAAAAAAAAAAAAAAAGAGAGAATCCTATCCCAAACTTCAATTTGAAACAGGGGAAACCTCAGCGGCATATATCTAGATAAGTTTGTCTGGAGAGCAGTGGCTTTCAAAGAAGTCATGTTTAAAGCTCCTGAAGCCGTCATGATTGAACCAAACCAATTGAAAAAGAGCTAATGACAAACTTTTATGTCCCATGCCCTTGACGTAAGAACTTAGCCCTCTACTGCATCAGAGTTTTGTCATACTCTCTCTCATGTTGGTTTGGATTTCTACATGAATAAAAAAAAAAAAATGGCAGCATCGATTTATCTGAATGGTTTCCCTTTTGCCGGTCCCTCGAGTCAAGTACCCGAGGAAGCTGAGTGGTGCATAGAAAGCAATAACCGATTGGCTCAATCAAGGCGATTAATGGATCGGCACAAAGTTGGATTCCTCTAATTTCAAAGAGCAAGTAATTTCAACATTGCGACGACCCATTTGGATTTTGGACTTGCATCCGATGGGAGAAGATGAAAGAAAAAGAAAAGGATGTGACGAGGCATGCGAAAAGCAGAGAGAGTGACTAAAACTACACACGAAAAGGCTTTTACGGGGAAAAGCCCAATAATTGGAGATCTTGGCCTCATCTACCGAACCCCCATCTCGCCCCTAAATTCTCGGCGAACTGTCGCGGCTACGTCGCATGATTGACCTGCCACGTGGCGCGCTCCGAGGGGTGCGTTGCCCTTGACACGTCATGCCCCGTGCCCCTGCTGGTTGACATGGACAGGCCGTGGGAAAAATTCGTGTGAGAAAAGACGTTGCTCTGCTGTCCGACCACGACGTTTGAAGTGTCTATGGTCGCGAAAATAGAGCCAAGCATCGAAATTGATGACGACGGTACGTCCTTCCCAATTCGGGAGAAACAAAATCAGCATTCACATTAGCAAGTAAAGACAATGGCAGGCTCGACCGATCATTGCAGCTAATCACAATTAAGTCTTCATCTTAGGCATTTTCATTGCAGCTTAATGTCTCGCTTTGCAGCTTCTCTGGGTGAATCTTCTACCAACTTCGGAAGCTCTTGGGCATAAACGAATTCCCATCAAAGCACAAAATGTGGGAGCATAAAATAACATCAACGGCCACTTCTTTTGTTTCAACGTTCACACCACAATATACACAGGACAGGAGAGAGGAGTAGCAAATACATGGGAGTATGCCTATCATGTCCATGTGCGGTCAATTCTTCTCCGCAATTCAAACGGAAGAACATGTTGCTGACAGGATTTTATTGAGCTTCCTTCGAGAAAACAATGAGTGAATTTAACAATATGATACACCCGATTGTGTCGTCGCCTAGGTACATCGCTCTTGTCTCTTCTCTAACGCTACGGGGTTAATGAGAGATTGTGCTTCGGAAACTTCATCTTGTAAAGACCCGGTTCTTTGCGATCTTTTCTGCCTCAAAGACTCTCAAATGACTAATGCCCTCCTCCTTTAACCTTTCCAGCCCTCCCGCTAGGATATCTTTAACTTGCTTCTCTCCCATCCTGAGCAACTTCAGACCTTCACATACTCTCGGAAAAAAGCCTTCGGGTCGTAGACACCAAGTGCAAAATACCCCAAACAAGACTTCCATATCGCTACTTAGCCTTTCGACGCCTCCGTCGTAAAATTTCATGTTACTCATTAGGAGACCATTTGAAAGAGACTGATCCAACCCTTCAGCCACTTTCCTCCACACCGTGACAAAGTCCATCCCGTTTAAGCTTTCCTCTATTATCGACATTTTACCCTGCAAATGATCAAGGGCATCGACCAAAGTCCTAGACACTGTCGAACCGTCTTCAGACTTTTCCTGCCACTGTTTCCTGTTCCTCGTGTAATCTCGAGAGCTAACATCGAAACCCCTCAAGACAACAACTGATATCTTGTTAACCCATTCCACTCTGAACTCTTCCAACTTCCTGGTCTCCCCGTCAAAGACACCACTTCCTGGTCCATACACCATTCCATCAAAATCACCCTCTTCTGCTTGCGATTTTCCAGGTTCATCACCTACCCCCAACCCCATCTCGATAAAAAAGACATCCTCACACCATTCTCTCAAAACAGACTCAACATAGCATGCAGCATTAACAGAATTGGCAACTTTGATAAGGGCACTGTCATCTGTCAATGCAGTCAATCCTTCGGCTTCTTGGCACCTGACAAGCAAGCAATCCAAAAACTTATGTATTATAGGTGCACCTACTAACTTGAGAAACTTAGACCTGAGAGGAATGTCGGGTAGAGACCGTGAACGATCCACAACAGATGACAGACGCCGAAGGAAGAAATCTGAAACAAGGGGGGACCTGAAATCTTCTGGACCAGACATAAGAACAACTCCCTGAACTTTCTTTGTCCAATTTCTCTCGTTATCAACATCGGCTTTCAACTTGTCCAGCGTGTCACTGAGCTCAATTTCTGCCCATAACTCAAGCCAATCGGGTCGATCACAGAAGACAGATAAAGAGGAAAGCTTCTGCAAATTGCTTTCATCCATAAGAGAGAATGAGATCCCAGAATTAGCTATTAGGGATCTTATTTGCTTATCGAAAGAAATCATCAAGTCAATGAGATGGAGCCACGATGTTCTAGCTTTTGATCTAACACCTGTGACGCTCTCTTCTTCCAGTTGGCTGGCATAGAGGGGGAATATCTCTTTTGCCAAGTATGTTGACAAGGCAGAAACCATCGAGGTGATCCATTCTTCTCTGCAGCTGTACCCTGCTAGCATTGCTTCGTCAACCAGTGGTTGCAACAATTCATCCATAGAATCCACATAATCCCTCGTAATCTTATAAACAAGAGCAAAAACAAATTCTGGTTTATCAATCCACTTCGAAAAATGACGTTCGGACGCAAGCGATAGAGGATTTACAAGCTCCTCAATTGCCCAAAGTGGCTGATGGAGAGCAATTTCCCGATTACGCCCTTCAAGTTGGCGAGATCTTCTTCTTCTCTGCAACTCCTGAAGGTAGCATAAGGAGAGAAAATTTTCACAGTATTGGCGCTTGAGATCCCCTTGCATCGTTAATAGAGGATTTAGGACTGCTGTTAACCTCCCTGCATCTGGATTTGCAGAAGTCGAAGCGGAAAGAGGCGGTGGCCATCCAAGTGAAGCAAGAAAGGCCCGGTGATCTGCTATGGCCTGCGGTCTCAAAATGGCTAAAGCCCGATCAATTCTGTGATCAATTGCACACACAAGATGCGTCCATCGAGGGCGTAGCTTTGAGACTTGAGTTGTAAGACCTTCTATTTCATTGAGTGTTCTTATAGCATGCATGCGCACTTCCTGCAGTGACAAGATTTTACCTATTTCACTAACTTTCATGCGATAAATTCAAGTTTATAGGTGCTGGAATAAAAAATTTGAATTGTGGGAATATGCATAGTTATGTATGAATCCGACACCACTATATATATATATCAAGATTGGTTCTCACTTCAGAACTTTGCGCAAATGAATGCTTTCTTTTCAAAGTCGAAGAAACCGCTTCCTCAACATCTCCGATCAAACTGTCCAGCTTTAATGCTGTCTCTGGGAGACAAAACAGAAAAAGTATATGTGAGTATTCCCACTAGTGATACATCAAGAGAGGACTGCTTTGTTTGGCGTAACAAAAAATGCATCAGCCAACTAATACAGAGGGTCACCTGTTTGACCATAGAAAGGCCAACCGAAAAGAGGCCAACAAAGAAATAGAAGAAAAAGATGCGCTTTAATGAAATGGAAACACCATTTGTAAAACTGGTAAGCAGGGGCCAATAAATACATGCATCAGGGCAGCAATCTATTATTTCTCAAATTTATATCCACCAAATGACCCACCCTCTTCCATCTCCAAGAAGAAATGTTAAAAGTACAGGAAAACCATACAGAAAGGGAAAGTTTCTCTCGGTCTCCCACTATATCTCTCTCTGTAGATTCTAAACATGAAGGCCAGCAAATGGACCTTTACATGGAAGAATTAGCAAAAACCATGATTTGCTTATCAAATGATACATCTCATGCTCTAAAGACTACCAGCAAAGCTCTTGGCAAAACAAAGTTTGATAGAAGCAAATGTTTCCAATCCATTTTCTTTGATAGAAGTGCACTAGAAAACTTAAAACCATTGTACGAAGTATACCTACGTCTTACAACTTCTCAATCATTCATTTACCTATCACACCTTTTTAACATGGTTCAATTAAGTATTTTCAGCAACTTATCTCGTGGGAATATCACATGTGGCATACCTTTTAAAATGCCATGTGTCACTTTACAAGTAGAGAAACCACTGGATATCCATGATGTATAATTTCAAAAAGTTTTAGGACTTATATGATTGATTCCTTACAGAAGTTTTATGACTTTTTAATGCATTTCACCCCATTTTTTCCCATGTCATGTGGCCCCTGAAGTCTGCTAGTGGCAATGTTGATAAGTAACTTCATGATAGAACATCAAAACTGAAGCGGTCTGCACAGTCAATCTTTAAAAGGCTAACATCAGTATTTCACATCAGCAATGGTCCTTAGGAGTAATCCCTGATGAATTAAAGAATTTCACAACGATGCCAGCAAAACAGTATAGTGTTGAATCTCACGAGAGGCCAAAACCTCTCTGTCATGCAAATTCAACATACTACTCTATTGTAGCAGGCAAAACCCATGGAGACCCACTATTGGTCTGTAACACATGCCAAGACTTTTTTGCAACAAAACAGGCCTAAAAATTTTTTGGAGAACATTCATAATCTTTTAGTTTTTGATTGTCAAATAGTAGATGAGAAACTCCGCTCTTTATTAATAGGGAAAAATTAAACAGTCCTTGTTGGCATTGAAGCTTGACTGATAACCACGGAATAAGGCTCCAATTGTAGTCCTAGGTCTGAGGCTGAATCCCAAGCAATTTTGATTCGGAAGATCCCACATCAACAAACTAATACAAACACTAATTTTACTAAACAACCTCCAATTTCATCTCAATGATTCATTTATTTATTTAGCCTATGCTTCCAAATAGAACTCATACAAACTGTTCAGGATTTGGTTGTCGCCCTCAATGGCACATAGCCCAATTCAGATTCTCATATCTGTCTAATAAAAAGTGCTTAAGTATTCATGTCACAACAAAACCACGACCACTAAAGTCTTCTACAACTCAGCCTTCATTGGCTACATAGAATTTACAATAACAAATCCCTGATAAAGTTATCCATGTTGTCTTGCACTATCATCAATAGAGGGGATTGAAATTTAATGGAGAAATCTTGAAACTCATTTTCAAGAAATTTAAAAACTCACCAGCATACGCTCGCACCATCTCCACCCTCGCCACCTCCTTAGCCAGTGCTGGCAACTCTTCTCCCAGTATTTTCCTCCCTCCTCCTCCATCTAAACACAATTGGCCAGAACACAATCATCAAAATAACCAAGGACTCAGTCAATTTCAACCATTCAATCTAGATAGTGCTTCACATGTTAAGAAACAGTCTATACGACCAGCAACAATTCTTATTTATAGGCTTCATCAGTATCGCCACCTCGATTACACGTCACAAAATGCAGCGACAAAGAAAAAGTCCAGAGTCGAGTCCTTCAACTTGCAGATTATGTAACATATGAGACACGGCAGAAATTACAATACTTTACGTTCATGTCATTTCAACGAAGAGTCGAACCTGATAGAGGATCGAACGCGCCAACCAACGAGAGAAGCTCGGCGAACTTGGCACTGATGCCACCGAGAGAGCCGTGAACGCGATCAGAGAACGAACTGTAAGCTGCGAGATTCACTTCGAGCCTCGACCTCAATTCCACTAAGCTTCGGTCCAAATCGCGACACTGCGTCTCAAGGCCCGCAACGAGGTCACTCGCCAGCGAGAGAGCTTCCCTCTCGTGGAGCTTGCCGTCGAGGAAAGAGATCACGGCGCGCGATAGGCCGGAGACCGGAGGGAGAGCCGGCGCGGTTGGCGTTGGATCCATGGTCAAGCCATCGACGGAGGTCGTCGAGCGCGAAGATACGATTCGCCGGCGATGGGTATTTCGGGAATTTCAGCACACGAGTGGAGAGAGAGAGAGAGAGAGAGAGAGAGGAGAGAGCAGTCGTTTGCTTCCATGGAGAAGGTAACTCGACGGGCTCAGGATCGAGTCAGACTCGGGTCGGGTCGGGTCGGGTCGATAGGAGGTTATCGGGCCCGGTCATAGGCCCTCTGGATCTGGGCCGGCGTGATGCGTAAGTTATTTCCTTATATGGACTTTGAGGCCACCTAAGCCCACGAGACCCATTATTTATTCCAATGGAGGCCCATAATGAGCCAGCCAGGCCTACTGCGTTCTGAGGTCAATTGGAGCCTCACTACATTTGGGCTTACATTGCTGGCCTTTTCTCCTGGTAATTTTTTTTTTTTTGGGTCCAAATTCTCATGGTAATTGACCGTTGCATTCTTGTTTTGTTTTTTTGGTTTTATAGTCTGCAAGATTTTCATTTTGATAGCAAGACTACGCATGATTACTTGCTGATAATGAAGTCGAGTTTCGCTTTCCCCTATTTTAGCAAAGGTGGATACGTAGGCAATTTCTTAACTTTGCTTGTGCTGTGATAGAGCACACCAGTAAACAAAAGAGCGCCGCAAGAAAATGGAAAGCAAATATCGAGTGCCTTAAATTTTGTTTCATCATAACTTAGCTGTTGATAAAAAGTTAAATTTGCAATTCACGTTCTTTTTTTTTCTCCCCCTCTTCTTTTTTATCATGTCATAAAGAATCGTTCCGAGCCGCCATTTAAAGATTTCTGGCAACATTATTGGACAATGAGTGATAGATAATGAATGTTTCCAATCTAGAGTCATTCCAACCCAATAATTCCTTTCTCTACCATCCACCAAACTTTTGTAAAAGAAGAAGGTTCGAACACAGATCCTCAAGAGCCAATTGCATTCAACTCTCAGAAGGCATTTCTCCAACTTGTACATTGACAAAATAATTGCAACTTAACATGCAAAAACTCAAAAAAAAAAAAAAAAATTGCACACCCTCTTCTCAGGGCCCGCCTCATTTTTTTTTTTTTTTTTTTTCAATTTAATGCATAGTTTAATTCATGTTTCGGAATCTTGGACAAATCATTCAAAAAACCTCATCAACTCGGGCCAAGTTGAACATCACAACCAAAACCCTAGTTGCTCATTTCTCAGTCAAGAGAGATTCTGTGCCTCTAATATGCTCATACCACTATTTGTAATTTGATTAATGACTGTTCTGCCGGCTTTTACTTCTCTTAATCAACCCCATTTTGGTTCTGATTCTCTAGTTTTGGATGTTCCTACGATTGTTGCGGGGCTTCTGTTGCCTTCCGACGGTATTGCCCGGGCACTATGCTCGAATAACGTTAGGGAATCACGCTAGTCATTAAGAAACTTCCAGAGACTTCAAAGACTAACGTTGGATTTGCGAGAGATTCAATGCGAGGAGTGGATTAAGGAGGAGGTCAGAAAAGCAATATGACTTGAGTTGCAACAATGGGAAATTTGGTCACCTCGAAAGACCTATAACTTTGTCTCGTCCATCCGCAGCCTAGATATGTGGAGCCACCCACGTCAAAAAAGGTGTAGCTAAAGTTAAATTGATTGATCAATGTATTAGTTTTTAATTCCAAGGTTAGTGTTTGTAATTAACCTCCTTAATCTCGTCCCTCAATGCATGGGATAAAGAGAGAAAGATGCTACTTCGGTAGTCCAAGTCCCCTGCACGTGCGCTGTCCAATTCAAACTCTTGCTTCCAAGCTAGAGCTATAGCAGCCTATAACTCTTAGTCTTAGACCCTTAGCATAGGGTCCAACATTGTTAATTTTTTTTTTTTTACTAACTCCAATTAACGACCAACCTCATCAACCGTTTTTTTAGTTAGGTTGATATGTTTAGGACGTTAATTGTTTAATTCACCTTCAAAGCCAACTCGTTCTCTTTAATAATTGAAGATTGTGCATAATGCCGCATAGAGAATTATGTAAATTTTGTGTTCTGATGAAGAGTACATGAACATATTGATATGCTTTACCACATTACTATTTACGTGGTATATCGATCAAGTATATGCACAATCGAATGGACAAATGGAGAATTTCCTAAGTATAAGCACCACCAGAAGATATGAAAAATTAAGAGAAACATTGTCAATATCTTTAACATCCCCTCTCCCAAGTGATGTAGAAGTCAACCTAAGTTTGGATAAAGGATTTTTAAAAAAAACACTTGGATGGATCGCGCCAAGTAGTTCGGTGTCTTTGAAGAGAGAACCGTGTCTCTTGTGTGTTGTTGTGGTCTTGCGCAAGCTAAACGGTAGGAGGTTGTCACTTGCCGAGAAGCTATCACCGAAGTGAGAGGCTATTGTTGCGGCAGCAAGCTACCGTCAAGCCGAAGACTTTCATCGAGGCGATAGGTTGCCGACATGACGAGGAGGCTGTCATGCGGCGGGGAGCCCGTCATGGCTACTATGCGGACCAAGTGGCGGTAGAATAGATCGCCGTGGTGGCGGATGAGATGGACATGTTAAGATCGACTTTGAGAAAGGAGATAAGATGTGTGCTCGGAGCGTGCAAGGGGATGGACTCAGGTGTGCATCGGGCGCACATAGCACTCCGCACACTTTAAAATTGTTTAGCTCGACACCAAGATAAATATAATGCGAAAGAGAGAATTGTGTAGTTTTTGTGTTATGATAAAGGGTATACGTAAACACAAAAAATGATCAACTTTTGGCTATTACCGACAAGCGATAAACTTTAATAAGGATAGCCGCATAAATTCGAAGTGACCACAAAGTTGTTGGAAGGGTCAAGCTTTACAATCACATGGTACCGATTAACAAAGTCCCGATATATAACACACATCTCAATCATCCGTAGGAGTACGTTATTTTCACAAGATGCAAATCTAATGGACAACACCTTCCTTAAATGAAACTCTGTGCATGTTACCATTTTAAAATTTTCATTTGAAACTACTATACTCGGATCACTTTATCTTTGGCTGAAGATCGAATTTTCCGTGGGTCAATACGTGTAAGTAGGAATATACACTAGCCTATTATCCCTCGTACTGAACACACGAACTACCAAAGATAATTACTGGAGTCCTAACAGGTGATTAGCGACAATTAACGCATGGGCATTACTTCATTATTAGCTCGACTAGCATGGGAAATCAAAACCCTAGCTAGTTTCATGAATGGCATCTGAATTCAGGTGTCGAAATCATATCCTAGCTAGCTAGTGACTTGACTACGAGCTTGTGTTCACGATCCCCAACGAGGGGACATGGGTAGGAGGAACCGACAAAAGACAAAGCTTCTACCGAAATCAAAGAGGATGACATATTCGGGTTGAACGGTAGTATCTTGTTTGCAAGTCACTTTTGGAACGCCATTTTAACCAGAACATAATAAGAAAATGATTCAATTATCTACTGATTACGCACGACATGACATAAGAGAGTCAGTGAATTAAAAATAAGAAATTTTCTGATGAGAAGTGCCGGGATTGATCCAAGTTCCATTTAAAATCTACCTATTTGTCAAAACTCGTTTTCTAATTTTTGAAATATGGATCCCATCATGCATACCCCGAACCTAGACTAGGGTTGATTATAGAGTCCGCCCAAGTTTCACTTGGATTGTTAATTGAACAATTGATGTGAATAATTACCTAAAATGACTACAATTGCTAGTGCATTCCATTGACCACACCCATATTTAGATACACAAAAAAATATGAAAACATTAACAAAGTAAAAATTTCAGTTATGGATATCGATGAAAATGGAAGCTCGGATTAATGGTTCCAAATCATATATTAATCATTGGACGCCATAAAATACTATAGAATCGCACAAAGACATAAAATAAAATAAAACATACAAAAACTCGTTCAAAGTTTGAGGTTCCTTCTATTTTCCACATGAAACCTACATCCTAACCTTCGGAATCGGTTCCCTAACTTTTGAAACTTGTAATATATCCTGCATACCTTAGAACCATGCTCATCCCTATCTCATTTCATAATACCCAATTGCTAAATCAATCTATTAAGCGATAAGGCAAAGTTTTATTAGATCTTGAATCTGTTGCACTTGTTTGCCATCAATTATATCAACCGGTATATTACTAGTAAATTAACTTTAGTATATTTAATTTTATTTTGTGGGTAATTAGGGGAATCATGTCCAGATAATGGATATCGTCATCAAAATTTGATGAAGGAAGTGAGTCCTACACGAGACATATGAAGAAGAATTATGACTTTGGAGATGTAGCTATAGCTTTTAAAAGGGTTGCATTATGTTTTTAACTGTATATATGTTTTTTAATCAATTTGGCGTCTACTTATGGACATTATACAAAGTACGGACAAGACTTACTTCTCTCTTCGGTCTGCATTTCATTTAGAAAATCATATCACAAGAGGGGAAAAAATGTCATAACTTTATTGTACGAAGACCAATTCAGTCTTGAGTTTGATAACTTATCAATTTAGCCCTAAACTTTTTCATTGTGCTAATTTAGTCTCAAGCCTTTAATGATTTGTCAATTTAGTTATTCCGCTAATTTTGGTAGAAAATCGGACAAATTTTTGTAATATTTTTTTGATATGTCCTTTTTTTTTCCTCTTTTGGCCTCGTCACATAAGACGAATGGCGCTGACTATATCTCTACGTGACGAATCGTTGAAAGATTTATGTATTTATGACTAAATTAATCAATCATTAGAAGGACAAAGTCGGTACAATTAGTATCGGAAACATTTTAAATTAGTTCCCCTCGCAAGAAGTATCGCCCATCTTGGTCGGTGCCGTTCTTTCTCACTTCCATCAAGCGTTGTCATGGATATCGCAGCCGGCGATAGAAAAATCTCGAAGGCCTCACATAAGTTTCATTTCCGAATTCCAAGGGGCGACTTTTCACCCACTTGGAGATGCAGCCCGATGTTCTTTATTTGAAATAGAAGGAAAAATCTTGCAATAATTGTCTGCACATCATCTATTTTTGTAATAGCAAGAGGAAGAAGCACGGATAGAGAGAGAGCATGTGCTGAGAAGATCGCTTCCATATCGCTATCCATCGTCTTTCTCGGCGTCTCCAAGAACATGAAGTACTGTTCTTCTTCTTCTTTACGTATTTCATTTGTTGTCTTCCCATGTTTACCGAATAAATTAAGCCAAGCCCACTGAATGTGACAGATTAAAGAAACGGGTGTCCCTCGTGACATCGAGCGCAGACCTCGCTGTCCATTGTATCAGTGTCATTACTGCCATGTGTGCCCGAGATGCACGCTGAGCAAACCCCCATAGTCAAATTTCCATGATTGCTTTAACTTCAATCATATTGTAACGAGGCTTCAAACAGTAATCTGATCTGCCTGTGTACCACGACGCAGGACCAAGAACGAAAGTGGAAGTTGATATCTGATAATGAACAGAATCGTAATAAACTGTAACAGTTTATTTGGACACAGCTTTTCGTTGTTTGAAGAATAGTTTATTCGGCCACAACTCTTCATTGTCTGAAAAACTATTACGTCTTAAAAAAAAAAAAAGCGCAACTCTTCGTTGCCACTATACGACATGTGATTCGACCATTCTAGATAGGATTAGGGTTTTTGTACGCACGCGAAATCTCACTCATGTGTGGTCCGATCGACCATGATTCATGTATTCAATTATGTTATTAATAAACTTCTTCAATCATGTTTGAGGTCATCACCGATGCGACGGGAGCTTGTTTGACCTAAGTCAAGTTGTGCGCTTGACATATGAAGCAGATGTAACTAGGGTTCTTAACATGCACGAGCTGGCGGCTGGTGCAGGCTCTATAATATATAGTTGGTGGAGGAAGAAGAGGAAGAAGAAGGCGACTACAACAGCGAGGGACCACAAATCTGCAAGTGGGCGGTATTGACTAGAGGGAGTTCTTGCCCTCAACACAGACATGAGACGAAACCAGTGAGCTTTGGCATTGTTATTATCATCATTTTTCTAGAGATTCCTTCAGGTTGGCGCTGATTAGAGAGAGATTTAATCTCGATTTGAATCTTGCGCCCGGGGAATCATTGGCCGAGGAAGGAGCACGTGTTTATGACTAAACATCTTCAGGTAATCCTCACTAATCTAATCGGCTCGAACGAAGCAGATCTCGTGGGGTTCTGCAGATAAAAAAAGACAGCTAAAATCTTCCCTCCTCCACCGCCACCCTAACATGCAACGTGATTCCGTGCGGATCATGTAGCGTGTGCCAACTTGGGCCAGCGATTGATTTTACACTTGGCAAAAATCTGAAACCATTTAAGCCGATGAAGGAGATTATCGTCCTCTGCGTACTCCTGCACCGAGCCAGCTGGGGTTTGTACGTTAAATCTCAACGCCCGTGATTTATTGGATGTGCTATGAGTACGGATCCACCAGATCATAACTGTGTTTAAAGGGTGGCCACGTTTTGAGGAAGAGATCTAGGGCGACTTTTGACTGGCAATGATGATACGATCACTGCGATGAATCGCTTAATGATTCCAAGAGCAACCCCAGTGATTTCTTTTTCTCTGCAGAAAGATACTCTACATCTCTTTTTAATGCTACATATATGAATATATGTAGCCACTAAAAAGAATCCCAAGCTCGTGACCAAAAAATTTTCATTTTGGTTGCTGAACTATGGGGTGGTGATGTTGTCTGATGTCTTTATAACATGGTAGACGAGACATAACCCGTTTGCCCATCGGTGCAAAGGAGCGGGAAAATTAATAAAAAAAAAGTCCTAAATTTATTGTAACGGTGTCAATTCTTTTTTTTTTTTCGATTCGGCTCTTAACCTTTTGTAATTATGTCAACACAATCCATCCGGCGAATTTTGGCTGAGCAGCGCTGACATGGACACTGCCGGCCGACGTCCCAATATTTTAATATTTTTTTGTGAATTTTTATGATTTTTTTTCCTTTTTCCATTTTTTTTTTTTTTTGTTTTTTTGTTTTTCTACCCTCCCCTTCTCTTCCCCTTTCCCGTTCAACCTCCTCGTTCCCCTTCCCCTTCCCCGTTTTACCTCCAACCGGTCACCGGGCTAGCTAATGGCAAGAGGATGATCGGCAAGGCTCTAGCCAGCCTCACCAGGTTGGGCCGGGCGAGGCCGAGCCTCGCCATGGCCGGGCAAAGGCTAATCTCGCCAGCCCAAATCTGACGAGGTCGAGCCATGCCACAACCGGGAGGGGGAGATCGAGCCTCGCTCAGCCATGGAGAGGCCGACGAGAGCCTCACCGAGGTCCGGCAAACATGCAGTTGTGGATGATGTGGATTGACGCGGCGGCCCTTGACACGTAGAACCATGATGGGGGTGCGGCGGGGGTTGTGGCGAGGAGGTGCGGGGGCGGGGCAAAGACGGAGATAATAGATTGTGGTTGTAGACAGTGGCGTGGTGGGTGGCCTGCTGGTTCGGTTCTTTTTCTTCGGTGAACTGGTGTAGAAACAGAAGAGCAAGGAAGTTGAAGCCGAAGAACAAGGGAGGGGAAGGGAAGAAAAAGAATAAAATAAGAAAAGGAAAATAAAAGGAAAAAAGGAAAAATAATAATTAAAATATTAGTTCGCAGGCCGGCCAGCGTCCACGTCAGCGCCGGCCGGCCAAATTTTTTTTCGGAATGACTGAATTGGCACAATTATAATAGGTTTATGATTTTTTTGATAATTTCTCCAAAGGAGCTAAGCCCACGTGTCGCAATGGCGGTCTCTTTGTGCAATAACGTGCATGTTGTTTCAATTTTGACTAGTCAACTTTCTCGATTTAGGAAGCTTATTCCGATCTGGCTTTGCCATATTTGGCTAGAAACAGACCGGTTCAGCACATTTCGAGCCCTTCCATTTCGAATGTGATTGCATCGAGCGTTGAGATATACTATACACCCGTTCCTCGTTTCACACCGTTCAAAATATTAAAGGACACCGACTACCTAACAAGACACCGGTCATTTGCATAGGATGATCTTTCCTACATTGTAGGTGTAAATACGATGTTAATTCTAAAGTTTTGTGTGTCTATTTTTTTTTTTTTTTTTTTGGTCGTAGTGTGTCTATCTACATAGCTTTTAAATAAATGACTGAAATTCGTGTAGACTTGGATTGCAAGCTTGTCGAGCCGACGTTTGTTTGTTTGTTTGTTTGTTTGTTTTTTTGTGGTCAAAAGTAGCTACATTGACTCACGGACAATTACTTCGGTACTTCCGTATACCTCACGAGAATATTTCCCCACTGTTTTGAGCATTCGGCGGAAAATGATGGACAAAGAACAATAATGTTCCTAAGTTCCTAACCATAAGATCCACGTTAATTTCAAGAGCTCCCCAATCTTCAAAGCACTCCTGTTCTCTTGCATGGTGGCGTGTCGTGCTTAATGAGGAACACGCCTCGATTTTGCCTGGCATGGATTCGGCGCTCGTGCGTTCATAGAGTTTGGGTGGGATCTGCGGCACAAATTGTGGCAATCATAGTGCATATCGAACTGTACTATGTAAGGAAACGAGGAGCCGTTACCCCAGTCGAAACCAGGCTTAGGCTCCAATATGAGGGCTCGTGTTGGATTTTCACTGCATGTGCACCAGTCCAAGTCAAAAGGATAATGTGAGTTTCACGTGGATGCACAATTTGCCTGATTTTTTCTGGCCTAGCCTGGTGCATTTGGTTGGACACACATGCTTGATACACCAAAGTATGCTCTCTAACAAAAAGTTCCCCAATCAACTCCAGTATTGTGTTTGTATCTATTGAGTGATTGCATGTCCAACGCCTTTTCGTCCCGTCAGTCTCCACCACCCTGTTGATTTTGGCGTGAGAGAAGTGTTAAAGATATAAATTAAACATATCGTTGTCTAACATTGTTAATGGTAAAGCACCAAACATGTCCTACACATATTTTATTGGTACCAATTCGATCACAAAACCTTTCGGTTGGACCAATTAAGTTTTAACCTTTTGCACTTGTGCTAATTTAGTTCATCCGAGCTAATTTTGGCCGAAAATCATTGACGTGTATGTCAATCATCCTACATGAGATGACCGACATTTGCGATTTGATAACTTTTAATATTATTTTATTTATTTATTTTTCCTCATTTTGGCCAACAAAGGTTTCGACGACCCTTGCCCGGGCCATCGTCAACCATCGGCGTGGGCCACCAAGCGCTCGCTAGATTCGGCGAGGGTGGCCCTTCTTGGCCGCGAGGGACAAGCCTTCTTCAAATCATGTGAGGGCGCCCTCACCTGGGCCACGAGGGTGACCCTCTCCTAGGAGAGGGCGACCCTCGCTAGATCTAGTGATAGTCGTGACCCTCACCGGCGATCGGGCCGAGAGGGCCGTCACCGACCTTCGCCAACCAAAATAAAAAGAAAAGAAAAGAAAAAATAGTTAAAATTAGAAGAAAAAAGAACAAATTATAAAATTTATCTACGTCGAAATTGCTTGTGCCAAGTTGGACGGCCAATGCACATGTTTGCAATTTCTTGTCGAAATTGACCGAATGAACTAAATTGGCTCGAATGTAAAAAGTTTAGGAATAAATTGGTTCAATGAAAACGTTTATGACTGAACTTGTACAAAAAAAAAATAGATTTAGGACTTTTTGTTGTAATTTTTCTCGTTATAAACCTTAACAAATGATCATAAACCCAACTTCCTTTAATCGACTAATTAGAGTTGACCATGGTATAAGTCTTACGTAATCAATGGTTTCTCAAAATTTTCATTATACAAGACAACTTCATCAAATTGGTTTCTTCATCACGTTAGCAGTATAATCCTTACACAAATCAAGGAGATTATATGTGGCTTAAATTTGATTCCTAACATACAAATCATTTGTTTTGGGCTAGAAGGATGAGTTGGGAATCCTGTTTAGAGAATTTGATATATGGTTAATCGATAACCAGATACTTGAACTCGATTAGTCAAATTACTAAAATGTAGTTAGCATAATTTGATAGAATTTGATAAGTTACGGTATGTCATTTGACGGTCAGGCTATTTATTCTTTATTAATGTATCGATTTATGACAACATCAAAAGAATAAAACTAGGGTCTCAAGCGAGGTTCGGGCTTTGAACGTACTTAAGTAGCAAGAGTAATACGGATCTTGTAACGTTCGAGATGACTTTTGACAACATTCGGGATTAATCGAGGATTGAGTTTCACGGATAAGGATAAACCCTTTCGTTGTCGTCCCGCTATCATCTCTAGCATCGATCCGCTAACGATCTCAAACTCGAGCATATGAACACTTGCCGAATTGCGGAGTGCTAGATCATTCTTGCCTAACTCGGCTAGCTCCGGAGGTTATAAGATTTCCTAGGCTTTTGCTAATGATAATGAACTCGACTAAAAGAGGAAAAGCACAGGCGATTCGCTAGTAGTCCTGGAAAAACCAGATTAAAAAAATAACATGGTATTGCGTGTAGAGTCTGACAGACACAGACCCCGCATTGCTGGCACAAGAGCACGCTCAAAACCCTCTCTCTCTCTCTCTCTCTCTCTTGAGAAGTAAAACATGGTCAAGAGAGAAGAAGAAGCCCACTTGGGAAATGGCAATTCAAACACGAGCGAAAGACAGTATGGCATGGCATTGCCATGGCCTCTCTCTCTCTCTCTCTCTCGACCCCTATTTAAGTACCATTGTCTTCTCCCACTCCACAGAAAGAACCCACTTCCCTTCCTTGTGTTCTCTTGTGCCTTGGTCTCTCTCTCTCTCTCTCTCTCTCTCTCTCTCTCTGCACCTATAATCCAGTCCTCCAAGCTAATGTGCATGTACTGTCCATGCGGGTCTCCCTTCTGACAGTCGTCTGTATCTCCCCCACTATCTGATCTGATCCACCGCTTTTGAGTTCAGACTTCAGAGTCTGGCACTTCTCTCGGCAATAGCTTCCCGAGCGAGATCAGCTCGTCTCGTTTGCTTTCTGACAAAAAGGGCTCTTTCTTCTCCTTCGACCCATCATTTGTCACGCTTCAGTTACTACAGCAGTTCAGAGGGGAGAACTCCCAAGTCTGAGCTTCAGTTTCAGAAGCCGACCATGTCTAGCAGGAGGTCAACATCGAGACAATCCGGGAGCTCCGGAATCAGCGATGACCAGATCATCGACCTCGTCTCCAAGCTGCAGCAACTCCTCCCCGAAATCCGTAACCGCCGCTCCGACAAGGTAACCTCACTCCCGGCATCTCTCGAGATACATGTCGTTTCCCAGCCTAGAAAAGTCCCGTAATTCATGACTTCACGAATACTTTTGAGACAATAAAGGCCTTCTGTCTGAACACAAAGCTTGCTTGGAAGTTGTGGCAGTGGATTTTCCAAAGGAGTATCATTCAGTTTTCCAAGGCCGTAGACAACGAGCATTCCCAAATAGTAGAGCACCCAAGTTTATTCAAAATGATTTCTCTTTTCCCTTCACAAAGAAAAATGAAAAAACAGTTGCCGTATATGTTAGGGCAAACGTAAATTACTGCAGTCTAATTCAAGCTGATGAGAGTCTAATCTGACTTTAGACCCTATGGAATTAACTCCTTGTGAAAACAATCAAGATCTTTAAGTGAGTAGTTTGTCCGGAAAGTCTTTCCCTTCATATTGCTTTCTCCTACCCTTCTAGACGTGACAAAGCTGATCAGTCTTAATTAGGTGTATTAAACGACTTTTGCTAATAGTGCCAGTGACACTTTCTCAACAACTAAGTAAGGAAAACATGTACGGGTTACGTGCGACCGATGCTTCGAAAATCAAGAAAAGCTCGCTCGACTACGAGTATGTTCAATAGATGCCCTAAGCGCAAGCTTTAAAGAGATCCTTAATCGACAGTTGATGAAAGGGGTTTCACGGAACTGTGCAGGTATCAGCCGCGAAGGTGCTGCAGGAGACGTGCAACTACATAAGAAGCTTGCACAGAGAGGTCGACGACCTGAGCGAGCGACTCTCCGAGCTGCTGGCCAACAGCGACAGCGCCCAAGCTGCCGTGATCCGAAACCTACTCATGCAGCAGTAGACCCTAAGTTTTACGATTACTTACGGATTAATTAGGAGTTCATTTGCTTGTGGGCATGGCTTTAAGTCCTCTCTAGGACATTTTTGAGTCACCTTCCCTTCAGGTGTTGTCTGTTCTCTCCCCCCCCTGGTTTTTCCCTTTCGTTGATCTCGGGCTCGTTTTCTAGGGTTTTCTGCTTCTTCTTCTTCTTCTTCTTTGTGTGTCACCAGATTAGAAAGAGGCTTTCATTAGCTGCAGACGAGTAGTTCCTTCGAAAAATCTGTGTCAAGCAGATGTAATAAACCGATCAAGTTTGGCCGATGAATGTTTGCTGTTTGCCATTGCTGTTCCTAGTGGAAATTTAGTCGCCTGTCTTGGTGGGGACTGGGAAGCATGGGTGTAACCTGTGTTTATCTTCTTGTGGTTGGGAGTATGGGGTGAAGAATTCCAGGCTCGCGCTCTCGAGAACAAGAAAGCCTTTATAGTAAAAAAAGAGAGCTGCGAGCCTAGATAAGGGGGGGTTGCGATCAGATCAGATCATATCAGATGAGCACGTTGAGCAGTTGTCGTTTGACTCTTCATCCTCCATGAAAGATCTTTCGTACTTTCATGCTAAACACAGGAAGAACAGGGGAAAAAATACGAGAGGTTGTACGAGTGCCTGGAGACATATCTTATACAAAGAGAAGACTTTTCTCAGGCCCAATTAGCGTTCCATGCTAGAAAATGAATAATTAAATAATGTAAAGCGAAAAAAGAGGAGTTGTTGTATATTTCAATATATAGAAAAAAATTACATTAAGAGCCTATTTACAGAATTTATTCAATGACTATGTAAGGAAATCAAACGTTCGATATATTAAAAAAAAAAAGAAAATTAAATAAGATATGCATAATCAAAATAGATATAGAAAACCAGAGGAAATATCCTATACATTTCCAAAAGATTTCTAAAATATCTTAAACATGAATGATAAAAAACCATACGAGGCTCGCCTGAACTTTGAGGCCGGTACGGGAGGCAACGGGCGTGTTCGGTTTTGGCTTCCGAGCGAGAACGAGAAGTTTGGCCCCTGAACTTTCGAGTATTGCCAACTTTCATTTCAATAAATCCATGAGAGATTATTTGAAAACTTCATATGTTTGATATCCCTACGTTGTATTTTCTATTAGACGGTGTACAGCGCGTGACTTTCAAAGGGTAAAAGCGCATTCCATCTCATTTTTATATCGGGAAATATCTCTTTTATCTTGATTTCTTACCAAATGACAAAAATAAACAAAATGGAGGAAAGCAAATTAATTGGAATATTAATAGAGAAAAGATGTTGCAGATGTTATTCAACGACAAAGGTCACTAAAATTCGATGCGCATATGAATGGGAAAATTACCAAAAGAAAATACAAAACTTATTATAATTATATCAATTCAATCATAATTTTTTTTTTGCCAATTCAATTCTAAAGTTTTTGTAATTATGCCAATTCAGCCATTTAGACTAGTTTTAGCCAAAAATCGCCGATGTAGCATGATCGACGCTAACGTGACAAATTTTGAATGATATTTTAAAATTTTAAAAAGTTATTTTATTTATTTTTTATCTTTTTTTTTTTTTCTTATCTTTCTACTTTTTTTTATTCTTTTGTTCTTGCTTAGCCGGTCGTCGATCGACTAGAGTTGTGGGAGGGCAAGGTCGCCTCCCCGGGCACCGCCTAGGTGAGGCTCGCTCACCGCTGCGTGGGTGAGGCTAGCCCTCGCTAGATCCGATGGGGGCGAACCTCTCCCGGGCGGCGGCAAGGCCCGACCTCGTGTCCCTATAAAGTCCGGCCTCGGGAGGGGCGACGAGGTTTAGCTCGCCCAACCCCCGGCAAGGTCAACGCTAGATTCGAGGGGGCTAGCCTCACCCGGGCGAGAGCGAGGCTAGACCTTGCCCCCCCTCGTGAGGTCGGCCTCGCCGTCGCGCAGAGCTAGCAAGGCGGCCTCACCGGCCCATAGTTACGGCTAGTCGCCTAGGTTGGCAACCGGCTAAGGCAAAGAGAAGAAAAAAAAGAGGAAGAAAAGATAAAATTGAAAATTATTAAAATATTATTAAAAATTATCACATCAATGTAAATCATGCCACGTTAACGATTTCCGTAAAAGTTGATCGAAATGATTGAATTGATACAAATATAAAATGTTTAGGATTGAATTAGCATAATTGAAATAGGTTTATGTGTTTTTGTTTTTTTTGGGCAATTATCCCACATAGAAGAATAGAAATAAGTAAAATGGAAAAAGACCTTGTCAAGCTGCGTCGCAACTCTCGTCGCCGAAATTTTGACTTCACATGACGAGCTCCAATTCCGTCGCCTTGACTTGGTGACAATCTTCACGTTGTGTCGGGCGACAGAACATGCTCGTCCCCAAATGAGATTGTCCGCGACGATGGAATATTATTTTGTCGTCACTTTTCAAGTCCGTCAATTCGGGATTTCTTCTGCGGGTTCACGCCGAAGGCTTTAGTGACCAATTACTAGTTAATTTGCATTTGTGACGCAAGTGTTTGGTCATCAGAAAGTTATAAAAAAAAAAATTCCTTCCGGGGGGAATAGTTTCCAGGCCACTGGCGGGAGAAAATATTGGCTACCCACGGGGTATTACTTGTGTGGTCTCCTTATCCATTCATCTTGCGACACGCGTCCGGGCAGGGCCCACCAGTCCGAAAAAAGGAAAAACTCTCTTCTGTCTCTTCACGATCACGGTCACGGTCACGGTCAACGTCTCTCTTTCTATCTCTGTCTTTCTCTCTCTCTTCCCCCTCTCTTTCTTTCTCTCACTGCCTGACCCTCTATCTTCTCAGACCTCAAGCCCGAGCGTCCACCATTGTCGGGCCGCCGTGACGAGCACGATCGGAGTCTCCGGCAACGAGCTCGCCGCCGATGGATCGCTGTCCCTTCGTGTGTCTAGCGAAGATGAACTTTAAGCCGTCCAAAATATCAGACGATGAGTACCCGAGCCCTGAGCCAATTGTCCATGTCTGGCCACCGCCACCACCATCTTCATTGGAAATGTGTTCAGGTTAAACAACAGAGAGAGACAGCGAGAGGGAGACCGTGACCGTGAAGAGAGAAAAGAGAATTTTCCTTTTCTTTTTTTCTTTTCTTTTGACTGGTGGGCTCCGCTCCGGACACGTGTCGCAAGATGAATGGATAAAGAGACCACGTAAGCAATACCCCATGGGTAGCCAATATTTTCTCGCCCAAGATTCGTCGGGTTTTTCGCGTAATTTCCCCTCGAATAATCACGGCGTTGGAGCGGCAATTTGGTCGCGGTTGGGATGACAATGACGGCAGAAACGACAGGATCCATCTCGACTCTGTGAAGACTCTGTTGACGTTGTGGGCTTTGGTTTTGGGCCGTAAGTGTATTTTTTTGGGCCCTGGCCTTCTGAACTCAACCAGAAGCCAAAGCCCAACTTGTGATATTTTCCCTCTACTGGGAGTCCTTAGACAAACAAAAATGTATCTCGATTCGAAAGTGAGTACTTGGGCTCTCCCAATAATGAAAATTAGAGCTTTTTCAGATATTTGTAATTTGTGGGCTAACAAAAAAATAATTTTATTTATTTTATTATTAATTGAGGATTTCGTATATAGCTAGAACGACCCTCACAAATTTGATCAATCTCTTTTTCTATCGTTAAGGTGAAAAATTGAATCGAGATGCGATATTTTCTCTTTTTTTTTTTTTTTGTTTGGGACCGGAAAGTAGGTGAGTTAAGGCAAGCTCAAAAAGGCAACAACACAAGTAAGGGTTGTCTGGGAAAGGAGCCGATGATGATTATTTCCCCTTGTACTTTCCTCGTCTCTACGACAACATCTGCTGCGTTAACAACGCCGACTTTTTAGCAGATTTATATGTATATATTCCACATCAGTCATTTGAATCCGAAGAGCCGCAATACGTGTGAGCTCCTCGGACTTGGGACAGAGGGATTAGAAACGTAGTTTTCGATGACACGTGGGAGTCTCGCGTCTCGAAGAAGTCAACCCTTTTCTGGTCCTGGACTGCACATGTATGGCGGTTTGGCCATGGAGATTAGCCACGGATCGGACGGCTCGAGTCCCCATCGCCGGTCCAACGTGGGGCGGCGAAGCGCGGGTTGAATTGCTTGCGTTTATACTATCTATTTCATGCGTAGCTTCGCCACAAAATCATAATCAAACGGGATTTCAGATTTCATATAAAACTTATTCATTTAGAATCCCTTCTTTATTTTTCAGAATTTATCATCCATATCCTGAAACTCGAAATTTACCATGTCATGAATTTCGGGATCTATTGAGATTACACTTGTGTTCTTAATTGAACGATTACAGTGAATTATTATCGCTTTAATGATAATCATTTGCTACTTGTTAGAATTCATTGACTACAACTTATATTTAGACACGACGAAAAATATGAAATTAACAAAGTAAAAGTCTCAATCATGAATATTGCCGAAAATGACATTTTAGACAAATGATTTCAGATTTCACACTCATAGCAGATCATACGAAGATATAAAATAAAAAAAGCCCAAAGATTTATTCAAGATCTTAGGTTCCAAGCTTCAAGAGATGGAATCCATCCTGTCGAAACCGATTCCCTAGTTTTTGGAATTTGAAACCTAGTTTGCATATCTTGAAATCTCGAACCTATCCTATTTCTATTGGCCTGGTTCTCGATTTTACCTCGAAAGCATGCTCACCCCGAATAAGAAAAAAGTTATCATATTGTCCACTTGTTGTGGAATCTAGATTTCGCTATTTAGGCAAACCTAAAAATTCAAAAAATTTCTAGATTAATGGATTATCGGGTTAATTATTTAACTAACCTAATTCAAACTCTCCCAAGCCCATACTAAATTGACAACTTAAGGTTCAATTGATTAACATGCAATGTATTTTAAATTTGGAACCGCCACTAATCATTTTTGGTAGGTTAATTAGAAACCTAAATAAATTAGCGGGAGAACTAAATTACTTCTATGAACTAGAGATTAAGAGTCCAAGGACTTGATTACGCTAAATTACTCTAACGCCCTTTCGATACCATTTTATTTCATGAAAAATCATTTGAGAATGCAACATTAATTGATTTTAACTTAAGTCACTAACAAAGGTGATCAAACGGGTGCACAATCAATTAACATAACAAGCGAAGTCAATGGTGTGCAAGGAGCATGCACCAAGGTAAATTGTTCTCACTTTTGGATTTTCGCTTTTAATGGGATAAAGACTAACATGTATGCAATGCAAGAATTTAGTCTAAGATGCAAATGAATTAAATTAAATGCAAGGAAATCCTAAGCATACATATGAAATTAATTAATTAACTACAAAACTAACCTAGATGACATGCAATTAAATTAAAACTATGGTATAAATGATGGGTCGGTTTAATTAAATCGACTACATGATATGTGAATTAATTAAAACCCTAAACATGCAATTCTATATGCAATAGAAACTCAAATGCAATATATATGGCATTGCAAAGATGATGTACAATGCATGATGACATGACATGAATGATTTATTTTTGTATTTTTGGAATAATGAATGACTCTAAAGAAAATTATGCCTAAAGATAACTATCTTGCATATTTTAGGGTTTAAATTTGCCAAAACCCTAACCTATTCAAGATAAGATTATTTTTAGACATGAAAATCTACTCAAATATGCAGATTCTATCCTAGAATGCGAATCTAAATTAAATTATTCTAGAATTAAATAAAACATGCAAATATCCACATGATTTTAATTCTAAGATGCAATCTAGTCTATATGCGAAAAAACTATATAAATGCGATATCTTTTGGAAATTTAAAATATATTACACGAGACAATATATTCTAAAAAGTACGACAATCAAGCAAATAAAATCAAATGAGGAAAGCTAATATGTCAAGCCATGTCAATCAAGAAAGTAGATATGCCAATCAAGTTTTGAAATATTTCACGAATATTTGAGTCAATCTTTAATTAGTAATCCTATGATTAACGATTGAATCCAAATCCTTACCTAAACGAGTATTCTATCAATTACCTAAACGAGTATTCTATCAATAATCTAATTTAAAGATGGACATTCTTGATCGTATAACAAGTCGAGGGATTAGGATGCAAGATATGCAAAATATTCCAAGATAGGCAAATGAATATTCAGGTTAATAAAAATCAGAATTTTTACCTTTTCCGAAGATTGTCTTTCCAAATTTGAACCAATATCAAATCGATTCGATCTTGCTCAAGGATTGAGCCAGCGATATGCTTGCGACAGGATTGACGGAGGATCTTGGGATGTGAGACCTTCAAGGAAAGTCCATTGGCCTCGTGACAATCCACTAGTACTCTCGCTAAATTCCAGAAGAAACATGCAACAAAATTCCAAGGGAAACGTAAGAAGAATTTTCAATTTGATAGTGGGACCTCTCGATGGTTTTTATTGACGTATTTCGTCCGATGTCCAGCTTGGCCTTCATTCTTTCCTTCGACGAGCACACATGGAAAGGCTCCTTGATGTTCTTGGTCTTCTAAAAAATAACTTTGACCAAAGAAAAAGACTTTGACCACGACCTGCACTTTGTGTGAGACCCATCAATTGAGCATCCGTAGACTAAAAATGCATGAACTCATGAGGAATCGTTGCCTTCTCCAGATAACCTACACACGACATCGTAGTATGGAAGATATTGTATTGATCAATGATTTGCAAATTGGTGAATGGCAGGGAATTGTTGAACTAGAGGATCGTTGCGCCCGGAGGGTAGACTTTGTGTTTGGACTATGGTGGCTAGCGGCAGGGGTTCTCGGTGAGGAAGGGACTGCTGATATTGGGTTTTCACTGGACTCATGCCAGATTCACCAATGGTGGTAAAGTTCGTCCCTCCGTCGATGAAGAGGAAAAGCTTCATGGTTCTCGAGTTACCGAGAAGATGAGGGAGGACTCCATCTTTTTCACCTTGTTTCTGTGTCCTCTACCGAACTCTCTGCCTCTTTGTCTTCTTCTTTTTGCTACATGGACGAAGGCTAGAGCGAGAGGGAAAGAGATTCCTCCTCCTTTTGCCAGATGATGCCACCCTCTTCCTTTTGATCTCTCTCTCTATTGTTCACAATGTAAATTTTCTTTTTGCACCAAGTTGTGCCCCTCTTCAATGTGCCGTATATTTTTAATTCTGTGGCCCCCCAACAATGAAGCTTAAGTGCATATGAATAAACATCTTTAGGGTTTCACGTTGGTTTTTTTATTAATTGCAAGATAATCCTTAAAGATTGACATATTCGCACATCGACCCCTGGGACCAAAAACTTGCTCAATTGAGCAATTGAAATTTCGATTTGTCCATGAAGTGGGCTTAATTGTGCGCGAAGCTCCTTTGTGGATTAGCTTGAATCCGCGGGCTCCAATTAAATATTTGTTTAATGGGCATTAATATTAAGGATTTTCCAATTGAATATGCATTAAAATTAAGCCTTTTTTCAAAAGTGATCATTAAAATGGGTTAAATTAAGCTCAAAACAAGCTTGAGAATTTCGGCACATTCATTGCCCTTAAATCGCCAAAAATTTGTGACATGCTCGATCCAAATCGCCAGTTCATTAAGCTTACTTGTGCACCGTCGTTCCAAATGAATGCAAACGCAATGAATGTTAAAAATAAACAGGAAAAATGATTTAATTATTTTTTGTGAGAACTAAAATTAATTCTCATTTTTTTATGCAAGATAAATGATTTACGAAAAATCAAAATTTAGGTGTCAATATTGGCGGAATAAATTTGGATACTCAATTCATTAAGTCGTCAGGAATAATTGGATTCGCTTACTTTTGAAAAGATTTCTTTTCATATCTTCATCTTTACTTCCCCCTCCCTCTCGCCAACCCACCACCCCCATTTTTAAGATTTCTACTAGTTTTTAGTTAGGGATCTTCTGTGGGGAGGTTGAAGCCTTCGTTTACTTTGCTTGGATTGGTTTCCTTTTCTCTCTCTCACTATGTTTTGGGATTTTTTTTTTGTGAATAAATTTCTGCAACCGATCTTGAGTGAACGTGAAATTCGGTTCGACCATTTGTCCGATGACAACCATCGAGAAAGATGTTTGATATGTGGCTCCTACAACTACTCCAAGATTAGGCTGCTCTCCTCTCCCGAGTTAGATTTAGGTTTAGTTTCGGGAGTTTCACTATCCCAAACTAGATTTAGATATAGATCCGGGAGTTCCTTATAGATACTTGATCTTTCAATATTTTGATGTTGGTGTTCTTGCTCGATGGAGAAAAAATGGTTGCAAATGGTGTGAAAGATCTCGACGTGTGCTCATTGTCGCGACCTAAAATTGAAAATTTCAGGCTAATGGATTATTAGATTAATTAAATGAATTAACTAACCTAATTCGGACTCTCCCAAGTCCATACTAAATAGTAACTTAACATGCAAAGATTTTTGCAGTCGCCATTAATCATTTTTGGTAGGTCGATTAGAAACCTAAGTAAATTAGCAAGAGAACTAAATTACTTCTACGAACCGAGATTCAAAGTTCGGGGACTTGATTACGCTAGATTACTCTAACACCCTTTCGGTACCATTTCATAAAATAAAAAAATCATTTGAGAAGGCAACATTAATTGATTCTAACCTAAGCTACTAACAAAGGTTATCATACGATTGCACAATCAATTAATAAACATCCATAAATCAAAGGTAATTGCAGGAAGCATGCGCTAAGACAAATTGTTCTCGCTTTTAGATTTTGGTTTTTTAATGAAAAATAAACTAAATGCAATGCATGAAATCATTCTAAATGCAATGACGTAAGTAAATGCAAACTATCCTAAGAATGCATGTGAATTTAATAAAACTACATGACTAATTTAGAGGACATGCGATTATAATCTAATTTTATTAACTACATGACGTATGAATTAAAGACCTAAACATGCAGATTCTATACTATCTAAACCTATCATGCAAATGACATGCCAAGATTGTTTTGATTTTTTTTTTATTTTCGGATTAATAAATGACCCTAAATAAAACTATAGCTAAAGGTAATTATCTTGCATATTTTAGGGTTTAAGTTTTCCTAATCCCTAACATATTAAAGATGAATTATTTTAGACATGACAATCAATTCAAATATGCAGATTCTATCCTAGAATGCAAACCTAAATTAAATTATTCTAAAATTAAATTAAACTTGCAAATATCTACATGATTCTAATTCTAAAATGCAACTTTTATCCAAAATGCAATATAATATCTTTAAAATTTTAAATATCACTCAAGAGAATATTCATTCTAAAGAAATTATGCCAATCAAATCAATCAAGAAAGTAGATATCTCAACCAATTTTTGAAAATATTTAGCAAATATTTGAGTCAATCTTTAATTCGTAATCCTACGATTAACGATTGAACTCAAATCCTTGCTCAAGTGGCAAGTTGCGGATTAGGAGATTTTCCTAATCGATCACATTTTGAAAGATTTTAATATCTTGAGTATCTTCAAGAAATTTTTATCTAACATTCAATCCACGCAAAGTAGGCAAAATAATATTTAACACATTCAAATTAGGAAATATACCTAATATCGCAAGGACGTTCTCCAATTTGAATTTGCTCAAAAATTGCGATCCAAAACTTGGACTGATCGGCTCGGTGGGGAGGCTCACGTGATTCGGTGACCGCAAGTTTCTTTGGAAAGACTTGGGGATCGCTTCACTTGAAAGTTTGTCGGCTTGGTGTTGGTGCAAAGGAACTTGCGGATGGTGTGGCTCGTGATGCTGAACAGTGATTTAACGAGTCTCCATAGCAGTGGTTCATCAATGAATGAGATCGTGGATTTCATTTTCGCTAGGGCACGTCGGTCTACTCGTAGGTTCGGGAGCTTGCAAGACAAAATATCCACAAGTCAAGGAAAGGCTCGTTGGACTAATTTCATCTCTCACGGCAAGGGGGGACGGCTGGTCTCCTTTGTTGTCGACGCTTTGGCACGATCGGCTTGGCACCAGGCTTCAAGACCGAGGATTCGGCTGCCGCTTGGAGTGAAATTGTTGGCAAAGGAACCCACGGCAAATCTGTAGGAGAAGTACCGAAGAGGAACAGGACCTTCGTTCGTTTTTTTTTAAGTGAAGGGACTCTTCTTTCACCAATGTCAGAGCACGAAGACCTCTATTAAAGAAGTTTTGTGCTCTCACTTGTCTTTTCCTCTCTCTCTCTCAACGAAAACCCTCTTTTTTTTTCACCTTCTGCCGTGGGGCACAGAGAAGCTCTCTCCCCCCCCTATGCACTTTCTGATCTACCCTTTTCTGCACTATATCATTCTCCGGCCCCCGGTAAAGAAAAACGTGAATGCCTTTTATGGACAAAGATCACTTGAGCTTTTCAAAACAAATCAAATCTCTCTTCGTCGAAGCCGTTGAGCTGTTTTGATCTATGGGGATTTTCCGAGAATTTTGTGATCTATTCTATTTCACTCATAATACCGCGAACGTGTCTACGTTCACTCGTCGTTGGCCAATTCATGAGTATTGATCTTTTGCCGATATTTCTCCAACCGCATTCTCATTAGTTTCGAATATCGAAGATATGCTCCACATATTCAACTGACTTCTTCCTGTGGTTGCCTCCTTTCAATTAATTCTTGGACGCATGCACTCTTTGCTTCCATTTTTAAATCAAATAGCACACTAAAAGGCCAAGAAATTGATTAAAGCTTGGAAGAATTATTTGAATGTCTTGCTATGGTAGCAGCACTATTTCCACATTGCGATTTTCGAAACTCATGTTCCTTTTATTCCCGTGGACTTTCAACAATTCCCTGCACCAGTCTCAAACAAAATTAAGTAGGTTCCAAGTTGAACATTTAAGCATGTCTGCTGCTAGTCCAATTGAAAATGCAAACTTCCAATGTAATCTATGCTAAATTAAACTAATCTAAGTGACAGCTATATGAAAATGATTTGAACATTTTTGCTAGGGATTAAGGTTAATCCCTAATTTTTATGCAAAAAAATGCTAAAACAAGAAATCAAAATTTAAGTGTCAACACTCATCACCAAATCTAGTGATCAGCCGCCGATTATTAACGATTACGGAAACTGTTCTTAAGGGGATGAAAGTGTGCTATTAGTTACGAGAATATTCTTTGTCATTTACTTTATTGGATTTGTTTTGTTATGCAATTATTTGGAACTTGCTAGGCTTGTAAGCCTTTTATATTACTCTCATTCCGCTTAATGAATGAAATCCTTCTTCGACTAAAAAAATTAATCTCTTCTTCTTTACTTAAGCAATGATAAGCTACTTCTTTCTTTAAAGTGAAATAAAATTCTCTTTGCTGTTTTTGCTGAAAAACTAGAGTAATTTGTCCATCACATTAGTGTTGTTTAATACGCTCCATGCTATAATAACAATGACATTTGCTTTTATTTTTATGTAGGTGCTTATTACTTTTTTCTGTCGCGTAAATTTTTGCTTCTTTTTCAGAATCTTTTGGAAAAAAATTCGAATTGAGGGTTTTTTTTTTCTTTGGTTTCAAAGAGCCATCATATTTCACAAATAATTGACCAGAGGACTAGGAGCTTACAAAACTCGTCATCTCGTTATTACAATATGTCAACTCTTCTGCTTTTGCATGTCTCAATCGTAAGTTTACTACGGCGCAACGTCGCATCGCTCGGAGCCGCGCGGTCTTGGAAGATCATCTGGCCACGGATTGCATTTCACAGAGCGCTTTATCGAGCAATGCTTGCTTCGAGCAGACGCGATGTCTCCCGTTAAAAGCATCGCCAAACTCACCCAAAATTACCGTCAAACAGCGCCATGGGTTGTTAATCGAACACCCGAATAAACTAGAAAGCCAGGCGCTTTAAATTAAACAAACATCTCCAAAATAACTATTCAAAGTTGCGGTACCTCATCATTTGGTAAACTAAATCCCGCGCATCATATGCCATGTCCTAAGATTTGTGCGATTAAAGTCTTGTTTGGAGACCCTCGGCCAAAACCCTTTTGTCCTAAACGTCACGTCGCTATGAAAAGCCCTGCATTAATTTTCGAGACATATTCTACGAACGCGGAGTTCCTCGGAACCAAGGAAGACTTGTCGTCCTCTTGGTGTTGACCCCTTGTCCCGCGTACTTCCTTAGCATTGGAACCCTTCGGTAATCTTAATTATTCGAGCATTAATTTGTACAGTATTAGGCGACGGGAAATAATCCTTGCTACGACAAGGAAATTAAATAAGAGGGGAACTCGCGTTTGATTTTCCTCGACTATTGTCGTCGATCAGGGAAAAACTTTTGTATGAGGTAACTTTTTTTTTTTTTTTTGTTTATCGGTGTTCTAGAGAAAGTGCATTCTTTTGTTCGTGAAATGAGCTTTGCAATATTAATGTTACAGTTCTAAAAAATGGAATATTGTTGAAAAAGTTCTAGATCTTTCGCACTTTCGCCAATTCGTTTTAAACCGTTTGAGTTTGCCGATCTAGTCCTAAACGTTTTCACTTTTTGCCGGTTCAATTTTATTGGTTAAAAATCACAGACATGAATGCTAGTCGTTCCACGTGGCATCGTCGCCTACAAGTGAACATTTTTTCATATATTGTTTAAATTTTTAATCTTTTTTCTTTTCTTTCTTTTTTGGGTTCGAAGCGCCTCGCGACCCCTGATGGGGACGCCGACCTCTAAAGCCAGAAAAAAAAAATGGAAAGACAAAATATTAAAAAAATTTAAAATTTAAAAATATATTAAAAATCAATATAAATTATCCATGAATGTCGATGGTGACACAATTAAACAATCGATGTTTATATTAAGATTTCAATAATGAGATTAAATTAATAAAAGATGAATATATTTAATATTAAATCGATAAACGTAAAAAATTTAAGGTTAAATTAATAAAAATGTGAAAGGTTTAAGGTTATTTTGGCAAATTTTCTGTATTGTTCGAAAGTTCGTTTGACGTAGCATAGGATCTTAAAGGTTAGTGTTGCAGCCAATTCTTCCTTCATCAATTCTCGGAATATAAATAAATTCGCCATCGCCATCGCCATCGCCATCGCCTCAAAGTTGCTGCCACCGTCCTGAGCATAACACGCCAGCTGTTTGTGACGTCCGAGTGAGTGGGGTCCTCCAAGAATGACGGAGGGAGTCCACGTGCCGTCCACGCAATGACGCCACCTCACTCTAGCGTTACCGTCCCCCTCTTTCCGTGGAGGAGATTTCTTACGTGGGCCCCCGGAGAAGTATTACGTTCTACGCGTGGACCCAGCCGACGTGGCATGCCTACGTAATATGCCCGTCACGCCACGTGGTGTTAACCCCCGTGCCTTTTTTCATGCATCGATGGACTAGATTTAATCTCGTCGGTCGTGAATCCCACGTTAGTCACTATGACCATGGAGACCCCGATCCCGTGGACTCACATCCAAACAATTAAATGTTAAAACATTAACAAACACTTTTTTGTTCCACGATTTTGGAACAAGCTTATAAAAAATAAAAAAAAAAAAACGCGTTTGAAATCAAATCGTCCATAATAATAATAATAATAAATAAATACGTTTAAACCAAAAAATTGTTCCAATTTTCGTTTAATTAAGGGACTATATATGTATATATTAAAATTAAGATGTCTTTATCTTTTAACTACTAAATCGATTAAATCTAGTTATTCAACTTACTAAATCAAATTAAACCAATATAGTAATTTATGCATGATTTATCAAATACAATATGGATCAAAAAAAAATAATAACCTTAAACCCTCTAAAAAATATTAATCATTAAAAAAGAAAAATTGCATTTAGGTCGTTTTAGTCAATTGTAATTTTTCCAAACATAGGACGAAATGAGATAGTATCAAAGTTCATGTTATTACTCTAAAAGTAAAAAAATTGGATAAAATGATTTAAAATGAAATTTTTAGCCAATTTAGGATTATGTTCAATAAAGAGGCATGTGGTCCCAAACTGAATTTTAAAATTTTAAGAGGCAAAATGAAAATTCAATTAAAATAAAAATATGGACTATTTTTGTACATTTTCACCACGAATACTATTTTTCCGATTTTCAGCTATTTTTATAATTTAAATAAATCCCAAAAATGTCAAAATTACGAAAAATATTTTTGTTCAAAATGATTTCTAAGGCTAGGCCAAATATTCGAGATTAATTTTAATTTTATGAATTATTTTGGTATTTTTAATTAATTTTTAAAAATAAAATAATTAAAAATCGGTATATCGTAAACAAAGAAAGATTGTGTAAAAACAAAATTGTTCAATTGTTTAAAAGATGTTAAAAGTGTTTAAAAGTGTTGACGAAAGCATTTTCTTCTTGTTTTCACGTGTTTACAAATGTTAAAAAACACTTTTTTCATACGCGTTTCGGAGCTTTACGCACTTAGTTTCCCTTCGGACACGTACTTTCGAAACGGACAAGCTTGTGCGCGTTAATTGTGGCCCGGTTTCACACACTCAATCGATATTCAGGCTGTTTTCTCAGATAAATTTCACATCCAAAGCAAATGGGGCGCACCAAATTAAATAATCTAGGCACCTGTTTACCCGAATATCGAGCAAGTATAACAAACAAGAAACGAGTTAATTTAAAAGATAGGACCATAGTTAGCTTCGAAATATGTTTTTGAACTCCGCATGATACCACGATAGTTATGGAATCAATGCACGAGATGGGTCCTAGTGGACGGTATTATTTGTTATTTTAAGAGCGGGAGTAGCTTTGTGCAAGAATGATTAGTGTTAATTTAATGAATAAGTCGATGGAGATGTACGGATATTGGTTTCTAATTAAAAATAAGGGCGAGTGCAGTCAAAATCACGCAACAGCTTGCTTGTCCCCGCTCCCAGCGGAATAGTCCAAATTACACTTCCCCTGGCCCCCACGCCCGCCACGTGGACCACCGGGGGCCCGAGATCGACTCGTCGCCGGAGCCCCGCTCACTTCCTCGGCCACGAAAGAACAACTTATTTACGACCGGGCCGCGTGGCACGTCTCGTAAATAGACGGAGAAGGGGGCACTCATTCCGTCATCGGAGATGCTCCCCGCATCGCGAGCGCGTCGCTACACGTCGGGCTTTTTGTCCTTTTGTTCACTGTCATTTTCCTTGTTTTCCACAAAACAGAACATCCAAAAAATTGGACACAAAAAATAAAAAATATAAAAAATGAAAGAGAGAGAAACAGGAAATTCTGTTTTTTCTGTCTTCTTCGTCGCGTTCGTTCCTCTCCGGAGCAGGAGAAGAACCATGGAGGCGAGCGAGGAGGAGACAGACATCAACATCGACCTTACCAAAATCTCATTTGGGAAGTAGACATCTATCGATTATGTTCGTTCTCTCTCGCTAGCTCTTTTGGGGTCGAGAGTTTCTTGTTTTTTTTTTTCGTTCTTGGTAAGGAAGAAATCGAGGGGAGATATACAGATTGGCAAATGGGCAATTGTTGCGGCTCTCGCAAGAAGGAAGAGAAGTCGGAGACGTCGCTAACCACCACCTCCGGTAAATCGTTCTCACCGAGTTCTTTGGATGTTCACGTTAAGCGCCACTGGGCTTGCTTCGCTTCTTTCAGCTCATCTTGGTTTACAAGATTTTTGCCTAAGGAAATGGTTTCTCTTTTGGTCGTTTCTGTTGTTTTACTTCTGGTTCTTGCTTTGGTTTTCTTTCCTTTTCACTGTCTTCTCATCAAAGATTCGGTAGGAACTTGGGTTTTCGAATCTTTTTTTTTTTTTTTTGTCTGAAGTTGCTGTTTGATTGTTCTTGGATCTATCTATTGTTCTTCCGGTGTTGGTGTTTTCGAGCGCCGTGCAACTTTTTGAACGTTGGGAAACACTCGAACGCCTAGGCCGATGTTCGTCTCTCTAGTCGCAGAAATAGAGCTGGTTTTGAAAATCTTGACACGATATACCGACGTGTATTTAGAAACTTGCTGTGCTTTTACGCTCTGGTCTACTTCCATGAACTGCACTGTATCGATTACCGAATATCAAGTGCTTATTTGCCCAAGAATGCTGAATGCTTGGGAGCGCTACGGTGATTTTGTGCTTGAAAGTCTCCATGCTTTAAAATGCATGAAAATAAAGAGCAGAGCGGCACCATTCGCAAAGTTGTTGGCTGCAGTTGTGCTTTTCCATAGGGACAATTGTCGCCAGGATGGGTTTGGTTATGATTATTAAGCATTGCTTTTCATGTGCATTTATAACGTCCTTTGGCTTGACATGTGAACTATTTCTGGTGGGTGGATGGTTATCACGAAATTTAAACTGTTGGGTTAGAATTGGATGTTTTTAGGAGATCTACTGGTGTGCAGTCAGCACCACTTGGTTTGTCAATACGGGGCTCATAAAGAGGAATTTGTTTGAGTCATTACTCGAAGAAATTTTCGCTTTTAGCTTAGAATCACTCCATCAAGTTAGAAACAGGATTTCAGTGTGTTGATTTGACTTGTGGATGTTTAGAGAGCGATTGTCTGAGGTAGCCACAAGGTGCTAGGAGGTGGCCTCTCCAGCACCTATGCTTCTTGAGGATGGCCTGATAACGGTGGCAGTGTTGGTGAATTGGTTGACTTTTTGTTTCAGAGAGTGGTTTTAGATACTAATGTTTGCTCTTTGTCGCATGACGAAAGCATCTATAACAGCATGAGGTGTCGATGACCATGGAAACGGGGGATATATTAACTGTATGTGACGGATCATTCATCTTGCTTCTGAAAAAGAAAAATGGTGGAGAGTGC
This sequence comes from Rhodamnia rubescens, assembly GCA_021437795.1. Lineage (NCBI taxonomy): Eukaryota > Viridiplantae > Streptophyta > Magnoliopsida > Myrtales > Myrtaceae > Rhodamnia > Rhodamnia rubescens. The sequence goes on along the minus strand of JAILYA010000005.1, from coordinate 4,822,369 downwards.
TTTGGGAGATCATGAGATTGAGATCGTAGATTCAGTTTTCGTAACTTTTTGACATTTGAAAAGCCAGCAGCTATTTATGTATGAAAGAGTTTAGTTGTTCCTACTGTTTTCTGATCCTCCTTATTTTTTCGGATGGATCTGAATTAATAGATGGCTTGATAGGCAAATGATCAACTGATTCATGACTTTCCTAAAATTTAGCTATTGCATTTCTGTTGGAGTTGATTTTGGTACTTGCGGACGAAGGATGTTTAAAACTGTGGTTTTATTTTAGGAGTGCAAATTCTCATGTGTACGCTGATTGTCCCCGGTGCCAGAATCAGTTCTGTCTATGAAAGACAGGGCTGCTTGGCCAGCCAGAGCAAATACACATTCACCTGCTCATTCACCTTGGGCTGCACATGCTCCGGCATGGACATGAAAGTCTGCATCGGGCATATAGCTATCATTCTGTCTGAGCCAGAACTACTTTACCCTGCAGCATTACGGATGTGTTGGTGCTTTCTGTTAAACCAAAGTTTAATCACCGACTCCAGTTTTCTTAATACGAATAAAAAATTTGCTTTTCTTGCTGCGGTTGCTCGGATGTATTGAATGCTTATTGCCAAAACTTGGAAGAAGTCACTGGAATAAGCCTTGGTGTTTTGGACCTTTTGATTCGTTGTTTTCATCTCTTCCTTTAGTTGCATCTTTTCTTAATACGAATAAAAAATTTGCTTTTCTTGCTAGCGGTTGCTCAGATGTATTGAATGCTTATTGCCAAAACTTGGAAGAAGTCACTGGAATAAGCCTTGGTGTTTTGGACCTTTCGATTCGTTGTTTTCATCTCTTCCTTTAGTTGCGTCTTTTCTTTTGGGGAATCTCTGCTCATTTATAAGTGAATCATCCAACAGAGGAGTCACGAAGACGTAGTGTGTCATGGGGTGAATGGTTTTACATTTTTACTGTGCCTACTTTTGACTCTTTGTGTAGTAACCAAGATTCTTCTTCCAGGAGGTTTAAAACTTACTCAGAGCAGTATCCATTCTTCAACTGCTTTGAGTCCTAGTGTTCAACTTCAAGGTGAAAAGTGCAAACCTGTAAGTCTTCCCACTCCCAGATCTGAAGGGGACATACTATCATCTCCACATTTAAAAGCTTTCACGTACAGCGAGCTTAAGAACGCCACAAGAAACTTCCGTAACGATAGCCTTATTGGAGAAGGGGGCTTTGGTTGTGTGTATAAAGGGTGGATTGATGTGCAAACCCTTGGTCCTGCAAGGCCAGGATGTGGAATGGTTGTTGCTATCAAGAAGCTTAAGCCTGAGGGCTTTCAGGGTCACAAAGAGTGGTTGGTAAGTTCATTTGTTGGACTAGGTTTTCTCTTTGCAGAACTCTGAGCACTGTTGTTGCCTGCTGGCTGCAGGCAGAAGTGAATTACCTTGGTCAACTTCGTCATCCGAATCTGGTCAAACTAATTGGGTACTGCTTGGATGGTGATAATCGACTATTGGTGTATGAGTATATGCCCAGGGGAAGTCTCGAAAATCATCTTTTTCGGAGTGAGTAAATGTTTTTGGTATTTCATAGCTTGCTCAGCAAAAGGAGATGTACAGGTGAGCTCATCGAGTTATATATGAATGCAGGGGGTGCCCAGCCACTTACCTGGGCAATAAGAATCAAAGTTGCTATAGGTGCTGCTCGGGGGCTCTCCTTCCTTCACGAGTCAGAGCAACAAGTCATATACCGTGATTTCAAGGCTTCCAATATTCTGCTGGATTCAGTATGTGCGCTCAAAAGAGTAGCAACTGCCAGTGAACTACCTATCAAACGGAGAGATTCTGTCCATCTATTTGTTTTGTCATTGTCGTGCATGCGCATGGGGATGTGTGCTCGTGCACATGCTTGAGTGCATGCGCGTAAACAATCTACTTATTTTGGAAATCTGCTTCATTTGTGTTTTATAAGGTAATTTGGTTATGTACTTAATGTTCATTGTCACATTGATGCAGGAATATAATGCAAAACTTTCAGACTTCGGCTTGGCAAAGGCAGGCCCCACCGGTGATCGGACTCATGTTTCGACTCAAGTGATGGGTACTCAAGGTTATGCTGCTCCTGAATACATAGCAACAGGTGCGATTGGCATGGTCTTTTATAATACACGTGAGGTAATCCTTACTGATGAATCATCAGGATCGATACTCCGACTAATTCCAGAAAATATGGTTCTTGTTGGCATGAGTTCTTTAGTGGCTTCAATATGCCAATACTTGAAAGTCAAACCTGGGTTTTGAATGGCCATTCCTCCTCTATCACCGGGATGATTCTACCAGAGTTATTTACCATTGTTGATTGAAATGGCCTTAGCACTGAGGTCTGTGTTGACCTAGAGTTTCGTGGTATCCGAACATGGACGGTGATTGGATTTTTACTGAAGTATATCCAACAAGGACAATGCTGATGCATTTCATTTAAATTGCAAATCCTAGTTTGTCAAATTCTTGAATTTGTTGATCACCTCATACACCACTTAGATCCATAAGTCAAACATGGCCTACGAGGCATTTCTTATATCGTAAATGTCATCAATGTCGAAGTTCGGAACTTGGAACGATTGACAAATGAGTGGTTAACTCATTAAATGGAATGGTTAATTCCTGTTCTGGGGAACTTTTCTTGCTCTCTATGTCCTGATATAAGACCGTTTCTGTTGAACAGGGCGGTTGACTGCGAGGTGCGATGTGTATAGCTTCGGGGTTGTGCTGCTGGAGTTGCTCTCAGGGCGCCGCGCTGTCGATAAAACAAAAGTCGGGGTGGAGCAAAATCTTGTGGATTGGGCTAAGCCGTATTTAAGCGACAAGCGGAAGCTATACCGCATTATGGACGTAAAAATGGAGGGGCAGTATCCTCACAAAGGAGCATTTATGGCCGCATTCCTCGCCTTCGAGTGTATTGGCGATGCCAAACGTCGACCTTCAATGACCGAGGTCCTGGCAAGACTAGAGAAGATCCCGGTGCCGAAAGAGTTGACGGCTCCGGCTAGACAGGAGCAGCAGCAGCTCGGCTCGTCATCTCCAGGACTGAAATCTCCGTTGCCACGCAACAGCCCTTCGCCGGCTGTCAGGACACCGAGAGGATCATCCCCGTTAATGACGCCGAGAACTCCACGCTCCGCTATGAGATCGCCCCGTGAATGAAGAGCTAGGGCAGATTCTTTCGTACCCCACACGGTTAACAGCAATGTACATCCTTCCCATTTTCGACATCCTGAACTCTGATCAGGCATAGCTTTGGAAGCTTTTGTTTTGTAACGAATTGTATAACACGGTAAGAGGGAAAATTTTGAATTGGGGTGGAGTGGAACTAGACTTCACGTCCTCCAATTCCCATGGGAATCTAATTATTTGGAGTTCACGATCCAAATCACATTTCAGCTGGCAGTATATCTTTATTCGTAGAAATACTATGCCGCATTACTGACTAAAACGAGAAATAGTGTTCATGGGCTTTAGACGATTAAACCGATAAGGTTCCAAGTTCGAATCTCTCCTACCGCGTCTTAGGGGACTTAACCGGTGGCGTTGGAGTGAATAATCCATTGCACGTGGAAAACCTCGATTATAAAAAAAAAAAGAAATAATGCTATAATACATGTACATCTTGAAAAAAAATTGATAACGGATAATGACTTTTGTAGAAGTTTTTTGTTCTTACGACAAGATTTTTGTTCACCGCGAAATAATGATTTCACACGTTTTACAATATACAACTATTAGCATGTGAGGTGATTTTTTTTTTTTTTTGGGATAAGTGTGTTAGAAATCCTAAAACTTGCTAGAAAGTGTAATCGAGTTTTAGAACTTGTCAAATTGGTGAAATTAAGCCTTTCTATTGATTGAATTTTTGGAAGATTTAAGACTCAATTAGACTTTCGTGATAAGTTTTATGGTTTGATTGCACCTTTTGAATATTTTAAGATTTGATTACTTTCGTTACAAGTTTTAGGGCTCTATTATATTTTTTTAAGATTTAAGACTCAATTGCACTTTCGTGATAAGTTTTAGGATTTTTAGTGCATTTATTCTTTTTGTTAAAAAAATTCTAAAATTTAAATGAAAATTTGTGATAAGTGAAAGTTTTAAAACTTGTGATAAAAGTGCAATTATTTTAAAAAATGTAATAGAGTCCTAAAACTTGTCATGAAAGTGTAATCAAATCCTAAAAACTTTCAAAAGAAGGTATAATCAAGTCATAAAACTTATTAAATTTGTGATATTAAATCCTTCCATTAATTGAACTTTTTAAAAGTTTAAGTACTCGATTATATTTGCGTGACAAATTTCAAGATTTGATAGTATTTTTGAAAATTTTAAGATTTTATTATACTTTCGTGATAATTTTTAGGACTCAATTATATTTTCGTAATAAGTTTAAGCACTTCCTACTTATCCCTCTAAATTTTTGAGTTATAGTAAGAAGGGAACTTATTTTTGACGTTTCCTTGAGGGAAAACAGGGGCTCACGACGTCGTATCGCGTACAAAACAAGCCACTGTTACATGCTTTCGCAACGGTATGCAAAGGTTAGAAACCAGCCCGACAGTGAAAAAACCAAAGGGGAGAAAGGAAAGGAACGAGCCCAAGAAAAGGGAAATTTCAGGGCACGACAAGAACGAGGGACGGAGGAGGGTCTTCCATGTCCGCTTCTGTTCCAGGGTATGTACGAGTCAACGTGTCTCTCTCTCTCTTCGCACCTTGTTACTTTCATACCCAATTCCACAATCTGAATTTTATGCGCCGCATTAAGGGGAAAGGAAAGAGATTGATTTTGGAAGGTCGATCGAGGGAGAAAGAGAAGAAGGATCATCTTTGTGTGTGAAAATATTAATTTTTCTTTGTTTTTTTGGCCCTTTTTCTGATCGTCGTTGTTCTGATTTGATAGAGAGTAGCGAATTTGTGGGAGGAACGAGAAAGATGGTGTTGGTGTTGGCATTGGGAGATCTGCACGTACCGCACAGGGCACCTGATCTGCCCGCCAAGTTCAAGTCCATGCTCGTTCCTGGAAAGATTCAACACATCATTTGCACCGGCAATTTGTGCATCAAAGTTTGTTCCTTTTTCCTTCTCTTCTTCTTCTTGTCGATTTGATTCCCCAACCCATTTACGGTCGTGATCTTATTTGGTTTTCTTTTATCAAGTACGTGTTGCTCGGTCAATGCTGTCTTTTGTTTTCCTTCTCGTTTTTGGCTGCAGTTCCCATGGAGTCATGTAGCGATGGCCCTTTTTTTATTATTATTTACTGCTGTTTTCATTTTTATGTCATCTTAGTCCTATGTCCTCTAGCATATGTGGGGAGTTTTTTGTTTGCATTGTTCTGTTGGTGATTTTCTTTCTTTATTTTTGCCTTACTTATGGGGCCTTGCCTTGCGGCTCATGGTTGCATTTGAAAGTGTTGTGTAGAATCACTAGATTGGTGCATTCTTGGCACTCCCGGGGTCAGTCTATATCCTGAGAGAGGAGGCGTTTAGATTGCTGTCTTCAAGTGCCGCATTGTGCAATTACTGGTTGTCCTGCAAGTTTCTGTGATTTGTAGAAATTGGTGACGTTCTCCACGTCTTTTGTTGTGCAGTTGCTGTGTCATAGTCTCTCACTTGTGTTGCAAATGACAGTTCACTTACATGTGAGTTGCAAGGAGAGCTCTGTTGGGCATGCTATTTGATAGGAATGTGTCTTTATCTGTCATATCCTCCTTAGCTTCCACTGGGCTCTAATAAAATTACACTTTGGAAAGAATGGTCTTAGGTGCTGCCTGTTGTGTGAAGAAGTCTTCCATGCAGCATGTCTATGATGAAGGGTTTTGTCTTTCATAAAGAGTCTGACTACCAAGTTACCATGTGCCTTGCGTTTTTGGTGGTGTATGAATTAGAAAGAACTTAGATCAGCTATAGCAGCCTGAAATTCTTATATGTTGTAGCGTGGTTATGGAAATGAAGGATTGGGATTCTCGAAATGTGTTATTGAGCTGCCTTGATCTCGAATGAAGCTTAACAAGTACCTTTTCCATCAGCTGTTTGTTATGTACGGCCAGTAAACCCAATTAAAATAGAACAACCACTTTCCCTCAGATGTGAATGCTTGGCTGAGGTGGTGATCCTTCTTTCAATAAGTCACCAATTTGTTGGAAATCCTGATTGTCGCTGTCTACAAGGAAATCTGACATTTGCATTGTCATAATACTCAGTAATTATCGCTTGTGTCATTATAGGAGTTTCCTATTACTTACTTTTACCTTTCAAATGACGCATCACAATTTCTTAGCCTGATCTTGACATTTCTTTTAGCAGTCTCCGTCTAGAGTTGGTACATGGGCAAATCATTTTTCCATTACCTGTCTTAGCTGGGCACACTTTATTGTTACTGGCTGAAAGTTGCTCTCTGAAATGTGTTTCAGGAAGTTCATGATTACCTGAAAACTCTCTGCCCAGACCTGCATATTACTAGAGGTGAGTATGACGAGGAAACTCGATATCCAGAGACTAAGACATTGACTATTGGCCAATTCAAGCTTGGACTTTGCCATGGTCATCAGGTTGGATGCTCTTAATATTTCGCTTCCTCTATACTTTTTACAAGCCCAAAGTTTTTTTTTACTTTTTTATTCTGCAATCCGAACTTGGGGCTGAAGCTTTTTCATTAATCAATGTTCAATATGCAACTGACTGTGAAACTGACGGGTGGCATGAAACAAGAGAAGAGATGGTTCAAGCAGTAAAGTTTAGAATGCTTGAGGGATTATGATGCTAGATTAATTATGAGGAAGTTGTTGATATTTCACTGCCTTTCTATATTGATTGTCCCTGAGAAAACTTGAGCTTAAGTTGGCAAGCTTGGAAGCTTTCTAAACTTGTTTTGCCACGAAGGACATCAATCTGATGAATTTATTGCTAGCTAGTGATGTGGACAAATAGCTTTATAAGTCACGGTGCATGGTAGGAAGTCCTAGTCTAACTTGCTCCTCGAAAGACATTCCTTGGAACCTATCTCCGCCCTATCATGGAGCATCATTGCTGCTTGCTAGTGATCAAAGTCAATTCCACCTCCTGTTCTAGTGTCATAGTACTATAATAGTTTGAAAGGCACTTGGAAATTGGAACCCAAATAAAAGAGAAGTGTCTTGTTTAGTTGGCACTGTAGTTTCTTATATTGATCTTAATTATCTTACTCCCTCTCCTTTGGTGCTTTATAGGTTATTCCCTGGGGAGATCTGGACTCTCTAGCCATGCTCCAGAGGCAGCTGGACGTTGATATCCTTGTAACGGGTCACACCCACCAGTTCACTGCCTACAAGCATGAGGGAGGGGTCGTGATAAACCCAGGTTCTGCTACTGGTGCATACAGCAGCATCACTTACGACGTGAATCCTAGCTTTGTGCTCATGGATATTGATGGCCTGCGTGTGGTGGTCTATGTTTATGAACTTATTGATGGGGAGGTTAAGGTCGACAAGATTGACTTTAAGAAGACTACTACGACGACTGCTCATTGACTGCCATTTTATGTACTTATGGCTTTGACTGTAACACCTGAAATTCTGTCGTGCTTATTTTGTTGAAGCAATCCTAGCTAATACATCTTTGTCATTGTCAAATGACCATGGACTCACTTGTTGGAATTTTTCATAATTTAGATAGCTTGGGATATTTTTTTTTTAATTGAACATCTTGTACATGTACTCCTCGTGTTAGATTTTGGTGAACAGTTTTGGTATCAGCAGAATTTGACTTGTTTATACTCCCTCTCCCTTTTGATTGTCGTCAATGCCATATTCGAGTAGATGGGCTTGCAGTTGATCGAGCATTTGGTTTCTGAATTGATAAACTGATGCTCAGCAACTGCTTTGGTCATTGCAATGTATTTCAAGTTCAATTCTGACTGATGGGTCATACCTAGGGAGATGCAAAAGTGGATGTCTTGATAAATGAATATGGACAGTTAAAAGTCATGGAGCAGGTTTTCTCATTTGGGTTGCTGAGCTTTGTCTCATCATTGCTATTGCTTGGGTTTGCTGAAGATATTGATTTTGAACTGGAAGTCTGAAGAGAAGTATCTGTTACACTCTCCCGGGAATTGCTTTTTGTGGCTTTGTGAGAATCATGCTTTTATTGGAGCACTCATTTAATATGCTTGTTAGGTCAACCATTAGCTATTTGAAACAAACTAGATTTGATTACTGATCTCCTTTGAAACTTTGCTGCATATCCTATCCAATGCGAGAGATAAATCAATTTTCTGTTTCCCCTTTGACTCATCTACAATGTAATAAAGATTTCAAGTATTGTAACTGTTCCTTCTCGGCTTGTCTACATCTTTTACTTTGCCGTGAATCGAAAAACCATTACATGTTCATAAGTCTGTCCGGGACTAATGATCTGTGAAGGAAAATTTGGGTGATTCGCAGAGCCTGGGAATTCCTTTGTCTCCAAGCAAAGACCTGCATGACTGGAATAAACAAACCCACCTTTTCCTCTCTCGTTCTCCAGATAATTAGCAGTGTAGAATTGCCCTCCAGGCTGATTACTACACAGCTCCTTCTTTCTTCCGGTTATGCTGTCCTCGACAACCGCGACCGTCTTTAGATGTCTGTGTCCTGTGTTCTTGAGGATGTAGTTAATGTCATATCCATGGGGTAGCTCGTTTATTCTGCTTCCAATTTGGCGTGGTTGGAGGACGTTGTATGGCGATTCTTCAATGTTTAGGATTCCGCCGTTGGGTATGAGATGTTCATCAACTTGAGTGATCTTGGAAGCGAATAGTTGGGCAGTCTGCGAGAGGATGTCACCACTGCTGTGGCCACCAGGATTCCAGTAGGTTTGCAGGGCTAGGTTAACTGGAGTAGCCTTGTTTAGGGCCTTGGCTTCCATTTTCACACCCAGCTTGTTTGTTTCCATGATCATGTAGGTCACAGAGACAGAAAGATCACCTGGGAAGCCTGGATATAGGTGGACAAAGAGAGGCAATAGCAAGCATTAGCACTTTTCACTTTCAACAGCGTGTTGCAGGATATTACGGTTGCTGAGTGGAACTCATCCTTTTCATGTTCGATTGAGCAAAAGGACTATGTATGCCCAAAAAGTGTACTAGACCAAGAGTTCGAAGCATACACCGAGGATCTGGGAGTTGAAATCAAGTCTAGATACCTTGTTCTCCATCATAGCTCTCGTAACCAAAAGTTACATGCCTCTCTTCTCTGTAACTCTTCATTGTCCAGATAACGTCGCTCAATCCTATCAGGCCACCTGAAATGATTCATCTGGTCAAATTCGATACTGCTGGTGAATGGTGATGGGCGTTGTATGAGGATCAGGAAGTTGTCAGTACCATGCAGTGTTGTTCCCTTCATTAGCAACTAGCTTGTAGCGAGTTCCGCTTATAGTGAATTGAGCCCCACCAATCCTGTTTGCAACTCTGCCGACGATGGCTCCGAAATAGGTCGAATCATTCTGCAATGCACCATCAGTCTTTGGACAAAAGATCGCTCTGCTATGACAGATTTATCTGAAGAATTATAATGAGAGCAAGTTTGCTTTAGAACCTACATGTTCATAAGGGAGTTTGTTTTCGGTAATAGCTTCCACAGTTGCATCATAGTTAAATAAGTTTTTGCAGAGGATGGGGGAAAAAGGAAGTAAAATTGATACTGACCTTGTACTTGTCAATGGTACCGTATCCAAGAACAATATCAGCAAATTCACCTGAATTGCATACGAGTTAGATAGGAAATCATATGGAAGAAAGCCAAATTACACAAAGGGTCAAGCTGTTTAATCTCCATCTCCAATAAAATCCATGTTTGGCGATCATTTCCATGAGATTGATTAGTTCAGATTCCTGAAAAAGTCATCTCCATGTACAGAAAAACACAAAGTTCAGTCTTTGTTTGTTTTACTCATTTTCGATTTGAACGACACAAGATGTTGCGCATGTCAGAAAAAGGGAAAATCATGGGGCAAATTTGCTTCCTGTTCTCTATTTTCCTGCTATGACTGATGATGTGACTCAAAATATATTCGCCAATCAGTGTTTCAGTAGCGAGCGAATAATTCTCACCGTACTTATTGGGAAGGATAAGAGAGAGCATAGTGGCTTCCGTAGTTTGGTGAATTTCACTGAAAAATTCCCTCTTTTCCGCTCATAAACTCCAACTTCCTTCCTTGCTTCACAGGCTTGAAAAGCTAACAGTAACTCCACTAGAAACACAACATGAAAACTAGTCCTTGCCATTGCAGCTCAGAGTGCAGTTATGACCATTTGAATTGCGACTTCTCTGAATTGGTGTGCTACGACACTCCTGTAAGTCCCTGTAGCTTTGAAAAATGTAACCAATGAATGTGTTGCAATTGCCGGCTTCTGCGTCTTTTCTTGGTTGGGATGACCCAAGTTCAGCCAAATGTTTTGTTCTGTCTTGACTGGAGTATCATACCTTATGACGCGGCAAAGAATTCCTGGAGTTTTCTGACTTCATATTCGGTTGAAAACTCAGATTCCCTCAGTAGCATCATGAAGTATTCGCAACTTATATTGCTGATTAAGAGCAATCTGCTTCGATCAATGCAGCTTATTTGGATACAAGGTAACTGTTCTAAGATCTCCCAAAGGATTGTCCTCCAAGCCCTGTCTTATTGTCACAACCATTTGGCAGCTGGAGTGGATGCTTAATGTTGATCGAAAAGCACAGTGCATGATCAATCTTCTGGTACAGTTAGATGCTAAGAAGAGAAAATTAGGCAAAAGTTAAAGGATATTTCGTTTAGGAATTCAAAAACATCAATGGCATGTTACTTGTACTAAGTAAATACAACAGAAACATTTCTTTCATTAGGGAGGTAACGATTATACAAAAGAAACACTGGGATTGATACATATACGGAAAGGGGAAACTTTCTAAACACAGGCCAATATGTATGCCAGTTGAGAATATAGTATTTTCTAACAATCATGACAGCACGTTGGATGCTTGCGCGCTGCGAGCAACCTTAATGAAGACATCCTCCAAGGTTGGGTCTGCTAATCCCCAAGCATGAACTGTGAACCTACTCTTTGCATTCTCAACCGCTTGGAATACATCCGCGATCTTGACCTCATGCTTTGGCAGTTCAAACTTCTGGGTTCCGGATATTTGATATATTCTTTTAGCACCTGGAGAGAGACACCGCACCATGTTCTCCACTTCTTCCTCATAAGGTGATGATGTTGTCATCGTGAACACATAAGAGCCTCCATATCTAGCCTTCAGCTGTCATAAAATGTAAACATGTACATTAAGGTGTTTTCATGCAAAGCTGGTTGACTAGCCATCACAAGGTTCCCCCTCGACAAAGTCACCACGAGTCACACAAAGATATCCAACTGGGTACTAGCACAGAATTTGCAGAGTAAGTCATGTCTTTTTAAGGTACCCAAATTAAATGCAGGTGTGGACAAATATTAGATAGAGAGGAACAAAACCCAGATACTTCTTGGGGTTCAGAAAATTATATCTTATGCTGTAGATGCAAAAAGAAATTGAAAACAAATGATAGAATCTACATCAGGAAAATGAAGACAGACATTTTTCTGTATTGCAAATTTAAGGGAAAAAGGGGAAAATATTCAAATGACAGCAAAAATCCAGTTAACAGTCCAATGGCACATCATATCATGTATTATTTACCTCTTTTGGGTTCCCTACACACTGCAAACTTCCATCAACAAATATTCCCAATCGATCACACAGTACCTCTGCCTCTTCCATTGAATGGGCTGAAAATAAGCGAAGAAGTCCTTGACTGATGTAGCCTCCAGCGTAAGATAAAACAGGTATTCCTTCATCGACGAATAAATACCTAAAGCTATGGAATCTTTCCCAAAAGAAAAAAAAAATGGAAGGCTAGAGAATATTTAGCCAGGAGTCCTAAATCAGGATATTTCAGTTTCTCTACGCATGTATACACCCATTGGGATATCCATCTAATACGCTCAAACTTTAGGCACAGCTTAATGCACATGTGCGCAGCATGGATGCCAAAGCGCACACAGTGAGAGACCCTTGGGAGGAGAGGGGGGGTAGCTGTGGAGAGAGAGGGAGTTTTCGAAGCATACTGGTCAGAATAATAGCTCGGTCTTGCTTTGCACACTTCACAACATTCCATAAGTTCTTTCTTGAAGCTGGATCCAACCCTGTACTCGGCTCATCCATGTAAACAACCTTGCCAAATTAGGAGCAAAAATTATCAGCACATAGAGTGTTAGCTTGAAGGGTTTTTCTAATTGAGATACAGTCTAAGACTTACTTTGGGATCTCCCATTAGTGAAATGGCAACACTGAGCCTCCTCTTCATACCTCCACTGTATTTTCCAGCTTGTTTGTCACCAACACCCCTGTTAAATAAGTTGACACTCTTGAGAGATTCCTCCACTGCCTAGATCAACAAAATGAGAGTGCAAAGTGAATGAACAATTACAAGTGGAGCATAGTTAATAAATTCATATATGATACAATTTTAACCAGCGAATGGAAATTGTTTGTATTTATTTTAGTTCACAGGAAGTTGCATGACGATGAAAGAGAATATGCTGAAAATTCAGAAATATATTGTTCTTCAACTATTGAATCACAGACATTAGAAAAGAACAAGAAAAAAGTAAAGCTTACTTGTGTCAATGTTGAACCCTTGAGATTTTTTAGTCTTCCATAGAAAAGCAGGTGCTCCCGCCCCGTCAAGGTTTCCCACAGCAGGCTTAATTAATATAGACAGGAAAATTCAGGACTCATGCAATAAATCAAAATCAGAAGGCTAAAAGGAGGGAGGAGTAAAATTCTCAGTATGACAACACGAAATGCCGGCCTACTCGTGTTGGGGGCATACACCCATGCTAGTGTATATGCCATCCATATGAGTCTGTATATCAAGCCCCTGAACATATGCTGTTCCAGAGGTTGGTTTTGTAAGGCCGATCATCTGTTAACAGATAGAATGATGTCTCTTGAGTTTTAAGGACAACTTACAACAATCTCTGAACATTCTTCTTAACAAAAGAGATCTCCAATGAGATGCTCCAAACTTTATGTTATTCCAAAGAGAGAAATTGCACTTACCATACTGATGAAAGATGTTTTGCCCGCTCCATTTGGACCAAGCATGCCAAAGCATTCCCCTGGTGGCAAAACAAGAGACAACCCTCTAACCGCAAATTTCTCAGGATTTCCATCCCTTCCTGGATACACCTTTTGAGATTGTCACAGAGAATAGCGTGATTTGTGCTTGGTTCTAGCAGCAACTGCTCAACCTTCTCCCTCTAGAAAAATTCATGCAAATGAAAAACAATCATCTTTTATCGTCAAGTCAACTCAGGACAATAAATAACCACACTTAGAACTTGAGAACATCCAGTATAGACCATTCACTTTGTAGAAAAATTCATGCAAATGAAAAAAATCATCTTACATTCGTCAAGTCAACTCGAACAATACACAACCACACAAGAACTTGAGAACATCCAGGGATAGACCATTCATTTTATGTAGAAAAATTCTTGTATTTATTGATGAAACACTTCAACCGCCAACAATCAGCAGTAAAAAACAATAGGTAGGTTATAGGTTAAAGACCCTTATAATGTAAGATGAAAACAACAAATGAAGTCCTTTGAAAGGGATAAATAAGCCCACTATTTGCCGTGTAAGCTATGACGCAATTGTCAAGGTACTCTATCTATCAAGCCTATTGGGGCCAGTATTTAAAAGCAATGTCAATATGCATTATTTCCACTACCACAAAAAAACTAAAGGAGATGCACTAGTTACCTCCTGGCTGACGTCAGGTTTCTCCATCTGAACAAGAACTTTAGATCCTTGCCTTTGCAAGCTAGGCCTCTCGAAAGAAGATGGACGCCTCTTTCGGAAACTTTCAAAGAGAAACAAAGGACTTTTTTCACTTCCAGATGACGTGACCTGATCTATATAGTAGGCTACGAAAAGCACCACCAACCACTCAACAACCATGATAATCAGAACCTCTTTCATCCCATTTTCACTATCACTTAAATCACCCCAACGCATGCCGTGAGTCCCCGTATAATTTCCTGTGAAGGAATATTGTGCAAACTCGTACAACCCACGGTACAGAGAGAAGCCAGGGTACAATTCCATTACGATAATCCAACCTCCTGCAGAAGACTAACACAATTGATTAGGAAAAGGAAAAAATAAGTGGCCAAGAAAACAAATGCCTCAAAGCACTGACTTCAGAAGGGCTGCAGACTGTCATACAGTGAAGTAATCCCTAATGCAACTTGACATGATGCATAAAGAAAGTGAAAATGACATCTTGCATGCATCAAATTTTCCTTCTCTTGTTCTAAATGGGCATTGTGTGAATATATGTCTGATTAAACACCTTTCCTTAGGAGCAACCATGGTCTTCACACAAAAGGTACATTACTCTCATGCAAGAATATAGAGGAAAAGATTTATGCTCATAAAGATAAATTGACTCCTCTCCACTGTTGTAAAAGTTCCACTTGTGGAACTTTTACTACAAACAATAAGCCTCTCTCAATTTGGCTCGTTCGAGTTGGTTTGAACACATGGAATGACAGCCTTTAATATTCTAGTGAGAAGACATGATTATGGGTTGATATTCAGGTTGAAGGTGATGGTGGAAGACTAAACAAACGTGAAATAAGGATAAAGGAAAAGACAGAGTACTTAGACCTTGCATGATACTTGATAAAGAATATCACACAATGTCATAAAAAGATTTGGGTAGTCTACCCCACTTGGTGGGATAAGCCTACTAAGTTGTTGCTGTTGGCTACCAACACCAGCAGCACGCCACAGGCAAGATGGTGCCATACCTTGTACTTCCAATGCACCACCAGGATCTGTCTCTGGCAATGTAAACTATCGCTGAAAATGCCCCTTGTGAGGGGTTTGGAGCTAACAAAAGAAAAATACAAGCAGCTCACACACATATGGAAGTAGAATGAACTCTGCCAAAAAAAAGGATGATGGAGTTGATTAAGAAAAAAAACATGCAGCTAACCACTTGTCTTAATTTTCATGAAGTAAGTAATTCTCGCAAAAGAGGTCTAGAGCACCAAGGCAATTTTAATTAGATTCAGCCTTTCTTTTCAAGGTAACTTTACTTACTTGGGAAAGATGTATCTTGAACAA
This sequence comes from Rhodamnia rubescens, assembly GCA_021437795.1. Taxonomy (NCBI): domain Eukaryota; kingdom Viridiplantae; phylum Streptophyta; class Magnoliopsida; order Myrtales; family Myrtaceae; genus Rhodamnia; species Rhodamnia rubescens. Next base: position 4,807,174 of record JAILYA010000005.1, on the reverse strand, counting down.
AGAATTGGAAAAGGAAACCTCCCAATAGACCAGATCCGAAGACACATATATAACCTACCACTGCAGTCATCACATTTCAAATTGCCAGTCATGTTAGCTGGAATCATAAGGTAAATGAAAAGATACCAACTACATAAAACCAATTTCACCATGGTCAAACCTGTAGCAGTCTTCGCATTGGAGAAAAATGACGCTCCCAGAAATGCCAGAGAAATTTGCAAGTTTATGTAGATAAAATAAAAGACAAACTGGATACTGTAGTCGTTCAATGTGAAAAACTTTAAACCTACAAAATTGCGACCAATTAAAAAAACTGCAAGAAAATAACAAACTATGAAAGAAGCTATTACCGATGACTGAGCCAAAGATCACAAAGCACAGCATGTAGATTGAAGATATGGAAAGGAAATAAGCATAGGAGATCAACCAATAAGGTCCATCACCAAGCCCATGCATTTTCATCATGATTCTCAGCTTCTGCTGTTTCTCATAAACCAGAGCTGTCAAGACTACCTGCATCATAAGAAGGGAAAAAGGGGCTTAGAGAGGTGTTATGATACGGTAAAAAATGACCCAAGACAAGAGGCTAAAGCTTGAGAATAATAGGAGGGTCTAGTAGTAGGACTTGCGGACAAAAAGAAAAAGAAAAAGAACAGATTATTAAGGTTGCATCACGAAGGGAAGCACACTGGAACCAGAGTGATGAACTATCATATATCTAGCTCCAAAACATAAGTCAACAGAAAGAAATGATCACAACAGCTAGCTAGTCACTTAAGTTCTTCCCCCGTTCAGTCTGTCTAATACCACCTTCTCCATGTCAAGGCTCGAGAATCCCTCAACTAAAAGAGATTTATGGGTTAAAAGCTGAGAACGGGACAGGCCATTTGAAACTATGAGTACACTATCATAACCACTTACTGGGAATAGTTGAATGATAACCCATGTAAAGAAGAGTGTGCCAAGAAGAGAAGACAAGTCCAGCCTCACTTCAGTTTCAGGTTTAGGCATTTCTTTGACAAACTCAAACAGGATTTTTGTTGCGGGCCCCAGCAAAAACTGAATGTAAGCATTGGATGCCTGAAAGACATATACCAGGATGACTAACAAGTTAATGGTTATACACATGAAGAAGATACTAAATTTCACATATCACTATACAAGAGAAGAAACCTTTGTTGAACTTCGATTCACAGGAGAACAACCTTAAACTAAAGTTTTTAAGAGATGGTAACTGGATTGATCAATGCTTGTAATTCATGCCTTGGATATTCCCTAGGACAAACACTTTTATTTACTCATACTTCACAAAGCACTGGTGGTGACATGCAAGAGTCACGTAATTTCAAAGGGAAGTTCAAGCAGGCTTCCTGGTTTCAGTATATGTCAACAGAGCTTTATTCAAACAAATTGCAAGGTGGATCTCAAAACCATTAAATGGAAGAACCATTGCACTCAGAGTAATACAGCTAGAACATGGAACAACATTCAAGAAAAGCATGTATTGAGTCCTTGACAGGAAAAAGTAGAACGGCTCCTCCTTCAGTTTATACAAGAATATTATTCTTGCACCTAGTTTATCTGAACAACTATACAGGATGACATATAGTAAAATGACTTCCAAAGAAAGGAAGAAATAATAATTACCAGATTCACAGATCTTGCAACACGCACCAATGATATAGGTCTACTTCTTGTATCATGCTTATAGGTTGAATTATACCATATGCTCACATTGAAGTTAATGGAATTTGTATTAAGGAAATCATACCCTGTGAGAGAAAAACATGCTATTAGAATTGTCAGTATATATTTGATAAATCAGCAACTGAAGCCAGCAAAAAAAGCAGCAGCCCGACCTGCAACTATTTCATTAATTTGCCTTTCTGTGTTCCCTTTCCAATAGCCCTTGTATAGCTCATCATTTATTGCTGAGGAGCTGTTTCTCCACACACGTAAACCTTTTGCACAGCTTACATCTAAATGCACAACAAAAAGACAAACAGTTGTCAAAGTGAAGGTTATTTCTCCTTTGATTTTGGAGGGGGAGGAGGGATAGGTATCGCGGGAATGACCGTAAATAGGCATATAACAATTAACCAATTCAAATGCTTTCCTTTTCAGCCGGATGGTTTAGCCATTCTTTGCGCCTTTTACATTACAAACAAGGTCCCAATAGAAAAACTTTTTGAGGAAAAACCACTAATCAAGCATCATTCAGCTTTATTTTGAAGGATAATGTGCATTCAAGGAACCTGAACTTCGCCAAGCTTTCTCCAGAATTTATTTATACAAATCTGCTCTAATTTGATTTACCCATCAACAAAGCTTCTCAGCAATAGCATGGATTCATAGAAAACTAATATGCAATATATAGTCTAACGGGTCATACATTTGGATTTCAGGGAACTGTAAGAGGAGCAATCTTTTTCAGTCAAAGAAGCTGGTAGGTTAATGTGTTACACATAAAAATTTTTATTAGGAAGTAGTTGGTAGGTAGATATCAGATAACACAGCTAGGGATTGATGTATTTCAAAAGACTGTCTTTCTTTGCTTTACAAATAAAGAGAACCAGGTATCTTAATTCATGTTGAGGTCGTAAACCTCCTATCTTAGCACTCTGTGAAGGAATGCAAATTTTCCCATACCACAATAAACAAAGTGATGTGAAGCTAAATAGGCATTCTCATGGATTTCGTTTTCTTCCTCTTTGTTCCTTGATTTTACATTTTTTATACTTGCATCAATAAAAAAACCACTGCGGGATAGGTTTCCATTGACTCATCATATTCTCTTCTCGAACATTATCCAGAAAGTAAAGAGCACTTTCGTCACACATGCAAGTGAGTATCTTGCTTTCGATCAAGTTCCCATTCCCTCTTCGTGGTGCCTTGGGTGTAAGTATATTCTTAGCAATCAGAATCAGTTCCTCTGATTGCAACTTTGTCGCGTTGATGCATATCCATATTTTGTTTCCTTTTTCAAGAATCACAAAAATTGGCAGCAAACCTATTTATAGAGGAATAATGCATTTCAGACAAGTCAAAAAGAAGTAAAGAAAGATTTTTCCTGCCTTGTTGAAATGTTATGGAGGACTCCTGAATAGCAACAGAAAATGAAGAGTTTCCTATGCACTGCTGTTCAACCGTGTACACAGGTTGGTCAGAGAAAAAAGCAGGTTCAAGATAGTTGTACAAGTCGGGCCATGAAGCAGTTCCCTGAAATTTTTCAGAAGCCACATTAGGAACAGAAAAACATGGTAATTGCTGATCCTAGTATAACATGGAACAAAGACGAAGGGAAAACCTACCAGGACATTCTGGGCTAAGCTGCCTAAAACGTCAGAAGAATTCAGAGTAGAAGAATTTGGGACCATATTCCCCAAAAGAACTGAAAATATAAAGTTAAAAATAGAGTAAAAAATGTCTGTCATACTATCAAATGAGGTAGCATCTTAATCTTAAAGGAAAGGAAAAACCATATAGAGGAGTCAGTGAATATACTTTCTCCAAGAGATTGATTACTTCCTGTAAAGAGTATGGTAGCAGGACAAGACCCTGTCCTTCTGCAGGAATCATTAGGCAAGTCATTAAATGGTATAAAGTCCGTCTTCACTGCACGATATTGTGGAGCTGGTATTTGTAATAGGGGAGGCCATTCAGGAGGATTTAGTATAGGACAGGTTCCCACTTGATCAACGGTGGAGTACTGAATCCCACACACCTTCTCGCACTGCCCATCTCCATTCGTATCAATACATTCACAGCCACACTTATTGTCAGCATTGTTCAGTTCATGGTTGACCAAACTTTGGATGAGAACAATGAGTAAACAGAGGACAAATGGAAAAGAAATGAGCTGGATATTGGTCTTGATATTCCGCTTCTGCAAAAGAATAATACAAAACAATGTCATCAGATGCATCCTTCGTTGAATTTGTTGGACCTTACTGCAACATAAAGCATGGGTATGTTCTGTTTAGCCTTACCAGGGTCCCCTCAAGAAGTTATACTGATAGCTATGAAGGTCATATTGGCCTCAAATTAACTCTCTACTTTCCGCACAAAAGAGGATTTGGCCACTGGATTCCAAAAGGTAAACTAGCAAAGATTAAATTCCCGAGGCTAAACTGGAGATAAGAGGGCCAGACATTGGTAGTGCATGATATTTTTCTCTATAATAACTCCAGTGCATGCTAGTGGAATCTGGGAAGACTTGTGATCGCAAATGGTTCTATGAGCAGCATCATTGACTCATGCAGTTATACTGAAAGAAATTATGTAATTTAAAAGAGAGAAAATGCCAAAGATGAGCACCATTCGATACAGCACTAGATCTTGAAATACTTGTAGCCTGTTAAAATATGAGCACAAGGAAACATGGCAAGCATTACTCGCACGATAAAGTCGAATCATATACCAAAAAGGACGAGACACAATTTATTCCAGTATAAGATGCCACAATAGATTCCTAATACTCCAATACTATCTCCATAATCAAATACGAGAGATGCTGAACGAAATTGTAGTAAAATTGATCGACACAGCAACCATCAACAAGGGAAATAACCAAGTTTATGGAGACGCAAATCAAAATCAAAACTTGAAATTGCAAGAATCAGTTCTGCGTGCATTATCCATCAATCAAGAGGACAATTAATACACCCAACAACAGTCCCAACTAAACTAATCTAAGACTTATCAAGAAGGCACGAAAAGAGACATTCAAGATCCTAATCAAACCAAACCGATGCACTCCCCCGCCACTCAACGCGGAAAAGGACAGGCATAAGGAAAAGATGCTCAGAGAGAGCGAACCTGGAAAGTCAAGTTCTTGCGAAGCAAAGCATTGGCCTGAGTCCAGAAGCTGGCCGGACCATTCGACGGCTTCGCCATTGAATCCCACAGTAAACTCGACCGTCACAACTTCTCAAGGAGTAAGTGAATTTCAAATTCCAACCTGCAAAACAGAGTCTTTTTGGTTTTCTGGGTGTGTCTTCTTGAGCTGTTCTTGAAAGATTTTGGCCAATGTTCCTCTGATGATCTGCCACAGGAGGGATCTCTGCATTTGCACAATGCGCGATTTTTGGAGGGTCTCCAAGAATCCGAACCCACCGACCACACTCTACTTCTGGCATTGCGTCAGATAAAAGGAAAAACAGTGGAAGACAGGCGTCATTTGTCGGATATGCCCCCCAATTACAACGTTAATTTCCGTTTTGGTACTAAAAGCGACTGTTTCAGCTTAGGGCGGCGTACCGGATTTGCCCTTCACGAAATCTCTGTTTCGCCGTTCGCGCACTTCCCTCCAAGTCTGAATCGTATGTTCAGAAACCCTCCGGGGACTTTACGGTCAGATATACCCTCGTCCACGTGCAATGTTTGTACTTAAATTACATATTTACAATATGGGTAATAGAAACTTGTCCAACTCAAAAACTTAAATTACTAAATCATAAGGAATTTCGACCAAATAATAATAATTATAGGGGCGTCAATCGATTAGTTCGGTTGAGGTTTTCGTGATACTTGAATCGAACTAAACCGAACCAAATCGAAAACTTAACCGAATTTGACCCTAAGCAAAATAACGGTTTGGTTTGGTTCATTTCATTTTGTTTTATCTTATTTCAGGGGTGGTGAATCAAAACAAGAATTCTTTTACAAATTTGATAGTATGCCTTCAATCACCAAATTTCGCAGAAGCATCAGCAATAATACTGCATTGTTTAGGAACTTTCATTACCATCATCTATCAAAACGAAACCACTAAACACCAAATATAAGACATACATTTCTAAGCCACCAAATCAATTTGAATGGATATTCCATTTGCTTAGGACGCGGATGATAAACATTTGCAACAGCAGGCATTAAAGCCGCGAATTATTAAAGGAAAAAGTGTTAAAAAAAGTCATAAATCTATTGCATTTGTGTTAATTCAGTCTTAAATCTTTTGCGTTTGTGCCAATTGAGCTCATCCGACCGATTTTGATCGGAAATCGCTAATGTGGATGCCGATTGTCCTCCGTGGCAACGATTAGAGCTGATTACCTTGAATGGTGCCTGATATGATGTAAACCCACTGCAATTCAGCTCCATATCTGTGAAAAATGTAAGCAACAAATGATTGATCGTTCATATGCAATGAGTCTTGAGTAATTTTGGAAATCTAAGTTTCGCAGGCTTTATGCAGAGCGTCAATTTCAGCAACTAACCAACTATTGTGACAATTAGCAGTGGCACTGCTGATAAGCCAAAAGTATCGCCTCACCATACTACATCTGTTGTAAATGAAGGGATTGTTGAGATTAAGCACTCACTTAAATACATGTTCATGGGTAATCCATGTGCTCCAAAACCAAGACAAGTTTCTACTTTTTCTTTGCTCCCGCACCAACGTTGGGGTCCACCTCTCGCATATCTATCTGTCATCTCAGCCTTTAAGTTGAGGTGTATAATATTTTTCAAAGGTTTAGGCAATGTTCCTCATTTTCCTAGAGCACCAGATATTTCTTCAACTTAGACGAGCAAGCAAGAGCTGTTTGTGCAGAAAAATGATCTTGTCGCAGTCCAGCGAGATCTCCAGCTGCCTCAGCTATGAAGCATCTTCAAGCCTTTTATGTGAGAAGCATTACAGTCCTAGGCTAGAGTCAAAATCATGATCGACCCATGTGGACTGCATTGCCAACCCACTGACAGTGCCATGGACCTCAGTATTTATAGGGAGAGACAAATCACCGACTAAGAATCTATGCAGTTTGTTATCCACTTCTACCCAACTATAAGCAGCTACTTTCTGCACTTTCTTATCCTTCATCATCTTTTGCACATTTAGCGCTTCTTGCCAGTGGCTAGTACTGGAATAAATGTTCGACAGAAGAACATAATACCAAGAACTATCAGGATCTTGCTTTGCCAGCTTCTTAACTGAGAGCTCAGCGAGCTCAATATTCATGTGGATTCTAGAAGCACTCAATAAGGAGCCCCATATCACAGCATTTGGTTCTACCTCCATCCCGCATATGAAATCATAGGCATCTTTTAATCTACCAGCTCTGCAAAAGAGGTCCACAATGCAAGCGTAGTGTTCTATTTGAGGAACGATTTCATGATCAATTTTCATGTGCCTGAAAATTTCAAGCCCCATTTCAACAAGACCTGCATGACTGCAGGCAGTCAAGAGTCCAACGAATGTTATATCATTGGGCCGCCCTCCAGTTTTGATCATTTGCTTATAGACAGCAAATGCATCTTCTGAAAGTCCATTTGTAGCCAGGCCAACAATCATTGAGTTCCAGGTGACCGCGTCTTTTTTGGGCATACTAAGGAATATTTGACGCAATTTGTTTATATTCCCACACTTTGAATACATATCCAGAAGTGCAGATGCTACAAAGACATTAGAAGCCATGCCTTGACACTCTATATAGCGGCCAATTTCTTCACAAGCTTCAACACAACATGAATCAGCACAAACTGACAAAATGCTAACCAGTGCTACGTCGTTAGGTTTAATATTCTCATTCTTCATGCTCTCAAAGAGCTCCAAGGCCTGCTGTGCTCTCGCATTCTGAGCATAGCCAGCAATCATGGCACTCCATGTAACCACATCTCTTTTATTCATCTTGTCAAATTCTCGACGTGCTTCTTCGACTGCCCCACACTTTAGATACATCTCCATAACTGCAGTAGAAAGTATCATATTTCGGCAAAGGTTGTTATCATCAATAAACTTTTCAGCACTCAACCCAGCATTGAGGTCCCCAAGCTTAGCACAGATGGAAAAAACTGAAGCCAGAGTAATTTCATTTGGATTGCACTTCTCATCCTTCATCCTTTCAAAGATCCTCAATGCCTCTTGATAATCCCCATTGCAAGCATAACATGAGATCAAAGAATTCCAAGAAGCAGTGGACCTATTGGGCATTTCATCAAACATCTTTCTTGCAGCTAAAACGTCACCCGACTTAGAATAGGCAGAAATCAAGCAATTATAAGCAATAGGATCCTTCATATCCATCTTTTCGAAAATTGTTTTAGCGGAAGCTAATTCACCACTCCTGGAATAGAAGTTCATCAAAGCAGTTTGCACAAAGGCATCTGTGTCTAATCCACGACTAATCACCGAACAATGCACTTGTTTTCCTAAACCCAAGTCCGCCAACGATAAACAGGACTTGATAATAGGGGGAACCGTGTAGGAGTCTACACAAACATCGCCCCGTATCATCGATCTGAATACTTCCACGGCTTCTTCGTGCAAAGAAAGCCGAGTATACATCGAAATCAGTGAGTTAGACAAGTCCTCATCTGGTTGGGGAATTCGATCAAATACCTCCCGGGCATAGTCGACCAGGGGCACACTCAACAGTCTTCTGGCCAGAAACGACGTGAGAGAAGGGAACACAGTGATGACCAGAGCGTGGATCTGCTTAAAGTGGCTCGGGTGTTTCACGGAGTGTATTAACCTCACCAGATCTCGAACCATCTCTCTCGCTCGCAAAAGGTAGCCGCCGAGACAGGACGAGAGAGGAGGTCGGTGGCGGGAATTTGAAACTTTAGTTGGTGCTTACCGTTTAATATTTCAAACTTTTGCGGAACGCAATATAAATGACGTATGGTTACGCAAGGTCGGCTCGCCACAATGGATTCTCGAGGTCGAAGTGTGTAATCAACAAAGGCTGGTGAGGGCAGGTGTCACCCAAGGCTGGCGACGGTTGCTCATTGTTGGCCAGGGTAGGCGATGGGGCGGCAGCAGCGGCGGGCTAGCCTCACCGGCGAGGCCCTGCCCAGCTGCGCTTCGTCTTTTTATTATTTTTTTAGTTTTTGCTTTTTAAAATTAAATTTTAGCATTTTCTTGGGTTTTTAATTAATTTAAATGAGATTTGGAAAATAACATAGTTAAAAATGCCATCTAGGAGAGAGAAATTAATTTTAGAATGCCAAGTTAGTATTTTTCGTTAGATAAATTAACGGTATTAATGGAAGAATTCGATTGCATCGATTTGATAAGTTTTAAGATATGATTGCACTTTTTGAAAATTTTAAGATTCAATTGTACTTTCCTAATAAATTTTAAGACTTCTAATGCACATATCCTTGGTTTTTGTGATATTAACTTTTCTCGTAGTATTGCTATCGAGGCTGTGGGAAAGAAAAATTTTCTCATAATTAGTCCATAAAAAACTTTTCTCATAATCCAAATATCCGAAAATCCAAAAAACAAGTTTGTAAATGCAGTTTTCGTCTTCAAACGAAAAGACCCCCAAGTACTACTTGTTACTTCATTCCTCCAAAACCGATCGAAGTCAGCTTTAATCACCAAGTCAAGACGTCTTTGCCAAGTTTTACTTTAATGACTCATGACTCCGCTTCTTAAAAGCATAGTGCACGTCCCCGTTCATTAGTCGGGCAAATCTACACTTGCCGTTTTGATTATCAAAGTCGTATTTGGAGCGTTCGTTTTCCTATATTCGACCTTGACCCCGATGTCGAAAAAGCGTGTCCTCTAAAAATATGTACTCCTATATTAAAGCCTACAACTCTGTTAAACTTGAATCGACGTCACTCGAGTAATGGATTAATAGACGTTATACGAACCGGTGAAAAACGTTTTTGCGAGTCTATGAAATAATCGTCTCACCCCATTTCTAGCTCCGAGCAATGCTATCTAACGTGCTTATCTGGTTATAAAAAAGAAAAAAAAAAAAAAGATGTACGACGATTTGGCAAAAAGAAAGATAAGGCGGGTAGTAAACGAAAGAATAGTGAAGCCGTATGGGTTTCGTTGGGCGCCAAAAGAGGCGACGGTATGCGCAGATGACAATTCGACCGTTGCTCGGACTTGAACGGGTCCAGAGATTTTAACCGATTTTTGAATCGAAGCGACAAAGACAAGCACGAGGAAAAAGGATCAAAGGACGAGACATGATTGGACGACTATTGTCGCGTCAGCTTTTCGTGATCTATCTTGTTCTGACCGACGAAGTTTAATAATCCTTGTCTTTTGACAATTTTGCCCTTTACGCTCTTTTACCTTCAATTACCAAATTAGCCTTCAGCGGCCCCCTCCCAAAATCACGTGCGCCACAACGACAATGCATAGAGAAATAAAATCCTTTTCTTCCACTAGATTGGCAGATCCTTTAAATTTTTCTTGTACCGGATGTCCTGGAGTTTAAGAGCAAAATAGTCGCATTCGCACCGTCGACTAATTAACCTTGATCATATTTTTTGCGAAGATGTAATATGATATGCCGGGTGTTAATCAACTCAATTAACGCTTCGGTCGCGAATTGGTGTTCAGTTGGCAAGTAGCATATGATTCTCAACCCAAATCGAAGAGAAAATCCGATAATATATATAATTTAGCATGAAATTAATTGATATGAAGATGCAATGCAATTTCAGCCCCGCGAAATCCACCTAATTCAGTGACGTCAATAATCTCTTTTCTTTCATCCGAGTTGGTGTGACTCATTGGGCTTGGGCCTATCACTTGGGCCATAGAAATGCTAGTGATCGATCCAATTTAAGAAAATAAATTGACTCTGTAGATCAAGCCACTATGAAGGAAACTATTTTGACATCCTTTTTTTTTTTCTCCCCTGTTACGAGTCATTTCATCCGAAGAGATCTTAATGTGTGTTTTAAAAAATTAAACATATTGTGTAGTTAAATTAATGAGACAAAAATCGAATATGCACAAGCAAACCCATTCGGAGAGAATTGTCCAAAAAGTCTTAAACTTATGATGTGGCGGTCCAATTAGCGCCGGACGTCCTACGTGGTATGGCCGACCCTGGCCTGAACGTTTTCTTTGCAAATTTGAAATTTTTTCCCTTATTTTTCCTTTCTTTTTCTTTCCCTTTTTTCCCTATGTCCATTTGCTGGATGTTGGGAGCTTGGCGATGGCTAGCGAAGGTCGCCAACTACATGCAAGGGCCCCAACGCCTTGGCTGGCCCTAACTGGATCTAGGGGAGGCGAGGGAGGGGGTTTGCGGTCGACGACCAGGGTAGGGAAATTAGAAAAACACAAAAAAGAAAAAAAAAGGAAAAAAATCAGAAATTTTGAGAAATATCTAACAAAATCGTCCATGTTAGTATGGTAGAGCCACGTAGGATGACCGGCTTTGATTGGACTTCCTTGTCAGTAATTTTTATTCAAAATAGACCGGAATGACTATGTTGAAAATAATTTAAATATGTAGGATTAAATTAACCAAATTGAAAAGGTTATGACTAAATTGATGGTCGTATAATATGTTAGGACTTTTTTTTCTCAATGCACTTGTTACTTTCAGGTGTGTACCAAACGAAGAAGATAAAATCAAAGGGAATGTCATTTAGTTGGGCTCCTCATCATATGGAAAATTATGGGAAAATAAATTATTTTTTGTTTTGTATGGATAGGGTAATTTCTAATAAAACCCACTAGCTTGACAATCGACAAGATCATGTCGCTTATTTCGATCACACGATCTCCCAATTAATAAATGTGTTATGCAAAAGCGCGGTGATGATGTATAAATTTACGATTGAGATTGTACCGATAGGCCATGTGTGTTATCACCTTCTAAAAGTTTCAACCTCACTTTCTCACTTATGCATGTTAATATTGAATATTTAGAGTAATGAATGTGTCGTGTGCTCTGGGAGAAATCATTAGATTTCGTTGTTACGAGATGAATGAATGAATGAAAGAACAGTGACTACCTTTTCTTCCCAATATAAGGACTTTGAAAATTTGGCCTCTCAACCAAACATTAGAACCAAATAGTCGGTTAATAATCATAATAACAATAATAATATATTTTCACGGAGATGAATGTCGCTTTATTATAGAAACGTGGCGCATATTCAAATCAAAACTCTTAACTTGTCTTGTTACATCCCAATACGCGAGAATTACCATGAAATCCTAAACATATTACAATTGTGCCAATTCAATCATAAACCCTTTTTTTTTTTGTCAATTCAATCCTAAACCTTTTGCAATTCAATCAAGAAAAGGAGAAAAACTACCACAAAAGAAAAGAACAAAAAAAGAAAAAAAATTATAGATAACTCAAAAGAAATTATTAAAAATAAATTTTTGCAGAGGAAGGGAGAAAGGGAAGAGAGATTGATCCTGACCTTGTACTTGTCAATGGTATCTTATCCAAGGGGAATATCAGCTAATTCACCGGAACAGCATAGAAGTGAGAATCGAGTCACATGGCAGAAAACCAAATTAAACAAATGGGTCAAGCTGTTTAATCTCCATCTCCAGTTAAATCCATGTTTTGGCGATCATTAACCATGAGATTGATTAGTTCAGATCCTTGAAAAGCAATCTCCATGTACAGAAAACACAAGTTCAGTCTTTGTTTATTTTTTACTCATTCTTCGATTTGAACAACGCAAGATGTTGCAGATCCCACATCAGAGAAGAGAGAAATCATGGGAGAAATTTTCTTCCCGTTCTCTGTTTTCCGGCTATGACTAAGTAGGTGACTCAAAATACTTTCACTAGTCTGCGTTTTCAGTCGGAGCGAATAATACTCACCGTACTTATCGGGAAGGATAAGAGAGAGCGTAGTCGATCCATAGTTTGTGAATTTTACAGAAAATTTTCATTCATTAGGGAGGTGACAATTATACAAAAGAAAAGACTGTAATTGATACATATACGGAACATGGAAACTTTCTAAATGCGGGCTAATCTGTATGCCAGTTGAGAAGCATCCTGGCCAGATGGTGCTTATTGTAGTTGTAGAGAAATGATGCGACTACAGCTACAAGACGACGAGAAGGGGCGAGAAAAAATCCTGTATAACGTTCTGATCAAGTCAGAATTTAGATATCTAAGAATCATGACAGCACGTTGAATGCCTGGGCGCCGCGAGCAACCTTAATGAAGACATCCTCCAAGGTTGTGTCTGCTAATCCCCAAGCATGAACTGTGAACCTGCTCTTTGCATTCTCAACCGCTTGGAATACGTCTGCGATCTTGATCTCATGCTTTGGCAGTTCAAACTTTTGAGTTCCAGATATTTGATATATTCTCTTAGCACCTGGAGAGAGACTCTGCACCATGTTCTGCACTTCTTCCTCATAAGTGGATGATGTTGTCATAGTGAACACGTAAGAACCTCCATATCGAGCCTTCAGCTGTCATAAAAGGTAAAAGTTTACATTCAGGTGTTTGCACAGAATTTGCAGAGTAAAAATGTGTTTCTTTAGAAACCCAAATCAAATGCAGGTGCAGACAAATATTAGATGCAGAGGAACGAAACCCAGATTTATCTTTGGGTTCAGAAAAATTATACCTCAGGCAGTACACGCGAAAAGAAATTTGAAACAAAGGAAAGAATCTATATCAGGAAAAGAAAGATGACATCTTTCTGTATTACCACTAAAGGGAAAAAGGGAAAAATATGTTAACAGTCCAATGGGACATCATATTATGTACTATTTACCTCTTTCGGGTTCCCTATACACTGCATACTTCCATCAACAAATATTCCCAATCGATCACACAGTACTTCCGCCTCTTCCATTGAATGAGCTGAAAATAAGCGAAGAAGTTCTTCAGTGATGTAGCCTCCAAGTGTAAGATATAATTTGTAAACCTTCATCATAGAAGGAATAGCTAAAGCTATGGAATATTTAGCCAGGACTACTAAATCAAGATGTTTCAGTTTCTCTACACATGTTCACCCATTGGGATCTGCATCTAATGTGTTCAGCGTTCATGCACAGCCTAATGCACATGCAGGAAAACTAGTTAAAGCAATGTCTGAAATGTGTCTCATGTGTGCAGCATGCAAGCGAAAGCGCACACAGTGAGAGAGACAGAGGGCGGGGCGGGGGCAGGGGGGGAAGGGGGTAAGTTCTTGATACATACTGGTCAGAATGATAGCACGGTCTTGCTTTGCACGCTTTACAACATTCCATAAGTTGTTTCTTGAAGCTGGATCCAACCCCGTACTTGGTTCATCCATGTAAACAACCTTGCCAAAGTTGGAGGAAAAATAATTAGTACAAAAGTGTTAGCTTGAAGGGTCTTTGGTGCTTCCAAAATAAGATACCCTCTAAGACTTACTTTGGGATCTCCAATCAGTGAAATGGCAACACTCAGCCTCCTCTTCATACCTCCACTGTATTTTCCAGCTTGTTTGTCAGCAACACCACCGTAATATAAGTTGACACTCTTCAGAGATTCCTCCACTGCCTAGATCAACAAAATGAGCGTGCAAAGTGAATGAATGATTAAGAAATGGAGCATAGTTAAACAATTCTTCATTCACTTACAATACAATAGTAACCAGCTAATAGAGATTTTTTCATACTTATTCTATTTCATGGGAAGTTGCATGACAGTGTAAAAGAATTTGCTGAACTTTGGAAACATATTGTTCTTCAATTATCAAATCACAGACATTAGAAAAGAACAAGAAAGAAAAGAAAAGTAACGGCTTACTTGTTTCAATGCAGAACCCTTGAGATTTTTTAGTCTTCCATAGAAAAGCAGGTGCTCCCGCCCCGTTAAGGTTTCCCACAGCAGGCTTAATTAATAAAGAAAGGAAAATTCAGGACTCATGCAATAAATCAAAATCAGAAGGCAAAAAGGAGGGATTGGTAATTTCTCAGTAAGATAACATAATGCCAGCTTACTCATGTTGGGGGCATACACCCATGCTGCTATATATGCCATCCATATTAGTCCGTATATCCAGCCCCCTGAACGTAGGCTGTTCCAGAGGTTGGTTTTGTAAGGCCGATCATCTGTTAACAGATAGAATGACGTCTCTTGAGTTTTAAGGACAACACATATCTTCCCACAAAATATATCTCCCTTGGGATGCTCCAAAGTTAATGTTAATCCGGTGTGATTCATTTATCCAAAGAGAAAAAATTTGCACTTACCATACTGATGAAAGAGGTTTTGCCTGCTCCATTTGGACCAAGCATGCCAAAGCATTCCCCTGGTGGCAAAGCAAGAGACAACCCTCTAACCGCAAATTTCTCAGGATTTCCATCCCTTCCTGGATACACCTTTTTGAGATTGTCACAGACAATAGCGTGATTTGTGCTTGGTTCTAGCAGCAACTGCTCAACCTTCTCCCTCTAGAAAAATTCATGCAAAAGAAAAACAACATCTTACGTCATCAAGTCAACTCAAAAAATAAAACAACCACTCACAGAACTTGAGAACATCCAGTATGGATTATCCACTTTATGTAGAAAATTTTTCGTATTATCGATGAAACACTCCAACCACCAATGATCAGCAGTCGAAAATAGTATGCAGGTTAAAGACTGTTAAATGTAGGATTGTCAAAACAAATGAAGTCCTGTAAAGATATGAATAACCAGACTATTTGCACTTGCAGTCTAAGATATGATGAAATTGTAAAAGTAATCTATCTGTCAAGCCTATTGGGGCTAGTGTTTAAAAGCATCGTCAATATGCAGTATTTTAACTACCAAAAAGCAACTAAAGGAGATGCAGTAGTTACCTCCTGACTGACGTCAGGCTTCTCCATCTGAACAAAGACTTTAGATTCTTGCCTTCGCAAGCTAGGCCTCCGGAAAGAAGTTGGATGCTTCTTTCGGAATCTTTCAAAGAGAAATGTAGGAGTTTTTCCACTTACAGATGACGTGACTTGATCTATATAGTAGGCTACAAAAAGGACCAACAACCACTCAACAGCCATGATAATCAGAACCTCTTTCATCCCATTTTCACTTTTACTTAAATCACCCCAGCGCATGCCATGAGTCCCCATATAATCCCCTGTGAAGGAATATTGTGCAAACTCGTACAACCCACGGTACAGTGAAAAGCCAGGATATAATTCCATTACAATAATCCAACCTCCTGCAGAAGATTAATACAATTGGTTAGGGAAAGAAAATATAAGTGGCCAAAAATAAAAGCATCAGAGCCCTGAATTCAGAAGGGCTGCAGACTTTCATACAGTAAAGTAATCCCTAATGCAGTACTTGACCTGATGCATAAAGAAAGAGTTAAATGACATCCTGCAAGCATCAACTAGTCCTTCTCTTGCTCTAAATGGACATTGTGCAAATAGATGACTGGTTATAAAACCTTCCCTAGGAGCAACAATGGTCTTCCCACTAATGGTACATTACTCTCGTGCAAAAACATAGAGGAGAAAGTTTATGCTCATCAAAATAAATTTACTGCTCTCAACTGTTGTTGAAGTTAAATTTTTACTACAAACACCAAGCCTCTCTCGATTTAGCTCGTTCGAGGAGGTTTGAACACATGGAATGATGGCCTCTAAATATTCTAGTGAGAAGATGCGATTATAGGAAAAAGAGTACTTAGACCTTATGTAAGAATTAATAAAGAATGTCAAACAATGTCAAACAAATATTTGGGTAGTTTATCCCATTTGTTGGAATAAGCCTACTACGTTGTTGCTTTTTGCTTCCAACACAAGCAGCACTCCACAGGCAAGATGGTGCCGTGGAACCACCTTGTACTTCCCACACACCACGAGAATCTATCTCTGCCGATGTAAAATGTGGCTCAAAATGCCACTTATGTGGGGTCTGGGGTCAGCAAAAT
This sequence comes from Rhodamnia rubescens, assembly GCA_021437795.1. Lineage (NCBI taxonomy): Eukaryota > Viridiplantae > Streptophyta > Magnoliopsida > Myrtales > Myrtaceae > Rhodamnia > Rhodamnia rubescens. The sequence goes on along the minus strand of JAILYA010000005.1, from coordinate 4,790,589 downwards.
AAAAACACAAGCAGCTCATACATATTTGGAAGTAGAATGAACTTTGCGAAAAGAAGGGATGATGGAGTTGATTAAGAAATCAACCATCCAACTAACGAATTGCCTTAATCATCATGAAATAAGTAATTCTCACACAGAAGGTCCAGAATACAAAAGCAATTTTAATTAGAGATCGCCCTTTCTTGTCGTAATAACTTTTACTTACTTGGGAAAGATGTATCTTGGACGAAGAATTCAAAAAGGAAAGCTCCCAATAGACCAGTTCCGAAGACACATATATAACCCACCACTGTAGTCATCACATTTCAAATTTTCAGTCATGTTAGCTGGAATCATAAGGCAAATGAAAAGATACCAACTACATAAAACCAATTTCACCACGGTCAAACCTGTAGCAGTCTTCACATTGGAGAAAAATGCTGCTACCAGAAATGCAAGAGATATTTGCAAGTTTATGTAGATGAAATAAAAGACAAGCTGGATACTGTAGTCATTCAATGTGAAAAATTTTAAACCTGCAAAATTGCAACCGGTTAGGATAACTGCAAGTAAATAAGAAACTACAAAAGAAGCTAGATGGATTATTACCGATGACTGAGCCAAAAATCACAAAGCACAGCATGTAGATTGAAGATATGCAAAAGAAATAAGCATAGGAAATCAACCAATATGGTGAATCACCAAGCCCATGCATTTTCATCATAATTCTCAGCTTCTGCTGTTTCTCATAGACCAGAGCTGCCAATATAACCTGCATCATAAGAAGGAAAAAAGCGGCTTAGAGAGGTGTAATGATCAGGGACAAAAAAACCAACTGAGACAAGATGCTAAAGCTTGGGACTAACAGGAGGGTCTAGTAGCAGGATTTATGCACAAAAAAAAAAAAACACCAGATTATTAAGGTTGCATCAGGAAGGGAAGCAGACTTGGAACAAGAGTGATGAACAATCGTATATCTAGTTCTAAAACATAAGTCAGCAGAAAGAAATGATCACAAGAGTTAACTATCACTTAAGTTCTTCCCCCGCTCAGTCTGTCTGACACCACAATTCTCCATGTTGTGGCGCAAGAGCCCCTTAACTAATACAGCAGTATGGCTGAGACAGAGACAGAAGCATCCATTTGAAACTATGTGTGCACTATCACAACCACTTACAGGGAATAGGTGGACGATAACCCATGTAAAGAAAAGTGTGCCAAGAAGAGAAGACAAGTCCAGCCTCACTTCAGTTTCAGGTTGAGGCATTTCTTTGACAAACTCAAACAGCATTTTTGTTGCTGGCCCCAGCAAAAACTGAACGTAAGCATTGGATGCCTGAAGACATATACGAGGATAACGAATAAGTTGATGGTTATGCAAATGATAGAAGATACTAAATTTCGCATATCTCTAGACGAGAAAAGAAACCTTAGTCGAATTTCAACGCAAACAAGAACAACCTTAAACTAAAGTTTGATTTAAGAGATGGTAACTGGATAAATCAATGCTCGTAATTCAAGCCCTGGATATTTCCCTAGGACAAACACTTTTATGTACTCATCCTTCATAAAGTACTGGAGATGACGTGCAAGAGTCATGGCATTTTCAAAGGGAAGTTCAAGCAGGCTTTCTGGTTTCAGTATCTCAACATAGCTTTATTCAAAATATTGCAAGGAGGATCTGAAAACACTTCTTTTTTCAAAGGGAAGAACCACTGGACTCAGAGATGCACTGCTAGAACATTGGACAATATTCAAGGAAAAAATGTATTGTTTCCTTGACAGAAAAAAAAAGTAGTCATATAGACATTAAACGGCTCTTTATTTTGTTTATCCAAGATTATTCCTTGCATCTAGTTTATCTGAACAATATATAAGCTGACATATAGGAAAATGATTAAGAAAAAGAAAGGAAGAAATAGGAGTTACCAGATTCACAGATCGTGCAACACGCACCAACGATATAGGAGCATTTCCTGTATCATTCTTATAGGTTGAATTATACCATATGCTCACATTAAAGTTATTGGGATTTGTATTAAGGAAATCATAACCTGTGAGAGAAAAAAATGTTGTTAGAATTGTCTGTACATATGGATAAATCAGCGAATGAAGCCAGAAATAAAGGCAGCAGCCAGACCTGCAACTATTTCATTAATTTGCCTTTCTGGGTTCCCTTTCCGATAGCCCTTGTAGAGCTCATCATTTACTGCTGACGAACTGTTTCTCCACAAACGTAAACCTTGGGCACAACTTACATCTAAATGTACAACAAAAAGATAAACAGTTATCAAAGTGAGGGTTTTCAATCCCTCAGTTTTGGAGGGGTAGAAGGAATAGGTGTTATTGGAATGACCACGAATAAATATATAACGATTAACCAATTCAAGGGCTTTCCTTTTGAACCAGATGGTTTAGCCATTCTGATATCAAGGTTGTAAACCCACAAAGTTAGCACTCTCTATGAAGGAATGCAAAGTTTCCCATATCACAACAAACAAAGTGAAGTGACCAGCCAAACAGGCACTCTTAGATGGATCTTGATTTCTTCCTCTTTGCTCCTTGTTTGTACTTTTTTTCTATTTGCATCAGTAGAAAAAACCAGCGCAGGATAGGTTTCTATTGGACTCATTATCTTCACTTCTAGAACATTGTCCATAAAGTAAAGAGCGTTTAGACACACATGTAAGTGAGTATTCTTGCTTCTGATCAAGTTCCCGTTCACTCTTCTTGGTGCATCGGGTTTAAGTATATTCTTAGCAATCAGAATCAGTTCCTTTGATTGCAACTTTGTCGCATTGATGTGCATCCATATTTTTGTTTCCTTCTCTAAGAATCACTAGAATTGGCAGCAAACCTATTAGAATTAATGCATCTCACACACGTCAAAAAGAAGTAACAAAGGATTTTCCTACCCTGTTGCAATGTTATGGGGGGTTCCTGAATAGCAACAGAAAATGAAGAGTTTCCTGTGCACTGCTGTTGAACTTCATAAACAGGTTCGTCAGAGAAAAAAGCAGGGTCAAGATAGTTGTACAAGTTGGGCCATGAAGCAGAACCCTGAAAATTTTCAGAAGCCACATTAGCCACATTAGCAGCAGGGAAATATGGTAATTGCTGATCCTAGTATAATGTGAAACAAAGATGAAAGGAAAACCTACCACGACATTCTGGGCTAAGCTGCCTAAAGCGTCAGAAGAATTCAGAGGAGAAGAAGTTGGGACCATATTCCCCACCAAAACTGAAAACATAAAGTTAAAAACAAAGTGAAAACTTAGAAATGTCTATCCTACTATCAAATGGTAGCATGTTAATTTTAAAGGAAAGGAAAAAAAAAAAACCATATTGAGGAGTCAGTGAATATACTTTCTCCGAGAGATTGGTTATTTCCTGTAAAAAGTATGGTAGCAGGACAAGACCCTGTCCTTCTGCAGGAATCATTAGGCAAGTCATTAAATGGTATAAAATCCGTCTTCACTGCACGATATTGGGGAGCCGGAATTTGTAACAGGGGAGGCCATTCAGGGGGATTTAGTATAGGACAGGTTCCCACTTGATCAATGGTGGAGTACTGAATCCCACACACCTCCTCACAGTGCCCATCTCCATTCGTATCGATACATTTACAGCCACACTTATTGGAAGCCTTGTTCAGTTCATGGTTGACCAAACTTTGGAGGAGAACAAGGAGTAAACAGAGGACAAATGGAAAAGAAATGAGCCGGATATTGGTCTTGATATTCCGTTTCTGTGAATGGATAATATAAAAAATGTCAGCAGAAGCATCCTCAGTAGAAATTATTGGTCCTTACTGTACCAACAAAGTCGATTCATGTGCCACAAAGGAGGAGAGACAATGTATTTCAGTATTAGATGGTACAGTAGATTCGTAATAGTCGAATACGAGCGATACCGAACTAGATAGTATTAAAATTAACGGAGACAGCAACCCTCAACACGGCAAATATCCAAGTTTATCGATTCACTAACTCAAAATCAAAACTTGAAATTGCAAGAATCAGTTCTGCGTGCATCATCCATCCATCAAGACGACGACAAATACTCCCAACCACAGTCCCCGACTAAACTAATCAAAGTAATATCAAGACGGCTTGAAACGATGCGTTCAAGATCCTAATCACCGCTCACTAAAGCCAAACCGACGCGCCCTCCAGCCACTCAACGCGGAAAAGAACCGGCATAAAGAAAAGAAGCTCAGAGATAGCGAACCTGGAAAGTCAAGTTCTTGCGGAGCAAAGCATTGGCCTGAGTCCAGAAGCGCGCCGGACCATGCGACGGCTCCGCCATTGAATCCCGCACTAAACACGACTGTTAAAGCTTCTCGAGGAGTAACGGAATTTCAAATTCAACCTGCAAAGCAGAGTCCCCGCACTTTTTTTTTTTTTTTCTAAGTGTGTCTTCTTGAGCAGTTCTTGAAAATCTTCCACAAGAGGAGCTCTTGATTCGCGGGTCTCTGCATTTATATATAGTCGCGAGTCTTAGAGGGACTCTAAAAGAATCTGAACTTCGCTCACATTTATATCTTGCGTTGGCGTCAGACAAGAGACGGCAGTGGGGCACAGGCGTCATTTGTCGGATATGCCCCTCTTAACAACGTTAATTTCGGTTTTGGTACTAAAGCCACTGTTCTTGCTTCGAGCGATGTACCCGATTTGCCCTTCGCGAAGTGCCTGTTTCGCCCTCCACGCGCTTTGACTGGCCTGCCAAGTCTGAATCGATGGTCAGAAACACCCCCCGGGGGCACTTTTCTTTTCACATATGTAAATACCGAATTTGCCATATGACCAACGATTCTATTTCGCCCCCCCTTTTTTTTTTTCTGAAAAAAAAAGTTTGAAACGGAAACCGTTTAGTCTCGCAATTTCATTTTATTTTATTTTATTTTTAAGAATAATTTTTGACCTAGTAATAATTTTAGAATAAAAATAAAAATAAGAATTTTTTCATTACTCGCTCTCCCTCTCGCGTCCCTACTGCAGGTTGCCATATTGCTTGCCGCCAGTCTTCGGTCCCCCACCACCGGTCACCTCTCTCATGTCTTGACTGCAAACCCGTCGGTCATCATTCCCCATTCGACGGACGCGGTGTCCGATCTTCGACTTCCGTTCGCCCACCGCAGTAGCCATTTCTCCCACCACCGGTCTCCGTCCTCCCGTCGCCATTTGATGTCTCCATCCGCCGGATCGCAAGTTGTTGTTCACCGGTCTCTAACCACCCTTTGTTGGTCATAGGTCTTCGGTCCCCAACCACCGGTGGCCTCTCTCGCGTCCTTGCTACCGACCGTCCGTCATCCTCTCTAGCCTCCTTGCCATCGTCGGTCGTCGTTCGCTATTCGCCGATCGATGGTCTCCTATCCCCGGTTGCCGTTTGTTGGCCGGCACTCTCTGTCCGCCTGTCGTCATCCCCTAGTTTACATCCGCCAGCCACGACTCTAGTGTCCATTGATCTCCGGCCCCCTCCATCGATCGCTGATCTACGATTGGCCGGACCCGCCATCGTCCACCGCCGTTTGCCTCTCTCCCATCCCTTCCTCCGGTTGCCAATTGGCGGCCATCAATTGCCATTCGCCGGTAGCCATTCACAGGCTGCCGGTCACCATTCATAGGTCTTCGATCCCCGATTGCCATTTGCTCATGTCCGGTCGCCGGTGGCCCAACCGTATAAACTACAGCTGCTATCAAACAAATTTTTGTTCCGAGAACATGAATTTTGTTTGGTGATTACGTGTCTCTGCTCGAAACTTGTAAATTTTGTTTCGTGATTAATTATGTGTCTTTGCTCAAAAACTCATAAATTTTATTAATTACGTGTCTCTGCTCGAAACTCCTTTAAGGAAATAGAAATAGAAAAATCTAATTCGACTAGAAATACAGCTCCCGAAAGAGAATAGTTGTCACTTGCATCCTAAGAGCCACGTGGAATTTGACCAACAAAAATATATTACGTTCGGAACCACATGTACATACCCGCAAAGTAAACCTACTTCAGATATCATGTTAGAAGTTTCAACTCAAAAATTTGAGTCAATAGATGGATGGAGACCGTATGTATTATGTACATATAGAGTGTATAAACCGCGTGAACAAACGTTTCTATACGTTTGAAGGAAATTGGCAAATACCGCGTTGAATAAGCAAACGGAGATGGTCAGAATCAATCCGAGCAGCAAAAGATATTGAGGGATTTCTTAACCTGAGCCATGACGTGCAGCTTCTGAAGACACTGCTTTAATTATCATACATTTAATGAGGTTGATTATGAACATAGTTAGCAAAACTGTGGCTTCTTGAAAGACGCCAAGAAGGCCCTACTTGTTTTACTAAAACCCACAAGAAACTACTTTCCAGGAAGATCACCCTAGAGTGGAGAACCAGACTAAGAGGTCATATGAGGATTAAAGTATGAACGTGCGATTATGAAACAAAGATTACGCCACCTAATCCGTGAAACTACCAGAAAATCCCAGCAAACTCAGCTTTCAAACTTCTCTACTCCCGGGTGACATTTGCAGAATTCCACACGCTTTGGTAATAATCAAACGCTGGTGTTCGTCTAAAGCCAAAATGTTTTGACATTCTGACCATTTCCTTCAGCCAGAAGAATAAGCCTGTCGTTTTCATTGACAAGCTGCAAGTTAAAACATGATTGAAGCACACAGGAGCATGCTGTGAAGAGCAAACTGGCCAGAAGATGCAATGGGAAATATTGATTTCGTGTATATAAAAAGCAAGTGAACTATGCAGGTGGCGCTCAGGCACTGGACGGCGGCACCTTCGGCATTCGTCGCTTCGGGAGAACCAAAGCAGTGCACATATGGAGCATTAATCAACTAGGTTAGACAGTGGTGCAGGCCTTAACCAGGCGAGCAGTCGCTGTTTCCTTAATTCCTAAGAAAATGATGGCCAAATACCAGATGCAAATGCAATGACGTCCAAGAGAAAAAGTAATAAAGAAAGTGCATCGTCTTAGGAGTGTTATGTCATGCTAAAGAGAACAGAGTTTCCAGGAAAGCAGTTCTGAGTCAAGGACTGGTTGTGTTCAACTAGAATGGGGGACCTTGTGCCTAAAGTAAACAGCTAAATAAACTATCTAAATGATGTCTGTTGAGAACGTGTAGCAGAAGTTCGATGTCTTCGCTCGGGGAGATAGTCAAGAGGGTGCCTAAGTCTGAACCCATCAACGTATCAAGTTGAGCTCACTCCCATTCAAAAGCTTAAGCCAATGAGTTATGGGCTAACTTGAACATATTAATTGCGCCACACGACATCAATTCTCTAATGTGAGATTTCTCCGACACACTTCACTCGTGCATCTCTGTTGTGTCGACAACGGAAGTAGTTTCAAGAATGGAGGCGGGAATACATTTTCACGTCATCAACCCGCATTTGAATAGATATTTCGTTTGATTAGCTGAAAGTCCGCACAACGGAGGCAACATATACAACACACACGCATTGGGGTTTTTTTTTCAATTTAATTAAAAAAAATATTTACAAAATTATTTTAAAAAAAATTACCAATTTGGGTCTCGCTCGCGGTTAAATTTGGCCTTTTTTTTTCAATTTCTTTTTTCTTTTAATTTCATTTTTTAAATTATTAGTACTTATAATATTTATTTTATTTATAATTTTTTCTTGTGAAGCTTATCTTTATAACATAATTATCAATAATTAATGTAAAAAATTATTAAGATCTATAATTAATAAATAATATTGTAATTATGTAATTAATTAAAAATATTCATAAAATAAAAAAGAGATTTTCATAATATATAATAATCATCAACTTACCAATTATAAATAAAATAAATATTATAAGTATCAATAATTAAAAAAATATGAAATTTTAAAAAAATATGGGGTTTTTTATAATTTAATTTTTTTAAAAAATATTTAAGAAATTACTTAAAAAAATAATTACGGATTTAGATCTCGCTCGGCAATTAGGCTAACGCCCGCTCGGTAGCCCTTTTTAATTAATTTCATAATTACAATATTATTTATTAATTATAGATCTTAATAAATTTTTACATTAATTATTGCTAATTATGTTATAAAGATAAGTTTCACAAGAAAAAAATTATAAATAAAATAAATATTATAAGTACTAATAATTAAAAAAATGAAATTAAAAGAAAAAAGAAATTGAAAAAATAAAGGGTAGCAGTACATTATAGAAACGAGACTCAATTGATAATTATTTTTTTAAAAATAATTTTGTAAATATTTTTTTAAAAAAAATTAAATTGAAAAAAAACCCCACGCGTTGAACATTCACAGGTTCGCAATGTACAAGTGGACGTGGTCCCCAGAACAGATCACAATTTCCAGCCCACCACTCTAAATTTATTATTAGATGTCTTATGAGACCGCATGTTTTACCTGTACATTTCAACGGGACAAGAACACCTTCTGCGAAAGCACTTCAGAGACGACATTTGAGTTTTTTTTTTCCCTCCTGTTTGGACGGATTTGGAGTGCCCCCAACAATAATTAAATCCATGGCAACACAACAACAACAGAAGCAAACTCCTTCGCCATCCAAATCGAAATTTTGATTGTTGGGATTATCCCACATTGATTACGAAAAGGGCTGATGGCCGATTTGTAAGTGCAAAGACAAACCTCATTTTTATTTGAACCTCGTTTCTTAAAAGTAAATACATGTCCTGAACAATCAACATTGGCCCTCTACGAACATATGTTTTCGCATATTCCACCTTATCCATGATGTCGATGCTCCTTAATCTGATATCATCAAGCTTATTTATGATTTTGTTGAACTAATTGTGGTTTAGATCTAGGTGAAGAGATTGGCATCTAGAATAGCTATAAAAAAAAAAAAAAAAAAGAACCTCCAGTCAAAGTTGGAAAAGCCTGCTCTAAATGTAAATGCTCCTTAATGTGAACACCGTGTGCAATAGTCGTTGTCAATGTCATCCTTGAATAGTCATTGGCGCCCGTGGACTGTTCATCAGCTGAGCCTCGCACCTATTTTTCTCGTGCTTTTTTCTTGAATGCCAGGCTTAATCTCTAAAACAAATTCCCAACTTTAGGTCCAATCTCAATTTTAATCCATATATTTTTTTGTGCCATAAAACATTCACAACTTTATCTCAAATCCTTTTCTATCGTAAGCTTTTTTTGTCCCGTGAAAAACCTCAAACTTTAAGTCATGTCTCAATTCTGTTTGTCCTATTCTAATGTCACCTTAATTTTAATTTTTAGCTACATAAAAACTATTAACTTTTACTTGGGTCCCAAATCTACCCCTGTTAAATCCTCCGTCCAAATTTTCTCATTGACAACCGATAAATAAAAAATTTCCAAGCATGAGCTGTTCGACAAGCTCTTCGATTGCGAGAAATGCAGCACTCACGAGAATGGGAGATTGAAGGTGTAGGGAAAAATCGAAGATCCCTGAACGAAATTGAAGGAGGACTCTCTTAAGAGTAAGAGCAATTGAAGAAAATCAACCCCAATTGTTCTAGTTTTTATCCAAATTTAAGATCCAAGATTGGGCTGATATGGAAAATCATCTCCAAAAGATATCTTCTTGGATCTCAATTGTGGGAAAAAAAAACACTAGAACAATGACATGGAAATGCCACTTAAGATCACTAAGGGTGACTTTGGACGAAAAATTTATGGGGGCAAATTCGGGACACAAGTAAAAGTTGATTTTTTATGAGACAAAAAATAAATTAGGGTAAAAATTGAAGTTGAACTAAAGCTAGGATTTTTTTTAAGACAAAAAAAAAAGTTAAGTAGAATTGAGACTGGACCTAAAATTAAGATTTTTTTTATGAGATAAAAAAATTAGGATAGAGTTGGGATTGTAGCTAAAGTTGGGCGATTTTTCTAGGGTATTAAGTATGGGTGATCGGTTCCCAATCCGGTTCGGTTCCCCTCAAGAACCGAGAATCGGACCAGTGGTCTCGATTTTCAATTTTTCGGAATTGAAAACCGGACCACGGGTCCGATCTCGGTTCCCGAGATGTTCCATTGGATCGGACACATGTAAAAAAAAAATGCACAATTCCTAACATGGAGTACATGAGCTTGGTTACTTTCAAAAAATAAAATGAGTGTAACTAAAGAGACTTCTACATAGGAGAATAAAAATTAAAGAGTGCCAATAGCTTCTTAATTTGGTAAAAAATTTTGGACACCCTTAACAAGTAAAGATATGGTAACATTTATAAAAAGAATTTCAATCTTCGATCCAAGCGGTCCGATCCTAAGACCTTAGAATCAAGAACCGAACCGCTCCTTCTAGAACCGAGAACCGGACCACTAGTCCCGGTCCGATCCAGAGGGTCCCGATTCGGGTGGTCCAACTTGCACACCCCTAGTATTAAGCTTGAATGTCAAATCCACAAAAAAGAATGTAGTCCGTCTCTCTCGTGCGGTCATTAATTCTCAAGAGACCGTGCAATATGAAGCCACATGGAATTGTATGCTTATACCATTTCCCTTTGATAAAATCCTAAAAATGTAGTCTAAACATCCCGTTTTGAGAATAGTTAAAACCTTCTCGATTGATTGGCAATGCGCAAACGAAACTTACTCGATCGGCATCAAATGATTAGATAGCCGTCACGTGAGTCGCAACAAGATAGTTTGTGTGGGGTTCACGAAGAGATCGATTCCCCCCACGGCCTCTCCCCCTTTCTGGTCTCGACAAATACCATCTAACTTGCTCATCAGAAAAAAAGAGAAACTTTTCAATTGAGAGAAAATTTAAATCGACATCGCTCTGTTTAAAAAAAGTTAGATGTTCGGAAGGTTTGGCAAAAGAAAGGTAAAAGCGATGTAAAGAAAGTAGAGTTGTTGAGCGCAAAAAGAGGCGACGCTAACAATTCGACCGTTAATTGAACGGTCCACAGAGCTTAACCGATTTTTGAACAAGAGACAGGCAGGAGGAAAGATCAAAGAGCGCGACATCATTTGGACGATTACGTGCGGGCCAAGAAAGTGATCCGCACCCTTCGTTGACACGTTTCCTCGCGTCAGCTTTTTTTTTAAAACATTTTCCTTTTGTTTGACTTGACTGATGAATTCATTAATCCTGCAGATTTTCGGATTTCAATATTCTTCGCCTTTTGACAAGTTTGCCCTTTATGCTCTTCACCTTCAATTACCGAATTAGCCTCGTTACCCCTCACGTTCTCTGGGTGGAACGTCAGGTATAGTTTGCGAGTAACGTATAATTCTCAACCCTAAAGAGAGTGAGCATCAATGACATATACTTAAGGATCATAACTTTCGTATAGTACCCATTTTTGGTGCGAAAAATTATAGTCGGATTACTTAAGTATCAAATAGAAAAAAAAACGATACTTAAGTGTCTCCGGCAATAAATTCCGGCAGTTATTCTCATGTGACTTTTTTTTTTTCATGAAATTGCAATATCTACATGATTTATTTATTTTTTTGTATAAAAAATGAAGTCGAATGTGGACGGTGACGTGGTTTAAAACTCATTCATACTCTATCTCTCACTTCTCTCTTATCTCTTTAATCTTAGAACATAGATTGCATCGCTAGCGGCTCAAGCTTTTAGAAAGAAAGGATACATTGCAAATCGATCTCAAAAGCGGTTTACTGCGGCTCCAACTCCACTTGTTACGGCAAGGACAACCCATTCCCCTCTCCCCAACCTCTCCCTTGACATCACCACCTTCATCTCCTCCTATTTGCATTGTGGCTCCACGGCCTTCATTGACGTCTCATCCGGCCTCTACGTCCTAGGTTAAACAACGTCATTTATGGTTGTTAATGCTGATTGGGCATTCCTACGAGCCCCGCCAATTGAGAAAATGCTATGGTCTTGTCACGTCGATTTACGGTATTTCAAATCGAAGTCGTTACTTAAGTGACCATTGTGTCATTGAAAAGTCGCACTTAAGTGATCCCACGAAAAGTTTTGGTACCAAGGCGAATGCCATACGAAAGATATGATACTTCTAGTCTCTTTTCCCTATGTAATTGGATATTGAGATTTGATGGAATTCCAAGCGGCCTAGAGTTTTGATTGGTTAGCCCATTTACTTTTCATTTCCATGGGGAGTTATCTTGAACATAAATTGGCCCTAAACCTTTCAAAACTCTTTTAAGATAAACCATTCAATGTAGTTAATTAACTTCGATTGATTATAATTAACCAACCTGCAAGTTGGGAGGTTTTTTAAGGAATTAGGCCTTAGAGAAGAAGATGCTTTGAAGGTTCCTATCTTCAAATCCTAACCAACCCGCGACCAAAACGGCTAAAATTCCTTTGCATGAGACACAACAGCATCACGTGACGTCACCGCTCATCGACTCCGTCTTGTTTATTACATTCCGATCAACCAGTGGCATAATCCGTAAATTCCTGAAACTCTAGACCCTTTTTCGACTCCGCCGTCCCTTTCCTAAACGCGCCATTTTCAGTCGTTATAAACGCACACTCTGTCTCGGAGAGAGCTCGAAAGGAACCAGGACGGAAAAAGCTCTCAACTTCAACTTCGATCTAACCACAATTAGCAAGAGGTTTCTTCTTCCCATGGAGTTGCAGAGCGGAGTCCCGCTGCTGCTCCAGCAGTACAAGGCCCTGTTCAGGAAGAACCTGTTGCTCTCCTGGCGTAACAAGCCGGCCACCTTCCTCCAGCTCTTCTCCTCTTTCTTCTTCATCTTCCTCATCTTCTGCATCCAGGAGGCCATCGACGCCCGCTTCGGCCACACCCCCGCCTTCAAGAACGTGGCCGACCCCAAGCCCCTCGTGTCCCCGGCCATCCCACCCTGCGAGGACAAGTTCTACGTCAAGTCCCCGTGCTTTGACTTCGTCTGGAGCGGCAACGCCAGCGACAGGGTCGGGAGGATCGTGAACAGCATAAGGAACAACAACCCCGGCAGGCCCATTCCTGAGAGTAAGGTGTGTCGGTGTACGAGGCAATTTGTTGGATTTTTTTAAATTTTCGGTGCAATTGCATTTTCTTATTGTGTACTGATATGTCGACACTATGGAGGCCACATTCTACTATCCTACGTCCAATGAAAAATTTGCAAAACATTGTACCTAGAGGGGAGGTCTTTGCTTAGTTTGTATTTCACTGTAGATGATGAAAGTTCTTTTGGTTAGAAAGCGATAGGAGTGGAACTCCAGGTTTCTGCGTGGTAATTTGCTGAAGCAGGACTTCAATGGAGTTGTGGAAAAAAAAATGATGAGTAATGTCAGTGCCTTCCAAATTAGGTGGTAATTTAAACTTGTTTCGACATTGAAACTTTGGTTTTATAAGCAGGACTTCAATAGAGTTGTGGAAAAAAATGATGAGTAATGTCAGTGCCTTCCGAATTAGGTGGCAATTTAAAATTGTTTCGACATTGAAACTTTGGTTTTATGTACAAAAGCTACATGATTAGTTGATGAGCTGTGAGTTCTGTGTGTCTGAAGGTTTTGTCATTTGGAACGACCGAGGAAGTGGACGCGTGGTTGTATAGTAATCCTATGCGGTGTCCTGGAGCTTTGCATTTCACGGAAATGAACGCCAGTGTCATCCAGTATGGCATACAAACTAACTCCACTCCAGTTGTTAAGCGAGGTCTCTTTGAGGATCCCACTTTCAAGTTTCAGATACCTCTTCAGATTGCAGCTGAGCGGGAAATTGCGCGGTCTCTTATTGGAGGTATTCCATCATCGTGTTACTTCACTGAATACTCATGTATGCTTGATGAGATTGGACCTGTTCCTTTTACAGCCCGTCATGCCTCCTAATATTTCACTTGCAGATTCAAAGTTTAGTTGGGTTGTTGGGCTGAAGGAATTTGCACACCCCACAGTTGAGATTTTCTCTGCAGTTGCCAACGCAGGGCCAGCCTTCTTCCTTGCAGTCGCCATGTTTAGCTTTGTACTTCAAATCAGTTCCTTGATCACAGAAAAGGAGATGAAACTCCGCCAGGTATTGCCCTTGAACACTACTGGCTTACAAAACTTCGTTATGCACTATAGAGCGTTCACCTTCACTCTTTTATACTGTTGCAGGCGATGACCGTGATGGGTCTTTATGATACTGCCTATTGGCTTTCATGGCTCACCTGGGAGGGCATTATAACCATTCTTTCTTCGTTGTTCATAGTCCTCTTCGGAATGATGTTTCAGTTTGATTTTTTCTTGAATAACAGCTTCCCTGTTGTGTTCCTGTTGTTTTTCCTATTCCAACTCAATATGGTATGCCACACTATAGTGTATTGTTTATTTGAGGCGCCATAGTGAAAGGACCTGGCCTTATATCTTGACATGGTCTTCTCTGTTACTAGATTGGCTTTGCCTTCATGTTGTCAGCCTTCATTAGCAAGGCCTCTTCAGCCACAACTGTGGGCTTCTCCATATTTATTGTTGGCTTTCTAACTCAGGCAAGATATCCTGACTACCCATTATTTCGTTAATGTATTCAGAGTGATGTTAAATTGGAGAATCTTTGCTTTTGGCTCTTGCAGCTTGTCACTGTGTTTGGGTTTCCCTACAGTAAAAGCTTCGGTAATGGTTACCGAGCCATCTGGTCACTCTTTCCACCTAATCTCCTTGCTGAAGCTCTGAACCTGCTCTCTCAAGCAACTTCCACCCCCGAGGATCCTGGAATTAGCTGGAGTAGGCGGGCAAAATGTGCACCAAACGACACAGAATGCGTGATATCAATCGTATGTAGTACCTCTGAAGTTAAAATTTCCTACATTAACAAATAGTCATTCAAATCTCTGCTGAGCCATTCTCGCTTTGTTTTCTTGTCATCTTACATCATGTTAAGGCACATTGACCTTTTTTTTCTACTCTTTTCTAACAGAACGACATCTATATATGGCTTGTGGCAACTTTCTTTGTGTGGTTTATTTTGGCTATCTATTTTGATAATATAATCCCAAATGCATCTGGAGTGAGGAAGCCAATGTTTTATTTCTTAAATCCTGGCTACTGGACGGGAAAAGGTGGAAGCAAAGTGAAAGGTAGAGTTTGAAAATTCTATGTGTGGGCATGCTTCCTCCTCCCACATGTTTTCATGACGTAGTCTTTCCTGTCTTGACAGAGGGTGGCATTTGTAGTTGCATTGGTTCAGTTTCCCCATCGGAGCATGTTACTCCGGATGACGAAGATGTTCTGCAAGAGGAAAGTATTGTGAAAGCACAAGCAAAAGAAGACTTAGTTGACACAAATGTTGCAGTGCAGATTCGTGGCCTTGGGAAGACATATCCTGGGACTACACAACTTGGTTGCTTTAAGTGCAAAAGGACATCCACATACCACGCTATTAAGGTAACTAAGCGATTGCAGTTATCAGCGCTTTTTTCCTCTAATAATTGCTCATCAACTTACGCGAGGTACCATTTCAGTATGAAAATTCATCTGATGACAGACGCAACACTAGACACGAGTATCCTATATGACTTGATTTCTGCTTCGATAGGGTAACCGCTGTTATTTTTAAATTATCTGTAGGGTCTGTGGGTGAACTTTGATAAAGATCAGCTGTTTTGTCTTCTTGGACCCAATGGTGCTGGAAAGACTACAACAATAAATTGTTTGACGGGAATCACCCCTGTTACAGGGGGAGATGGTAATAGCTTTTACTTGGCTAATTTCATTTTGCGTAGTACATAATTTTTCTACTAATAACGTGGTGCTTAATATCATATTGCTGTCTTGTGTTAAAAGCTTTGGTGTATGGTTACTCAATCAGAAATTCGGTTGGCATGTCAAACATCAGAAAAATCATCGGAGTCTGTCCTCAGGTTAACCTTTCTCCTCCATTTTTATCACCTTTGTATCTAAGTACCAACAGCAGAGGAGCATAATTCTACTGCATAGGTTTGGAAGTATTGCAATTATCCTCCAAGCAGTCACAGCTATTTGGAAAAAACAATTGAACATCCGTCGTAAAAGTTTATTGTCTACTGCAGTTTGATATCCTTTGGGACTTGTTAACTGGTGAAGAGCATCTCTACCTCTTCTCAAATATTAAAGGGCTCTTCCCGGCTTCAATCAAATCGGTACATGCTCCTAACTTCCTCTGATGTTATTGGAACTTGTGAACCTGCTTCTAATCCTACACTAAGAGACAATTTTGCCCGTTTGTTTATTTTGATAAGCCCATTTGAGTTTTCTCTCAGGTGGTTGAGAAGTCACTGGCAGAGGTCAGACTAACAGAAGCAGGCAAAGTGAGAGCTGGGAGCTACAGTGGAGGAATGAAACGTCGCTTAAGTGTTGCTATAGCCCTTATTGGTGATCCCAAATTAGTGGTTTTAGATGAACCCGTATGTGGATGACGTCTTATGGACAAATGTTGTTTGTGTGTGGAGTATTCTGAAAGGTACTTTGTTTTCTGCTGCAGACAACAGGCATGGACCCAATTACGAGGAGGCATGTCTGGGACATAATAGAGGATGCCAAGAAAGGACGCGCTATCATCTTAACGACACACTCTATGGAAGAAGCTGATATATTGAGTGACCGCATAGGAATAATGGCCAAAGGCAGACTACGCTGCATTGGAACCTCAATCAGGCTCAAATCTCGCTTTGGAACAGGCTTTATTGCCAATGTGAGCTTCACTGCCAGAAATGGTGCAAGTCCTCCTGGAGGAGATGTAATTTCAAAGACTGATCAGGAGGCTGTGAAACAATTCTTCAAAACTGTGAGTGATCAGATAGGGCCGCTCTTTGTTTGTTGAAGTGCAGCTTTCTCCTTTCTTGTGCCAATTTCTGACTCTCCTTTTCCTTCACAGCATCTGGATATTGTACCAAAAGAGGAGAACAAGGCCTTTCTGACTTTTGTTATACCCCATGATAGAGAAGCAATTTTGACGGTAATTAATCCCATTGCTGACTCCGATCCTTTTCAGGCTCTTCAAAAATTGTCTTTTTAAATGTTGAAAAGAATTGGGAAACAGTGCTGGATATGCTGTTACATGTTCTGTGAGATGTAGATAGCTACATTTCTTGGTCTAGCAGGATCATGTTCTTGTAACTTCCATCTCCTTTGACATGTGCACGGATATTGTATTGTTGCCGAAAAGTTAGAAATGCTCCTCTGTTGGAAGTTAACACCCTTCATGTGAAGCACCGTCAATGGCAAGATTTTCCTTGTCCTTGGTCAAGAGAATTATTTGCCAATTGCACCCGATGTATTTTTTTAGATTGAAAATGGCAATTAAATGCTCAAGATTGTCATGGGAGCACTGAAATTCATTCAAGTGCTAACTTTTAACTTTTATATCTTAAGGAGTAATATCACTGCCGTACAGATTCAACCAATCTTTGAAATGCTTGTTTTCACATCACTTTCGGGGAAGAACTTCTGTATGTAGATTATCTAAATAGTTTTCCTCATGATACTCCTCTTTCGCTCAACAGAAATTTTTTGCGGAGCTCCAAGATAAACAGGAAGCGTTTGGCATAGCAGATATCCAGCTTGGTTTGACGACTCTTGAGGAAGTTTTCCTGAATATTGCAAAGCAGGCAGAACTAGAAAATGCTGCAGCTGAACGACGCTTGGCCACACTAACTTTGACATCTGGAACCTCTGTCCAGGTGAGAAACTAAGTACGAGGAAAATCCTATAGATTATAATAGGCTACAGCGTTGGTAATGTTACTTTAAAATGTCGTTTGTCCTCGAAGACTGTATTAGCCAGTATATTAATGATTCTGAAAGACTTGCAAAAAACTGACTAAAAGTTCATCAGGCTGACAAAAGCTTTTGTTCTTATTCGGTAATTTGGTTCAGATCCCAGTGGGAGCTCAATTCGTGGGGATTCCTGGAACGGAATCAACCGAGAATTCTAGAGGCATCATGGTTGAGGTATATTGGCAGCAAGATGATTCTGGTGCTCTTTGTATCTCTGGACACTCTTCGGAAATGCCTATTCCTCCATCCATTGAACTACCAGCTACTTCTGCAGCAAATACGCGTAGTAGTTTCTTGGATCGCACGGGTCCAGTTCATGGGATCGTGCTGGACTCTGATCAAATAACCACTGCCTATCCTCAGTAACACATTCTTCTGTTATTTTTATCAGAGTGCCTGTAGAAGTTTACTTCTTTGATAGGGTACTACAACTACAATCAGCACTGTTAAGTTCAGCATCCTATACGTTGCTTCAGCTAGGAATTAGTTGCTTTTGATCGTATAGCTTTACAAAGGCCTTCTTGATCAAAGTATTGATCAGCTCTCTACATGATGTAATAAAAGTTAATGCAGTTTCTCAACATTTATTTTATTGTAAAAAGACGTGCTATTTCGTATTATACTTGGTTCACATTTAGGCCGAAAACCAGCTGAATTATCTTCATCGAACAGGAAACAATTTATGTTCCTTGATCAATCTAGCTATTTACATTTTTCATTAGTTACGATTCGTCTGTTAGTTTTTAGTTGTGAGTGATTTGTCTAACTTGAAGCCGTCAACAATCCTAACTTATGTTTCTCTCACGATTTTTTTAAACCGGGAACGGAACAAGAAGCGGAGTCTGTGTAGTCTACCATGGTAAAATTTATCCTATTTTTGCGTTTGGTGCCTGATCAAGACAGAATAAAATCAGATATAAGAGGAGGGAAACCCTACTTACTGAGAAGCTTCAATTTGTCTTTGAATATATTCTATTTATGTCCTATTTTTTCTTTTAGCAAAAGATGCTGCCAGGATTGGCGCTTGGCAGCACCAGTGCACATTCAAAACCAGGGCTTCATTCCAATGCACAAGTAAACCTCCATGCCACCTTACTCTTCTTGAAGCATAATAATTCTCTCACACGTACGTGCTCTCTTCCTCTGGTAGCAATAGCAAATGCCAACATAAATTATCCAGAGTCAACGGATCAAAAAGTTTTCTAGGAATCTCTCGTTTTGGCCTCCAGTTTTTGAACTCGATGACAACATCAGCAGTTTTAATGAACTAAACCATTAGCTTCTGTAAACTGTACTAGGTTGAACATCAAGCCGAAAGTTTAAAACCCTCTCAACAAACTCAGCTATAAGTTGTTGCTGTAACTGGAACAGCAAAACAAGTTAGTCCCTTCCTCTAAAACAAAATTTTCCAAAAGTTAGTCCCTTCCTATTCCTACTATGGGAGGATCCCACTGCTTTGTAATTTTTGTGGATGATTATTCTCGTTATGCGTGGATCTATCTTATGAAGCATCGTTTTGAACTGACTCATATTTGTCGTAATTTTGTTGCTATCGTTAAAACACAATTTTCCAAAAGCATCTAGATCTTCCGTGCGATAATGCCATGGAGTACGGAGACAAAGAGTTTCTTAAAATTATTTCTCAAAATCGTATTGTCATTCATCGTTCTTGTCCAGGAACTTCTCAACAAAATGGTCGACCTAAGCATGAACATCGACACATTGTAGATGTTGTTTGCACTCTTCTAATCTCGGACTCTTGTTCGGAACAGGTTTCGAGGAGAAGCTTCTCATATTGCTATATACACCATCAATCGCACTCCATCACCTACTATAGGTAATATCTCTCCTTATGAGCGGTTGTATGGCGGTATTCCTAATTACAATCTTCTTCGAGTCTTTGGTGGTGTTTGTTTTGTCCCCAAAAGCTTATTATAATTCAACCGTTAAAAAAAAAAAAAAGATACCACCTCCAAAATAAAGAGACAAATATAAACAAAAACCCCTAAGCGAGGGATAACAACTCACACCCATTCTACGCAAACCGGATAAGGGCACTGAAATACAAGGGCCCAATCCAAAGGAAACACCCCAACCATTAAAACCAAAAAGCTTAATAAAGTTTTAATATTTATATATTCCAACACTTTCAAATGAATGCACAAAGTTAGAACCTCATGCTTGTCTATGTTCTTTCCTTGAGTACGGAATTGAGCATAAACGGTATTGATGTTGGGATCCTATCTCTAATTGACTTCATATATCTTGTCATGTTAGCTTTTGGGAACACAAGATGTTCTCTTCGCTTCGTCCCTTTGACTCCTCTCCTACTTACTCCCTTCTTTACCGATCCTTCAGTGGATATTTTTCCTAAAGATACATCAACGGAATATTCCTCTTTGGAGTTGTCTTTCTCTAATTTTGATGTAGGTACCTCCGGTGAACCCACTTCGGCACCTCTTGATTTGTCCGCACTATCCGCAAATTCTCCTAACTTAGTCATTCCCTCTTCTCCTGCTCGTCGTTTTACTTGTGCAAGTCAACCTTCCGTTCGTCTTTGTGACTGCCATTGTTGTTCCACTATTGCTTCTTTTCACAAGCCTCGCACATATAGAGAAGCTCGAACCAACTCTCTTTGGCAAGTAAGCAATGACGTATGAGTTACGTGCGTTAGACAAATCTAATACAGAATTTGGTGATTTACCCTGAAAAGTTTGTTATAGGTCGAATTAAGACAAAATCAAGGCAAATGGTACAATGGAATGCTATAAGCCCGACCGGTTGCAAAAGGTTTTACTCAAGAGTATGGGATTGACTATGATGAGACATTTGCTCCAGTTGCATATCTTACTTTGGTTTGAAGTCTTCTTGTTGTTGTAGCCATTAAGCTCTCGGTCACCATTCCGGATGGACATAAAAAATGCCTTTCGTAATGGCGATCTTACTGATGAAGTTTATATGTAGCCTCCTCCCGGGTACACTATTTCTTCGATAAAATATGCCGATTATGCGAGCTTTATATGGACCGAAAGAGGCTCCTTGTGCATGGTACTCAAAGTTCAACTCCACCATGGAGCGTCTTGGCTTTCGATCTAGTCCTCATGACAATGTTCTATTTGTTCGAAAACATCTCGTGGGACTATTCTACTACTATTATATTTGGATTACATGGTTATTTTTGGTGATGATCATAGTGGTATCACAAAACTCTAGCAATATCTTAGTTAGCGAGTTTGAAATGAAAGATCTTAGGCGTTTTAGTTACTTTCTTAGCTTGGAGGTGACCTTGGCCTCCTCGGGTTATTATCTTTCTCAAGGGAAATATGCCATTGATCTTCTTTCTCATGCGGTACTCACTTGGTACCAAGGTTGCTACAACTCAAATTGAGGCAAATGCCAAATTTAATGAAAATGATGGAACTATTCTTTAGAATCATGCCCTTTATCGACAGTTGATTGGCGGCTTTGTATATCTTTACAGTTAGTTGTCCTCGATTGCGATTCAAATAATCAGCCAATTTATGACCGAACCGCACACAACTCACTTTGTTGCTATTCTTCGTATTCTTCGATATGTCAAAGGCACCTTGTTTCATGGTGTCCATTTTTTTTGCCAACTCTACTTTAGAGTTGATCGCTTATTTGGATGCTTGATTGGGCTTGGTGACCCTCTTGATCATCGCTCTACTATAGGCTATTGTTTCCTTTTTGGTACCTCACACATATCATGGTGTAGCAAGAAACAGATCGTTGTCGCTTGATCGAGCACCGAAGCTGAATATCGTGCTCAAGTTGAATATCGTGATCTTGTTGATACCTTATCGTAATTACTTTGGTTACAATGGTTATTATAAGATATGGGAGTCCATCATAATGGTTGAACAGGTCATTTATTGTGACCACCGAGCGCTATTTAAATAGCCCATAATGATGTTTTTCATGAGTGCACCAAGCATATGGAGATTGACTGTCATTTCATATGACATCATGTGCTATGTCGGCACGAGTACAACTTGTTTCCACTTCATCTACTGATCGGGTTGCTGATATCTTCACAAAAGCACATCCACTCGGGCACTTTCAGGATCTTTTTTCCAAACTTCATCTGACTTCTTCTACGTCACCTTGAGTTTGAGGGGTGATGTTAGATATTATTGTTATTCTGATTTACTCTAATTGATCCTCAATTTTCATTCCGATTGATATCATTTTGATTGATTGTGCATTATTTAGTTGATGTATTTAGTCTTCTTTATAAAGCCTATAAATAGGCTCCTTATGTTTATTGTTGAGATATCAAGAAATACACAAAATTCCTCAATTCCTTTCTTCTTCTTTATCTTTATCTAAGATCAATACCCACAGAAGAAAAGAAGCTGCCAATGGGACTTAGTGCCAACAGGGTTGCCACTGTCTTACCAGCAATTTTGGGCACTTGTGAAGAAGAACATGTGGCACTCATGGAGGAGCAAGAGGTCCACTTTCCTCAGGCTCTTATCTTCCCTCTTCTGCATCCTCACCATGTTCGGCATAAAGAAGCCTTGGGACTGTTGCCTTCGGTCTGTGATGATGTTGAGGAATGTGTTTGATCCTGAACCTCTGATAATGCCTCCATTCCCTCCATGTGAGGAGAAGTTCTTCATGAGACGCCCATGCTTTGACTTTGTTTGGAGTGGAAATGGGTGTGCAAGAACTGTGGGCATCGAGAGTGCCGTCACGGCCAATAATCCCGGCCGTCCAATCCCTTCAAGCAAGGTAATGAATAATTATCAATCCATGTGCTTGGCTGTCTGCCAAAACTTCTTCATTGGGAATACTCTTTTTGCCTATGTATACACATTCTCTGACAAACAAATGCTTTTAGCACACATTCTGGGAAGGAAAAAAAACTAATCTAGGCAGAGATGGTTATGTAATGACTGATACGAACATGGTTTTGGAAGAAATGTTTGAGTAATATTGTCGCGACATGGAAAAAAATAAACAAGTCATCTTTTTCGGCTAATGGATTATCAGGTTAATTAATTAATTAACCTAACTCGGACTCTCCCAAGTCCATACCAAATCGCAACTTGAGGTTCGAATGATTAACATGCAATGTGATTTGAATTTGGAGTCGCCACTAATCATTTTCGGTAGGTCGATTAGAAACCTAAATAAAATAGCGGGAGAAAACTATCTTATTTCTGCGAACCGGAGATTAAGAGTCCGGGACTTGGTTACATTAATTACAACTAATGCCCTTTCGGTACCTTAAAATTCATGAAACAAATAATGGATTTGACAAATTTGATGAATTCTACTTGAAGATCAAAGAATCAATTTTTTTGGATTTTTCTTCCCATGACATTTTTTGAAATAAAGAAATTACATGAAATTAGGATGAAATAGGTTCAAGGTTACTCCCCAATTTGAACTCGTGCACCAAACTCGTGCTTCGGGCTTGTCTTGACCATTGGACCGATTTGGTGACTCGTTAGACCGAGAAATCTCTTGGTCCTATCTCTCCTTCACGCTTCTTTCTCATATCGCTAGAATTTCATGAGACCGCAATCCGGGCGTTGATATTTTTCCCTTTTGCTCTCCTTCTATTCTTGTACCATTGATGTCTCATCGTTGATATGCAACTGTTATTTAACATAAAAACGTAGAGAGAAAAAAATCAGTGTAGAAAATCCGGGCTAATTTGTATCCGAACTTAGAGGAAATTAGGAAATCACTTAGCTTTCCTTTGCCACGGCGAGCTTGAACGATGGTGATGAACTTGTGGCTTGTGTTGATGGGTGCAGAAATTGGCAATGGTAGCACCGAGCTTCAAAACACTCAACCCTCTCAAAACTCTCTCAAAATTTTTTCTCAAGAATTCTCTTTTTCCTCTCTAAAGAATTCCTCTCAAAAACTCTCTCAATTCTCTTCCATTCCTCCCCAAAAAACTCCCTCAATTCTCTCTTACTCCCCCAAAAAAACTCTCCCCATTCTCTTCAATAACTCTTCTTCTTTTATAGGCAAAATTCTTCATCCTTCATTCTTCATCTTCATTTCCTCACCTTCCATTTTCATTTTTATCTTCACTTTTTCTTCATCTTCATCTTCTCTTCTTCACCTTCATTTCTCCATCTTCCATTTTTATCTTCTCTTCTTCATCTTCATCTTCCTTTCTTCATCTTCATCTTCTTTTCTTCATCTTCATTTCCCCATCTTCCATTTTCATCTTCTCTTCTTCATCTTCCATTTTCATCTTCTCTTCTTCATCTTCCTTTCACCATCTTCCTTTCCCCATCTTCTTTTGGTATTTGCAATGCAGTCCCTGAAGTTTCAAGTATTTGCAATACACCCTGAAGTTCCGAGTATTTGCAATACATCCCCAAGTTCCGAGTATTTGCAATACAACCCCGAGAAAATATTTCTTTCAAGCCCAAATCTTCTTGGTGCATTTTTCCACCGCATGCCTAGTCCAGACCCTCGTTAAATTAAGCTCAAATTGTATGCCAATGCTAAATGAATATGTGAGATGATTTTTGTTTAGAACTAAAATTAGTTCTAATTTTTATGCAAAATATATATTAGTCAAAATTTAGGCGTCAACAGCTGCCCCTCTTTGAGTGGAGGCTCGTAGAGGTTCCGCTCAAAGACAAAATTGAACCCTAAATTTTGATAGTACAAATGATGGATGAACTTTTTAGGGGAGTTTTAGTCCCATTTTTTATGTAATGAAGTGATGCATGATATGCAAGATCAGAAATAACATGTGTCATAATTTCTCTTTTCCATGTTAGAGAAACCTGCACATGGATCGCATACGAGAATACCTGTTTTACCAAATACCTCATAAGTGGTGATTCCCTTAATTTCCAAGTTTCTTACAAACACGAGGACCTTAAGGTATTTGGCCTATCCGTTATCGAGACTTTTCCCTAATGCGAGACAACGCAAGATATGTGTATCCTTCCATATCACAAGAGCTACGTCGTTGTGAGTCGAAAGAAGTAGAATCAAGTTCACAAGAGCTACGTCGTTGTGAGTTGATTAAATGTCGAAATCGCCAGGCATACGCCTTCACGATTCGACAAAGGGGAACCGAAATCTTAAGAGCTACGTCGTTATGATTTGGTTTGGATCAAAATCACGGTGCTTATGTCTTCGTGATTTGATAAAGGAGCCGAGAATCATAAGAGCTATGTCATTATGAGCCGACTAAAGGTCAAGATCACCAGGCATATGTCTTCGTGATCGACAAAGGGGAACCAAAATCTTAAGAGCTACGTCGTTATGATTTGGTTTGGATCAAAATCACGGGTGCTTATGTCTTCGTGATTTGATAAAGGAGCCGAGAATCATAAGAGCTATGTCATTATGAGCCGACTAAAGGTCAAGATCACCAAGCATATGTCTTCGTGATTCGAGACCAAATCATAAGAGCCGTCGCCATGATTTGATAAGATGTCAAGATCGCCAGGCATACGTCTACACGACTGACAGAGAGGCATATTGCACGAATTGAATCGTAACAACTAGCATCGAGGAGTTGTTAATTTGAAAATGGGTTCGAAAAACTTACCCGGGTTCCCCGAACGATTAATCAAAGAACGAAACAGATCGCTCAGATCGTACATGGCAGGCATTTGCCAGGAGAACTTGCTCATTCAATAATCCTTGGATGAATTTCGAGACCTTGGGAGGGACATCGAACATCGGGAATGTATTACCCATCATAGAATGGTAGAGGTAACATGCGCAAACATATTCAACAATGAGTTCATGCAAAACTATCCTACCGAGCTTGCAATGATGTATATAATGCAATCACTCATACCATGGTTTATGCATAACCATTCTATCAAGTTTGCATTACCAACCCCGTCCAGGGATGTTCTCACATTATGAATACCTCGAATGTGAGCCGAATGGGGGACTTCATCCGAGAGGGTTTTCTCTCACTCTCAAGAAAAGTTATTTATCCCGTCTCACAGGATCCAAAAGAAATCACTCAATCTTTCCATCATCGCATTCGATAAGGATCCGAGTAATCTCGCAATTGATACGACCGAGCCGATCCGGGAGGTCTTGATCGGGACCGTAATGAGAGCTAGGTCAAAGGTTTACAAAGGGACTCTAGTTGAGTCAAGGCTACTGAAATGAATTCCTTCGTCATCTCTCTCGGTTTACAAGTCAAGAACCCCGCAAAAATGAGAGAGAAGTAATCTTGCTCGAACTTCTTCGAGTGATGCTTAAAATCACCGAACTCCACATTAATTCAAGTGCCCTAGTCGAAAAGGCTTTTAAAGGGTTGTAATGGAGGTAATGATTTGGGAACCGAGAAACGAAAGGGTTCGTTTTGGCTCGAAGATGTTTGAGAAGGGGCTTGATGTTGGTGATCATTACAATCTTATCACCGATCGTGGCATTCTAGGATACCATCATTGCTCGAGGATGGTATGAACTCAAGATTGCATTTGCAATTTGACACTTCATGAAGATTTTTCTCTCAACCCTTTTAGGATATACAGAAAATTGTGCATTCAAGTTCGAAATATTCTACAAATGAACAATGAATTGAAATGGCATTGGCCTTGCTTTTGGTAGGCACTTTGCTTTTTTTTTAAATGCCCAGGAATTTTTTGTGGAATCAGCTTTTCCTCTTTCTTCTCCCTTTTTTTTTTTTACTCCCAACTCTTTTTACTATTGCATCTTGATGAGTTCATTGGGAGATTTCCTATTGATCCAACTTTTCGGGTCCTTCTACTCAAAGATAGGCCATATTTGCTTTGGGACAACAATGATCACCAATGAGGGCTTTTAGAAACGAATTTGCAGTGCTCAAATGGATTGTGCAAATGGATATAGATGTGGGATAGAAAAGAAATGCTCTTCGTCACCCTAAGGCACTTGAATTAAAGCGCAAGTACAATGCAAAGAACCACCCGAAGATTGATGTTAGTCCAAGCAAGAAGATTTCTAACCATTTGTCTCGTGATGCCGATGGAATTACCTCTGTTTTGCCCCAATGCGGGGTGGTTCTCGACAGGGGTTGTGGAAGTGAAATCTCCGCTCAAATGGGTTGATCAACGGATAACTTGCAGTGTTTAGGGTAGAGACATGAATGCCTCCATCACTTCGGTTATCGTACCTTTCACGAGAAAACTCTTTACCTCGGGAGTGCGGAATTTAGCCACCGTTCATCTCGCCCGAAAAAATTGGACGTGTTTGGGAAAGGATTGCCTTTCATCATCCTGTCATGCCCCCTTCGTACATTCGATGTATCTTATGTAGTTCATGTTCCTTATTCGAGTTGGTAAATTAAACATGAGGAACAATCATGTGCAAACCATGCAAGTGTATGAGTGTTTTCGAGCATATAAAATGCAAAGCAACTTTTTAGCTTGGCGGACAAAGTTCGCAAGTACATAAAAAATTTCTTAGGGGCGTGGATCGTGAGTTGCCCCCGCCATGCAAATGCGTTGCAAAACTTCATTATCTCGCTTCGAGACATGAGATTGTCAAAGGCTCCAAGAATTTCTCATTTCATTAATTTTTCAGGGAGAAGGGATACTTCTCGTTTGGACAAGTAGCGACCCCCGTAAAAATCAAAAGGGAAAGCATCAATGTACGTCCTCATGTTCTAAAAGAATTGGAACGATACCACTTTACCCATGTACGTATTCCTCGCGAACTTTGAATTGAAAAGATCGATTCATCCGGATCGGATTGTATGTCCGGAATGTCATCTCTCCAGGTTCTATAACCGCCCGGGCCGAGCTTCGATCCGCGAAGCAAAAAATGTTTTTATTAATCTTTGTACATTGATGCCAAATCCCAAGATCGACCCCGGGATGCCTCGGACCACCGTCATTCCCCCAACCACTATGTCGCGGTGTTGTTGAGCGCCCACGGGTGGTTCGCTTTGTTATATTGTTCTCAAAGCAATTGGCAATCCCCCGTCGAGAATAAAATAAGCTTAACTTAGAGTTTGAAACGACCGAGAATCAATTGGGACGATACGGAGTTACCCATCTTTGAGCCCGTTTGGTCTTTTACTTGCATTTTCCCAAGTAAGGCTATTCGAATCTCTCTTTACGGGCGTTCAGGAGCGTCGTCCACAAATTGATTTGCTATAGGCCTAGCTTAATAAGGAACTTACGCATTTGATAAGAGAGGAGAAAATTCGCCCTTTAACTCTAGGCAAATTCTAGACAACTAGAAAGTAAAAGTATCCCACGCAGGGAACTATACATGGAATTAAAGGAGTATTCATGCGAGATTGGTTCCACCTCTTTTGCGCTATTCCAATGATTGGTGATTTTGTCTTGGATCATACACCAACGATCGTTGTTTGAGGATCCATGATCACTTGCTTCGGATCACAACTCGGAGGTCTTTCACCCGAACCGGCCGACCAAGGCGGTGAGCTCATCATCAAAGTAACCTTTTGATTTTTCGAGCAATTGATACTCGAATTGGGCATTGCTACTTGCTAACACCGGCGACAGATTTTCCACTTTGTTTTTGCCGTGAACGGTCCGACTCCTTGAGCTTGAGCCTCCGCCGTCGCTCGGAAACTCGTAGGGATGATCAACCGGTCCGCCGCTAGAACCACCAGCGGAAGGTCGGTATGGCCGCATTCTTGATTGGGAAGTGGTCGGGTACTTTTTGCTCCGTAGGTTTTCCCGGGATTGATCTTCCAAATAACTTTGCTCCGGCCGCCTTGGTTCCAAGCTACATCGTGCTTCTTCACCTATCTCTAAATCGTAAGGTGATTTGTGACACTTCGTAGGGTGAGTCCGTCTATATTCATCATTTTGAAGTACAACCATTGGGTCGTGGCCGAATTGATTCCTAGCCGTCGAACCGCCTCGATGAATATAGAATGAAGCTCGGCGACCAAAGGGGCCTTTTCTTTCCGACAAAATCGTCGTAGTAAGTTTGGCCATAGTTCTTTTGTTCGAGTAATTGCTTCCTTACAAAGATGTTGCCAAATGTTTTGGAGCACTTGAACGTGCACCGGCTTCTTTAGGATGTCCCGAGCACCATGCAATATGGCCTTCGTTACGAACTCGCCGATTATCACTTGCCGATGTTATGATGACCGGTATATCCAACTCGGAATCAATGATCTTTAAGAGACCGAGACCGTCCATATCGATCCCTACCATGGCTGTGACGACAATGTCAAAATCATATTTGTAGTGCCTCGCCCTCTAAGGCTTCCGTTGCTTTCACATAAGCCGAAATCCCGTACATGCACTTTCTCAAATGGCAACAAGGATCGAGAGGAAACGGGGTTGCCATCAATGGCCATGACTCGCAGATCCTCGGGGATATGAGGCTTCCCATACTTCCGCCCGGAATGTACGCATACTTAGTTTCCTTTCAAAACCTTCCATATGTAGACCGAAAAATGGGTGTTTCGACTAGAGACTAGGCTTTAGATGTTCTTTGGACTTGCAAAGATAAATTGCCGAAAATCACAAAAAGCGATGATGGCCTTTCGGACGAGTTCGGAGGTGCATGGAGACTTCAAGTTCTTTATAAACTTTTTCGGATCCGTTGGTCTCGCAGCACGCCTTTTCTCTCCTTTTCGCCTTAGTGCCTTGGATCCATTTCGTAATAACTCTTACCTCTCGCTCAATCCGTCGTTCTTTTTTACTTTTCCGACATGGAGGAGCCATCAAATCTTTTCACTTTCTCTACGAACGAGACAGCTTATTTCCCTCCTCAAATCTTTTCGATTCCTCCTACGAACGAGGCAGCTTATTTCCCTCCTCAAATCTTTTTCGGTTCCTCCTACGAACGAGGCAGCTTATTTCCCTCCTCAAATCTTTTCGCATTTACTTACGTGAAGGCTTTCAATGCTTAGTCAAATCCGCGAGGAATTCACGCATTTAAGCATGATGATGCTCGTGGATAATATCGTTTTTTGCCCCTGGATTAACTTTAGGCATTAAAAGAAGAATGTCTCACATGAAAATTTTGTAACAAACAAGACATTCATTCATACATGTCACTACTTCTCTTGAGGATTCGTAAGAGTTGGCTAGTAATGCTCAAAAAAGAGATATTTTGAGAGCCCATAATAAAAAATAAAAGCTTCATGTAGGCTACACATTCGGAGTTCCATCGGCGTTGAATTGGCTGGTCGTGACATCAAGGAAACTCCAATTGTAGTGATGCATGTCTCTTCCCTCGAAGGGTATCGGTTCCGCCTCCGCAAGACCGACTTTCTCGGGATGTATCTCCAACGAAATCGGATTGTACGAGAACTTGCTCTGGGGGATGAATCGTGAATAAGCATTTTCAATGCTCGATGTGGCTCATCGAGGGACATGTCACCAAAGGAGATGGGGCCGCTACAGGCATACGGCAAACAATGGTGTTAATAGCATCCCTAAATCTCTTGTTCTCTACTCGAAGCTTTTCACTTTCTTCCCTCAAAACGTAAGTTCATGACTTTCATTTTTAACCTTCAATCGGGTCCGCTTGTTTTGAAACCAAAACTTGACCTTCAAGGGCTCCATTCCTATCATCCGGCTCAATTCATTTTTGCGTCTTTTATTCACGTAAGAGCACTCCTTGAAGGCAGCCTTCGAGCACTTTGATTTGATATTTTCTTTTCTCGGGTGATCAAGCGGCTGCCGCTACCATTGTTGTTGCTGTCGAGATCTTGAATTTCACCGCCAAGAGAGTTGGGTTTTACGGCTTCAGCCGTTGGATCCGGTCTCGAAATCCAAGCAGTTCGCTTTGGGATGTCTAGGTTGGTTGCCTCCAAGTAAGTGCTGATGGCCTCTAAACATGTTGGATTGAAATACCTCTTACCGCCTTTTTGTTCACTCTATTCTCCGATGTATGCTTACTCTCTCCAAATTCTTTCGAGTAATCGGGTATGTTCCAAAGCCTCCCTTTAAACGCGGATGAAAATCACTAAGCCGACGTTTTTCCCAAGATTTCGTGTTTCCCGCCTTGTCTTATTTTTTTAACGTGACGGGACCCCGAATCCATTCGCACCGATTTTCTTTTCTTGATAACCATGCTTGCCTCCCACTCGCTTTTCAACATGGTGGGACTCCAACTCCTTTCGTAACTTTTCGAATTTGTGAGGCTCGAGATCACGGATTGACGATAGATCCAGGATCCAACGAACGAAACGCCCGTAGTTTCACCCGAGTAACTAACGTGGCCGTAAGAATTGATGTTTTTTCTCTCGAAAAGTATGCTTGCCTCCCACTCGCTTTTCAACATGGTGGGGTCCTCAAATCTTTTCGTAACTTTTTCGGATTTGTGAGGCTTGAGATGGTAGATCCGTGACTCACGGACGAAACGCCCGTAGTTTCACCCGTGGCTCGCAAGAATTGCTATCTTTTTCCGGAAAAGTATGCTTGCCTCCCACTCGCTTTTCAACATGGTGGCGTCCTCAAATCTTTTTCGTAACTTTTTTGGATTTATGAGGCTCGAGATGGTAGATCCGTGATTCACGGATGAAACGCCCGTAGTTTTACCCATATAATTAACTCGGCATCCACAATAATTATTGCTATAGCTTTTCTTGCCCTTTAAATTAGGATTTAACGCCGAGACAATTATCGCTTTCATATCTTCATCTCCAACCTTCTAAGCACTCTTTTGCATCAACTCTTTTTTAGCCGCTTCAACAACAATGGCTTCCCTTCCCGCACACGCCTTCTCGGCTGAAGTTTTGGCCAAATGGGAGAAACTTTATAATCTCCTAGGCCAGGGCTACTCTTATATAGCCAACCATCCGGAGGCCGAAACCGAAATTGCCTTATATTTAGGAATATGGACACCGCTTCTATTGAAGGTACCAAGTTAGAAGAGAGGAATACAGGATCTTCCCCACCCTCTTCACTAACTTCCCGGAGGCTTACCATGTTGCTCATCAAGATGTTACCTTGGCCCACCTTGTGAAGGCACGCTATCGATCGGCCGGACAGCTTGGTGTTGGCGCCTTGAGCCGACAATTATAAGAAGGCCCTCGACTACGGTAATGAACAAGTCTCCCCGCCGATTCGTGAGAGGGAAACTTGGTGGGATGTTTGGCCATGTCCCGCACCTTCTTCGAGCGCGATCCGCTCAATATTGTTTTAAAATTTCAATGCACATGGCCGGAAGAAAGGCCGGACGATCCGACCCCGGATATAGCCCGCGGGAGAATGCCGATCCATGACTCGAATCTGCGCAGAGCATCACGAGGACAAGGTAGCCAACCTCAAAGAGAAATGTGAGCTCCTCCTCTTTAAGTTGGCGGATCTCGATTCTCGGAGCGATCAGTGTAGGCGGAGCATCAACTCGTATGGAGAGTCGCTTAAACTCCTTTGTGATGCTCATTAGGGCTCGGTTTGGCTTTACGTTCCCACCCCGTTGATCTATTTGTAAAGCTTTCCGATGAATGAAATGAATGCAAGTTTTTACTCATTTCATCTTGGTCGTCATATTTTTTTCGCAAGATAACCCCTTTTACTCGCGAATATGTAAATCTCACGCTCCCGATGGTCAATCCAATTGGGCCGCAGAGGCCCCCATTCGAAAAAATCTCTCAACAAAGATTAGTAGCGAGAAAACAAACGAATGCTCAAATGTGAACAACTCGTGAATCAGATAATATTATAACTCGATTATGAAAACATCGAGTGAATCAAGCATAATATTTCTTTACAAATACGAATTGACTCGGATTGATAAAGACACGACCATCCATCTCAACCTAAATCAAAGCACCACCAGGGAGCACATTCTTTACTATATATGGACCACCATAGTTTGGAGCGAATTTCCCTTCGGGAGTGGGACTATTGGTAATAATTTTCTCAAGACCAGGTCATTGATCCGAAAATATCGAGGCCGAACTTTTTTGTTGAATGATTTAGCAACTCTCTCGATAATAACACGGCCACGACATACAACCTTTAAGTCTTTTTTTCGTCGATCATATTCAATTGGCTTGCTCTCTCTGATCCATTCAGCCTCCGTCGCCTTAGCTTGAGACAAGATACGTAAGGAAGGAATTTCCACTTCAACCGAAAGAACGCCCTCCATTCCATATACAAGAGAATACGGGGTTGCCCTAGTAGATGTCCGGATAGAGGTCCGATACGCCATAAGTGCAAATGGCAACCTCTCATGCCAATCGCGATAATTTTTAGCCGTCTTCGCTAAAATTTTCTTAATGTTCTTATTGGCGGCTTCTACCGCTCCATTCATCCGAGGGCGATATGGGGAAGAGTTCGGATGCTTGATCTTGAATTCCTTAAACAATTCGTCCATTAGTTTGTTGTTTAAGTTCGAGCCATTGTCGCTGATTATGGCTTCAGTTAACCGTATCGAGCAATGATATCCCGACGGATAAATTTCGCGATATTTCGTGCCGTGATCGCTAAATAGGATGCGGCTTCGATCCATTCGGAGAAATAGTCAATCGCCACCAAGATGAATCGATGCCCATTGACGCTTTAGGGTTGATAGGACCGATAACATCAATGCCCCACATAGAAAACGGCCATGGTTCGGATAACCGATGCAACTCATTTGGAGGGACATTAATCTTGTCACCATGAATTTGACATTTGTGACACTCCGAACATGCCGAATACAATCTCTTTCGAGTGTGAGCCAATAATAACCTAACCTCATAATCTTCTTAGCTAACAAGTGGCCGTTCATGCGGGACCACGCATCCCTTCATGTACTTCCATCATCGACGAACCGCTTGCTTGAGTCAACGCATCTTAGTAGGACGTAATCGAATGACCGCTTGTACAAATTCTCTCCATTCAAGAAGAACTTCGAGGCCATCTTCCTTATGTACTTTTGGTCGATACGGTACTTTTTTCAGGGAACTCCCGCTTCAATTTGATGTCATGGTACCATGGCTTACCATCGGGTTCATTGATCACGGCCATACAATATGCCGGCTTTTTTAGTACTTCAATCTTCAAAGGGTCAACCTCAAGTCCATCGGCGACTTGTAACATTGAAGACAAGGTAGCCAATGCATCGGCGAATCGATTATGAGTCCCGGACAAATACTCAAATGAGATATCTTCAAATTCCTCCACCAATTCATCCAGATACTCATGGTAGGGTAGCAATTTAGCATCTCTCGTCTTCCACTTTCCAACAATCAAGGATAATCAAAGCGGAATCTCCGAACACCTTGAGTCGGGCTATCCCCATTTCAATCGCACTCGCAAACCGAGGATGCACGCCTCATATTCTCGCTACGTTATTTGTGCAAGGGAATACTAATTTTGCTGCCACAGGATAATGTCGACCACCGGAGATATCGTAACCGCGCCCGTGCCCGACCCCGATAAATTGACAGCTCCGCAAAGTACATAGTCCATATGTAATCTTCCACCGACATGATTCGATCCTCGAATGATAGGCATCATCATCTTGCCCCGGATTTTCAGCTAGGACATCTCGCTATAGCTCGTCCCTTGATTGACTTTTGGGACAAATATTGAACGTCGAACTCGGAGATGAGGATTTGCCATTTGGCAAGTCTACCAATCAAGGCGGGTTGATTAAGCAAGTATTTGATAGGATCGCATTCCGTCACCGAAGCACTTGGTGATGCAAGGTATATTGCCGAAGCCCATGCGCACCTGCACTAACGCCGCACATGTTTTCTCTACTTGAGTACTTCATTTCCGAAATTGTGAATTTCTTGCTCGATAATAAATAGCTCGTTCTTTCCCATCCTCTTGCTTCTCTTGGGCTAACATAGCACCCAAGGATTCACTAAGGATTGTGAGGTAGAGGATTAGAGGTTGCTCCGCGTTGGAGGAACAAGCACGGGCGGATTCATGAGATGCCGCTTCGCTTTTCCAAAAGCTTCTTCGCATTCGCTATCCCATTGGACTAGCGCATTCTTCTTTAATAGCTTGAGGAATGGCTTAGCGGTTTCGATAACCGAGAGATGAATCGAGCAATATAGTTTAGCCTACCCATCAAACTTCGAACTTCTTTAACCGTCGTCGGCGGCTTAAGCTCACGAATAGCCTTAACTTTTGAAGGGTCGACTTCAATGCCCTTACCGCTTACCACGAATCCGAGTAGCTTGCCCGAGCCGGTCCCAAAGACACACTTGGCGGGGTTGAGGCGTAACTTGTACTTTCGAAGTCCGTCGAACAATTTCTTCAGTTTCGACGTGATCTTCTCCATGCCTTGTTTTTGCTATCATGTCATCGACGTAAACCTCAATCTCATTATGCATCATGTCGTGGAAAAGGGCAACCATGGCTCGTTGGTAAGTGGCTCCAGCTTTTTGAGACCGAACGGCATTACCCGGTAATGGAACATTCCCCATGGTGTGGTGAAAGTGGTTTTCAACTTGTCATTGACATTCATCAAGATCTCGATTGTACCGGAGAAACCATCCATGAATGAAAACAATTCAAACCCCGCAAGATCACAACAAGTACGTCAATATGCGGGAGGGAAAATCATCTTTAGGATCGGCCTTGTTCAAGTCTCGATAATCGACACAAACCCGAATGCGGCCGTCTTTCTTCATGACAGGGACTATGTTAGCGACCCAATCGGAATATTCGTAGTCTCAATGAATCCTACATCAAGAAGCTTCATGACCTCCTCTTTGATCTTCCGCACTAATTCGGGCCTAGCCCTCCTTGACTTTTGCACCACCGGCTTAGCCGAAGGATCGATCGGCAAACAATGCTCGACAATGGAACGGCCAAGACCGGGCATATTCGCATAGGACCAAGCGAAAACGTCCCGGTAATCCTTCAAGAGTCCGATCGGGCGCTCGACATTTCCGAGGAAAGGCTTGCCCCGATCTTAACTTCTTTAGGGTTTTCCGCATCGCCTAGGCCGACCGAGATAATTTGTTCACCGGCCAAGGGCTTGATCTCCTCATGTCGTTCGAAATCTTGACGAACTTCCTCATAACTGGACCGAACTCATCTAGGTCGTATACTTCGAATCCACTAGATTTCCCTCCTCATATATCCCCCATGATGACAAACTTGTTGGTCGTTGGTTGTCGTCATCGGGTTGGTTTGGGAGATTGGGACTACAAGCGGCGTGCTCGAGCTCACGCCCGTGAAGATCACATCTTCTAGCGGCATTGTCCGATAGAGAGCATTTTCCACGGCATTATTGGAGTTGTCCGTAGGAGGAATTAGAGCAGGAATGGTTAGCGGTGGGCTGGAGGTGGATGATTGAAGTTTGGCGGAGAAGGGGGCCATCATTTCCTCCATCTTTCGGGACATCATTTCTTCAAAGCGCTCAATCAAGGAGCCAAATTTCTCGCCTAGGGCAAGACCGACGATGGCGTTAATGTCGGCCATCCTCTTTGCGATTGATCGAGTAATATGTGGAGGATCCGTGATAAATTACCCGTACGCAGATCAAACCAAAAATGAGTACATGGAGCGAGAATAGCGAGCCGGCCCATGGCATCCCTCTAGACTCAAACGAACAAAGTGATTATGACCAAAGGATTGAAACATGTAATTTTCAGTTTGTCCGCTTTTATGAAAAAATCCGTATTAATTCGCACGTTGGTCAAAATGCGTCCAAATTTTACGAACTTATAGTTAAGAAGATGATGAACAACTTTTATGTTGGCCAATCGGACTAGAAATGAGCGGATCAAATCAGTTTAATGTGTCTTTCCGAAAATTCGCATTCAGAAAACTATTATAACCGCAGGTAGTTGAAAAAAACGAAAGGCCATCTTAAATTATGAATTTAATTCTGAAATTTTGTAGGATATTAGTTGAAACATAGGTCTACAACTTTCATGTTTGACACTTACTCAAAGCTCGATCGTAGAATTTAGTA
The DNA here is from genome assembly GCA_021437795.1 of Rhodamnia rubescens. Taxonomy (NCBI): domain Eukaryota; kingdom Viridiplantae; phylum Streptophyta; class Magnoliopsida; order Myrtales; family Myrtaceae; genus Rhodamnia; species Rhodamnia rubescens. Next base: position 4,754,113 of record JAILYA010000005.1, on the reverse strand, counting down.
AAAATCGTACAACAGGAACAAGCCAAATCAGAATTGAGGACAACCGATGAAATTGTAAAAACTACGGAAGCAAAGTGTGAAATTGGAAACAAGACAATGAGATTCATAAACAATCAACCTAAACCATGGACCAGCCCAAAATAAAAATGAGATAACAGGGCGTAAGAGACAGGAAATTACCGCTCATAGAAAGAAAAGGTCAATCACAAAGACATGCGCATGAATCGTGGATTCAGATTTTAGTTCTTTTAGCAAAATGAAATGAAGGACAGAACGACATGTCGCAGCCTCGCGCACGTTCATCATGACTAGTTGCCGCCCGCATACATAGTCACGACTAGTCGGGTCCAATCATCTCGGCTTGGTTCGGGCCGACAAGGGCAACTCTCATGCATCATAGCCTCACGTGCATGAGAACAACCCTTGAGCCATTTTTTGAAGAACTCGGGATCCAAGTGGGATAACCTTTAGCGAAGTCTTACCGCCAAGGTTAAAGAACCACATAAATACCATCCCCGAAACTATCGGGTGACCCGAGTTCGGTCACAAGTCAAGGTGGTGTAGTGCAATTATATTAGGGGCATGCACGACATTTTAAAGGCAATCAAGACTCCGATAGTTCAAAAATTAAAATTCTCATCACCGAGCCCGCAAAACGAGGTTAGTCACGGACTCCTCCCCTTATAACTCCTTTTCCCGCAAAACCATTTAACACATAAGGATTAAAATTCAAGCAAGATTGCCAAATCAAGTAATTTTCCTTTCCATGAACTTATCCGGCTTAAGTCCTCTTTGGGTCCCCAATGAGTCGCTAAGTCGTCGCGACATGGAAAAAAAAATAAACAAGTCATCTTTTTCGGCTAATGGATTATCGAAGTTAATTAATTAATTAACCTAACTCGGACTCTCCCAAGTCCATACCAAATCGCAACTTGAGGTTCGAATGATTAACATGCAATGTGATTTGAATTTGGAGTCGCCACTAATCATTTTCGGTAGGTCGATTAGAAACCTAAATAAAATAGCGGGAGAAAACTATCTTATTTCCGCGAACCGTAGATTAAGAGTCCGGGGACTTGGTTACATTAATTACAACTAATGCCCTTTCGGTACCTTAAAATTCATGAAACAAATAATGGATTTGACAAATTTGATGAATTCTACTTGAAGATCAAAGAATCAATTTTTTTGGATTTTTCTTCCCATGACATTTTTTGAAATAAAGAAATTACATGAAATTAGGATGAAATAGGTTCAAGGTTACTCCCCAATTTGAACTCGTGCACCAAACTCGTGCTTCGGGCTTGTCTTGACCATTGGACCGATTTGGTGACTCGTTAGACCGAGAAATCTCTTGGTCCTATCTCTCCTTCACGCTTCTTTCTCATATCGCTAGAATTTCATGAGACCGCAATCCGGGCGTTGATATTTTTTCCTTTTGCTCTCCTTCTATTCTTGTACCATTGATGTCTCATCGTTGATATGCAAATGTTATTTAACATAAAAAACGTAGAGAAAAAAATCAGTGTAGAAAATCCGGGCTAATTTGTATCCGAACTTAGAGGAAATTAGGAAATCACTTAGCTTTCCTTTACGGCGAGCTTGAACGATGGTGATGAACTTGTGGCTTGTGTTGATGGGTGCGAAATTGGCAATGGTAGCACCGAGCTTCAAAACACTCAACCCCTCTCAAAACTCTCTCAAAATTTTTTCTCAAGAATTCTCTTTTTCCTCTCTAAAGAATTCCTCTCAAAAACTCTCTCAATTCTCTTCCATTCCTCCCCAAAAAAACTCCCTCAATTCTCTCTTACTCCCCAAAAAACTCTCCCATTCTCTTCAATAACTCTTCTTCTTTTATAGGCAAAATTCTTCATCCTTCATTCTTCATCTTCATTTCCTCACCTTCCATTTTTATCTTCTTTTCTTCATCTTCATCTTCTCTTCTTCACCTTCATTTCTCCATCTTCCATTTTTATCTTCTCTTCTTCATCTTCATCTTCCTTTCTTCATCTTCATCTTCTTTTCTTCATCTTCATTTCCCATCTTCCATTTTCATCTTCTCTTCTTCATCTTCCATTTTCATCTTCTCTTCTTCATCTTCCTTTCACCATCTTCCTTTCCCCATCTTCTTTTGGTATTTGCAATGCAGTCCCCGAAGTTTCAAGTATTTGCAATACGTCCCTCAAGTTCGAGTATTTGCAATACACCCCAAGTTCAGTATTTGCAATACCCCCGAGAAAATATTTCTTTCAAGCCCAAATCTTCTTGGTGCATTTTTCCACAGCATGCCTAGTCCAGACCCCGTTAAATTAAGCTCAAATTGTATGCCAATGCTAAATGAATATGTGAGATGATTTTTGTTTAGAACTAAAATTAGTTCTAATTTTTATGCAAAATATATATTAGTCAAAATTTAGGCGTCAACAAATATTAGAGCCTTCCTAATTGGGTGATCATGTGTGTATTTGTTTTGAAATTGAAAATTCGAGTTTTGGTACAAAAGTTGTATGATTAGATGATGAAGTGTGCGTTTTGTGTGTCCAAAGGTTCTATCATTTGGAATGACTGAACTGAGGAAGTGGACGCGTGGCTGTTTTGTAATTCTATGCGGTGCCCTGGAGCTTTGCATTTCACGGAAATGAACACCAGCACCATCCAGTACGGCATACAAACTAACTCCACTCCAGTTAGAAAGCGAGGTGTCTTCGAGTATCCCACTTTTAAGCTTCAGATACCTCTTCAGATCGCAGCTGAGCGGGAAATTGTGCGGTGTCTTAATGGAGGTCTCCAATCCTCCTGTTGCTTCATTGAGTCTTTTATGCTTGAAGAGATTGGACATGTTCCTTTGTCACATGAAAAGTCCCAAAACTTAGTCCAATAATTTTATTTATTTATTTAGTTCAAAAACACAACTACTAGCCAAAAAATTACTTTATTTTTTTTTCCAAATTTTTTTTTTTTAATGGTGAAATAAAAAAACTTCCAAGCACGAGATGTTCAAGCCAAGTGTCCTGAGCATAAGGTCTTTGATTGTGAGAGATGGAACACTCCTGAGAATGGGAGATTGAAGACGGAGCACAAAATCGAAGATCCCCGAGCAAGATGAAAAGACTCTCTCAAGAGTAAGAGCAATTGAAGAAAATTAACCCCAATCGTTCTAGTTTTTATCCAAAATTAAGATCCAAGAGGACGTTGTCCGGGTTAATATGGAAAAAAACATCTTCAAAAGACATCTTCTTGGATATGAATTTTGGGAAAAAAACTAGAACAATGGCGTGAAAATGCCACTTAAGATCATTAAGGGTGATTTTGGACAAAAAATTTATGGCGGGCAAATTCGAGACTCAAGTAAAAGTGGATTTTTTATGAGGCAAAAAAATTATAATAGAATTGAGAGTGGACCTAAAGTTGAGTTTTTTTACGAGATAAAAAAATTTAGTGTAGAGTTGGGATTGTAGTTAAAGCTGGGGTTTTCTTTTAGGGTATTGTTGATACAAAAAAATAATCGGCATAAAATACCGAACGGATGACAAAACCACTATGTCCCGATATTCGATAAGATGGAAGTAAGATATCGAATGGATGGCAAGGCAATTGCATCTCGAGATTCGGTAGGTTGAAAGCAAAGTACCGAAATGGACTACCGGGCTCTTGGATCCCGAGATTCGATAAACAGAGCATGAAAGGATAGCGGGGCTATTAAACCACCGAAATTCGATAAATCAAGAATAAGGCAAGAACTTACCGATAGAACCATAAAGAAAATCAGTAATCGGGATGTGCAGCGATACAACCGAACATGAATGTGCCGACTTAATCATGTCAACAAGAGAGTTACAAGTAGAGAGCGAAAATAATGAGCACGAGCAAATCATGAAGACGTTATTAGGAGAAGTTGAAACCGACTTTGGAAGTTATAATCATTTGAATTTTGGCGGACAAACTACAAGGATCGTGGATCAAGGGGAAGTTATTAAAAGTGTCAAAATTCAAGATTTGAAAGCTTTGGAGTAACCGAGTGAGCGGTTATGAAGTGCAAGGGATGATAAATATACAATGAAGATGAAGGGACGAAGCCCCTGCTCAAATGATCAACAAAAAATACTTATCTTCATCGCAGTTTAAGTTCCTCGCACTTTCCGTTCCTTGTATGTTTATAGTGTCAGCAATCAAGTTTGTTTCCTTGCATTCCACTGTTTTCCCTTGGAGTATTGTAACCTATAGAAACTTGATATCAGTCACCTAATCCACAATTCGTACTCGATCCATTTGCCCTTCGTTGCCACGTTTCCTCGCGTCGGCTTGTTGACATTTTGCTTTGCTTGACTTGACAGATGAATTTAATAATCCTGCAGACTATCGAATTTTATTGTTCTTCGCCTTTTGACAAGTTTGCCCTTTATGCTTAGGTATAGTTTACGCGCAACGTATACTTCTCAATCCTAAAAAGAGTGAACATCAATGACTTAGAGGAAAAATGATGTTAAAAATGTCATAACTTTCGTATGGTACTCATTTATTATTAGTGTCAAAAGTTATAATCGAATCACTTAAGTATTAAATAGAAAAAAAAAGATACTTAAGTGTCTCCGACAATTAGATTTTTTTTTCATGAAATTGTAATGTCTATGTGATTTTTTTTTGTATAAAAAATGAAGTCCAATGTGGACGATGACGTGGTTTAAAACTCATTCTCACTCTATCTTTGATTTCTCTCTTATCTCTCTAATCTTAGAACATAGATCGCTTGGCTTGAAGCTCAAGCTTTTAAAAAGCGGTTTCTGCAGCTCCAACTCCACTTGTTACGACAAGCGCAACCCATTCCCCTCTCCCCAACCTCTCCCTTGACATCACCACCTTCATCTCCTCTTATTTGCATTGCGGCTCCTCAGCTTTTATTGAGATGCGATGGAATTTCAAGCTGCTTAGAGTTTTATCGAGATGCGATGAAATTTCAAATCGCTTAGAATTTTGATTGGTTAACCCATTGACTTTTCATTTTCATGGGGAGTTATCTTGATCATAAATGGCCCTAACGCTTTCAAAGCTCTTTCAAGATAAACTATTCAACTGAGTTAATCAGTCTGATTGATTATTATTAACTTGTTTGTATATATCCAAGAAGAAGATGCTCGGAAGGTTCCTTACTTCACATCCTGACCAACCTGCGATCAAACGGCTAAAATTCCTCCGCATGATACACGACAGCATCACATGGCATCACCACACATCGACATCGTCCAGTTTATTACATTCCGACCAACCAGTGGCACAACCCGTAAATTCCAGGAACTCTCGACCCCTTTGCGACTCCGCCGTCCTTTCCTAAACGCGCCATTTTCAGTCGTTATAAACACACATTCTCTCTCTCTCGCTCTGGGAAGGAATCAGGACGGAAAAAGCTCTCAACTTGGACTTCGATCTAACCGCAATTATCCAACTCGAAATCGAAAATCGAAAAACGAAATCGAAATCGATCGAGGGCTCGAGGTTTCTTCTACCCATGGAGTTGCAGAGCGGAGTCCCGCTGCTGCTCCAGCAGTACAGGGCCCTGTTCAAGAAGAACCTGTTGCTCGCCTGGCGTAACAAGCCGGCCACCTTCCTCCAGCTCTTCTCCTCTTTCTTCTTCATCTTCCTCATCTTCTGCATCCAGGAGGCCATCGACGCCCGCTTCGCCCACTCCCCCCGCCTTCAAGAGCGTGGCCGACCCCAAGCCCCTCGTGTCCCCGCCCATCCCGCCCTGCGAGGACAAGTTCTACGTCAAGTCCCCGTGTTTCGACTTCGTCTGGAGCGGCAACGCCAGTAACAGGATCGCGAGGATCGTGGACGGCATAAGGAACAATAACCCTGGCAGGCCCATTCCTGAGAGTAAGGTGTGTCGGCAATTTGTGGTTCTCTAGATTTTCGGTGCAATTGCAATTTCTTATTGTGTACTAGTATTTTGACATTACGGAGGCCGCATTCTGCTATCCTACGTCTCAATGAAAAATTGCAAAACATTGTACATAGAGAGGAGGTCTTTGCTTAGTTCGTATTTCATCGTAGATGATGAAGGTTCCTTTGGTAAGAAAGCGATAGGAGTGGAACTCCAAGTTTCTGCGTGGTAATTTGCTGAAGCAGGACTTCAATAACATTTGGACAAAAAAAATGATGAGTAATGTTTGTGCCTTCCGAATTAGGTGGTAATTTAAACTTGTTACGACATTGAAACTTTGGTTTTTTGTGCAAAAGCTACATGATTAGTTGATGAACTGTGAGTTTTGTCTGAAGGTTTTGCAATTTGGAACGACCGAGGAAGTGGACGCATGGTTGTATGGTAATCCTATGCGGTGTCCTGGAGCTTTGCATTTCACGGAAATGAACGCCAGCGTCATCCGGTATGGCGTACAAACTAACTCCACTCCAGTTACTAAGCGAGGTCTCTTTGAGGATCCCACTTTCAAGTTTCAGATACCGCTTCAGATTGCGGCTGAGCGGGAAATTGCGAGGTCTCTTATTGGAGGTATCCCATCCTCGTGTTGCTTCACTGAATAGTCTTTTATGCTTGAAGAAATTGGACCTATTCCTTGTTTACACCTCCTGAAATTTCACTTTGCAGATACAAAGTTTAGTTGGGTGGTTGGGCTGAAGGAATTTGCACACCCTGAAGTTGAGATTTTCTCTGCAGTTTCCACTGTGGGCCCAACCTTCTTCCTTGCAGTCGCCATGTTTAGCTTTGTACTTCAAATTGGTTCTTTGATCACAGAAAAGGAGCTGAAACTCCGCCAGGTATTTGGCTTTCGGCACCGCTTACAGAAACATTGTTATGTGCCTATAGAGCAGTCACGTTCATTTTTTACTTTTCGCAGGCGATGACCTTGATGGGCCTTTATGATACTGCCTATTGGCTTTCATGGCTCACTTGGGAGGGAATTATAACCATTCTTTCTTCATTGTTCATAGTCCTCTTCGGGATGATGTTTCAATTTGATTTTTTCTTGAATAACAGCTTCCCTGTTGTGTTTCTGTTGTTCTTCCTATTCCAGCTGAACATGGTACGATGTGTCTTATTCCATGTTATAATGGGTTGTTTATTTGAGGCGAGAAAGGACATTGCCTTATACGATGACATGGTCTTCTCTGTTACTAGATTGGCTTTGCCTTCATGTTGTCAGCCTTTATTAGTAAGGCCTCTTCATCCACAACTGTGGGTTTCTCCAACTTTATCATTGGCTTTCTAACTCAGGCAAGATATCCTGACTACTTGATAGCATGTTAATGTATTCAGAGATATGTTTATTTCGAGAATCTTTGCTTTTGGCTCTCGCAGCTTGTCACTGCGTTTGGATTTCCCTACAAAAAATCCTTCGGTAAAGGTTACAGAATCATCTGGTCACTCTTTCCACCTAATCTCCTTGCTGAAGCTCTGAAGCTGCTCTCTGATGCAACTTCCACCCCCGGCGATCCTGGAATTAGCTGGAGTAGGCGTGCGAAATGCGCACCAAATGACATAGAATGCGTGATATCAATTGTATGTAGTATCTCTGATTCAAAAGTTTCTACATTAATATTCAGTCAGTTAAATCTCCGCTGAGGCATTTTCGCTTTGGTTTCTTGTCGTCTTACATCATACTAAGGCACTTTCACCTTTTTTTTCTACTCTTGTCAAAAAGAACGACATCTACAGATGGCTTGTGACAACTTTCGTTCTGTGGTTTATTTTGGCAATCTATTTTGATAATATAATCCCAAATGCATCTGGTGTGAGGAAGCCAATTTTTTATTTCTTAAATCCTGGCTACTGGACGGGGAAAGGTGGGAGCAAAGTGCAAGGTAGAGTTTGAAATTTCCGATGTGAGGGCATGCTTCCTCCTCCTACATGTTTTCATGACGTAGTCTTTCCTGTCTTGACAGAGGGTGGCATTTGTAGTTGCATTGGTTCAGTTCCCCCATTGGAGCATGTTAGCCCGGATGACGTAGATGTTCTCCAAGAGGAAAGTACTGTGAAAGAACAAGCAAAAGAAGGCTTAGTTGATACCAATGTTGCAGTGCAGATTCGTGGCCTTGGGAAGACTTATCCTGGGACTACCCAAATCGGTTGCTTTAAATGCAAAAGGACATCCGCATACCATGCTATTAAGGTAACTAAGCAATTCCAGTTATCTGCACTTCCTTCCTCTATTAATTGCTCATCAACTTACGTGAGGTACCATTTCAGTACGCAATCATCAGATGGCAGATGCAACACTAGACACGAGTTGTATAACTTGATCTATGCTTGGATAGGGTAACCGCTGGTACTTTTAAATTATCTGTAGGGGCTGTGGGTGAACATCGCTAAAGATCAGCTGTTTTGTCTTCTTGGACCTAATGGCGCTGGAAAGACTACTGCAATAAATTGTTTGACAGGAATCACCCCAGTTACAGGGGGAGATGGTAACAGCTTTAAGTTTTTCTATTTTCTTTTTGTATGGTACATATTTTTATATCAATAATGAGGTGGCATAATGTCATATTGCTGTCTTGTGCTAACAGCTTTGGTGTGTGGTTATTCAATCAGAAATTCGGTTGGCATGTCCAACATCAGAAAAATCATTGGAGTTTGTCCTCAGGTTAACCTTTCACCTCCATCTTCATCACCTTTGTTTCTAAGTTCATACATCAAAGGAGCATAATTCTGCTACATAACTTTGGCAGTATTTCAATTATCCTCCAAGCAATTATGGTTAACTATTGGAGAACATATGTCCTAAAATTTTATTGTCAATTGCAGTTTGATATCCTTTGGGACTTGTTGACGGGTGAAGAGCATCTCTACCTTTTCGCAAATATTAAAGGGCTCTCCCCTGCTTCAATCAAATCGGTACATCCTCCTAATTTACTCTCTGTTATTGGAACTTGTAAATCTGCTTCTAATCCTACACTAAGAGAGGATTTCTCCCATTTGTTTAATTTAATGAACCCGTTTGAGTTTTCTGCTCAGGTGGTTGAAAAGTCACTGGCGGAGGTCAGACTAACAGAAGCAGGCAAAGTGAGAGCTGGGAGCTACAGTGGAGGAATGAAACGTCGCTTAAGTGTTGCTATAGCCCTTATTGGTGACCCCAAATTAGTGGTTTTAGATGAACCTGTTCGTGGAAGATGTGTTATCTCTTTTCTCGTTAATGGACAAATGTTTGTGCATGTGTTCTGAAAGGTACTTTGTTTTCTGCTGCAGACAACAGGCATGGACCCAATTACAAGGAGGCATGTCTGGGACATAATAGAGGATGCCAAAAAAGGACGCGCTATCATCTTAACGACACACTCTATGGAAGAAGCTGATATTTTAAGTGACCGTATAGGAATAATGGCTAAGGGCAGACTTCGCTGCATTGGAACCTCAATCAGGCTCAAATCCCGCTTCGGAACAGGCTTTATTGCCAATGTGAGCTTCACTGCCAGCAATGGTGCAAGTCCTCCTGGAGGAGATGTGGTCTCGAAGGCTGATCAGGAGGCTGTGAAACAATTCTTCAAAACTGTGAGTGAGCGGATAGGGCGGCCTTTTGTTCTTTGTAGTGCAGCTTTCTCTTCTTTCTAATGCCAATTTCTGACTCTCCTTTTCCTTCACAGCATCTGGATATTGTACCAAAAGAGGAGAACAAGGCCTTTCTGACTTTTGTTATACCTCATGACAGAGAAGCACTTTTGACGGTAACTAATCCCATTGCTGGCTCCTGTCCTTTCAGGCTCTTCAATTTGGGAAACAGTGCTGGAGATGCTGTTACAAATTCTGTGAGAGATGTAGGCAGCTACATTTCCTGGTCTAGCAGGATGTTCTTGTCGCTAAAAGTTAGAAATGCTCCTCTGTTGGAAGTTAACACCCTTCTTATGAAGCACTGTCGGTGGCAAGATTTTCCTTGTCGGTAGTCAAGAGAATCATTTGCCAGTTGCACCCAATGTATGTTTTTTGGTTGGAAATGGCAATTAAATGGCCCAGATTGTCATGGGAGTACTGAAATTCATTCAAGTGTCAACTTTTAACTTTTGTATCTTAGGGATAAATCGATCACTACCGTATTGATACAAACAATCTTTGAAATGCTAGTTTTCAAATCACTTTGGTTGAAGAACTTCTGTGTGAAGATTATCTAGATTGTTTTCCTAGCAATACTACTCCTTATCCGCTTTTCCTAACACAGCTTATATGCTTTCCACAGAAATTTTTTGCGGAGCTCCAAGATAAACTGGGAGAGTTTGGCATAGCAGATATCCAGCTTGGTTTGACGACTCTCGAGGAAGTTTTCTTGAATATTGCAAAGCAGGCAGAGCTAGAAAATGCTGCAGCTGAACGAAGCTTGGCGACACTAACTTTGACATCTGGAACCTCAGTCCAGGTAAAACTCAATACGAGGAAGATCTTAAAGAGTATAGGCTACAGCGTTGGTAGAGTTACTTTAAAATGTCATTTGTCCTTGAAGACCATATTAGCCTGTCTGTTAAAGTTCTGAACGACTTATAAAGAACTAACTAAAAGTTCATCAGCCTGAAAAAAAAGCTTTTGTTCTTATACTGCAAATTGGTTCAGATCCCCGTGGGAGCTCGATTTGTGGGGATACCTGGAACGGAATCAGCTGAGAATTCTAGAGGCGTCATGGTTGAGGTATACTGGCAGCAAGATGATTCTGGTGCTCTTTGTATTTCCGGACACTCTTCGGAAATGCCTATTCCTCCCTCTGTTCAACTACCAGCTACTTCAGCAGCAAATACGCGTCGTAGTTTCTTGGGTCGCAAAGGTCCGGTTCATGGGATCGTGCTGGACCCTGATGGAGTAACTACTGCCCGTCCTCAATAACATATTCTTCTGTAATTTTTATCAGAGTGCCTGTAAAAGTTCACTTCTTCGATAGAGTACTGCAACTACCATCAGCACTTTTAAATTCAGCATCCTATGAAGTTGCTTCGGCCATGAATTAGTCGCACGATTGTATAGCTTTACGAAAGGTTTCTTGACCAATGTATTAAATTGTTCTCTACAAGATATAATAGAGTTCACTGAAATTTCTCAGCTTTTATTTTGTTGTAAAAGGATTAGCTGTTCCGGAATATATTTGGTTCACATTTAGGCAGAAAATCAGCTCGATTATCTTCTTTGAACAAGAAACGATTTTTGTTCCTTTATCAATCTAGCTATTTACATATATCATTAGTTACGATTCGTCCTATGTAGTTTCGTCTCTCTCGTGTGGTCGTTAATTCTTGAGTTGTCTTGCGTTATGAGGCGACACGGAATTGTGCGCTTGTACCATCCCCGTTGATAAAATCCTAAACATGTAGAGGCAAACATCCCGTTTTCAAAATAATTAAAACCTTCTCGACTGATTGGCAATGCACAGGCGAAACTTTTCAATTGAAAGAAACTCGATCTGTCGTCACTCGATCTGTCCATAGAGTTTAACGGATTCAAGAGGAAAGTACTGTGAAAGCACAAGCAAAAGAAGGCTTAGTTGATCCTAATGTTGCAGTTCAGATTCGTGGTCCTGGAAACGCTTCTTCAAAACTGCAAGTGCGCAGATAAGGCAGGCAGCTTTTTGTTATTTGGAGTGCGGCTATCTCTTCTTTCTAGCGCCAATTTCCGACTCTCCTTTTCCATCACAGCATCTGGATATTGTACCAAAAGGAAAATCATGTACAATATGGGCTACCATTTGGCTAGAAGACTGTAGTAGCCTGTCTATCAAAGTAATAAAGGACTTGTAGAGATTTGACTAAAAAGTTCATCAGCCTGACAAAACCTTGCTTGTTCTTACACTGCAATTTGGTTCAGATCCCAGTCAGAGCTCGATTGGCGGGGATCCTTGGAACGGAATCTGCCGAGAATCCTGGAGGCATTATGGTCGAGGTGTCCTTCCGGGCAAGATGATTCCGGGGCTGTTTGTATGTCCAGACACTCTTCGGAAACGCCTATTCCTCCATCGGTTCAACTCCCGGAGAATTCAACAGCAAATGCGCATCGTAGTTTCTTCAGTCGCGCAGGTTCAGTTCACGGGATCATGCTGGACCCAGATCAAACAACTACTTGCCTATCCTCGATAACACATTCTGCTGTTATTTCAGTCGTGTACCTGCAGAAGTTTATTTCTTCAGTAGGGTACTACAATCAGCACTGCAAGTTCAGCATTTCACAAAGTTGCTTCAGCTTTGGACTTTTGGCTCGATCGTATTGATTCAAAAATGCTTCTTGATCACTGTATTTCATCATTCTCTACAAGATATGCAATCACTTGATCCATAGAAATGGTAGTGGCCACTCCAATTAAAGAAAATAAATTGACTCGGTAGATCAAACCGCTACGATAATAAACAAACGAAGGAGACTATCCTTAAGAGCTTGCATACCTTAACATCCTTTTTTCTCCCCTTGTTACGAGTCATTTCATCCGAAGAGTTTATGATGTGTGGTTTTTGAAAAATTGTCGTTTATAAACGTATTGTATAGTTAAATGAATGAGACAAAATCGAATATGCACGAGCAAACCCACATGGAGATTTGTCCAAAAAGCCTTAAGCCTATCGTATGGCTATTAATCGATTCCTAAACTTTGCGATTTGACCAATTTAGTCCTCTAATCTTATGAAGATTTTTTAATGTAATCATTCTGGTCAATTTTGACCGGAAATCACGGATGTAGAGTTCGATCGGCGATGTTTGTCCCACGCGGTACGGCTAGCTTTGATGTGGATGATTGTTTCAATTTTTTTGTAAGGATTCCTGAATGATTTTATTGTCTTCTTATTTCCCTCCTCCGGCCACCGAGGCCTCTGCGATGGTCGGTGGAGATTGCCAGCTACAGGTGAGGGCTACGATGCCCTAGCCTACCCTTGCTAGATTCAATTATCGTAGCGTCACATGTGCCCAGCGATTGAGAGAGGGAAATACGACAAGAAAGGAAAAAAAAAGAAAGGAAAAATCAGAAAATTTGGAAAAAATTGCAAAAAATCATCAACAGCAACAGAGGCCATGTCATGCATTATGTCTAGCCAAAATCAGCCGAAATAGTTAGAACTAAACTGACCAAATTAAAAATATTAAGATTGAATTAATCGGCGTGTAATATAAAGGTAAAACTTTTCGGATGATTTTCCATTACTTTGGAGCGTGTATCAAACGAAGAAGGCAAAAGCAAAGGGCATGCCAGCTAATTGAGCTCCTCATCATATGACAAATCATGGGAAAAGAAATCATTATTTTTTTAGGGGTAGGGTCATTGCCATATGGACATCATAAGCCGACCAGCCATGTGAGTTATCACGTGCACCTTTTTTTTTGCCTTCTTGATTTGCTCGTTGTCTTCATAGAACCTTCTAGTTCTAAGATCTAACCATACTTTTATCACTCACCCATGTTTACATTGAACATCTACCTTAATGCGATGATCGCGGACGGGAAAAATACAAAATAAACATCGATTCTCGAGGATGAATATGTCGTCTAGTCCTCGAGAAGTCATTAGATTCTTTGTTTCGGGACTCTTAACCGATAATTTGGATGCATTTATTTCGTAGAAAATGAATGATTTCTAAAATTTTTTTGTCTATTTTTTTAGAAAAAATAACTATTTATATTGTTTGAAATAATTACCCAATCAAAAATGTTTTTATTATCGACGAGAATTTATAATTAAATATTTTCGTATATGATGAAAATTATTTTCGTTATTATTGGATTTTTAACATTGAGGAGTACGACTTGCCTCTATTGATGTTCGATTGTGGAATTGTCCAAGAATGCCATTGAATCATTGACGCGTTTATATATCTTCAAACCCACGATAGTTCGAATATAATTACGAGTGAAAAGTATTCTTATTTTAAATACTGATTGTTACTCAAAGTAACAATGATTTGCCTTAGTTTGTGTTTGTGGGAAAGAGAGAGGAAAAATGGACGTACGTAGTTGAGTTCTCGGTTATTACCTAATGAACCCCTTTGGAAGTTATCATTTATTTTATAAATAAGGGCACCCATTCGAGAGTACTTCAGGGCCCTTAACGCACCTATCAGGACGCATCACCGGTATCCATTTTCTAGGACACAAGTGATCATTATCACCTCTTAAAATAATGAGCCCGATAAGGCCCATTTGTGGCCCAAAAATAATTAATTGAAAAGTATTTTGTTAAAATGATGATTGTATCTTTACAAAATGAATAAATGAAGAATATTTTCATCATCTAAAAATGTAGACATAAATGCACAATGATTTTGTAATCGGCAATATTTCGAGTATAAGTAATTATTTTTAAAAAATATTTTATTCATTTTCGTTAAACAAAAGTGAAACCTAAGATAACTATTATAATAAAGAAAGAATGTACGAAGAACAGCGAATGCATTTTCTTCTCTAATCCTTGTTTTCTTCTTCCCAATATAAGGTCTTCGAAATTGACTTCCCGACAAACGAACAAAACCAAATAGCCGCAATAATAAGAATATAAATAATAATCTTGTTTCATTTTAGACACGTGGTCAATCTTAGGATCAAACTCCTGCCTTAACTGGTCACACTCGCACACGTCTTTGACCCTAAATTTCTCGGCCGGTGTTAAAGTAATCATTGCGAGTCCATAGAAAAGTAATTAATGGCTGCTTAGCTGTGCAGTTCCGTCAATTCCCACCATAATCACGGGATATAATTATGGTTTAATTTATCTGTTTTCTTCCCGACATAAGCTGTTAATTAGCCGAGCAGGCCTATGATGTCTCCTTAATCAATCGGTTTACTTTGTGAATCAATGTATTCACATGATAGAAAGTCTCTGACATGGCCTATGAAGCTAATAAACCTAATTAAATGACCAATCCGCTGGACTGTCTCTTAACCTTTCTTTTTTTTTTTTTCAAGGGCACGCTCTTCTTTAAGTACGTATGCAGTAAATCAACAAATATGGAATCATGTTAGGTATATAAACCAATTCACAAATTTTATTGGGTATCAAATATGAAGTATTTCTATAATTATTCACGTATGATCTATCATATCATTTCATAAACTGATTTGTAAACCAATCTTAATAGACTAACACTATGTTTTGTTTCACATGTAACAAAGGAATTGGGTTTACAATACTTAATGCAAGGGTGCTCCAATTAGCAGCTCGACATCAAGGGCAGTGTGGCCTGGAGTTGGCAAGGTCTTTTAAGTTGGGATGTGCTCTAACTTTGTTCATATGTAGTTTTAGGTATTGTTGTAAGAGAGTTATTGAACTTAGACAAGTGGGACCAATTGTGGAGTGGCATAACGTAATTTGGACTAGCGCTATTAGCAAACATAATTTCACTGGCTGGCTTCTTTGCAGAGATAGGCTTCCATCAGCAGAGATCGTATCACAATGGATGCCTTCATTCGATATCCAGTGCAATATTTGTATGACTTGTTTAGAAGACAGAACACATTTGTTCTTCCAGTGCAACTTGACTGGAAGTATATGGCATAGTAGCTTCATACATTATGGGATTTAGCGTTCTGTAGGAAGATGGAATGATGAACTTCAAGGGATGATTAGGGCTACCTGGGGCAATGGCTTGGTGGCAAGGCACATCAATGTATCATTCTTAGCAACAATGTATTGCATTTGGATGAAGTGCAACCGTAGATGTTTTCAGAACAAGTAAAACCGTTAGAAGTAGAGCTTCATTCTACAAAAAATATTGGACCTTCGCAGGCCAACTTTTTTTTTTTTTTTGGGGTCATATCGCAGGCTAATGTTGTATTGGCTACTATGTAGAGATTTCCTATCTCCATATTATTGCATTATTAGTTCTATTTATAATGTTGGGGAATGCCTCCAAGCTTCTGTATTTCATCTATCCTTACATTTTGCACCTAAAAAAAATTTCAACTTTCCTAAGTTATGTGAGCTCGGCTGGGCTGGGGTTTGCTCAACAACATGCATATGTCAAACATTGACTTTAGGGTAGAAAATAATACAGATTGCAAATGTATTGGTAAACTTCCTCTAGCTTCATGTATATCATGATTGATGGGGAATATAATTTTTTAGTACGTGTATGAAATTGCTAATTATGCACAATGCAAGCTGGATAGCCTGCATCTATAAGACAAAGTAGATAGAAATTGGATCATACGCATCGATCACCAGTTCACGTAAGACTTATGCACTGAAAACTTTTTAAACATCGTTGTTTATATGTTGAGCTGCACACAACAATCAAAATTTCGAGTTCGAGTGATCACTAAAGTTATTTTTTATCAACAGGAAATGCGGATCAATATGTTCTTGCAGGTATACAAAATCCACGGCAACGAGTTGAGAACTGAGAAGTGAGAAGCCGTTTCAAAAGTTGCAAGCCACGAAGTATTCAAATGTCCTCCTCAAAATGCTAGAGGCTCAAGTAGTGATCCCACCTTCTAGCTTCTGAAATGATCAACCCCTCCTTGGTTACCATTTCCGCCGCCGCCATTACCGATGATCGACTTGAGAGCCGCCGCCAAAGCAGATTGGAAGCTTGGGTCGGCGGTGATCGCCTTTGTGGCAGCGGCAATGGAATCCGGTAGTGTTTGTTGGGGAAGGCTTGACATGTTCTTTTGCAAGTAGGACTGATGGTAACTTTCTTGAGCTTGCCTTGCAAGGTCTAGGGTTTGGCTCTTGTTGAAGAGTTGAGGGGTGCTATAGTTCATGAGGCCACCATTTGAGGACCCCCAAGGCAAGGGAAGGGCACTGGAGTCCAAAGAATTGTTGAAGCTTAGGCTCGTGGAAGAGAACCTTGTTGAAGGGTATTGTGAAGGAAATCTATTGAACAGAGAGGAGGATGAGGAAGATGATGATGGGTTTGAGGTGAGATCAAGAGTGATGGTTGGCGTGGATGAGGACGCATATGATGTGGTAGGCAAATAGAATGGTGATCTTGCTTTGGAAGCCTCCGAAGGGTAAAAGCTTAGGCCATGGAGATTGGCAGCCATCGGTGCCATGGTGGGGCCCGATGAGCCGTGACTGCTGCCATTTTGAGAGGTCGATGAGCCGGACAGAAGCATGTGGGCGGCTGCGGAGGTGGTGGAGGCCATGGCAGTGGCCGACATAGGAAGCGGGTGGTTGTGCGTGCCCTCGTAGGTGGTGATCAAGATGGACATGTCCTCCGCGCATCTTTGAACCTAAATGTTTTTAAATCGAGTTAAAAGATGATTGAAAGAATAGGAAATGCAGTAGATTATATTTCGGATTAGATCAATAGATTATAGCTAGATTTCAATTCATTTTCTTGTCAGTAATTTCCATAGAGAGACACTTGAGAGCAAAATCCGGAGGGGGTGGGGGGGCAGAGAGAGAATCTAGTTGTGTTAAATTGGATATGAGAGAGTTAATTTTGGGTAAGGTAGTGTCAAGCACAACAATTAAATATGATTCAAGTTACTTTAATCACGTCTTAATTTAGGCTGGCCAAATTTAGTACATGCATGCATGATATCCTATATTATTGTAGTCATATATATGCTCGTGCATATTTTCTTTTAGGTACATTAAGACTTTTTAACTTAGTAAAGCGACCGCTAAGTGTCGGATTCATATGAGTTGTTTATCTAATGTATACATTAGCAAACGAATGAGGTTAATTATGGTATGTTAGTATTGTCAAAAGGTACAATTTACATGGATTTGTTTGCAATCGTTGAGAGAAAATTGATGCTTGCATTCAATATGACTAGCTAGTTAAAGAATTGACATATACCTGTTTTCTCACTGGACAGGATGGTGCAACAAGACAACGATAATATGCTCGAGGACATGGATTTCCTTTCGCAATCTTTTGCCCATATTTTCTCCATTGGCATCCATCATTCATCTGCAAATATATTTAGGTAAAAAAGCTTTTTTATTAATAGGTTGCTAAGTAATGATTTTCACAAAAGACCTGTTACACACTCAACAAGATAAATTGATTATCTTGTCTTCTCCTCCTATATACTTGAGATGAATAAATTTAAGTGACACTAACCGTTGGAGTGTCACATCTTGCTCTCACAGAAACCCTAGCTTTTTTCGCAGGATTTTGCTGGGAGACTTCATCATCACCACCAGTTCTCATTGTCTTTAGGACTTTGCTTGGTGGCCATGTCTCTCCTGCTTCCTCCTTTGCTTCTTCGATACTCGTGTCGGGGCTCGGGTTGGGCAGCGATTCTGTCGTTCCAGATTTCGACACTTCGAACTTGTAGTCCAGTCCGAGGCCCAACCCTTCTTCACACTTAAGATCATTAGTATTCTCTTTCATTTGTCCTAGTGATTTATTCTTATCCTCTAACAAAGATTTCTTCGAATCACTCATCGTTCTTCCGAGGCTGAGTGAGACAAGTTCGTCGGATTCCTGATCAATCTCTCGGTGACTCCCCTTGGCGGCATCAGTGGATTTCTTACTGTCATCTTCTTGCTTGACGGCATCGAAGAATTTCATTTGGAGGGTCCGGTAGTCCCTCATTGTTTGAGTCAAACACATCTTGAGTTTCTGGTTCTCCTCTCTTACTTGATTCATTTCAGCTCTGGCAGATTCAAGCTGATGTTGATCTTCCTGCACCAAGAAAATAAAAATAAAAAATATTAAAACTAAGTAAGTACAGATAAATCAAATTAATTACCGTGCCATAACAATATACTGTAAACATACAAAAACGCAAAAATCAGGCTATAGCTCAATATGAAATCATTGACCGATATCGGATCAATGTTTTGTGGTGTCCAATGTGCAATCTAGTTGTGGTTCATTTTGTTTGTATTAGGAGTGAAGAGAATCAACTGGCGATCAAAGTCATCAGCCATCGTTTTTAGCCGGCAATTTTGGTCGGCATGAACTGATCAATGATATTGACCAAACCTTCAACATATAAGAGATCCAAGTCAATGATCTCTGCAGCACATTTTGAACCATGAAACATCATGCACTCAATTCTCACCTATTTTCGGCCGCTCAACATACAAGACAAAGATGTCTGCATCTATAAAATTCAATTTCCATTCGCCCTTTTCATCGATCCCATCTATTTGTGGCATAAACTATGTAATCATGGTTATGGATTATACGAGAAAAAAAAGTTTCCAGATTAAATCAGTCGAACTTTATTGAATTGTTCACTAAACTCCTATGGGGGAACTACAGAAATGAATAATAGGAGCATGTTGCTAATCCCTACCGATGATCAAGAATATACATCACTACTGGAAGCGCAGAGTTGCATGCCTTGAATTTGCAATATCTATATGAGTACGTGCTTGCATTAACCCTATTGAGATCTATACATTTACTCAAAATATAGAGAAGATGCTACTTTATATGTATAAACTTAATTGGGTAACATCAAGATAATGGGCACGGTGCAGAATTCTACTTCTTCACATACCTTTCTTCTCGGGGTCAATATCATCTGCTCCAGAGAAGACGACTTCGAATTTTCGCTTTCTTTTTGTGGCATTTTATTTTTAATCTAAAGATGAAAATAGGACAACGGGTGAAGAATACGAAAGAACAAAGCACGAGATCTGCAAGACCGGATAGTTGGCGGTTCATTCTTGAAGCCAAGACACAGAAGAAGAAGAAGAGAAGAAGAAGAAGAAGAAGCGATTCACTTTACTTGAAAGAGATAAAGTACATAAAAGAATCAATTCTTTTGTCTATGAATGGAAAAATAAAATTAGGATTATCTTTACGAAACACACAATCATCCAGTGAGATTCAGGAAAGATTGTAGATAGTAAAACCAAGAAAGATTTGTTGTGATTAAACTGAAGAAATAGAGTAAGAGGAAGGGATTTGAATTTCACACCTCTTGAGCAAGCCCTACTTGTCTGCTACACTCGCCGCCACCGTCACGATGATCAGGATTTTCTTCATCGACTCTCTTCTCTCCCTTGACAACATCAACACCTCCATGGCCAGATCTTTCAAAAGCATCCTCCATACCTTCTCGTTCTATCTTCTTCTTCTTCTTCTTCTCCTTCTGTGTTTTCCTTTCTAGGGTCTGACTAGAAAATCAATAAGAGCGTCCGAGATACAGCACCTCCCCCTTCTTCTTTATGCATATATAAGGCCTGCAGTATTTGACTACAGAGCCCAGAAAAGAGGAAAGAAGAGTTTCAACTCTTGCCCTGTTGCATCATCAATACACGCACACAAAACACACAGAAATGTCAACAGCTCCCATCCAATTGTGCTCGAAGAAATAGTACCGGCTAGTCTAATCTTGTTTTAAATATATTTCCCGGTTGTTATTGTAAACAAGTGGAAGAATTCAACTTCAACGTTTGAGATAACATGTCACAGAGAGAGAGAGAGAGAGAGAGAGAGAGAGAGAGAGAGAGAGAGAAAGAGCTTCAAGCCGCAAAGCTCGGACCCAACCTAATGCTTAGACAACATCGTTGAAGTTTCTTGCATTGCAAAAGTCGCAGGTCCTCTCTTTCTTTTCCTCCGTTGTTTTTCCCCCACTCTTTAAAAAGAATATTATCTTTTCATGCTGTCAAATTTCTTTAACAAACGCATGAGACAAGTTTATTGATTCTCATGTGACGCCACATCAAGAGGGGAAAAAAAAAAAAAAGGACCGGCAATAATTTACGTCAAGCTAACTTCTAGAGTTAAATGCGAGCATATATACGAGTTCTCGAAAACAAACTCATCATGGCTTTGAAATTCATCCAAAATTAGTTAGCGCGTGAATTTTTCCTCATGGTATGCCCTAGTCGGGATTCAAGTTCCACGAAGATAGTCGGCATTGATTTTCCACATAAATATACGTACATGTCTATTTTTAGGGGTTTTAGGAATTTAAAGAACTTCTCAAATACAAGTGCTTTAGACTTTTCGTTTGCTTTTCCATGACGGGTTCGTGGTCCATGGTCTTCTACCGTTCTACATTTTGCCTTCTGGGGACCGAAACTGACTGTAATAGCAAGACCCTTCAAAGTCCATAGTTTAATCTTAAAAGGGTAGGGGGCGTTTGATTTTCATGGTATATATAATTTTCAGTAGAGTCAAACAAAGGTTTCAATACGCAGGTATTCAGTTTTGTCGACCTTCGCATTGACTTTGATATTAAAACTGTGCTTTCCAGACAAAAAATGGATCGAGTTCGGATCAGGTGCAGAGCCATCCCGATCCAGTTGTGCTGACCCGTCCTTCATGGCAAAGTCATCGGGCAAAATGGGAATGTAATTTAGGGTTTTTCAAGAATCTAACCTACCGCTTATAACTCCACCTCAATCAATAATAAACGTTAAGCGAAAGTCTTCATATGGGCATCGTCTGCCTAGACTTAGGGAACTTTACATTGTCTTTTAAATGCCCCCCAAGAACCGAGATTGATTGGATCATCCTTTGATCATGCTTATATTCAACAAAGATTTGGATTATTTTAGCTCAGTAATTTCAGAAAGATAGTAACTAGTTGATGTCTAGATGTGGGAAAGCCTCAAATGATGATGTCAATCGACGTGAAAATTGTACTAGTATTTGTATATGTCTGATCATAAGACATTTGACATTGACTGCAATGTTTGCGCCAAGAAAAAGAAAGAAAGGAAGAAAGAAAGAAAGAAAGAAATTGACTGATAATGGATGCTAGCTATTTCAATTGACAAGCTACTTTAGACAACCTCTGTATTGTGCCATTCAAAGAAGTATATACATTGTTTTTCCACTAACGGTCCCATTGGATTTCCAATGTTTTCATGCTGAGGCAATTTTGATGTTGTCATCCATCGTTCTCATCTAGAATTACAAGTATATGCCAATTCTCCGGTATAATTTCCGTGGAATTGAACTTTCTCCATTCCGCGTCCATCAGAATAAGCCAGCTAGCCAAGCTACAGGGATAAAACACATATTGTTGGGATTGGTCCGATTTCCGCCGATCGCGGCCTTAGAAATATTACTATTTCCGAGATGCGGTATGTTCTTCTGTTGAACGATTCTTATCAAAATCCCCTCTGCATCGTGCAATAGACATTCTTAATAGCTCTTAGCCGCAGCCCGTTCTTCCATTGAACGGTTTCCATTGAAGTTTCCGCTACGAGAATTACGCAACGCACGAAGGTGGAAGCGACCAAAGGATTTATCTAGAGTTGAACCACCATGCCTTGATCGTGTATGTGGTTTGAAGGGTCTCGATAATTATGCTCACCTGAATGCATGGACTTTCGAGTTTGATTCCTTAACCAGTAAGAAAGAACATGTGCTCCTGCAAGTCCATTGAGCCCGTAGCCCTCGAGTATTATTGTATTTAACCTACGTAAGAATGCTTTATGTGAAAATTTATTTTCAACAATTCGTCCCGACTGATCTTGTATGGTTTTGGTGATTTGAAACGTATTAACGTCAAGAAATGCCTGCTAGTGAAAAGAAAGAAAGTGAATGGAACATAAGGATAGACTAAGATTTAACACGAGAATATTGTTCATGGACATGAGCAAACCCTAGCCAAAATTCACGACTTCTTCGCAAGAGACAAGAAGCGACTATCCTCAGCCTCCTCGACGTAATTGTCATGCATGCTTGGGCCGACAATTGCTGATGAAGGTGGAAAAGTTTTCAGAGCGAAACAAGACTTGGACCGCCCACGCACAAGCCGGTCATTTTGGTTGATCAAATTTGAAGAAGGATGACTATTACCCCTCTATCTAACTTTCTGCATTCAACGTCCACCAGAGTAAGTTTCATGATTAGGATAGAGAGACTAAGATTAGTAGTGACATAAGTCTTTGTCTGTTTCCCCATCATCTTCTGTATAGATTTTGCGTACATGTACATCCTCCTCTGAGTTAAAACCGAACCTTATATATTAACTTACAAAGCGACATTAAAGACTCTTACAGGGTTCAAATATGATTCAGCTATTGCAAAAATTCTCTTACTGCACATCGTGCATCAGATAACCACACATCGATTTTCTAAATCGGTCTTCACATCCCTACCATTGCTCTACGGGGTTGACGCGGAGTGAATTGAAATGGGATTTGCAAACACTTCATTTCCTTCGCCAAGCACACATGAATAATAATCCAAGATTAGGTAGAATGCGATTGTCTTGATTTTAACATCGCAAAAAGAAAAACAAGGTTTGAAAATTTAGCAAGTTAGAGAAAGAAAACCGTCATCTTCGAGGATTATAGTTGTGATGCTACTACACATATGAAGGAGACTTGTCTAATTCTATAATGCTCGCATAGGATAAAAAAATTCAACGGTGATGGATCGGCTTTGCCACATGCCACTTACATTCGCACGATTTAAAAAACTATATATTATAGAAATGATTGGCAAGATTTTAATCAAGTGACCTTACATCAGCATGGAAGACCTCAAAAAGGTCAACGCTTTGTACATGCATCTTACTTGTCACAGCTTCTAAGCATTATTCGTGCATTCTTTAATTCTTAGTCCAGTGCTTAGAAGCTTTCACATCTCAGAAGAGCACTACCCTTATTAATTTTCATTCGACCTAATCTACCCTCTTATGATATATCTGTTTCTTCTCCAAAGGGTATGTTTAAGAAATGGATTTCGAGCCAATCGTGTTACCAATTTCAGAATGTAATGCAAGAAGACAAAAGCTTGGATATCGCGTGGTCCAATTACGCCAGATTAGCGATTGATTAGGTTAATTTGCATCCTAACTAAGTCTCACGAAATTTCGGTGGGCTTTTCTTGATAGATTCGGAGGCTGCACAAGTCAAGTTGAGCTTATTCTAATCAAGTTAGTCAACGATTCCGATCGGGCATTTGAATATCGTTTTATAATATGCATTCCAAAATTTCAGCTTCTTCACACAACTGAGATTCGGTCTCTCCCTTGTGCATTCACATTACGTAACGCTTGTGCTTTCTAGCTTGCAAGAACGTGATTAATGTATCTGAGCCTTCTTCTGTAATTTAGCTTCGTAAAGAAGCCCTTCTCCCACGCAGGTGGAGTCCATGAGAGTAGGATAAACCTAGGCTTGCATACAACAATTGGGTACAAACCCTAAACTATATGCTAGAGATGATAAGTTCCAGGTTCGATTCTCGGGTGGTCTAATATAACCGGTGGATTATCAGTCGGGGTGAGCAATATGGACTTTAATTTTAATATATTGAAATTAGGTTTACACTTAAAAAATAAGAAAATAACTGGTGGATTATTTAAGAAATAAGAAAATAAATACAAAATAATCGATCCGGTCCGGGAGGTTCGGATCCCCCTAGAACCGGGAACTAGACCGAAAATCACCGGTTCCATTGCGGAACTAGATCGGCGCCTTTGAGAACCAACACCGATTCAGTCCAGGTGGTTCTCGATTTGGTTGATCCATCTTACTCACCCTTATTATATGTCTAGTGGCTGGTTCGATGTTTAATGACCATACATGTATGCGAATCTATGCAGTTTCATGTACTTGACTCTCTATTCTGCGAAGTACAAACGATCCAAAGCATTAATTTGCCAAACTATGGGAATTTTGACTTGAGTAATTTCGGAAATTTTCGGTCAAGTACCTATAAGTACGAAACTTGACATGACACATGGTGCATGGGAAAAAAAGGTGAAAGAAGCAACCGAGTAAGAATCCTAAACATACACGGCATTTGTCATGCTACAAAATCGTGAATCTCGCGATACGGATAAATATATATAAATGTAACAAAAAATGTTATGCTTGAATAGATCGAAATGCTTCAAGTGACCACTTTGGATAATAGTAACTTAGGGTAAAGAAACCAACTTTTATCACGCCACTGAACTTAATTAGAATAATTGGGTGTCGTTATCCACTCCAAACGAAAAAGTAGACTTTATATATATCAAAAAAAGCGAAAGAAAAATCTCAGTGTAGGGTACAAAAAATATTGCTTAAAGATGAACTAGTCACCTTCGTCAATTAGAAATAAATTGTTGCACAGAGGTATCATCTCGGGATTTCAAGAGGAGAGCGCGAGGAAGTACATAGAATATTGTGCGTCAAAGTCAAACTTCAGTCAGATGGAGCACATGATGATGTGGTACCTAGTATTTAAATACACATGGAAGATGATCTGTTAATTTTTTTTTTTTTTTGTAAGTCAACTGTCTTAATGAGTTCAACTACATATTACTTTACGTCTACAGAATTTAAAATGTAAGTAAAATTTCGCTAATGATTTTCCTGTATATAACAACGCGTACTCTAAGCTAGGTCGATATTTTTGGACAAAACCCCTCTTATATGGCCTAATTTCCCAAAGTAATATGTACATATACAAACATGTTACTGGGGCAGCGATTAATGAGGGCGAACACGCCTCTGTCGTGGACGACGACCTTGAAGGATTTGGCACACTCGGTGAAAGGATTCAAGTTCTTAGATGGTGATGATCCTGTGACTTATAACTTCTTCCTTTCACCCTCGCTCGTCGGAGCATGTTCAGCTAGACGGCGACGACGGTCGGCGATGGTTGGAGGTGATGACCTCCCACGGTGGTCGAAAGTGATGATAATCGGCTGTCATGGAGGTGCATAGTGGCCGGATGTGTCACTCCAAATTTTTTTGTCCAATCCAAGTTTATCCCACCTCGACCCGGATCTCTTATCCGACATTTTATTCAGGTATATTCAGGTTTATCTGGTCTCGAGGATGTTGCTAAATGCTGAATAGGATATTTTATCATCTTATCTGTACTCAAATCCGGACTACCAAATGTAGCTAAAGGTATTTTTTTTTTCAGAGCTCCAATAAAATAATAAAGATTACAGTTTCATCAAAATTTAAAACTTACCCAATATTAGAGAAACACAAATTGTCAACATTGTGACGTGAGGGCAAATATTTTTTGTTCTGATTAATAACACTAGATGATTCTTTGACCCCTCTCTCTCTCTTATACAAAGAGGGTGAAATTAACCATAGTTTTTAATACCATGGAGATGGCACTAAGTATTGGGATGGGTACCAAGTCAAACCCCTTACAGAGATACATGGGAAATAGTGACGATTAATTAATTTCATTGCAAGGAACACATTCCCCATCCACTACATATGACCAAACCCTCTTGTCGGTCTCTTTCTTTTTAGCCATAAAGAAGTTGCTATTCACATAATCACCAACTAGATTGGAACATTTTGTTCCCCTATCTGCAAGCAATGGGGCTTGAACATGTCTTCAACCACTGAGGAAAAACTTGGCCAATTGTCTTTTTTTAGCATGTTAATGTAGGTAGATACTAGGCAGTGTTGTACAAGATTGACAATTTTACAAGAGAGGGGGAGTGTGTATTTCTTCAATTTGGGCATTTTTGTTTTACTTAGTCAGGTTCATCGAATGTTCATCAGCACTCTCCTCCAAACCTCCACACTTAGAAAAGGATGGCGAGTTCGCTCCATGACTTCATATATATCGGTGAATCGTGGTTCGGTTCGGGTCGGCGATTATTTAAGCTCTATCACAAGACGATGCGCTAGTCCTCAACGGGTTTTCTTATTTTCTACTCATGGAGATGTGTGTCGCAAAAATTATGGAAATAGAAAGGTCAAATTTAATTGAAGCTTTTGGAATAAGATGATATAGCTCTAATCAATATGACTGTGTGTATAGATTCAATTGCAGTGGCAATTAAACGGAGCATAAAATGGGCCTCCATTATCAAAATGGTTCAATTATTTTCCCCTTCTTTTCTCCAATGAAGAATTGTATTAGCAATAGTATTTATAACATCAGTAGCGAATAGACATAAATAGGACAAAAGGATAAATAGAAGGGAAAATTTCAACTAAAGGCCCGAAATGCCCTCATCTTCTCAAATAAAAACCCTAAGTGAATTTTGTTTCAAATAAGGGCCTAAAGTGCCATCATTTTCTCAAATAAGGGTTTGAAGTGAACCTTGTTTCAAATAAAAGCCCGAAGGGGTTATGAAATTTCAACAAAAGCTTGATTTCAAGGAAATTTTCCTCATTTTCCTTTATTTGTTTTATTCTTTTTTATTCGTCCTTTTCTTTTTGGTTTTCTTATAAAAAAATTTAAAAAAGAAAACACACAAGCCCGCCGCCCCACCGGTTCTCGCCTTGATCGAGGGAGGGCCGATGACCTCACCGACCTTCGCCGACCCCACACCGGAGGTGGGGCGGCAGCCTACAACCCTCCCGTCTATGTGGTTGTTTTAAAAAAAAAATAGGAAAAAGGAAAAGTAAAGAAAAATAAAAAAAATCAAAACGACAAATGACAAAAATGCCTTTTAGGCCAGGCCCTTTTTTGAAACTCTATGGCCACTTCAGGCATTATTTGAAATATGTTATGCTACTTCATGCCCTTATTTGAAATAATATTTACTTGGAGCCTTTATTTAAGAAAACAATAAGACTTCTGACCCTTATTTGAAATTTCTCCCAAATAGAATGTCCAAAATGTAGGGACTTTGATGTCGAGAATCAAGGAAAGTAGAAAAGGCCGTAAGATATTAAATAAAAATTTACCCAAATTGTACATATTAGCATAGGTCGTATCATGTAGGACCGTTAGCGTCCACGTCATCAATTTTTGGCCAAATGATAATGCGAAAAATCAAATTAAATTTTTCTTACTAAATGATGAGAAGCAAATACGAAAGTATTTTCCAATTCATTTTTCAGGTTTTAACCAAACAATGGAAAAATATTGTCATTTTCGTAGAAAATAACTTCTAAGAGAACATTTTCCAAAAATTTCATATTTTTCACAAAACAAATGGATGTCTTTTGTCTACATATCATTGTATGTATGGATGAAAGCGTGAATAGACGATTATTTTATCCCTCACATGAATATTGAAATTTGAAAATTTTCTATCCCGCAACAACTTTCCTGAATTTTGTTTTTTGAAAATTTGGGATATTTTTTTTTTCTGCTTCAAATATATTCTTACAATTTCTTTAAATAGTGCAATTTCTTTCAATTATCCAATGGTTCGAATTTTTCATGACAAAATAAATTTCGTTCAAACCGGTGTGGACCGAACCGAGTAATCTCCGTCCAAGCAACTTTTCTGCTCTGGGCTGAGCCAACAAATGTCAGGGCCAGTTTGATTGGGCGGGCCTCAAATCCCTGTGGTCATGCTTCGTGGCTCGCGCGGCACGTTCAATCTTTCAATATATGGAAAGAAAAATCACAGTTGTTCGATTAGACTGGCGAGGTACGGTAGCCAAATGTTTCCAACCTCAAACTCAACTCAATAAAGTGCTCAAGCCGCTCGAACTCGGAAAGAATCGAGTTGGACTTGATTGTCCACGAGTCGAATTCGAGCAACTCACAGATAACTCGACTCGTTCTCATCATTGATCTTAACTCGAGTTTTGAATTGCGACGTATGTTGTGTGCGATCGTAGTGCGAGAGCTTTTAGAAATTTAACGGACCGTGATTTGTAGTGTTCACTGATTAATTATGACTTTAAAGCAATATATTTAGAAAGTAGGAATGTGTATTTGACATTGTTTTCATTTTACCTTAGTCTTCTCTTTTAGCATTTGGACTCCAAAATGAGAATTTAACCATCTCCCGTCGTTGAAATCACAAAATCATGGGTATTAGCATTCATTGAGGGGGAAAACAACATCATCTATCTATCTAGCATGGGAGCAATTGTAGTTGTAGAGCCAATTACGGTGATAACAAAGTATTAGTTTAACCAAAGACCGCCGTAAAAGCTATTGATTGAATTACCTGTCGAAAATAATCACCCAAATTCAAGTGAACGTGCAAAGTTGTCTCTAGAAAACCAGAGATTATGAACTATAAGTTTAGGTGCCTGAAATGTTCCATGCATGTTTCAACAATATACATCTATAAAGGAAAGAAAGTTGCAGTTATTTCACATCTTTCTCAGAAAATTATCCTAAAAGTCCTAAATTTATTGCAATTCAGTCTTACCTTTTAATTTTGTCAATTCAGTCTAAACATTTTCACGTTGTGTAAATTAAGTCCATTCATCCAATTTTGATTATAAAAAAAAAATCACCGACGTGGGCGCCAATAATATCTCACGTGGTATACCGACACCGATGTGGACAATTTATAATAATATTTAATATTTTTTCCCAAAATATTTATTTATTTATTTCTTTTTCTTTCTTCCCTTCTACCCTCTGTTGGCCTTGAGCTTGGGAGGCTCGAGCCTAGGTGGCAGGTAGCCCCCCGCCTGAGGCCAATAACCTCCGCTAGCCATCGACAGCCTAGTCAATGGTCGGCGGAGGGAAGAAGGGAAGAAAGAAGAAAAAAAAATGTAAAGGAAAACATAAGAAAATGGAAAAGGAATAAATAAACAAATAAACAAAAACTTAATAATTCAAAAAAATATTAAAATATAGTTAAAAATTATCCATATTAATGTTGGCATTGCCACATACAATGGTCGGCTTCCATTGGTAGTTGGATGTAATTGAAAAAAATGAAAATATTTATGAATAATTAAAATAAAGGTTTATGAATTAATTGACAAATTTTTTGGAAACTTTTTCCTAAATTTTCCTTTCGGATTTCGTTTGTTTCACAAAAAATGAATGATTTGAAAAACATTTTTTGCGAAAAGGATTGCTTATATCTACGGCAAAAAGAATAAATGAAAAGTACTTTCATCATTTATGAAAATGTTTAAACATAAATTATTGTCGATAATATAATATTTTTTATTGACTAATTATTTCAAGCAATGCATGCCATCATTTCTAAAAAAAAATATTTTCTAAATTACTCATTGTTTGCGAAACAAACGGAGTGTTGGATTTTATACACATGTGTCATGTCTACTATATCAAGGCTTAAGTAATTCATACGATCTTAAATGAAGTGAAGCTTGCCTTTGCAGCGCCCATTTCTATCTAGTTAAAGCTATTTTTGTGTCGGTAGGACATTGAAGACAAGTTCTAAGTGTTGCCTAAGTGATAGACCGAATTGGACTAAGCATAAATGGGGGAACTGTGCCTTTTTGAAAGTATGGCGTGGGGGCCGTTCATTTCTTAATATACTGTGAATATCGATTATCTTGAAGGTGGAAACTTAATGAAGAGCCCAGATAAAACAGAACAGATTGGCGGCTCATAACATGTCACGGCTAACACTTGACTAGATGAAACGTCGGTGACACCGGGAGATCGGTACGTGACGCCAAAGATCAAGCAGAGTAGACAAGGCTGAAGTTCAACCATCCAATGGGATAAAATGAGCAGTTACCAAAGCTTACCCAAGAATCTAGGTATAGAATGTACAGAAGTAACCACTACCTTGTACCTGGCTATAAATAATCGGAGACAAATCTTTGTAAAGAATCCACAATCGATAACGGTTATCAATTTTACTCTGCAATTTACTTTTATCTGCTTTGCTTTCAAATTGGAAACCATTTTCCATCAAAACAAGTTTGAGACCTTTGAGCACGATTGTGCTTAGATTTTGTAACTTACAACTCACCTCTTGTCCAATGGAAATACGCTCTTGAGCTTGATTGTGCTTTCAAGTTTGAACTTCAACTCAAAAACTTTCAAGCAAGACCCAATGAAAAATGCATGAAATATCCATGTTCAGCAGGTTTTAGATGAAGAAAAAGATATCATGGCATGCCATGCATGAAAGATAGTACCCGAACAAACCGAAAATGCTGCCTTGGCCGGAATTGTGAGATACTAATAAGTGAGAATTTAAGGATTCACGAGAAACACTAACGACTCGTAAGACAAAAGTCCCATCTCTCATCCGATGAGCGGAACTGCATTTCTCAACAATCCCTGAGATGACTACAAATCAACAACATGCCGGAGAAAACTTGTTCCTAGTTGAACATATGCTCAGGAGGCCCGTCTACTTGGCCATCGGTCAAGAAACAACTAATCCTTGACAATAGTTCCTAACACCTGTGTGCTTGGCATTGCCCTAGGCACAGTATGTTTACTTAGTATGGAGAATATAAGTGTTACACTGTGCAGTCTTACACTGAACATCATCAAAAAGACAATGCAAGATCGAGGGAAATATTTATTACCATGATTAGGAGCCCATAAAAAAATGACTTGCTGAAACTGCGTTGTATAATATTTCACGAAATGTTCAAAGTTGTTAATGACCACTAAAAAACATCATGAGCTATAAAATCACCAGAAATGTTCCATATTTTTCACAACAGGCATATGCTCTAATAAGCTATTTGCATTCAGAAACCTTCTGTCATTGCAAAAACTCGACCAGCTAAAGGTGGACCCAATGCAGAGATAGCCGCTTCAATTTCCTGCAAGTGAGAATTGCAAGTTTATATTTTATCTTTCTGTGGATAAAAAGGTTGAAGTAGCCATGTGACTTAACTCAAGAAAAGTATTTAATGCCTGCACGTCCTTCCTCCATTAACTACTAACCAGAGTAAGATTTAGGACTAAATCAACACAAGCACAAATAAAAAGCGCATGCTGCAATAAAAAAGATGGAAATGATGTCTTTTGATGCGTATACACTTTCTCATTTACAATGTCCTTGACAACACAAACTCCACAATGTATAGGAGGCCTAATTAACCAATGCCTTGAAGGCGCTTGTCTACAAGACCAAACATTGAAATGTGAAGCCAACTAAAAAGAAAGATATGTTGTACCTCTCGTTTATGTCTAGCTGAAAAGTGAATCAAAAGAATAGCTTTGTTTGCAAACCTATCTGCACAGCCAACAATCTGGGTTTCCCCAAATCGAATGGAAATAGAGGTAGGGTGATCAAGCAGCACGACCAAACCTGCAATGTCAGTTTAGGAGAAATCACACTAGATCTTGGAAACTTACCTCAAAAAGATGAGTATGCCCATACTCCTTGGCATGTTCTACTGTCACCTTGTCATCGACAAAGGTGCTCTGCATGATGAAATACCAGTAGTGAAATCAATTAAATGAAAACAAAACCATGATAAGCTAATAAGCAATAACATATTAATTTTTTTTGTGTGGTCAGGAATAGCATATCAAATTTGCTCTACGTGAAAACCTAGCCAATAAATATCATGTATGGTACAATGACCTTATTCTGACTGTAGAAGTAGCAAAATGGATGTCAAATCATACCCCATTAAGCACGGTGCTTCTTCCTGGAAGGTTAAAAATGTCGTCCCTCAAAGACACTCACTCCAGCAGCTAATTAGGCACAAGAAACGTGATTCATCCCTTCCAATTGTTTTGTCTTCAAACACTCTAAATGAATTACTAAGACTGGATTACTATCACTTCAATGCAAGGACACAGCTTACATCCAAAGCCGTATGCACAGAGGGTAGCTTATGTTACCCAAAATCCTCTTACCCCTGGTCAAACACTCTTAATGAGAGTAGCATTTACTTTTTCTATTATTGGTTATGAGTCCTAAAATTTTCCATATGCGTGTTTTAAGTGAACGCAACCAAACTGATTCGTGTTAACTGTAAGTTGATGTTCCCTTTCTTTGAATGACCTATTTTAGGTTGTTCTTCTTACAAAAGAAGACTACATCCAAACGCAGGGACATAAACATAATGACTCCCACTCAGACATCAATTGTACAAAAAGATCAATGATAAAAAGAAAAAAGGTGACAAAACAGAGACAAAATCAACCCTTGGGATTGTGAATAAAAGACTAAGTGTTCAGCCTCTTAAGAAATTTATATCTCAAAATTAGAAAAAGAGACCATATGGCTAAGGTTGTTTCTTGTTGCAATGTCTTCATTGGAGAGACTGAAGCCTACCATATGAGTGATTGCACACCGTATTATGTTTCGTAGTCTACCTTCTTAAGCAAATGGTAAATTTAAACCACTTTCAACTTAGCAAATGCAAATAAAAAAAAAAAGCAAATGCAAATCTGGTAGTCATTATCTTTAACAACCCTCTCTGGGAATGTACCAAATGCATGCTTTGCAACCTAATACAAGTTCCAATCACAAAAAATTCAGCATAATAGCCAGTGACCATTCTTAGAGTTCCTTCCAGCCTAGTTCTTTTTTATTGCAATTAGAGAAATCCATCTGTGTGCAAGCAGATCAGACATGAAGATGAAAAAACCCTTTTTGACCCCCATGTTTCCATGCTAAAGACAGGCGTTAATGCCAGAGATGGCTATATTTCTGGGAGTGAACTTCAGGCAAATACTAACTTGATAATAATTTAAGCTGTAGACTCAGCTTCAACAAGAATCACACAAGGGTAGATTGATTCACGTTGTTGTTCTCGAACTCGACAACTTTAGTGTTCCATGAACGACTCTCTATCTCTTTTGGTAATAGAGGGTGACAAGGGAACTTTACCTCCATAATAAGAATCTTTGCCCTCAAAACATCAGCGTTATTTTCGTCATGTATAAAATCAGAAGCGGTATCTCCAGTAAAAGCAACTTCGGGTGTCATCGTGGTGTATGTGATCTGGCAAAGCAAGAATGATGCAGAGATGAAATAACAAAGCGGTAACACAGGAGATGATGAAATAAGAAACGAAGATTATTGTCATGTCATAGAGAATGTGAAGCATCCAATGAGTAATACGAATCCAAAGGCGATAAAACACACAAGGTGCCATTTTCTCTGTCCAAAGACAAAATCGATTGATTCCAGCATTAACTTAAAAGCCCCAAGGCGACTGCAGCTTTTATCTGAAAGCATTTCAGTCAGAGAAATTTCTTTCTGGCAGATAATTGAACTTGGGCAGGCAATTCATGCGAAGCCAATGGGAATGTTACCAAAAGTAATCACACAACTAGTAAATTAAACACTTAACAGGAAAAAAAAATTATCATATATATCTTTTAGATCCAGTGCTTTTAACAGAAAATGCATAAAGAGGTAAGAGCCTCAAGTAGTTTTAGATGGAAATACGCAAGTAATATGGTAAAAATTAAAGAAGAGAAGAATAGATTGGTCATAAAGCTATGTCGTTTCAGATCATAGTCGAGAGATCAACAATTGCTTAAAATTAAAGACAACAAGTTCAACAGAGAGCCCGCAAGTAATAAAAAGAGAAAGGTTGTCCTTTCAAAGGGCATGATTCTAACAATCAAATTGAGAAACTGACCTCCACGCCAGATAGTTTGAGATCCCTGATCTTATTCCCAGGAAGGCCCACATACTCCTGCTTAAGTTTCTCTTTCACTGAGTAAACTACATATCCCTGTAAGTTATTAAGAAAGATTCAGTTACCTTAAGGCAGGGAAAGCATTTCTAAGGTAAGTGAGAAGAGAAAGTATGAGGCATCTTAGCCTAACCTGACTTGGTATGACATGATAAGTCCTAAAAGCTCGTACTTTAACATCTCTCCTTATATAAATCTCTTCTCCTGCATGCATAGGTGGAAGGATCTAGAGTAATAAAATACTGAGAGAAGTGAGAACGACAGCGGAGGGATCCCTTTCAAAACTGAAATTCAGTTAACGCTAGACATTACCGACATCCATGCCGATGAGATTATGCTTCAATTCTGAATTGTCCATCTTTCTGTGAACCTCAAAGAGTCTCTCAACATCTTCTTTTACACATTTTGGTACAATTACTGTTGGGGGCTTCAAAGAAAACAATCCACGACTTGCAACATACATGGCAACTCCTCCCTGATCACCCAGGGAAAAAAAACGAAGCCATTTTCCATAAGAACACATCACAGTATCAACAATTGTAGTCTTAGAAACGCAAACAACACGTAAAATTCAAGGAGTGTTTCAAAGATGAGAGATTGGGAAATCAATTGAGTGCACAACAAGTACAAAACTCCCCATATGACTTCTCAGCATCAACCATTCCAAATACTTTCCAAAATGGCAAACACCACTTCATTCTGGTAAGAATTACTCAAAATATTTTAACGTCTACAAAGACTGCTGAATGTAGAGCCACAGTATTCTTTAACAAAATTCCCATCACATAACTCCACATCAACTGTCCAGTATAGAGAGCAAATGCCGACATGACATGAGACTCAGATGATTTTCGTCAAAGGAAACCCACTGTTTTAAGTTCTCTCAAAGAACCGACTTTTCAAAGAAAAAAGAAAGGAAGGAACTGACGATATGATCCATGTGAGCGTGGGAGATGAAGAGGAAGTCTTGAGAGATGGCGCGTTGTGGGCACCGACCGATATCGAAGGCCACCTTCAGGGACGGCAAAATCACGCACGTCTCATGGCCCGCAATCGACAACCCCTCAATTGGGTATCCTTCGATCATCAATCTCTTGCCACTTCTCTGGTCTGCCGACAAGTCTGCTGATTCAGAAGGCCCCTGCATCGACTCTTTCTTGGCTTCGGGTCTCGTCTCCATCGAAGAAGAATAAAGAAAAAATCAAAATGGATCGATCCTCCTTGAGCGCGCGCACGCGCCGAGAGGGAGGGGGATTACAACGGTAAGCAAGAACGAGGGGCTGTGCTCCCCGGAGCAAGAACAAGGGTAGTAGCAGAGACCCTTTTGCACAGCGATCCCCGGCCTTTCGAGGAGTCGGCCCAGACTAGCGTCCAACGAAAGCCCATGATCATTAGCGCTTCACGTCTCCGATCGGCGACCAACCATCCATTACCTGCTTCCTATTTTCTTCTCAATCGATAGGGAAATTTCAACCATCTAGAAAGACCCATTCTGAAAAAGTGAGGTTTCGGTCGTCTCGTTACTTTCATACGACTTTCAATCTAGCACCGACTTATGCAATACACGGAGTTTAATCGCCAGCAGAGTTCACGAGTGCATGGATTCAAGTCATGTATAAGCTCAAATTCAAGGTTTTTATAGAAACAGAGCCGACGATCTTGTATGTTATCACAATTAGTCACAAAGAAAATCAACGTAGAAAGATGATAAATTATGTTATGCCTATTGTAATGCCTCATTCGATCCATTGGGACCTGCTAACGTAGTTCCTTATGTAGAAACTCCCATTTACAAAAACTTGAGGGCTCATGACTTTGGAGGTTTTTTTAGCTCAGTTCTATATATGAACCATCTTGTTCTTGTGCACACTTTCTTTTGTTTGCTCTTTCGTTGTTAATTAGATGTGATCATGTGATCATATATTTTTGTTTTGGATGCCCGCACAACATGATTTCACTAACTAATAAGTGCAAACAAACTCCATGTTATATGATCTCGTGATCTCAAATTTCCCCTCAATATATGGTCGTTGGCGGTGCGCAGCCTCCCACAAGTTGACCTAGCTTCACCTTATCTATGGTTGTTGGTGATGCGTTAATTTGACAAGTTTTAGGACTCGATTACACTTTTTAAAAATTTGGAGACTCAATTGAATTTTTACAACAAATTCTAAGAACTATGATGAACTTGTCCTTAAATATAATTTATCCATGTTTAGATAGAAACTAATAAGAATAAATGTACCATCCTATAAGGTGCAAAGACACTAGGTACAACATCATGGATTAACTCATTGAGGTATTATTCGCATAATTGCAATAGATTTATCACTTTTTTTAAAATTGAATTGGCCAAGAAAAAAAAATTAGGACTAAATTGGCATAATTGCAATATATTTAGGACGTTTTTTTTAGTAATCTTCCCATATTTTTTTCCGTGCAATGGAAGATTCCATCCAATCGGACTTGTGATTGGTGGGTGACATAGATTAACATAACTCATACTTCTCTTCGGTTAAGTATGATTGTGGGGGGATGTCCATCTAATTAACCCTCATCAGTCGTAAGATTAGTCAAAAGGAATTTTCTTATAACCAGTTACCATTCGAGCTAGGACACTTGTACGCGAAGAAAACTTTAATCATGTTCCAACCATGAAGAGGATTCAAGGAATTGAGACACAAGAAATAACGCGAGATACTATATTATAGCACATGACGTGCTATAGTAACAATTAGATCGACATTGGCCACAAATTTTGCATCATTCTGTATGTTTAGGCAACGACTTGTTAGCTAAAAAGTGCTCAAACACCTTGAGCGCTTGGGTAGGCGCGTACATTGGGACCTCATGGCCGCATCCTCTCATCGTCACAAAGGTCATCCCTTCGTATATCTCAGACCATCCACTGATCCGACATCATACCAACATAAATACTGATCGTAAACAAAAAAGAAAAAAAAAATTATTCGAACCCCAATTTTATTTAAGATGTATGAACATTCGAACAATAAACTACCTTGCTATTTTTTTACCACAAAAAAAAAAAAAATTACCTTGCTATTATGGCTACCAAGGATACCATTTTGCGTTCCTCTTAAGATGCAGCTTGGAAATAGCGGTCCGGGTGGCTACGAAAGGAATTGTTGAATCTGCATCTCCCCCGGTACAAACAAGAAAAGATATTCAGAAAGCATAACTTCCCTAGAAGGAAAGCTTGACCTGCTTCATTGGTGGTGCAGAACAGGAGGATTCGACTCAGCCAAAAAAAAAAAAAAAACTGAAAAGGAAAAAGTTCATGGCCAGGATCGCATTGAAGCATGAAGCTTCATGTTATATTTCCTCAGCCTCAATTGCTTCTGTCCAACCAAGCACATCTCCTCTTTTGGACAACAATGGAAATGAAGATATAGAAGAGTTCTTGCTAAAGAAACACTGTGAACATTACTTAACCAATAATCCCATTATTAGTTTACCTGTATATCCAAACTCGCGAGCTGGACCGAAGGAGTAGCTCCAGAGCGGGCAACATCGGCTTTTCTGTATCGGGAAGGCTGTGGCTCCATTGTATAGCCTCGTTGAAAGGGGAGAGAAACAGTTTAAATGAGACTCAAGTGGTTAACAAGCGCTAAAACTAATCGAAGATCGAAAGGAATTGGTGGAAGATAGAGGAATACACCTGCAGCGTGTCCATGCGGCGGCGACTGTATGGAAGGCTTGCTGCACATCCTTCCTGTCCGTGTACTTGGAGGTTAACCCATTGAGACAATACTCAGACACTTGTTTAGGAATAATCACAGTGTTACAAAAACTAGATGCAATAAGGTGAATATTTTAAAGTTCGATGGATTTCGACCCGCGAGAAAACAGTGAGAAATTACCTCCTTTTCCTTGCGTTCTGTCCTAAGAACGTTGAATGCATCGACATTTCCGGCTTCCTCGAGAAAATCTGTGATGAAGTAGGGCTCACATGCCTCTTGTCAATTGCTTCTTCCTATAACCGAATGGTGGATGATGATTGCCCATGAACGCGTCGAATTAAACCCTCGCCTTCTCTCCTTCCCCACTATTTCTTTATTGGTCTCATTGGTCTCCCCGCAAGCAGAAGCTGCGGTGAGAGAGTTTCAAAAAGAAATTCAATGCTTGAAAACAACAATAAACAAACCATAAGTTAAAGAAACTAGAGCTGCATTATCTTGATCCCAAAGATTCATCTATAGTCAACCATAATTTCTATAGGATGGCGCTCTTTTCATTACTTCTTTGGCTTTGATACTCTTTATTTTGATGTTTTGACGATATTATCCCTTGTATGGTCCACGACTCTTGTTATAATTCTGAAAACAAAAATGATCTCCTTATTTTATTTGGTCAACGCTTTGTTATTTTGTTTATTTTTTCTCTTGCAGGTCCGACATTCCTCCTTCTTCTTAAAGCTCTTCTTTCCATTGCATGCAACTCTCTTGCTCGTCTCACGTTCAACAATGTTCTTTTGCAAATTGCTTGACCTATGATGTTGTGTTGCTTCTCTGAATTTCAACTTTACAATCCTACAAACTCGCATAGTTGGCTTGTATTCACACTAATAAGATCAAATGCACAAAGACAAGGAAAACATACAATGGCAAACCCTGGAAGCGTCGTACTCTGGAAGATCAAGGTTCTATAAGGTGTTTCGTGGCCTTTACAGACTCATATGCTCAGTAGGGATACTAGCCTTAGACAATAGTTAATTACCACCAAAGCAGGAGTGAGGAAAACAATAGGTTAAATAAATATAATTGATGAATCCCAACAATAAACGCACAACTACGAAACGGTTGTTCCAAAACAGGTTTAAAGTTCAACTCTACACACAACTTTAGTCTAGGGCTAAAGGCAACAGCTCTAGAACAAGTGAAAGAACAAATACATCAATGTAGCAGTGTGTCCCAAGATGTTTATTTGTGAAAGCATTATTTTGTTTGAGCACTCGACACTCATCAATTAGTTAAGATTTTATACAAAGTGTACTTGATTAAGCTTAACCAATCGATTGAGAGCTTGGCCATTCAATTGTTAGAATATCGAACGGTGGGAAAATTTTTCAAAAAATCCTAAACCTATTGCACTTTTGTCAATTAAATTTTGATTCTTTTAATTTTGCCAATTGAATCGTAATCTATTCATGTTTTGCTAATTAAGTTAGACAGAAATCACCAACATAGATGCCAACAATCTTATATAGTATAGTTGGCGCTAAAGTGGATAATTTTTAAATATTTTTTTTTTTTCTTTTTATTATTTCTTTTTGTTTCTTTGTTTATCCTACTGTGGCCAGCGAGGGCTTCGTTGCCCTTAATAAATACATACATTAAAAACGTATATACATTATATCACTTGGACTGAACGGTGAGAATTGAAAGCGGACTTTATGTAGGACAGTTAAAAGAAGAGCTAATAACTCTTCAATAAATACATGCATTTAGAATAATCGCGTTACTCCCTTAAAAATGGTTTTCCTCCAATAGAACAACAAAAATCACTTTCGATTTAAGATCCTATTGGTGGGTGAGCAACAATAACAATGAACCGATGTTTATTCTCCATTGTTATCATTTTTCTTCTTCATACATAGCAATTTTCTCGAATTGAATAAACAAAAAATTAAGAATTCGAAAATCTCAACCGGTGATTCCAGTAATCCCAGAGGAGAAATATGTCCATAAAGCAAGTGATCATGGGAGTGCTTGTGCTATCATGTTGTTTGATCACACAACAGCAATTACCCTAGGGTCGAGTCGGGGTCAAGTCATATTGAGCACGTAATCAGGATGCTTTATCAACAACAAAAACGTATATGCCGAGATATTTGTTGTCACGTGAGAGAGTATATTAAAAAGGGGCCCAATAGAAAGTATGGTAAGCCATGTCACGATTTTTGTGATACCTTATGTGCTAAATATTTTGATGAGGGACGTCTATGGACCCTTTTCTAGACAGTTCTAATTAAAGAAACCTGAGACTCATAACTTTAGAGATTATTGTAGCTCAGATTCATATATTAGACGTCCGAAAGTATTGTCCCTTTATATGTTTTGTCCAAGTGCACACTCTCTTTTGTTTGCTCTTCCGCTATTAATTAGGCGTGATAATATCATTATTTTGTATTAGGTGCATGCATGAATTCGATTTCACTGACTAATAAGTGCAATCAAACTCCACCTTTGAGCAATCCACCAGGATTTGGATCGCATGCTACATGATCCATGAGGTGAGGGTTGTATTACATAGACGTAAATTTACCTATACATGTTGGGCTCTCTTGTCGTAAGATAGTAGCAATTCAAAGGCACAATATTATAAGGAAGAACCATCGTGGTAAGAAGTAAAAGGCCGAATGATTAACATGGTAGTTTACCTGTTATATTGCCATCCCTGTGTAACTCTAACCACAAAATTAAGAACAATATCTAGAAATAATCAATACGAAATATCAAATTTGGCCCCTACTGTCTCTCCCTCGACCTCATATTCGCCTCGATCTTTAGTTGTTGGTGGTGTGTAGTCTAGTCTTCCAAGGTTGACCCGGCTTAGCCTTTTCTATGGCTGCGGGCAGTGCGTGGCCTTTCAAAGTTTAACCCAGTTGGATGGGGAGTGAGGGAGAGAGGGATAGAGAGAAGCAATCCGAAGGCTCGATGGCGGCAATTAGATCCGTCAAACGAGTGAGTTGGATCGGGTCATAAATAGTCCGACCCAATTTGACCCATATGATCGTTTATGACCCATTTATTGTAACGCAAATATTTCGAGTCATAGCCGACACGATCTATATTACCAAAACACTTACATAATTAATCCAATCTAAGAAAAGTTGTTTCTTAATTTAAAAATTATATTGTTAAAACATTGTGAACAATTTCTATAATGTTAAAATAAAAATTTTTTTTTATTTTTCTTTTTAAATTTCCTTTTTTTCTTCTAAGTCTAACGATCGCTAGCCGATCCTCGCCGATCACAGGCAAGGGCCACCTAACCCTTGCCGACCACAAACGAGGGCCACAGGCAAGGGTTGGGCCCTCGCCCGCTTTAGTGAGGGAGCAAGGGTCGGCAATCGGAGTTCATAGGAATAAAAAAAAATAAAGCACAAAAAGAAATCAAATGATTTAAAATCCCAAAATTAAAAAAAATGAAAATAAAGAATTTTAAAAACTATTCAAGCGAATGGCGTCTCATGAATATCCATTTATAACCCACATATAAGTAGGCTTACAATTCAAATTCATTAACAACTCATTTATCAAAAGTTGACTAACCCATATATGTTGACCTATCAAAACGGATTCAAAATCTATTTAAAAACCCACAAGCATTTAAATATGTCAAAAAAAATTTAATAGGCCAGCATGATGGATCTCAAAAGAGGCCAAAATAAGTAGGTTATAAACGGATCTATTGCGACTAGAAAACTTCACATTTTCTTTTACATTTTTCTTAAATTATAAAAATTGTCCACAATGATTTAGTTCTATAATCCTTTCAAAATTTTATGGGAAATAATTTTTCTTATACCGGATAAAATATATAAGTGTTTTATTATATGAGTCCGGTTGGATATTGGTCAAAAAATTTCATTATGCATAAATGAGTCATAAACAAGTTAATGGGTCGGTTTGGGTGGGACCATTTACAATCCGACCCAAACCCAATCCGCCCCACATATTTGACGGATCTACATATATGACACATCTAACTGAATATGGGTTAAAAATGAATTTTGAACTCATTTTGATATCTCTAGTGGCGACTTCGTGCCTAAGCAAGTGAGGAAACAAAGCCGTGAGGGGGTGTGCATATCTCTTCGTCCCACATTGCTTAGGAGAGGAGTCCATGGCTGGCTTATATGGTGTTGGGTCCTCTTAACTTGCGAGACGCGTTTTTGGAGGTTGTATGGGCAGTCATTGGAGAAACAAAACAATGAAGGATTGTGAGTCCAAAAGCAGACAATATCTTGCGAGTAGTGGCCGAAGTCGTATCTTGCTATTGTGCAAGATTCCGAGGAAAAATAAAAGGAAGAAGGAGGACGAACATTGGATCCGTAGGGAAAGAAAATGAATAGATAAACAAAAAGGGAAGGAAATTCGACCAAAGCATGCGAGACAAAGGGCCAAAGTGGTAAAAATATTATTTTTAGGAGTGTCAAAGCCAAAATTAGAGTGGAAAAAGGGCGTCCCTAACTTAATTGCGAATGGCAATTAAATGGAGCGCTCATCAGGCCTCCATTCATCAATGTGGATTAGTTGTTTTCTCTTCTTTTCTCCAAATAATAATCCTATTAGAAAATATAGTCATAAATAGAACAAATGCATAAAATATTCCAAAAAAAATTACGAGTAAGTTCCAATAGTGAAAATTGGATAGTGAGGCTTATCTAATGGCACGAGGGCGTTAACATTCAATCCTTAGAATATTGTGCGGCCCGAATTGAAAATTGATTCGACCCATTTTTTTATATAAAAGATATTATGTTGGACGGTTAAAAGAAAATTTAATAACTTCTCAATAAATGCACACGTTATACTTTCGTCGCTCTACTCCTATACAAATGGTTGTTTCCAATAGAATAATGAAAACTTACTTTTGCGGTCAAGATTGTATAGGTGGGTGAGCTACAATAGCAATGGATCAATGACTATTCTATTCTCTAATCTTGACCCTCAGGGCTCCTAATTCTTTTCTAATTGCAGCAACTTTTTCGTATTCATAATCTTAGCTTGTGAATGCAGGTAACCCACAGTAAGAATTGGAATATGTACACGAAGCAGGTGATTGTGGGACTTCTCATGGTGACCATGTTGTTCGAGTTCACGATGGCGATAACTCCAAATTCAAATCGTAATGAGTTTGAACTCAAGGAATTTTATGAGAAACGGATACGTGAGTGCCGAGATTTATGCTATGACATAAATAAATGTGGGAACAAAAATAAGCAAAGTAGAAAGCATGATAAGCTATGTTATGACTATTGTAATGCCTTTTGCGCTGCATATTGGTACGATCCACAATCGTGGTTTCTTATGTAAATTAAAGGAATTTGAGGGCTCATAACTTTGGAGATTCTTGTAGCTCAGTTCCATCTACTACACACGTAACAATTTCGTCGGGCTGTATATTTTCTCCATGTGCACACTTTCTTTTATTTGCTCTTCCGTTGCTAATTCGATGTGATAGTATTGTTTTGTATTTAGGTGCATACGCCATTTGATTTCAATTACTAATGAAGTGTGACCAAACTCCATGTTTGAGTTATCTCCCAAGGTTTACGTGATCCATGAGCATAGAGATATACTTCATAGATGCAAGTTTTGCCTATACATGTGGGTACTCTTGTCAATATATATATATATATATATATATATATATATATATATATATATATATATATATATATATATATATATATATATTTATATATCGAGATAAAAGCAAAATATTTATGTATAAAAAAGGACCAACGCTGTAAAAAATAAATAAAAATGATAGAAATGATCCCTAAACTTTGGTTCAATGTGCGGTGGGGTCCCTAAACTTTTAATTTGACCAATATGGTCCCCGAACTTTAGCTCAATGTGCAATGTGCTCCATGAACTTTCAATTTGTCCAAAAGGGTCCTAGAAATTATGTTCAACTTAGTCTCTAACCTATAAGAAATTATCCGATGTCGTCTTTGAACTTGAATTAACGGAAGGACTATATTGAAAATCTTTTTATAATTCAAAGACAAAGTTAAATATGTTCCAAAAATTCAATGATCATATTGGTCAAATTAAAAATTCAGGTACCATATTGCGTATTGGGCTAAAGTCGGGAATTATATTGGTCAAATTAAAAGTTCATAGATCACATTACACGTTGAGCTAAAGTTGAACGATCATTTGTGTCATTGTCACAAAAACAAATGGTTGAATGAGCAATATGATAGTTACCTAGTTGCCATTTGTATGTAACTCGAAATATAAAACTAAAAAAAACTACAAATAATCAATAAGAAAAACAAAAATCAATAGTGTGCAATGATATAATTTGGTATATGAAGCCTGGCTAATTAAGAAACGTAGTCATGTTTCGTGACGCGAAAAATTAGATTCTAGACAGACAATTCAATAAAAAGATAAATATTAAATTTCAGTCGGTATAAAATGTTGGATGTAAGGAATTAAGAGCAATTTTGGACAGTTTCGATTTATCAATCGGTTTAGATTGGGTTTCAAAATCTTAGTAGTCGTGCTTTAGGATCGAAATTGCCGGCCTAATTCCAACGAGTCCAATCTATGAAAAGATCAAAATTATTTTCATCGACTAGGCCAAATGTCCAATCAATCCTAAATTATCCGATATTCAAGTAGCCACAATTTGAATTACATATAAGATGAAAAATTTTAATGGGTAATGGGACAAGTGGTATCCTTTCACCACCCACCCATCAACTCTCCCCTCACATCATTCT
This sequence comes from Rhodamnia rubescens, assembly GCA_021437795.1. Classification (NCBI taxonomy): domain Eukaryota; kingdom Viridiplantae; phylum Streptophyta; class Magnoliopsida; order Myrtales; family Myrtaceae; genus Rhodamnia; species Rhodamnia rubescens. Next base: position 4,709,569 of record JAILYA010000005.1, on the reverse strand, counting down.
CTCTCTCTCTCTCTCTCTCTAGCCTATCCCCCCCCCAACCCACGTGATCTTCTCCTTCTTCCTCTCTTCTTCTTTCCTTTTTCTTCTTCTTCCTTCTAGTCTCACCGTGCGACGCCCGCCCCGACTGAAGTGCCGCATCGCCGGCCACCACCACCATAGCTCCACTCGCGCCGGCTTCAAGCTCGCTACCCGTCCCCACCGGCGTCGTTGCCGGCTCGTGGGACATGAGCACTTGCGACCTCCTCTTCGCCGCCGCAAAGCTCGAGCCACGCCCCACCATCTCTACCCTCATTCACGCCCGTCCACTTCCGGCGTCATCCCCGTCGCCGCACCGCCACCACCAGGCTCAACCTCCGCCTTGCTCGCAAACCACCCCACGCCCCAGCCGTCGACTTGCCGTCTCGACGCCCCGTTTGCGCCTGCCGAGGTCACCCAACCCGAGCCGCCCACGCCCCGACGCCTGTCCTCCACTCGCCCACGATGAGATCCCCCAGCAGACTGGCGAGGACCCCGATCCTCCGTCGCCGGTTGCGAGCCGGCACGAACAACAACCCGACAACCCCGACCCGAAGCCCCAGCGGCCAGGGCGTGAGCCATCCTCCCGTGCCGCCATCATCACGGACCGGCCAACCGAGATTGACCCAATCGCGAATCCGGAGCCGAACCCAGCCCGGCCACCTCGAACCAGCTAGCCTCCGTTGTTTCGCCTCCCTAAGCCACCCACGTGAACCGCCGAGGTCGAGCCGCCAAGACACCGTCGTGGCCGCGGAATACAGGCCGAGAACACTACGCCGTGAATAGTACCACCCGAAACCCGATCCAAAAGTCTGTACCGACCCAACATCGACCGTCGATTTTTAATTGTGAGTTAAACCTCTAAATCCAGATTAGGGCGTTAATTGCGCTTAATTAGTGTAATTAGGGTAATTAATTATTGTAATTAGAGTAATTAGCCTAATAGGGTGTTTAGGTAGCTTAATCGTGGTCGGTTAAATAGAGACAGTTAAAGTTAAATGGCCACGATTAATTAAGCACTAGTCGGGTACGTTGGTGAATAAATTGGAGATTGTTTGGGCGATTCTTTGGTGAAGCGATAGATTAGAGACAGCGGATTGATGTCGATTGAATTAGAAATTGATATAGAAATCGAGCCGTTTGATTAATCGTCTCTTGAATTATTGGAATTAAATGTCGAAATTGATTGATTGTCGTGGGTGCTTGATTGGAGGTTAATTGTCTCAAATTGTTTGAGATATTAGTTGATTGAACTGTGCATTCATGTGACCACGTATAAGATCAAATTGCATGTTTTAGCACGAAAAATGGCTTTGGGCCAAGTATTTGAATATGCGTGTATGAGCACTCGGCCTAATTCAAGGAAATGAACCGTTGGTTGTCGGGTGTGCTGAGTGGTCATATGAAGGAATGGTGTTGGGATTCCCGACAAGTTCATACCGTGCCGATCATACAACCATACGACTTGTCGATGCACGACAATCCATGCCATGTGCCGTTAAGGGATTGTCGGATGCCGATCGCAGTTTATGACGACCGACGCTCCTTTTGGAATGCACATCATAATACGTGCCGGCACTGGATACATAACTTTCGATCGCCGTCGCGAGAGAATATGGGATGATGCCGTCTCGCCAAACGACATGCCGTCGAATTGAGATCACACCAGTTGTGTGTAATTGGCCGAGGGCCGTTAATAATGGACTATATGCAATTGCGACTTTCATGGCCGAGTATGTGTGCATCTTAACTATAAAGTCCGGTATGGGACGGATTGAGTAGAAACAGAGGCACATATTCGTACATGTTCGAGTTATCATTGCATTTTGTGTGGTGTCATGTGCGTGCAAGTTGATGTGATGCATTGCCGTTGTTTGCGGTTGTGGTTGTTGAATTGAGTCAAGCATTGCATTACGCATGGCTGAAGATTGGCAAGTTGCATGTGATTGAATTATATTCTTGATGCGTTGTGATTGATTATTAGGATGTTTGAGCGAATCAACGCCCTAGCCGAGCTAGGCGTTGACTCACCGAGATTTATTTCTCACCCCATCGTTTAACCATTTCAGTCCCAAGTGATGGAGCCCGTGGATGTTAGGGCAAGGTTGTAGGATTTTGGGAGTAGATGAGGGCTTAATCTCACCCCACCGTGTATCTTTTGAAGTCCTAGTGAGCCGCCCCAAAATATGGGGTTATTTATGTCTTCCGTAGCTTAGTAGGATTAAGACTTACCGATCTAGCTTTATTAATGAAATCAGCTTTTGAGAATTGAGTGTAATGATTCTCCTCTTTACTATCTTATGTTAATTATTGTTTGGGAGAGTTGCATGTTCTGCATGCGCCATAAATATATAGGTCGATAGTGTACCGGGACGCTATCATTTGTGACCGTGGCGAGTTTGATAAGGATGTTGCGAGCTCGAGAGTCGAGCGTGACATGTTCATTCATATAAAGTAATAACAAATGCATAACATTTAGAACCCGAACACACGATAACTTGCCAGTTTAAATTGTAGAGTTCAGGCCCCTGCCCCATTAGCAATACCTGAGCCTAGAGCACTCAATGGTTCGAAGGAATCCGGAGAAGCGGGAGATCGAGATGCCGATCTGGAATTTTTTCGCAAGAGAGTGTAGCAGACAAATTTGGGAGCTAGGAGCTTCACGATCTGGGAGACGATAGATTTCGAGTCATAAACCCGAATCGAACGAACCATTCACAATACCCAATTCCATACACATTAGCTGCATAAGAAGGAGACCCGACCCGACATTTCACAGATTTTTTGCAGCATCCTTTTTCTTTCATACGTATAACGATCTAAAATAAGTCAAATTAAGTTCTCCTTTTTTCCCAAATGTTTTTCCTTCCCAATATTTGATAATAGCGTAATCAACTAAATCCCAAGCCCAAGCATTTTCATTTACTAGCTATCATCCAAACAATCATTGGCAGCATGAATTGCCATGGAATGGATTCCAATAACTACAATATGAATATTATCATTCGGTGTGATCAAGATGGGAAAACGGTCACATCTAGTAAAGATTATTTGCATTGTAGTCTATTGCCAGTTAAGGATCTGACAACCCAACATCATGTTCTATACAGCATATTACTTTATACAGCATATTGTTCCATAGTGGCAATCGGATTGGTACTTTAACATAATCCCACTGAGGCATCAAACTTTACTTCACATAATATACTTGGGCAATTGCTTATTAGCTAAAAAGTGCTCAAACAAGCAAAGCGCTTGAGCAGGCGCGTACATCGGGACCTCGTGACCGCAGCCTCTAATCGTTGCGAAGGTCATCCCTTCGTATATCTCGGACCAGCCGCTAATCTGACATTGATGTCGATGCTGACGATAAGCGAAGGGGAAAAAAAAGCAATTCAACCTCATTTATTTAATATGTGATAACATTAGAGAAGTGAACAGATTACCTTGTTATTATGGCCCCAAGGATACCATTTTGCATTCCTCTTAAGATGCAGCTTGGATATAGCGGTCCGAGTTGCTATGAAGGGAATTGCTGAATCGGAATCTCCACTGATTAAAAAAGAAACAGAGAAAAAGATGTTCAAATCGAATAAATCACCGCTTTAACTGCAAAAACATTCCGTAGCAAAACATGATTTTCATTTTATTTTTCTGACTCCCTGCTAGGCTTCCAGATAGTTCACTGTCTTAAATAGGAACAAAGCCATAAAGCACAACTTCCCTAGAGGGCTCCAGCTGCTTCATAAGTGACAGAGAAGAGAAGGAAACGACTCAACCATAAGAGAAACAAGTGGGCTATTTCATGGCAATTTTGCCAAGATCTCTTCATTAGTTGGGGAGAAGAATCCATCAGAATTGGATTTTTTGAGGAACATATCGAGAGAGAATTGGATTTGATTCAACAATATGTCGTTGCTAAGCAATGATCCGTTTTTTTTGGAATATGTTGTCAAAATATTCAATATGACTCTACAAGATCTAGTTTTGTTCAAGTAATGGATTCTAGCCAATTGAAAGGATCTTATGATGAAATCATTTCGATTCCATTACTATAACAAAGATTCAGGATATCACATTTCAGAAAAAGTATTATTGAACATACACTTGGACATTGCTAAATTTCTCGCAACTCGATTTTCGTCGTACGATTTAGCGCAATTTTTAATCCATTTCCCCTTGATTTAATAATCCCATTAATTACTTACCTGTAAATCCAAATTTGCAAGCCCGATTGAATGAGTAGCTTCAGAGTGGGCAACATCGACTGGTCTTTAGCAGGAAGGCTGTAATTGTGTTGTATAGGTTTACTGCAAGGCAAAACAAATAGTTCGATAATCTTGAGTGGCTACTCAAAGCTAAAACTGATCGAAAATGAAAAGGACATAATGGAAGATAAAAGGAATGAACCTGCAAAGTGTCCATGCGGTGGGGATTGCATGGAAGGCTTGCTGCACATCCTTCCTGTTCATGTACTTGGAGGTAATCCCTTCGAGGCAATACTTAGACACCTGTTCAGGATGAATCACAGTGTTAGAAAACTCAACATAGTAAAGCGAATATCAATCATTTGTTAGGTTTTCACACACGAGGAAACAGTGAAAAATTACCTCGTTCTTCTCGCAATCTGTCCTAAGTACATCAAATGCATTCACGTTTCCGGCTTCCTCGAGCAAATATGTGATGAAGTAAGGCTTACATGCCTCCATTCTGTATGTCTTCAGAGAGCTGCACAGTGCACCCGACAGCCCTTGGTATGTGTCGTCTGAGATAAGACCGTGACTCCAGTAGTATAAAGCCCTGCCTTTCAGTTCGCTCTCCCGGTCCAAGTTAGGGTTACCCATCTGAAGGACGTTTTTAAGAAGCACAGTTATTGGGGCTAGTGGCCACAAATACATCCGTCAACATTAAACATACTCCTTTGGAAAAGTATTACAGAAAAAGGAATTGTTTTAAGTACTAATCTGCGCCTCTTTTTCATGTCTTGAATATGAATTAACAGATGAAACAGTTCTACCCTCTTACCAAAAGGCCTTTGAGATTGATCACCGGATTTGTTTTCCTAGAGTTCTTCAGAATGATCTGTGCTAACGACGGAATATAATGACCTGAGATCAAAGATCAAAACATGAGTTTAAAAACTCGGTCTGGGCTTTGGAAAGATGACGATTGAATGATCCATACCAGCATAGCTTTCTCCGGCGATGTAGAAGGCTCGGCCTTTATAACCTGGGAACCTCTTGAACCATCTTTTCAGGAATGTATAAGATTCATGGGCTAGAATTTCATTCACAGTAGACAAGGAAAAAATTCAGTTTCTTCTATTTTGGTGGGCAAAAAGACTCGCAAAACTTTGGAGCGGGAAATGAAGAAATTAAGGTACACACCAGTGGAATGGTCCCCGTATCGAGTGAAGTTGTCTGTTGAAAAGGAAAAACCAACTCCCGCGGGCGAGTCCAAGAACAAGAAGTTGGCTTCTGCATGAGAAAACCAGCAATTTGAGTGAAAACAATGGAGAAAAAGAAAATGTTAGGGGCATTTTGAATATGTAAGTTTAGTTCATGTTTGTGAACGCAGCTTAATTAAATACCCCGGTTCCATGAATATGGGTTGGTGACCAGAGTTTTGCCGCTGGGCGAGACTCGGAATGGGCCAAGCTCCTGCATCGCGCCGTAACCGACGGAGGAGCACCCAGGTCCTCCATTCAGCCATAGGACAAGTGGCTTCTTCTCATGGTCGCCAGCAGCTTCTACTAGCCAGTAGAAGAGGGAGGCCTCCCTGTTGACGGGGACGTAGCCAGAGAACTGGGCCACATGCAACTCCGGCTGGCCTGGTAATTTTGAGATCCGATCCCTCGAGGCCTCCTCATCAACTACTATTGCCGTCGGCGAAAGTGTGAGGACGAAGACCGAGAGGGAAAGAAGACCGTGCATGGTGGAGTTCATGGTTAGAGAGGTTTTGGGCTGGAAAGATGGGTGTGATTAGATCGTTCAGTGCAACATCCATTTTATAGGCATCCTTGCTTCTTTATGATGTATATGCGCTTACATTTGAATTATATTTTCCATGAGATTGGGGTTTGATATTGGTGAATTGGCGTTGAAAAACTAGGATGACGCAGGAAAATATAGCTAACCAACTATAGGAAGTCACTAATTCAGGGCATTGACACTCTGATTCATTGATTAGGGGGTCCCGCTTTTTCCAAGTCTACGAGGCATTAAACAACCTTAGGGTTCATTATGTGCGAAAATGATCTCCCTCATGGTCTTGTCCATTAATCGGCGCGGTCATCTGTGCGGTCCCCATTCGATTTCGGGTTCAAAGTTAGGATGATTGCACATCAAGGTCTAAGCACGTAAAGTGTTACAGATCTTGCTAAAGTTGTGAGGGATATGGAACGTGGTTAATGAATGCTGGTTGTGTAGGGCGTAGAGAGGGAGGATTTATGGAAGTCCCTCTCTAATCGAATGGGGGATGACGAGTTGGTCCAAGTTCTTGTCCTCTTGTCAATTGCTTCTTCCTATATTTGCACATTAACTCTTTCTCTCCTTCCCCCTATTGCTTTATAGGTCTCCCCGCAAAGCAGAAGCTACAACGAGAGAGCTTTCGAGAAGAAATTCAATGCTTGAAAACAACCATTAACAAACCATAAGTTAAAGAGACTAAAGCTGCATTATCTTGATCCCAAAGATTCATTTATAGTCAACAATAGTTTCTATAGGCTGGCGCTTTTTTCATTCTTTCTTTGGCTTTGACACTCCTTATTATAATGTTTTAGCGATATCCCTTCTATGGCCCATCACTCATGTTACAATTCTAAAAAAAAATGATCTCCTTATTTTATTTGATCAACTCTTTGTTATTTTGTTTATTTTTTTCTCTTGCAGGACCCATTTTCCTTCTTCTTCTTAAAGCTCTTCTTTCCATTGTACACAACACTCTTGCTCGTCTCATGTTCAATACAATTCTTTCGGAAATTTCTTGACCTATGATGTTGTATTGCTTCTCTGAATTTCAACTTTACAATCCTATAAAGTCCCATAGTTGGCTTGTATTCACACCAATAAGATCACATGCACAAAGATAAGGTAAACATACATTGGCAATCCTTGGAAGCGTCTCACTCAGGAAGATCAAGGTTCTATAAGGTGTTCTTTGCCCTCATAGGTTCATATGCTCAGTAGGGGCCTTAGACAATAGTTAATTACCACCAAAGCAGGAGTGAGGGAAACAAAAGGTTAAACAAATATAATTGATGAATCGCAACAATAAATGCACAATTACGAAATGGTTGTTCAGAAACAAGTTTAAAGTTCAACTCTACTCACAACTGTAGTCTAGGGGTAACAGCAACAGCTGCAGCACAAGTGAAAGAAGAAATACATCATTATAGCAGTATGTTCCAAGATATGAATCTGTGAAAGCATTATTTTATTTGAACACTCGACAATTGTCAATTAGTTAAGATTTTATACAAAGGATATTTGATTAAGTATAACCAATGGCCCGAGCACATGGACATTCAATTGTTAGAATATTGAATGGTGGGAAAATTTTTCAAAAAGTCCTAAACCTATTCCACTTTTGACTATTCAGTCCCGAATCTTTTAATTTTGCCAATTTAGTAATATATCTATTCACGTTTTGCCAATTAAGTCCATCCGACTAATTTTTCTCATAAATTACTGACGTGGAAGCCAAACATCCAATGTAGTGCGGCCTGCGTTAAAGTGAACAATTTTTATAATTGTTTTCATTTTTTATTTTTTATTTTTGTTTCTTTGTTTATCCTACTGTGGCTGGCGAAGGCTTCGCTGCCCTTAATAACTACATACATTAGACAAGTACATACATTAAATCAGTTGGACTGAACGATGTGAATTCAAAGATGATATTATGTAGGATAGTTAAAAGAAGGGCTAATAACTCTTCAATAAATACGTGCATTTAATATCATCGCTCTACTCCTATAAAAATGATTTTCCTGCAATAGAACAACAAAAATCACTTTCGATTCAAGATCCTATTGGTGGGTGAGCAACAATAACAATGAACCGATGCTTATTCTCCATTGTTATCTTTTTTCTCCTCATACATAGCAATTTTCTCGAATTTAATAAATGAAAAATTATGAATTTGAAAATCTCAACCGGTGATTCCAAGAACTCACAGGAGAAATATGTCCATGATGCAAGTGATCATGGGAGTGCTTGTGGCCATTATGTTGTTCAATTACGCAATAGCAATAAACCTATGGTCGGAGCATAGTCAAGTCGTATAGAGCACGTAATCGGGATGCTTCATGAAGAAAAATGGTTTAGTCACGTCGAGTCAACTCGTAAGAGCATGCAACTTCACCTCAATTCTTCACAACCTAAACAAATGTAATCAGGACGCTTCACCTCAATTCTCTGCTCCTCTTAAGTTCAAGTTTCACCTCAATTCTTCACAACCTAACACATGTATTCAAGAGACAAACATTTAAGTGCCATTGAATTCCAAAAATTGGCATGTAAAGTTAGACTAAGAGCATGCAACTTCACCTCAAATGCAAGAACTTATCATGAGCAACATTTTAATGTGATGAGAGAATTATAAAAAAGTCCTAAATCTATTGCAATTATGCCAATTTACCCATATTTTTTTTTACCAATTGAGTCCTAAACCTATTTGCATTAGTATCAATTCACTACATCTTGCTAATTTTTGCTAGAAAATCGCTGACATGGATAATTTTTAATATAATTTTTGTTTATTTTTTATTTCTCTTTCTTTTCTTTTTTTCCTTCCCCTCCTTCTTCTTCTTGCTAGTCGCCCAACATCGACTTGGTCGGTCTCTCGCTAAAGCTCCCCCCCCCACCAACCACTCGGGGGGGGAGCTTCGCTAGATGCCAACGAGGTCGACCTTGCTAGCCCTCACCTCTTTGGCTGGTGGGTGGACCTTGATGACCGACTAGGGGAAGAAGGAAAGGAAGGAAAAAAATGAAAGAAAAAGAAAATAAAATAAAAAGAAAGACAAGAAAAATAAATAAATATATTAAAATATTATTTAAAATTATCCACATCAGCGTCGGCCACGCCACATCACGATTTTCAATCGAAATTAGTTGAATTGATTGAATTGGCACATATGCAAAAGGTTTTGGACTCAATTGAAAAAAAAAAATTAGAATTGAATTGGCACAATTATAATAAATTTAGAACTTTTTTGATAATTTTTCCTAGATCTGGTTCTCCCTCTTCATCACCCTTAATTATAAGAAAATTTGGTGAATACTTAAGAAAGTTGTCCAAGAAGAAAACCTTAGTTTCTCTCGTAGAAATAGCTCTCGCCCACAACGCCCTTTCATATCTTAAATCTTATTTTGCTTTTTTTTTGGGGGGGCGGGGGGTCTTGCCGAGACTTAGCAGCTGAGGATTAATATGTTCGTGTCCCATGGACACACTTTGACCTAGATTTTATTGGTCCCTTCTTGCTCAATATGGATAAGTACTTCAAATTCTCATTGGTCCCATGTTCCATTCCAAGGATTAATGACCTTCTCTTCCTTGCTAACTTCAGCCGACCTAGTGATGGATTTAAAGAGTCTGCCTGAATTCTCACCTATTGACCCAACTAAGCGAATTAAATTGATTACGATGTGTTTCCGTTTTACCTAAAAAAAACTATACTTTAAAAATGTGTAGCTATTGTGGTTAGTAAGCGCTACTACATAAATAAAAACTCGTGTTATGTAGCTGTGGTTTTCAAAATTATTTACAACATTATTCGTAATGTGTTACTAGTTGCGCTTGTGGGCTAGGGTGAATATTGGAGCTCGGCTCTTTCGTTGAACTCGCAGGCTTCCCATTTAACACTTGACCAGATTGAATCCATTGCTTGTCCGAGAGGCTGGGAATCACAACGCTCTTCGTTAGCCCCATGTCAGAGTTCAGTCAATGGAGGAATTTTGCTCTTGCCTTTTCTGGGTCTTTAGCCATCATGTCTTATTTCTATTTTTGGCCTTTTCACAAGCTTTAAGAGTAAGAAACGAAAAATGAGAAACCATAGCAATGAATCCTTCGCAGATGGAAGATTCAGCAAGATCAACAAAGCATGGTTCGTGCATTTAACGATCATTAAATTTCTAGCATAAATTTAGACAATTTGCATGCAGATTGATGTGAATAGGTCATGACTCAAAACAGCAATATCATTCATCATGGTTCGTAGACCTATTGTAGACCTATTGTAGACCTATTGTAGACCTATTATGGCCACGGGATTCTCATTCCCTTGAATTTGTGTTTGATTTGATTGTGAAGAATGTTTTGCACCGATAAACGCGATGAATCAGTTTCCACGTTTTGGCTGGTGAGTTGAAGACTCTTTGGGCCGACTGATATTGTGGCTTTGTCCGGGCACCCTAAGAATTCCCCTCAATCCCTTATAAATTGCTTAAAGAGCCATGCACATCCCTGGATTTTACACTGTCGAATGGTTTGGACTCAAGTTATTTATGTAACATCCAAGGGATGTGCATGGCTCTTTGTCCCACATTGCCTAGAGAGAGAGTCTTGGGCCAATTTAAGGGTTGGGGGAATTCACTGCATGAGGCCTTTTTGGCGAGTGGAGAAACAAAACCGTGCGGGTTGAAAGCCAAAGACAATATCGTGGTCGGACCCGGCGTTACACTTTTCTTTTTTTCTTCCTGTTTTCACAGTTTTCAGTCTAGAATTGAAACTAGGTTTTCGTCACTAACATTTGTTTTTGTCTAAACACTGTAAAGGAATTACTAGGACTGGATTACCATCGCTTCACGGTAGAGCCCAAAATTCTCCGAGCTTGCCCATGGCCATGCCCTCACTGGACACCCCTTCCTTTGGATCGTTGTCTGAGCAGCACCAAGCACCCTCGCGATCTCATGAACTCAATTATGGGAAAAGTACATTAAAAGTGCCATAACTTTTATACGAAGTTCATTTGAGTGTCATAATTTTCAAAACGTTCACTTAAGTGCCATAACTTTCGAAAATCATTCACTTGAGTGCATTGTTGAAGTGGACGCTGGAAAAGCCGACGTGACACATCGGAAAGCGACGTGGCTCCCGAAAAACGGCGTGGCACACCGGAAAAGTTGATGTAACATTCAAGTGAACGATTTTACTCCGACATAGTACTCAAGTGAATGATTTTTGAAAGTTATAACACTTAAAAGTGAACGTTTTCAAAGTTATGGCACTTAAGTGAATGTCGTACATAAATTAAGTTATGGTACTCACGATGTACTTATCCCCTCGATCCCCTCCAAGGAAGCGGTTAGCGATTCGATTGGATGCTTTGTTACGCATGATGTATCTAGAGATGGAATCAAAGGAAACTCGTGGAACACGAAGGCAATAGATTCAAACAAAAACAGAATCGACAAAAAGGCGGAGAAGTTCACTGTAGACTCAACGATTCAATCCACCTCAAAGAGAGCTTCTTGTTCTCTTTCTGTTTCGATAAGTAGAGAGCTTCCTGTTCGGTTTGCTGCGAGAGAAACAAAAAAGTGGGGGAGAGAAGAGAAAGAGAGGGGCTGTGGTGTAGAGAGAGAAAAAGTGTGATTCTGGCATACATGGTTAGCCTGAATGAAAAGTCTGTCATGCGCAAGGAGGTGGATGCCGGCAGCGAAGGCGGCGACAGGGGCCTGAACCCTGCAATTTGACGGCTTTTCATCCCATTGGGGGAAGCCATCGGCAGGTTGAGTTAGCCGCCGTTGAAGTCCGAAACCCTATCCTTCTCAACCTTTATCCGATTAGGGCTTGTCGTCGGGGCCACCGCCGTCGGGGCTGAGGTAATTGCCATCGAGATCCCAAAACCCAAGCATTTTAAATGGCTAGGGTTTTCATTTTCTTTTGCAGACATTTTTGTTTTTTATTCATTTATTATTGAAGAATCATTTGGCCATTTTGTATTTTTTAAAATAAAATAAAAACAAAAATAAATTTTAAAAAAATTAAAAAAATCACTAAAATTACAATGCATTAAAATTTTTAGCGATGTTATTTTTTTTAATCAAATTATAAGAAACAAGTATTGTATGATATGACTAAATATAAAAATATTTAAGAAATACAGGTTACCGGGTATGAGTAGGGAAAATTTTACTCGATGAAAATGAGTCAAAAACGATTAAATGGGTTGATATAGGTCGGATCATCTTCGATCCGACTCAAACCCGACCCGACTCACCCATTTGACACATCTACTTCACGGGAAAAAAACCTTTTTTTTTTAGGGGAGGCATGGGTATGATTTTGTGCATTTATCTTAGTGGTCTTTTTTCCTTGGGAAAATTCCGAATAAGGGCCTCAAGTCCTTTCATTTTCTCAAATAAGGGCCCCAATTGAATTTTATTTTAAATAAAGGCCTCAAGTGGTATAATATGTTTTAAATAAGGGCTTGAAATGGCCATAGAGTTTTAAAAAGGGCCTGGCTTAAAGGGCATTTTCTTCATTTCTCATTTTGATTTTTTGTTTATTTTTTCTCTATTTTTTTTCTTTTTTTTGTTTTTTAAAAATTTAAAATTTTAAAAATAACCACATGGACGGGAGAGTTGCCCCTCCCACCTGTGGCGGCCAGCCACGGCTTGTGGGAGGTTAGCAAGGACGACGAAGGCCAACGGGGTCACCGACACCTCGACTAGGTCCGGTGACCCCGCCGACCGAGGCGAGGGCCTGCGACCCCCACCCAGGACCTAATGGGGGTCACCGGCCCTCGCTTTGACCAAAGTGGGGGTCGCTGCCTCTCTCCCGGTCAAGGCGGGGGCCGCAACCCCCGCCCGCATCCAAAAGAGGGCTTGTTTGGGGAGGGCCTCACCTCGGTTTTGTTGAGTCACCAGCCCTTTCCGAGGCTCCGGCGACCACGTCGGCTTGCGCCCCCACCTCCTCTAGGCGGTGGGATGGCGGCTAGAGGCCGGAGGGACCGCCTCTCCCGCCTCTATATGTTTTTTTTATAGCTTTTTTAATTTTTAAGGAAACATGAAAAATAAAAATCTAATGAAAAATCAAATAAGGAAAAAGGCTAAAATGCCCTTAAAATCATGTCCTTTTTTTAGATTTTTATGGCCATTTCGGACCCTCATTAGAAATAACGTTCACTTCATACCCTAGTTTGAAAAAAAAAGGGCACTTTGGGCCCTTATTGAAACTAGGTTCACTTGGGGCCCTTATTTGAGAAAATGAAAGGGTTTCGGCCCTTCTTTGGAATTTTCCCTTATTCCTTTTTTACTACAAGTTGTTCACTTGTTATTTGTAAAACCTTTTAGGGAAAAGTTAATGCCCCGATCAAGATCGATTCTACACGCAAATCGGCGTAGTCGGTTGAGTTCCCAATTAAAACTAGTAAGCTCAAGGCTCAATCAAGGAACCGGACCAAAACCAACCCGATTGTTTCCTAGATTTCCAACCCATGAACATATCTAAGTCTCTGCGACATTTAATCATGCACCAAAAGGCGGAAAAAAGAAAAGAAGTGAGGTTGCGTATGATCGTCCGGATTTCTAGTAATGATAAGACTAAATAGGATATGATAAGAAATTTAAGGATTTTGTCATATCCTATCTACTATTTAATGAACTGTGGATTTAAAGTCGGATAAACAGAGGCAAAGCGCGGCTGAGATCAAGCCTGTTTTGTTGAAATATCATAATGTTTTAGAAATTATTTAGTGGTGAATACTAATGAATGAGTTATTGTTGGTAGAAATATGTGCCGTCCGAATTCGGACACAACATCAACAGAAAGGAGACCCCATAGAACCAAGGATCTTGATTTGAAGTCTAATTCTTTGAGAATGACCCGTTGGCCTTGCTCGTTGTCATGTCAAATGAATAAATAAGTGTTAAACAATGAAATTATTCAGTTCCTTTTCATTAGTTGAAGATGCACTTATGCAGGTCGTCTAAGAGAGCCACTTTGAAGTCCATGATCAATCTCGAGTTCTTCATAGCATGTTGAGACCCTCTTTGAATATTGGAAAGGTTCAAGCAATTAAAGAACGGAGCATGTGATCTCATATCATGCCAAACAACCGATTAAAAAATGAGATCACGAAGATACCCCGCTTTGCATTAGAAGACCCCAACCTTGGGCGTCGCCGGAGAGGCAGCCCGGCATGAAAGAGAGGCATTGGTTATGAGAAAAATCTTGTTCTCTTCATATCTATTTTCTTGAAAAATCCTATCTTAGTTTATCACACTCCCTATTTAGGATTTTTTTTAAAAAAAAAATTTCAGGCTATATCCCCTTTATCCTATCATGGACAGCTACCAAACACAGGAAAAATTAAAATGTATCATGTCATGGCTTTTATCCCGACGATCAAACGCAATCTAGTGGCAATTGTTTTGTGGGCATTGGAATGAACAGCTATAAATGATCCTCGGCTGCTTTGGTTCAGTTGACCCTCCACATGGAATGTTTTCCAGAGCAGGCACGCTCCATTGGGAAATTGATAGGGGTAGAAACAAGTGAGTAAATGGAGGAGGAAGAGGAAAAAGGAATGTTTAGGCTCTGTGTGTTTTGCGGAAAACGAATTATTTGAAAAACATTTTCATAAAAATAATTCTTTGTATCGCTTATAAAAATGAATATATGAAAAATATTTTTATCATCACAAAAATATTTAAACATAAAATGTTGTCGATAATGAAGACATTTTATTGGCTAATTATTTCAAATAATACAAGTAACATTTTTTGAAAAATATGTTTCAAATTATTTATTTTGTGCGGAACAGACGGAGTTTTGGCTGGGGCCATGAGCTGAGGGGACATAACAACTTTTACTAAGGTTAAACTTCAAGTGCTGCTTTAAATAGACATTGGAAACGTATAGATACTGCACGATCGGTAGGTCCATAGAGTTAGTTTGGATATGACAATTTCAACGAGGGTTTTTTTTTTTTCGGTCATACAAAGAGGACATTTTTTTTTTTTGGTCAGAGGACATTGATTAGGCATACAATGAGCAGGTTAGCTAAATAGTGATTCAATACCATTAGAGCACCAAATTGAATATTGGAATGAATTGCCGAACCTAATCAAAACCTTGACACAGAAAATATTAAGGAGCAGAATCAGACATGATAAGATCTATATTTATTGGCTCGGAAATTCTACACTAAAAAACGGTTATAATTCAGTCTATCCTTGCAAAAATATCATAAGTAGATCACATCAAAATAAACAATTTATACTAACAGCCATAAATTAGCTAAGTATGATGCAAACAAACTAAAGTAACTTCAAATTCGAACTTTCTTACGTGTGTGTGTGAATTGAATATTATCTAGCAATATATAAATGAAGATGAAATAGTCTTCTGATAAATTACTTAGTAAAGCAATAGTCAACATGGCTTATGTTTGTTGTTTAGTTACTAAATAACTTCAAATTTGCATTTTTTGAGTACGTGTTAGTTAAAAATTGTGCTAACAATTTAGAATAATACTTAGTAAAGTTACAGATCGACACGACTTATGTTTACTGTTGAGTTGATAAATGTATATTGTCATGTACATTTAAGTCAATTTTCGTATGTCAAGCAATGCCCTAGTAAAGAAAATGTATATATGAAATTATGCATCTTCCTTAAAGATGCCTCTAAAAGATCATTCTTGCTATGATGAGTACTTTTCTTACAATTTCCAGTCATTTTGCTACAGTTAGGATTTGTTCAACGAGGGATAATAGCACAAATGATCGATGAACTTTGATCCAATGTATAATATGGTCCCTAAACTTTTAATTTAACCAATATGATCCATGAAGTTTAGTCCAATGAGCAATGTGGTCCCTAAACTTTTGGAAGATGTTCAACTTAGTCCCCGAATTGTAGGAAGATGTTTCAATATAGTCCTTACATTAATTCAAATTCGGAGATGACTTTGTATATTTTTTTTATAGTTCGGGGACTATGTTGAACATGTTCGAAAAGTACAAAGACCAAATTGAATAACTTGAGAGTTCGTGGGTCACATCATGCATATCGGCTAAAGTTCATGCCCACATTGGTCAACTTAAAAATTCAAGGATAAAATTGCACAATTGGCTAAAGTCTAGGGACCATTTGTATCATTACAAAAACAAAAAAACAAAAAGAAGAAGTTCTTTTAATGGGTTCCAACATTACAAATTAACAATGGTAAAAATTCTAAACGTATTTTGTAATTCTTCATATTAAATATATCAATGGAAAATTGTATTATTTTCTCTCGATATTATAATATGGTTGTTGGTTACATATAAAATATCCATATGTCGTATGATAACGACAATCAGGAATTTTCTAACCGTAATCGGATCCTTGTATTTTTCCATTAGTATTATAGTATGAAGTGAGAATTCCACCTTTTTGTTCAAAAGATAAAGATTCATATCAAGTAGCATACAAAGATTAATCACATACTTATTCTGATTTACTCAAACCAAGTATTTACTCTAGTGGGGACACACAAAGATTAATCACATGCAAAGATTGTTCCGCTAGGCAAAACGAATTGTGTATAACTAGCTAGAGACTCATCATACACATAGAACATGAATTTCTTGTGTGTGTATATATATATATATATAAACAACCACCATTGTGAAAACCTAAAAATGTGTTGAGACTGAATAAAGTGCAATATCTATCAACATGCCCGAATCTAGATATTATTTTAATTTTGCAATGCAATATAGCTTCAAATAGAAAGAATATAGTTGGTCAAAGACAAAGGACAAAAAGTTAAAAGAAAAAAAAAAGATGCCACTTTTCACTGAAAACTACACCTGGGGGTCTCTTAGGATGTTCCAATTCAATATCAAGTCACAAATGCGATGTTCTCGGTCGTTCTTTCTATCCATGGATAATTACAAACATTCGATTCGAGTTCACATTGATTTTTCGTTCTATCTTTCTTTGGTTCGATCGAGCGGGATCAAAGGTAGCACGACGCGGGTCTATGCACCCTTGTACTTCTTCATAAGGAAAGCAAAGAATCGTCCCTTTGCTTGAGTTTGACACTATCTGTTCTTAGGGTTAGATGAATAGGTTTGGAATAAAAGAATATCTAATCTTACGAGGAAATCTATCTTTGTATTTCTACGCATCCAGAACACTTTGAAGATATCTTCCAACAGCAATCTACTGCTATAAATGAACTCGGGCGTAACACCGTTGGATAACACGAAGAAGCTCGAGTTAATCTCGAAAAGCTTTGGGAAAAAATGGCGAGTATTGCAGCCAGGACGCGCTCCAAAGACCATACGGTTGAAGAGTTCAAACCTTCTTCCGGGTGGGTCGAGGAGGACTCAAATTGCTCTTACCTCCTTGTTGATCTTCCAGGTACGGAAACTGTGTGATGATTTCTTTAACCGTTTTGTATGCAGTGAAACACCATGTTTCAATATGATGAGTTCGGTTTCGGCAAAGTGCCGACCATTCCTGCTTTCATTGAAAATATTCATAGAGCTGTTTGCGGCAACATTATTCTGGGAGTGCTATGATTTTTGGCTCTCTTCCTTCCCACGTAAGAAGTGAAAAATAAGAGGAGCTCACGAGGTTCATGTTCTAATCAGTCTCCCATAACTACTTTATGTAGAAGAAGACTCTGAGAAATTGCATCTAAAATGATCCTCGTGAGCTGTTAGGATTTCCCTCGAAGCCTACACTGATGATGCTGGGTTTTGATATGATTTTCCTCCCTCACTCGAGAAAATGTAGATTTCAAGAAAGATGAAATCAAGATTCAGACCGATGGCGCCGATCACATAACGGTCAGCGGGGAAAGACTGGTGAAAGACGACAAGTACATTTACTTCGAAGAAACCTTCAAAGTTCCGGAGAACTCGGACATCCTGATGACTAGTGGAAGAATCGAAGATGGAATTCTCACCGTGACGGTGCCTAAGCGAGCTACAACCGTGGTGGAGAAGGAAGAGACCGTACACCTCGAGCAAGACTTGAACAAAGAAAGCCACGACGAAGCCCACAAGCCACCTGAGAGCAAGGCGAAAGGGACAAAATCTCGCGGAGGATGTTGCTACAGCGACGAGATAATCGAGAAATGGGGAGAAGAAAGGAGCATCTTCAGCAGCGCAATGAAGATGGTTAACAGGAACAGGGGGATTCTCATGACGGCCGCTTTAGCATTCGCTTTCGGGGTCTGGGTATCGGGTAAATTCAATTTGGATGGCCATGAGAAAGTACTTGAATGATTTACTATCCAGAGGTTATATGTCTCAGATGTAGTCGGCAATAAGAGCACCCTCAAGAACATGAAATAATGACCATGTAGTTGCCCTGTTCATCGTTACTTTCAGGGCGAAAACAAGTCCATCAATGGACCTTGTCTGTTGGAGCATAAGGTTTATGATATTTTACTATTGACTGGACCCAAAAAAAAAAAAGGAAATGGAAGAGCTAACTTCTTAAGTAGATCATAGACTAAGATGCATATTTGTCGTACCAAATTGTCTGATATAAGAACCAAATGTAAAAGCATAGATCATCCTATAAACATGGTAGCTTCTAACTCTGAAGCAAATATCTACCTTGGCTGAGACAGAACAGTTCATATCTGAATCATTTAGAGGCCATAACAGACTCATACTATCACAATCACTGTGTCGACGCTTGAAGAAGACCATCGCGGATCTGGGTGGCCACATCACGGATTGCACCGGGACCATGGGGAATGAACACGGCAGAAGATTTTGATGCCGCACCGATTTCCTTCATGGTGTCAAAGTATTGAGTCACGAGAACCATGTCCATAACATCCTTTGCAGTTGTTCCTGGGACATTCTCTGAGAAGCCAAGGACACTATCTCTTAAACCATCCACAATGGCCTGACGCTGGCGAGCAATACCCAACCCAGAAAGGTACTTGGACTCAGCCTCACCTTCAGCTCTCTTGATTTGCAGAATTTTCTCCGCTTCAGCCTTCTCGTTTGCTGCAACCCTCATTCTTGCAGCTGAAAAAGATGAAATTGTTGGAGATAGACTACCAAAAAAAATCAAAACTTGCAGAAAACTTGAATTTGATGCAGATCAAAATATACTTTTATGTTACTGATAAGCAGCTTTTAAGCACCAAACAAAGTCTAATTTCTCATCTGATGCAGATGAAAACAAGGTTCCAATAGTTGAGCTTCATGCAAATCGTCCTCTTGTCCTCCATAAACATGAGATTTACTAGGTACTGGTTAAGAAAGGAGACCACAAATCAAATTTATCACAGTTCTTAGCTGCCGGATTTAGTGTACTCATAGTAAGTGAGTGCAACTTTAAACCTTTGACACATGGCCTCTTAGAGCTGCAAACGACATGTATCACTAACCATTTCAGAAATTTTACGATATTGAACAATTATCTAGGATCAATTGGCGATTGAAATTTCAAGGATTTCAAGAACTTTGCAGTTACCAGCATTGATTTCATTCATAGCTCGCTTAACACGCTCATCCGGTTCAATGTCAACAATCAAGGTTTGCACAATTTCGTATCCATAGGCAGACATAGCCTGCAAAATTTAAAGGACTCCCAGGTCAGATTAACTCTCATAATAATATCAAGGAGTCTAGAGTGGACAACCTTTTCAAGTTCATCTTCGACAGCTTTGGCAATTTCATTCTTCTGCTCAAAAGCATCATCCAAGTTTAGCTTTGGAACACTAGCTCTGATCACTGCAATGATTGAAAAGAAAAAAAAAAAGAATGCAATAATTGTTGCTTACTCGAAGTGTTAATTAAAGGACTAAAATATGTTACTTGGACCATAAATTTGCTCCAATATTATATTTGTATGGATTTGACGAAATTCATTTGGCATATACCATCGAACACGTAGGCCTGGATCTGACTCCTTGTGTTGCTGAGCTTGTAAAAGGCATCATTGGCTTTGTCTGCAAGGGCTCGATATTGCACAGATGCAACAACATTAACGAAAACATTGTCCTGTGAGAAGAATATCAGTCATTGCCCATTCAAGCATTTACATGCCCATTGTTAACAAGTGAAAAGATGTGACAAAACTGAAACTAGAAAAGGAAACTGAATAATTCATCAACATTCAACTCTAAATTCACAAATTAGTTAACATTAATAAACCCGTACTAATACTTCTAGATAAAAACACGAAAGCTAGTTTAATTCCGAAAATGCAGTTTTCGTGATGGTTTGAGCACAAGATATTTAAAGAGCGACGTGCTAATTTAAATAAGTTTTGGTTTCCCACTAAGATGATCACGGGTGCATTTGTGTACTATAGCAAAATCCCCTAGAATAAAATTTAGATGCTGATGGAAGTTTGCATAGTAAAAAGAAGATAACTTTGCAATGCAAATTTATGTGGTTGAACAAACCTTGGTCTTAGTCTCACATTTTACATCCAACTGCTGCAATCGGAGTGAGAGACTGCCGGCGAGCTTACTTCCAAGAAACCAAGGAAGACAATGGCACCCGGGTTCCATTACTTCTTGAAACTTGCCAAATCTCTCCTTAATAGCTACGGTGGATTGGTCAACTTGAATGCAGCAGAATAGATTACCCATCTTATCTGACTTTCAACTGGACCACAAGATCAGTGAAAGAAAAAAAAAACATTTAGATCAAAGACCACTTCAATTCAGATAAACAGAGGACACACAAGATATGTCAAGTTGAAGAAGAAGAATTCCCGGAAAGTATCTCATGAAAAGGAATCATCCACAAAAAGCAGCAGCAAATTACCTCTCACCAGCTCATGCTGTTCAAATAGTATTTTGCATTCCTTATGTGTGTACGGAAAGGCGAAATATCTAATGCCAAGCATATCATAACAAACAATTGACGCAGAAAAAAGCTCCAAATTTCGTACACCTCAAGCAAACTAAATCGCAATAAGAGAAAGGGTATGGCATCATTTAGGGAAAGAAAGATCGATTAAGTCAAGGAATAGAGAAAGAATGCCATAAAACTTGGACAATGTGAGAGAGAGTTACCGCCAGTAACGGTACATCAGAAGATGGATGGAAAAATGACTGGGGGATGATGAATATAAGAGACTTCTTATAAGAAGAACAAGCACTATAAATGCATTTAATTCAATGTCCCATTAGAAGACCGTACCCTGCAACTTTGTTCGTCATGTGTGTCACAAATATATAAGTGACCAGCTGAGGGAATCGACAGCACAACCAATTTAATCTTCTTGCCACAAATTGACATTTATGTAAATTTCTGACCCTTACATAGAAATCCTCTTGAGAGGAAAACTAAGGTAAGCACCATAAAAGTGGATTTTGACAAGAAAAAGGAAATGCTTGGACCACTTTTTGGAGTTTGGATGGATCTTACAAGTCATGTCACAAATAGCTCCCCAAATAGCTGGAAATGGATTCTGCACTCAATCCTTATTGCTATTACAGCTAATGCATAAACAGAAACAATGTTAGTCTTAAGCCATTATCTTTGTCCTTGTTTAAGGAAAGCTATATCTAACTTTGCTTTACTTTGACCCAGGCGACACTTTGTCTCATGGGTTGAAAACATTGATGAACATACATACACTGACAAATTAGAGGCACATACAATTCTTTTTGCGCAGATAAAAGTAACTCATAATATCAGCAAACTTTTTGCAACATCAAGTAGATGATCCCCATTTCAGCCTAAAGTACTAGGATTCCTATGAGACAACCACAAAGGCGAAACATCGAACGCCATACAAACCACTCCAGATAACTCTGAAAGGAAACAGATGCGACGAAATAATTCACCCAAAATGATCATGCGCCGAAGTATCATAGACAGAACAAGTATGCATATTTCGGTAATTTAAGTGGACGTTTTGTAGAAACACTAATTATCCCAGGCCAGATTATATATCAAAAGCACATAATATTTTACACAATAACATGCAGCAGGAGCAATGGAGAGCACGAGTAGGATGATCCCTATAGGGATCATTTAGGAATTATAACATGCACCCACCACCATTTAGGAATTAGGAATTGCAAATTTTAATCACACGCGCAGAGGCAAGGAATTACATCCTTTCAGTAGCAAAGCTTCGGAGGGCTCGGCACAGAATGACTTCTTCAAGACCAAAACAAATGCTGCTGTTGATTGCTTTCAGAGACGATGTTCGCTCTTAAGATCAGAACGCAAAACACTTTCGTAGATGAAGATATAAAAGCGTATGAGAAGTCAACAGGTAACCACTTGGAAATTCTCGCTACAACGTAGTTGACTATCTGAGCTGTGCCTCGACAAGGATATTAGGAGTTTTCGAAACAACTAAGTTGCATTCCACCCTAAGAAACTATTCTTGGTTGGACCACCATGAAGGATAGACCTCAACATTCCCCGTCAGCATATTTCCTTAAAACTCTATAAAAGGACAACAATCAATGCACAAGAAAATCCTAAGCAAGACCACACAAACAACTATCCCAACCACAAGCGCCAAAGCGGAATTACCAATCACAATTCAGAGGCGTCACGCAGAGAAAAGCTGAATCAGAGTCGGCTCCACTTGTTGAGTTCGCATTGATAGGAATACAGTCGCAAAGTAGAGGCCCGAGTGCATTAACTCGCACGCTCTGTGCAGATTGTGGACTCACAAAACCCACCGCCTTCTCCCCGTCAAATTGCATCAAGAAGGCGAACACATGGTGCCCACCTGAAGCTTCCTAGAAACCCACACGGAGACTGAAACGTCGAGAGAACAAAGGTGGAAAATTTACCTTCCCCGTCCTTCCTTCGTGCCTGTCTCAGCGTCCTGCTGAAGAAGGGTGATGAAAAAGCAACAAATATCTGAGCGACGGTGGCGGGTTGACGACGCTGTTTCAATGGATTTAACAGGGAGGAAGGAAGATTCCATGGGGTCGATCATGAAGTTGAACCGACTCGAGATTGGATGCACATCTACGAACTACTTTGAATGATACTTATCTATAGATTTAAATGGGATTTCGATATTTTCAAATGAGAAACAATGTCATCGCGATCCCGAATCATGAGAGGTTCATCGGGTAAGATTATACTTAGAAAATCTAAGATTTGCGAAAATCTATCTAAGTGCCCATATGATGAGAGATACAAGATGTTTACGAATTTGCATCATAGTCACTTTCCAAAATTCAAATCAATCTTTGAATTTGATCCCGGGCAAATGTGAGATCGACATCCACCTAAAGGTTTGCTTCTTGATACATCAAAACAACAGCTTAAATTCACATCCTACTGCATTAGTGCAAAAGAACTTCTCAATTATTTTTCGAGAAAACTTCAAACAAGGACCCGAATTGCCCCCATTTTTTCAAATAAATGCATAAAATGGAATTTATTTTAAATAAGGTCTTAAAGTGGTGGAATCTTCTCAAATGAAGGCATGTAATGGCCAAATCGTCTCAAATAAGAACTTTTGGCCACATGGCGAGCATGTGACTATTTCGGCCATCGAGAAAGGGGCATTTTAGTCAAAAAAATTCTAAATATATAATTTTCTAAAATCTTTTATTTGTTTACTTTTCCTTTATTTTCCTTTTTTCCAATATCTTTTCTTTTTCTTTTTCTCCTTCCCTCCCTTGCCATAGTTGACCATAGCCGGCCATCGATGGCCTCCGCGAGGGTCACCCTCTCTAGATTCAATGAGGTGGTGAGGGCGTTCCTCGTAGGCATTGGGTGAGGGTCATTGAGTCTAGCAATGTTCGGCGAAGAGAAGAGAAAAAATTTTTTTTAAAAAAAACACTAAGGAAAAAGATAAAAAGGCCCTTCGACCAAAAAGGCCAAACCTTTTTTGAGACTAAGATAACTTTAGACTCTTATTTAAAACAAAATTCGCTCCATGCCATTATTTGAGATTATTTGGCCAATTCATGCCCTTATTTGAAACAAAGTTTACTTCAAGCTCTTATTTAAGAAAATAATTATACTTCAAGCTCTTCCCTAAATATCCTTTTGAAACTATGCAATAACTTAAAAAGTTATTTCATATTTGACCCGAAAAAATACTTATTTCAAAAACAATGAACCGTTTTAGTTATTGGGCTTTTGCTTCTTACCATGATGGATCAAGAAACAAGCCCAAAATCCAATTTTTTTTGTCAATAGGCCCAAATTGAAAAGGGGATTGGATCTGATTCCTAGCGAGCACGCGCAATATGTGACGTGTGCGCACGTATCCACTATCCATATATTGCCAAAAAAATAGAATTATAAATCGGATTACACAACGGCTGTAGTTGCCCTGTCGATATCTACGATTTGAAATAGGAGAGGTGAGGACTGGACAATCGAGAGTCTATCGAGTCTCAAATTTATTTTGTCCTTATTAAATCGGCGAGGAGACCCGTATTCATAATAAGAAGTTTTTGCGAAAAGTTAAGGTCTCGTTTATATTATGAAAACTGGATATACTACACGCCCCAGGCGATACGAAAACTAGAGGAAGTGAAGGCGGATTGAAAGGTGCATTGCAACCTAAAATCCAATCCATCTCGACACGACATCGATCGACTAGAACATATCAAATAAAAATTATAAAAAAAATTAAATTAGAGAAATTGCAAGCTTGAAGTGATCGAATGCGGCCAATCAAAACGATAAGCTCGAATTCCTTTGACACGATGGGTTGTGGGCCCACGTGCACGTTGATATGGCCCAATGGGTCCTCACGTGTCGGAGCCCCGGTCGCCGGGTTGGCTGATTTGACCCGGTCGACATTGGGGAAGCTTTTCTCTCCCCCACCTTTAGTTAGCATTTCTCCTATGCTCTTAGTATTGCTAAAAAAAACCACCACCTTCACATTGCAATGACCAAATTACCCTCCGATCCCTTCTCTCTTATTTTAGTATGAATCGAATCATGTTTAGTCGTCATTTTAAAGCTCCTCTTATTTTATGCAGAGTTTGATTTAAGGATAAAGTTAAGTCAAAAGATCTCGATTTAAGATAAATTCATGAGGAAGTGGGATCTCTTTAGGATCTATTCCGGCGTTTAAAAATTGGTTAATTGATAAAGATACATGTACTTGATGACCTGCCCAAAAAAGAGACCCAAATCCTAGTAAACCTGTTAAATGACGATTCAACATAAATTCTTCGCATTGGAACTAGGTCGATTTTGAAGTAGCTTTGTGATAATGTTAGACATTTTCATATTGAGGATGTAATTGTTACTATACTTTCGGCAAATCTTCGAAGAAAAAGAAACATGTATAAGCCTAAAATTCAAATTGTAATATGTGATAAGACCCAATTTATGTTTCCATCGGAAAAGATAAGGATATAACAAATTTGGAGCCCATCACATTAAATTCCAATAGAAATATTAAGGAGGAAAATGAGATTGAAAGATTAAGGCTGTGTGCGATGCCAGGCGAGGTGTTGCGGCCCTAGCTCACAGCCCGGCGAGGGCTAGGCAACCCTTGCCCAGAGGCCGATGAGGGCCCCGTGACCCTCGTCATTTGCGAAAAGAAAAACCAAAGAAAAAACGAAAGACTACAAAAAAAAATAATAAAAACATTCGAAAGATATATTGAAATATTATTAAAGATTGTCCAAGTCAATACGGCGGTGCCACGCACGTACGACGCCACGTTTACATTAGTGATTCTCGGCAAATATGATTCAATTGGCAAAAAAAAGGTAAAAAATTCTAGGAGTCAATTGATAAACTTAAAAAGTTTTTGATCGAATTGACGAAAGTGAATAGGTTTATGATTTTTTGGATAATTTTTCTACCCAATTTATGCTTCCAACATGGGAAAGAGAACCAAAAAGAGAAGAATATAATAAATTTGAAGCTCATCACTCTAAATTCCACTAGAAAGACTAAGGGTAATTTTGTCTATTTAGACAAAAATGAGATGGATGGAGACAAAATTTGGTTGATCCGTCTTTCGACACGAGTCAAATGTCAGTCCACTTGGCGATATTCAAGCAAGTTTCGCATGTGGTCCCATTATCTTCGCTCCTCTTTGGAAAGAACAGGTTGTAATATCTCCCGGGCTACAGTTTTAGAGTTGGACTTCTGCTTTTGTCACTAACTGGATTTGAACCAGCGTTTCCAGATGCGAAAAGGACCCCAGAACTATTCCAATGAGTCCTCCTATGGTAAACAATTAGGCCGATCGGGTGTCTTCTTCATTCAAGCGACGATACAGAAAACGAACGAAACGAAGTGAGGGGCTGTGTCTTGCCCAAAAACTTTCTTTATTCACATTGGAGAAAGACCCTCCCGCGGCAAGGTTTTACACATAGGGCCAGCTACTTTCTTTATCTCGCTTGCCGTTGGTCCGTATAGCGCCTTTCGATTGGGGTCCGTCCCCAAAGTTAGACCGCTTGAGTTATATTTATTTTATAGTCTCTACTCAATCAATCCGCGTAGCTTCCAAGGATCACTATTGATGCTTAAACTGGCAGATCAACCTCATCAATCAAAATTGGAACTGGAATTGGAACAGCGCGAGGAAGTAAAACTCAATCTTGACATCATCGGAAAAAGTCAATGTCGATCCCGGCGCAACCCTATCAAGTACCCCCACATTGACTAATGTTTACCTCATTACACTCGAAAGATCATAGTATTTAAACCATATTCCTGCCGTAGATTAGCAGTCTAAGCCGTAATTAACACGTTTCCTAGTTCTCTGTGGACCGTAGATCGCCACCCCCGTTCGCCTTCGATCGCGACTGATTTGGACGTGTTCCTTCTTCGTCTTGGCTTGTTGGACTTTGAGGTTTTCCTCTTCTTCTTCTTCTTCTTCTTTCATTCTTATTTCCCGTTTTAATCTTCCTCTTCCATAGTTGAATGAAAGCCACGAGATCAAGCCACTCAACGCATTGAACAAATGCCCAGGCTAGCCAAACGTTCGTTCACGACATGATTAGAGTTCGCGGTCTTGTAAAAAAAACTGTAAGCTTTATGCTGATCTCACCTTGCATGCTTCTTCTGCTCCCTGTTTTCTCCATTCTTGGGATTGTGGAGTTGAAGACTTGGTTGGAGCAGCACCATCGTTCTTCTTTTATATTATCTCTTGAGAAGCATCATACTGAATTTATCTTTGTTTCGATTTTGCCACTTCTTCTTAAGTTAGGATTAGACCTGCCTTTCCTCTAATTATTGTTAAATAAAGACTAAGATAGTTCGCCTCGCAAAAAAAATAAAAAATTGAAGATTTATATTCTTGTGAGGACCCTTAGATGTCCATAAGTCTAGGGTGTTCACATAAAGGATCGTTACGAAAAATCGCTTCCGGCACGTGTCCATGATATAGAATTTGCAAGTCTATAAAAATCCACACGAAAGCTTCTCACACGCAACGGTATAAGCTTGCTTGTGTGATTGGAGTAGGAGTTGTAATGTAATTTTCATCGATATAATAATATTAACAATAAAATGGGCCGCATCAGTCGAAATAGAATTAAAACTTATTATAATTGTATTTTTGAAAGTCTTGATCGGCTTCTCGAAGTAAGGTGAATTGATAGCCTTAACAACAAAAAAATAATAGGAATATTAATCCGCTTTTTTAGGTTAATATCAGCTTCGAATAAATGAATCTTTCGTCACGGTTGATGTCTTTTTAAAAAGACGTCGGCATATTCTGAAAATGAGATTTTTTTTGCGAACGGGTAGAAACATTCTCACCTCGAATCATATTAGAGAATACAACAATTCTTATAAAATGATAAGTAACAATAAATAATCGTATTTTATCAAAACTTTTGTCAATTAATCAAGATAATCATTTTATGCCTAGAATTATATTCTTCCCACTCGCAACGCACCTCCAACTCTCGAGTCTATAAAACCACAGAGACGAACTCTCTCTGTTCTCTCATTGCCTCTCCCTCAGTCTCTCTCTCTCTTTCTCGCTCTCTTCTCTCTCTCCCCCCATCTGCCACCGTATCTTCTTCACTTGCGATCCTTTTCCTTGTCGACAGTCTCTCTAGGCTCCTCCAAAAATTTTGTGAGCTTCCGAGTGATGGGTGTGTCCTGCCGGTGCTCCCACACGTCCCACATCACCGAGATCATCATGACCAGCTTCTTCCGCCACAAGTCCTAAGCCCTTTGGCTCTCCAATTTCAAGACTCCTTCTTTTTTCGTTTCGCCCGATGGCGTCGAGCTAGAAACCAATTCGACCCAGAAAAAAAAAAGCACGCGGATCGTCCATGGCGGGTGGTGGTTGTGGGGGTTCGGCGGCGATCGCGTCTTTGCTTCAGAACCAACGAGTCTCTTCCTCTTCCGACGCCTTCTTCTTTTACGGGTCTTCTTTTTCTCTGGGTATGAATTCTGTGCTCTTTTCCATACATGACTCGCTTTTTTTCTGCATAATCTGTGCATTTATGGCTATGAACATGTTTATGATTGGACAATCTGGGGTTCGTTGACATATGGGTATGTATCGTGCGAGTTTTGTTGGCGTCTCTTTTTTTTTTTTTTCCTGGGTCAAAATCTTTTGTTGGGGTTGACTGGCTGAGTCTAGTTAGAAAGATCAACAGGCATGTTGATTTGATGGAGAGTTTATCCTGCAAAGATCCTTACCCGGTTAAATCGTGATACATGTGATGGGATTTACCGAAGTTGCCGGATACAGAGTACTCTGTCGTCGCTCGATCGGAGGATGAATGGTTAAAGATTCGCTGAATTTCATTCATCAATAAAGTTTAATGGAGGGTCACAATGCGCCTTGTGAAAAGATGCTCTTTTGAGCACGGATCTCACACCCCCGTCTTCCATCAGTACTGTCGTTCTCCTGGCTTTCATCAGCCATTAATTTAGCAGCATGGAGTGAACTGCTAGTGTTTGCATTCTAGATCTGTTGTTCTGAGGTGCTTCTAATGGGCTACTTTCAATCTCAAACTAGACCCGTAAAGAATAATAACTCAGGTGACACAGAGGTTTACGTTTACAGCCCTTGAATTTCCCACAAACCATAATCGCTTTTGAAGGCTGTGAAGATTTTTGTTTGATCAAGCAGTATATGACTTGTGTGACTTATAGGAAGAATTTAGTTCTCTAAGATGGAAGCATTTTCGGGGTGTTTCATTGCCGGCTGTTCTGTGGTTCAGGATCAAGATCCATGGTGAGTTTCGAAGATGCTAACGGTGTGAATGAATCGAAGAACTCCTTTTTCCAAGCGTTTGATCACCATGAAATTGGGGAGGAAGACTTGGACGATTATTTCCATCAACCTGAGAAAAAGAGGAGGTTAACGACTGAGCAGGTCCATTTCCTAGAGAAGAACTTCGAACTGGAGAACAAGCTCGAGCCAGAAAGGAAGATCCAGCTCGCTAAGGACCTCGGTTTGCAGCCCCGGCAAGTTGCCATATGGTTCCAGAACCGCCGGGCCCGATGGAAGACCAAGCAACTGGAGAAGGAATACGAAGATCTGCAAGCTAGCTATAACAGCCTCAAGGCTGACTGCGACAGCCTCCTCAAGGAAAATGATAAGCTCAAAGATGAGGTGAAAACTTTACTGAAACATTCAAATACCAAATTCCCAATTACTGTGAAATCGTACTATTCTAGTCGAATGGTTTAAAGATTCTAGGATTAACTCACATAGCACAATAGCCACTGGTTCATTGCTTTTGCGGGACTTCTGTCATCGTATCGGCTCGAGTGTGGAGGGGATTATTGAGAAATGAGGAAGAACTTGGAGCCTTTTGAATATTTAGCTTTGAATATGCTAACATGGTCAAGATGTCACTCTGCAGGTTCTTGTCCTTACGGACAAGCTTCTTATCAAAGCAAGAGGAACGAAAAATTCTAAACCAGCCAACGCATCATCTCTTGGACCACTAGAGAATCCCGTCGCGTGTTCCAACGACGAAGAAGAGAGAATTTCGACGGTGCCCTTTAAACAGGAAGATATCTGTCCGGGCAAAAGCGAGATATTGGATTCCGACAGTCCAAATGGTGGTTATTCTCCGCTAATAGAGCATGGCGATTCCTCCTATGCTTTCGAGCCCGACCTTTCGGATACATCCCTGGACGAGGAAGACGTCCAGAATGAGAACCTACAGCATCCCTGCGTCTTTCCGAAGCTAGAAGAGACTCAAGATGATTACCCCATCCCGTCCGCAAACTCATGCCATTTCGGATTCGCCCCTGAAGATCAGGCCTTCTGGCCCTGGCCTTACTAAGCAATATTGGTATCTCTTTGCTTGTTTCTTCCATGAAACTGGACTTCTTGTGAATTATGAATATAAATATGCAATCAACTTCATCAATGGAGCTCAATGCAGATTTGATGCTGTACTCTGCAGTAGTTTTTACTCTTTCCAGCCAAAAATCATGCTGGTAGTTGTAGACCCCACCTTTTGTTGCCGTGCAACTATCCGTGTATCGAAAGAAAGTTTGTCCGCAATCTCGATCATCTGATGTTCCGATACCTGAAAAGGCGCGAATGCTATTTGACATGATGTGTTTGTGCATGATGGAGGGAACCATCGCCACTCCGATGGTCCGACCAACGCATGCTTAAAAACCTTGCCAATGCTTAGAGATTGGGGAATGCCCGAGATTCCCGTGGCGCTTGTCTCCTCTTTCCGATGGCCGTCCGATCTACGGTTATCAGTGTCCAGATTCCAGAGACTATCAAAGAACTTCCTTTGGAGCTGTTAAGATTTTAAGGAATGTCATTTTCAAATGGTTCCATTTCTTATACCTTGAGACAAGGTCTTGAGTCTTGAGGTGGTTCACTTCACTTCATGCCACCGTATGGGAACTTCTTCTGACGAGAGTATTTAATCATGTGGAAGTTGGGAAATCTTAATTGAGCTTAATACATTATTAGCGCAGATGATTAGAGCATAATTAGCTGGTGGCCCTCTCCTTTAATGTTGATGTTGTTGTGGGTCGAGGTGCCCTTTAGACTAGACCATAGAGGTCGCTTTTAGACGTGAGCATTTTCTAGAAGGGAAGGATTAATTAATCCGGGGTTAGTGGTTTTAGACCTGTAAAGGTCTTAATCAGTGTCATGATTTAACTTTTCTTTTTTTTTTTTTTTTTTGGGAGGCGGTTGCCTTTTGAAAGTTGCACATTTAGCACCTGAGGTGAATCTTTTCGTACATGTTCATGAATGAGTTTCTTTATGTCTCTTTTGTGATAAAAGGCGTACGTGCTCGCACGGTGCTCTGGTGATTGTATCGATGAATTTATTTGAAATCTCGATAAGCAAATATTATAAGGTCTTAATCACGAGATGTGATGTGCGATCCCGGACAAAAAATGTTTCTCATATAAATGAATTTATTTATATCCTCGTGCTCGCATGGATCACATAAAGTTTACTTTTATGAAATTTCACTAATCGAATAAAAAAGGTTGTAAATGAGCTATCGCCCGCACTTAATTTATCATGTCTTTCGACGGCTTAATGCGAGAGATCATAATCATCTATCTAAGTGTACAGATCACATGTTGTTTAACGTATTAAGCCTTTATGTTATAAAAGAAAACTGAATCCCTTCCACACTCACGTCATTTCGAGTGCTGAAGAAGAAAAAACTGCAAAGTCGCATGGATATGTAAAATACAGGATTTCCAACCCTAGCAGGAAAAAGAGGAAAATGGATACATCAATTTCAAGTGAGTAAACAAAATTTCATGCTCGATCTCATGGATACATATCGAATACTGTGGAAAGGAGGCAATTCGAGACACATTCCAAGTGGCCGACTTTTAGCGGAACATATTAAGGGGTTTCGTTAAAAAAAAATTCGCGAAAATCCACGCTGTACCAATGGGCACTTGCCACGTGTGCGTGGGGGGTGAAACCTCGCCCGAAACGACAGGGTCCAATGTCCACGTCGGACCATTCGCAATCGCGGGCATTGTTTCCAAGAAACGATACCGTGGAATCTGCAACTTGGTGGGCCCAACGACGGTGCCGTTTCGCCGAGCACGTGGCAGACGATCCTGAATCGATTGGCTAATCAACGGGGGGCGGAAGAAAAAGGAGGACATCGGGGCCCACCACCAATTGTTCTTTCCGTCGAAGCAGATAAGAATGGGACGTGCAGGATGTGGACCGGGTGGGTCCCCTTGATTCGCGGGGCGGGCCTCGGCGACGGTGACCTTACCGAGTGGGGGTGGCACCGGACGGAGCGGGTCTCTCGTGAATCGGGTCCATCCACCCCGTTGATTATGTGAATCCCATACGGGTCGGATTTGTGAAACCCACGCAACCAATAATCGTGGTTTGAACATGGTAGGTCGATGGTGGTTGGTGAACGTTCCATGTATGCAGTTGAATTACTCATGATCCATATGCAGTTGGACAATACATGTAGTGCAAAATTACACTACCCTTTCCCCTCAGAAAGTGCGATTTCACCTAAAAAAAAATCTGCCAATCGGAGATACATTAATGATATTATCCTAAAAAAAGCTCGTACCCCTTACGAAATTAAACACCCAAAAATTGTTTTCACTTTCTATCAAAATATTTAAGCATAAATTATTGACAATCATTTTTTAAAATATAATTTTAAATTATTTATTTTTCGCGAAATAAAAAGAAAATCCTTGATAAGAGTTCAATTTCTCAAAAGAGAAAAACTAGACAAACACACTTTCTACAAAGAAAATAAGAGAAACTCGGGATAAGAAATTCTAGATTGAAACTCCTTAGGGATTAATTGATGCGGCCTTGCTATGGAATTTCACTGTGCTCCGTCTTCCCAAATCTCCGAGTATGCAAATCAAGCGATAATGCTTTCGCAAGGATTCGAAATTTTTTAGGTCAAATATTTTCTCAGAAGATTAAGTTAACTCGAGATAATGAAAGTTTCAAAATGATTTAAGTGTTAATGGACAATTGTATCCATATGATATCATGTCCAATAACTAAGGAATGATCGAAGAAGACGCCATCGAGGGAAACTAAAGATAATAAATACGTAAAGAAAGAAGTGATCCAATTAAAAACTTAACGGCGGAGAAGGTATCCGCCGTCCACGACCAAATCATGCCCGGTGATGAACTCCGACTCATCCGACGCCAGAAACAGCACGGCCTCCGCCACGTCCCTGGCCTTCAGCATCCCTCCGCCTTTCAACGCCATGGCCGGCTCATAGTACCTCTCCACCTCCTCCGTGCTCATCCCCCGAGCGCGCCGCTCGTCAGCCGCGTCGCCACCGCGTACGGCGACACGCAGTTCACCCTGATCCCGTGCGCCCCGAGCTGGACGCTCGCCGACCTCACTAGCCCCACCACCGCGTGCTTGGACACGTGGTAGTCCGTCCGCCGCACCCCGCCGCAGCTCCCCGAGACACTTCCCGTGCACAAGATGCTGCCCCTCACGTGCCCCTCGACCATCGCCCGCGCCGCGTGCTTCACGCACGCCGCCACGCCCCGCACATTGATAGCCAACAGCCGATCGAACTGGGAGAGTTCGAGGTCGAGGATCTTCTGGTCGGAGGGGCTCACAACCCCAGCGTTGCAGAACATGACGTCGAGGCGCCCGTGGGCCTGGACCGTCGTCCGGACGAGGGCCTCGACTTGGTCTTCGTCGGCGACGTCGCAGCGTGCGAAGGTGCAAATTTCGGCCCCGATCGAGGCGGCGACCTGCTCGCCGAGGGCGTCCTGGACGTCGGCGATGACGACCGCGCGTGCCCCGTGGGAGGCGAAGAGGCGGGCGGTGGCCTCGCCGATGCCGCCGGCGCCGCCGGTGACGATGGTCACCTTGCCTTGGAGCTTTGTCTTGGAGTCGGACATTGCTTTTCTGGGTGGACGCTGAGGAATATCAAAGATAAGAGTGGTGGGCGTGTTTTAGGTCTGAATCTTGACCCTCTGAATCAACTTTTTTATTTATTTCAAATGAAAATTGCTGGAAAATGTACCAGACCAAAAAAAATTATTTATTTTCTATTTTTTTAATGTTACTTTACATTGGACCTGAGTAAAGTTTTTAAACTATTTCTTCCGAACTACATGACATAAATGAAAAGAAGAAAAATATTTTCTCTCAATTTAGAGAGTGATGATGGGAAAATAAACTTCATATCATCTTCGAATGATTACTATTGAGTAGGATCTTATGGTAGTGTGCCGTCCGAAGTCGAATCTTGAAATTTTAACTCCCGCATTGTTGACTTATGTTTTGCACAATATTTTTAAATCGATTTCTTGGTGACGTACCATTAGCTCAAAGACACCGAAGTTTTCTAACTTATCTTTTTAAATCAACCCACTCGGATATGTTTTATGATTTATTATTTTTCTACCCCGGATTGTTCATAGACATTTAAAATATTCCGTAATCGAATTCAAATACGAAATTTTTTTTAAAGTATTTATTACGCGACAAATCAAATTTAACGTAATATTAACATATCCCAATCAGTCCGTATTCCATTGACGTGTCCATGCTTTAAGGTGTCCATGTTTATTCATTCTTTCATCATTTTGTTTGAATACCAAGAAAAAGCTCATATGTTTTGGGAAAAATTTCAAAAAAGGGCTCGAGGTGGTCCCGTTTTTACCGAATAAAGGGCATAGAGTAACGATCGTTTGAAATAAGAAAGCATAAGTGTTCAAATTATTTC
Source organism: Rhodamnia rubescens (assembly GCA_021437795.1). Lineage (NCBI taxonomy): Eukaryota > Viridiplantae > Streptophyta > Magnoliopsida > Myrtales > Myrtaceae > Rhodamnia > Rhodamnia rubescens. The sequence goes on along the minus strand of JAILYA010000005.1, from coordinate 4,674,999 downwards.
AAAAATAGCTTATTGGAGGGGCATTTTTATCTTTTAATCTTTTTGCCTTTTCTTTTCTGTTTTTTGTTTTTTTGCCCTTTCCCCTCCCCTCCTGTTCATCATGTCCCCGAGGACGACTTCTTCATGGGAATGTCACCGAAAGACTGCGTCGCTCGTTGCCCACTGCCACCGCCACCGACTCCCCAAGCTCGCCGCTCCTTGGACCTCCCGCCCGGCAACCATCTTCCCCCTCGGCCCGGCGGCCCCCTCCTCTCCCTCCTCCTGCGGCCGGGCTCCCGCCGTTGACGAAGAGCTACTCTACAAAGCTCTATCAGTCTCGCAATCAATGCATTAATCTCTCTCTCTGCGTTGTTTTCTTCTTCATCGGCTTTCCTCTCCTCCAGAACTGCTCACATCTTCCTCTCATTACTCTCCTTAGATCACACCTCCATGAAAAAGCTTCGTCTCGACTCTTCTCAGCTGTCCTCCTCGGCTCGATCCGCCCACCAAATCCATCTCCAGTCCTCCCCAATCCCACCCCCTAAACCACCGACAGAATCTCAATATTTCTCATTGTCCGTCGCACCTTCCCTCGCGTCGCGCCCACTCTTCGCAACGTTTTACCCCAGGAGCCGCCAAGAGCACCCGAATGCCGCGGTCGTCGGCTTCGGCCGTCGTCCTGCTCGTCGCCATCGCGGTGCTGCTCGCCGGCGTCTCGGTGGCTGCGGAGGAGGAAGTCGTCACGTGCTCCGGCGTGGTTCCAATGAGCGACCGTGTGGACAGGATCTCCATCACGAACTTCGGCAGCGTCGGCGACGGGCGGACGCTGAACACCAAGGTGTTCAGGGAGGCCGTTTACCAGATTTGGCACTTGTACCGGCCCGGCGGCACGCTGCTGTACGTGCCTCCTGGGGTGCACTTGACGGAGAGCTTCAACCTCACGAGCCCACATGACGCTTTACTTGGCCAAAGGCCCTGTCATCAAAGCCACTCAGGTAAATTCTACTGTTTGGTACGAGCAGAAGCTTGCGGAGAGGAGCGGGCCGCCGGGCCGAGGGGGCAGATGGGTGTCGGGCAGGAGGTCGAAGGAGTTGAGCTTGGGGAGTCGGTGGTGGTGGCAATAGGCAACAAGCAGTGCAGGTCTTTCGGTGACATAGAGGACGTGCTGGGGAAGATGATGAACAAGAGGGAGGGAAAAAAAAAAAAAGAAAAAGCAGAAAAGAAAAAGCAAAAAGATTAAAAGACAAAAATGCCCTTCGAGTAGGCTTTTTTGAAATAATTTGAAAGACTTCGCGCCTTATTTGAAACAATGTTCACTCTAGCCCTTTATTCGAAAAAATGAAGGACACTTTGGCCCGCTTTTGCAATTTTCCCTATTTTTTTAGAATTTTAGTTTTTTTTTTTCGTATGATTGACTATTTTCTTATCAGGGAGTACAGGCAAAGTAATGAATCACTATTATAATAATATCAAGTTACAGGTAAACCATCGTCGTTATCTCTAACGTCTCCGTCTCGTTTGGTGTGCCCATTTTCAACTCCCAAAGGAAACGTTTATAGCCGAAGGCAGCACAGCTTTAGATAATTTCATGCAATTGAGTCGATCGATATTTTCATTAATCAGACCATCTTAAAAACGAAAAAAATGATAAAATTAACCCATAAATTTTGACATAGTTTGCAAGGTAGACCCATGAACTTCGATGTGTTTAATATGATCCATGACTTTTAAATTTACATGTATAATGTCAATCCCCAAAAATTAAATTCATTCAATATTATTCTCGAATTTCTACAGTATATTCAATTTAGTCCCTAAATTATATGTAAATTTTCTTAAATTTAAAGAGAAATATTAAGCATTTTCGTATAATTTAAGGACTAGATTAAGCATAAATCAAAATTTTAGAGATTATATCGAATAAATTTAAAATTTCAAGACTTTATATTAAATAAATTAGAAAATTCAGAAATAATATTAATTAAAATTTAAGGAACAATTGATGTCCTTGTCCGTTCCCAAAAGAAAAAAAAAGAGGTAAGAATTGTCGACGGGGACTTTTCGGAATCGGTGGGTCCCGCATGGACGAAAGAAGTTTCTTCGCTTCTGGATGGCGTCCGAGACCAAAATTGCTATTCTCATGTTCATTGGTACTGGCAGCGATAGCGCCCCCCGTGAACATCGTCCTTCGCTCTTTCTTGTTTTTTCATCAGCACGTAGTTTCGAGATTTCAAATTAGCTCCGAGAATCGCAAATCAACGCGGAAAATAGTTTTCAGTTGGCCATTGATGAAGACGGGTCATTCCGGCGACCGCCCTCGCTCGCCGTCCGTCACTCAGTCCTTTTCGACGTATCTCAAGCAGAAGTTGCAATCGATCAACTCCCTCTGTCTCAAGCTCGAAAAGGAACCCGCACCGTCGGGCCCGGGGCAGGGCTCGAAGCCCGGATCGTCCGCGGCCACGGAGGTCGCCGCGCCGTGCGGTCACGACACCGTCCTCGAGGGGCCGTGCGCCGATTGCTGCGAGGTCCTCGGAGATCGCGGCCACGGCCGGGATTTCGGGTACTTGGTGGAAGGGCTGCGGCTCTCGGCGGCCGAGGTCGCGGGGTATCGCGAGTCGTGGAATCTCGCGGATTCCAAGAAGCTCTGCTTGGTTCTTGATTTGGACAACACGCTGGTGGATTCAATCTTAGTGTCGCATTTCGCACCGGAAGATCAATGCTCGTTGGATGCTGGATACACTGCATCAAATGGTACGCTTTTTGTGCTACAAGATCTGCCCCTGGTGACCAAATTGCGGCCGTTCGTGCGGGAGTTCCTGCGGCAAGCCAGCGACATGTTCGAGATGTACGTGTACACGATGGGCAACCGGGAGTACGCGTCCACGGTGGTCCATCTGCTCGATCCGGAGGGAGCCTACTTCGGGTCGAGAGTCATCTCGCGAGAATTTAGCACCTCTTCCACCTACAAGAGCCTCGACCTCGTGCTGGCGCCGGAGAGTGCGGTCCTCATCTTGGACGATACCGAAGAAGTCTGGCCGGATCATAGGAAGAACTTGATACCGGTTTCGAGTTACAGGTACTTCGATTTGGAGACTAGTCCCGAGGAGGGCGTGGATTGGAGGATGTACGCCCAGACGAAGATCGACGAGGATGAGGACGGGGGCGTGCTGTCGTCTATACTGAGGGTGCTGAAAGACGTGCACAGGGAATTTTTCGACCCCGAGCACGGGGCCAAGGGTTGGGACAAAAGGGACGTGAGGAAGGTGCTAGCCGGGGCGCGGTCTAGGGTCCTCAAGGGTTGCGTCCTATCGTTTAGCAAGATCGTCGCGTCGGGATCGGAGTCGGATCGGCTCCGGGCCGCCTCGGAGGAGCTAGGAGCCAAGTGCAAGACGGGCCTCGGGTCGTCGGTGACGCACGTGGTGGCTCTGGGCGTGGAAGAAGAGAGCTCGAGGTGGGCTAAGCGAGAAGGGAAGAAGTTGGTATCGCCGGATTGGCTATGGGCTGCTTATTATCACTGGCAGAGAAAACCAGAAGATGAATTCTCATTGTCATCGGAAAGTTAGAATTAGATCGTGAAAAATTTCCTTTTTGTTTTTTTTTTTTGTTTTTGGTTTCATTTTCATGTGTTTGTTTTTTTTTACTTAAAATGGATTTATCTTGAATTTAAGAAAGTTTCAATGTGGTGGACCAGTTGTTGTAACTGTAAGTTCTTAGACTCTTAGGTAAGGCGATGCTTTATTGACTTTTGATTGGGACTGTTGAAATTTCTCCAGCCGATGTCTCTGTCTTGGAATCTTTACTTTGATTTTTCTTGGCGTGTAGCTTCGGATGGTCCACGAATTTGTGTTTTTCCTAGGGTTGATGAGGCCGTGCATAAAACTAGGAGGAAATTGACTAATTTGTTTCCACCTCTTTAAATTGATGGCAACTTATCAAAACTCAATTCATACGAATGGTTGGACATAGTTTCGTTAAAATCAGATAAGATATCCAACCGCGGGTGCCGGACCTTAGGGTCCAATTTTCAAAATCTTATTAATATGCAAGGGTGGAGCATTAGGCCGCTCACAAGGGCCAATTCAAAATTAAAATCGAAATCGCGTGTCCGGTCCTCGGGCGGATTCATGGAACTGGTCCCACTAGGCAAATAGAGACGATCAAGAGCAAGAGAGGGAGGTGAAACGGAGCAGAGTAGGGAGGAGAGAAAAAAAAAGAAGAAAAGTTAGATAAGACGAGCGAGTTTCGAAACGAGTGGGGGCAGGTTCAGGCCCGATTATACCACGGTTCCCTAAGAACCACCATTCGGGGTAGCTTCCGGTTCCTTTGCACACTCCTAATGCAAACTACATATGGAGATAGAATGCAAGTCTTCAATCACCACTTTCTTCCAATAACCTTCATTTGAACTCTAAGATGACTGATGCTGAAACGAAGAGTTGAAAAATAGTAACTTTTTAATTGATCGGAAAAAGAGCTACTGGCCGGAACCGGGAGATGGCCATGGCTGGCTCGACCGGAAGGGCTGGTGTAGGAATCCACCGTCCACCACCAGATCGTGCCCCATCACGAACGCCGCCGCATCGCTTGCCAGGAACAATGCCGCCTCCGCCACGTGCCGTGCTTTCATTGGCTCCCCGCCTTTCAGGCACACGTACTGCTCGTACGCCCTCTCCGCCTCCTCCGCCTCCATCCCCAGCATGCCGCACAGCCCGGGCGTCGCCACCGCGTACGGCGACACCGAGTTCACGCGGATCCCGTCGGCCCCCAGCTGCACGCTCGCCGACCTCACCAGCCCGGCCAGCGCGTGCTTCGACATGTGGTAGTCCGTGTTGCGGGCCCCGCCTGTGCGCCCAGTCACGCTCGACGTGCACACGATGCTTCCCCTCACGCGCCCCTCCACCATCGCGCGCGCCGCGTGCTTCACGCAGGCGGCCATCCCTCGCACGTTGACCGCCATGACCCGGTCGAGCCGGCCCAGGTCGAGGTCGAGCACGGTCTGGTCGCAGCCGCTCACGACGCCGACGTTGCTGAACATGACGTCGAGGCGGCCCCAGAGGCTGACGGTCGATCGGACCAGGGACTCCACCTGGAGCTCGTCCGTAACGTCGCAGCGTACATAGGTGCAGTTGCTGGTGCCGATGGAAGCAACGACTTCTTGGCCCGTTTCTTGGACGTCAGCGATGACGACCACGCGAGCGCCGTGGGTGGCGAAGAGCCGAGCGGCCGCCTCGCCTATGCCGCTGGCGCCGCCGGTGACGATGACCACTTTGCCTTGGAGTTTATTCATTTTGGAGCTGTTGCCGATGGTTTCGGCCATTTCCAGGGGCCGAGAGGAATATTGTTTTTGCTTTGAATTAGCAGGAAAGTTTGTATTGGGGGGCCAAGAGGAAGAAGACAAACTTTCGGGACGTCGCATCGAAATTTTTTGGCCCCACTTTGGTAAATTCCGGCAGAATTGCCATTTTATTCAAACCCTCGAGATTATTTCTGGATTTTGATTTGTCCTATTTTCTCGATTATTATTCAATATGATCCCGAATATTAGCCTAATGATCAATATCATCTTCGAATTTTTAATTTGTTCAATATACTATATAAAATATTTTCATATAGTTTGAGATTATATAATTTTTTTTTATCGAAAGAAAAATACCATTCATATATTATAATAATAGTTTAGAATTACATCTTTCAAATATAGAAAATTCTAAATCATTGCTAAGTAGGGCAAAAAAAAAAAAATCATTGCTAAAAAAAAAAAAAGCAAAAGCCAAAGCCAGAGAGCAAATAATAAAATACATTATCATCTCTCCGGAATAGATTAAAACTTCAACAGGCGTCGGATTTAGTAATGAGCGACACTCCAATATCTCTCACTTCACTTGCAATGGCTTAAGACTTGCGTAATAGGTACAACGTCTTTACCACTATTTTTGCATAGATACACCACACAAATCAAATACATGTGGATCAATCGCTTGCGGGACTACATTGAATATGCAAAAAAAAAAAAAAAGTGGGTTCTAGAAGACGAGCTTGTTCACATTTATTCAACGCGATCCATGTTTCGCCCACATTTCGTACCGACAAGATTGCCATTAGGCCATTCTATGACGAAGGTGTGGTCGTGCTCAGAAGACAAAGCTTGTCCGCTGATGGGGAAGCTTGGTGGGAAGGCCATCAAAAGAGGCAGGAGGAAAGGTCGGTTCAACTTCAAAACCCGGCGTGGCCATGAAATTTAACAGGAACCTAACTTCTGAAACTTAGAGCATTCGGCATAATAAGAACTCAGATTTTCTCTTGAACATACAGATCATCCAAAAAGCCTGAGGGCTAAGAGACTCCCCGAAACATGTTCTGAACGCAGATTGAAGCGAGATTAGATTAGACGGTCGAGAAGAAACTTGATGAGAAGAACCACTCTAATCGAATGAATAAAGATTATTTGCTTCTGCCTTTACGAGTTTATACACTCGTCCGGGCGGCCGAGAATCTTGAAGTACCTAAGAAACGCGAACATTTCGTTGCAGAAAGATTATCCCTTGTGTCCCCAGCGGTATCGAATTTTGATTCCTCCACCATAACCACCAACCCGGAAGTGAAACAAGCCCCAGAATCCGATCTAACCACGCTCCCATCAGTGCCACTCTACATCAACTGACCATGACCAGATATAATTGAAGTGTTTCGCAAGCGTCCTGCATCCTTGGATGGCAATCTTGACAGGAATTTGGTGTTCTCAAGTTCCTTGAATAGACTTGTTCCTATGAATGGTGTTGTGGGTACATCCAAAATGTTCGATGCATTGTTGCGATTGATTTGGTCCGATAGAAGAAGTTTCGGTTACTGTGCTCAGACTCAAAACCTCAGTTGCCAGAAGAACAAGAAAATGCATTGTCCATCTCACATTAGCGCCCATTATGCCGTATTGCAGTCATGACTACTGTATAGATCATAGTGTCTGATAAAATCTATGGACTACGACTCCGAATTTAGTGTGGTTGGTTTTGTTCCTGTATAGGCGACATACTAATTACGGTATTAAGCTCGCTCAGATGCACTTTTCTCAACTGGATGTTTTATTTCCATGCAACAGATTGGATACAGCATACAGCAAACAAGACAAAAGCATAAACAAATGATGACACCAACATGACTGAATTATTCAAGCTAGAGTGCAGTTTCCAAGGTGGAACCAGGATTCAGTCCTCATAGCTTGCTGAAACTGATTTCAACTTTATCAGCCGGTGTAGGGTGCGGAAGATAGACGAAACCCGCGTCCGAGTTCAGCAATTCCCACCTGATAGTTGCCAAACATTGTGGTGAATTTAACGGTATGATGAACTGGAATTTTTTCTAGTCAGTTAGCGAAAGGTTCGGTTTTCTCTTACTTGTATCCTACTGATAGATGATGCAGTAAAATCGCCAGTTGAACCCTCGCTAGCATGTTCCCTGCGCAGATTCTCGATCCCCCTCCAAACACTTGGTATGCCCCCGGCTTCACAGATTCCTGAAGAACACGACCGAGTGTTACATCAGTTTTGCCTGAAAGAGAACCCAGTAGGAAGAAAAGGAAAAGGAATGGTTTGTTCGATGAAGCATGATTGATATCGAGCCTTACATTCCACCTGTCTGGATTAAAGCACATTGGGTCATCGAAGTTTTCCGGATTCGTGTGGAGGTATCGGAGCCACAGAATCACTTTCCATCCCTTTGGTATCCTATAACCTGCACAAATTTCAGGCATCATTACTGCATAACTCTAACTCATATTGCTCAGGCAGGAGTCGGCGGTCACCACCGACTCTGACACAGTGCAAGTGGCAACAGTACTTGTAACATAATGTATCTAAGTCGGAACAATGTAATGCACCGGTTGCAGAGAAAATCTGTGACATAGGTTACAAATGGTCTTGGTAAAATCACAATCTGAAGATCTATTCCGTGGTAGAGCTGCGGGCTGTAACACATAAGCTAATACTATCATCTATCTGCAAGACCAGGATAATTCCACACCTTGGTAGTCGACGTCCTTTGTGGCTGTTCTGAATATAAAAGCTGAAACATTGGCCATTCTTATTGTCTCCTCCACTACCTGTGTGTCACTAGTTGTCAGCTTAACAAATTTGCAGTCAAATGGTTGCTCCAACTCTAAAAGTCCTCCTGGGATTTTACCATGTTAGTGTATCTCATGTTCGAGATGTCTTCGGCCGTGATGAACTCACCCTTCTTGTTCCGGCTAAGGGACACGTTCTCTTCCTGCCATTCAAGTCAAGATTCGCAAGTTGTAATGGAACAGTGGATTAGGTTCTGATAACTAGGCTTTACAAAGTCGAATGATGCCGGTACCCGGAGTTTCTTTAGTACATCGGGAGACTTCGCAAGATAGTAGATAGCCCACATCGACGCAAGTGTAGTGGACTCATAACCGCCGATCACAAGTGAAATTATGTTATCTAGCACTTCTATGTCAGATAGTTTTTGCCCTTCCTCATCTTTGATTTGTCGTATCCCGTCCATAAGATCAGTAACAGTTTCTTCGCTTCGGCTTTTCCTCTTCTCCATCTCGACTCTAAAAATCGCCTCGACCTTCTTCCGGCACTGCAGTACCGGATTAGCAAAAAAATTTCAGATCATTGGGGGTTCGAAATGGGCAGCTTGGCTGACAAACTAGGACAATTCAACCCAACGTTGCATTCTTAGATTTAACAGTCATTTTGCGCTGTAGCATTGTACTTGTTGGACAAGAACGTAACTTCAAGCTCAGCACGCAGAGCAGGACTCATTGCGCAAGTTAATGAGAACTCAAGTTGTCATCACTTGCCAAATTATAGGACTGGAAAAAAAAGATTAAACATTCCAATTCGATCGAACCTGCACAGCGTGGTAATATGCAGTTCCGGGGATATTGAGCGGCTGGGCTCTCATCCCTTTAACCATATCATGAAGTAACTGCTCGATATCATGCAATTGCGGCCCCGGCTCAAAGCTCACAAACAGTTTCCCGATGTTCTCAAAGGTCACCTGCAAGCACACCAGATATACAAAACTTAACACCACAAATGAAACCTCGAGGATGATCTGAAGGGCAAAATCTAATAAGGTGAACGATGAAGTCATGTGATGTTGAGCCTATGTGATGGACTACACCTTCTTAGTTTCATGGTAAGCGACGATTCTGCCTTTTTGGGCCCATAGATCAAGGGCAGCAACCAAACGCGGCTGTACCGATGCAGCTATTCGGCGAAGAGCATTGGGTCGGTTAATGGCATTCAAGACAAAGCTCCTGAGCCTGGCATGTGCCTTTCCGTTAACCCCGACTAGAGAGGTGGCGCCCATAAGATAAACACTCGGCCATTCCAGGATGAAGGAGTCTTCAGATCGGAAGACAAACTTGTTCACTGATGGGAAGCATGTTATGATGCAAGGCGATCCGAAGAGGTGAGTCCTGTACATTCCTACTCCATCACCATACCTGAAACATGTACAGAGAAATTAGTAGAAACTGGAGATAACCACTACGCTTTTATCTCTTGGTTTCATTTTTCTTATCATTCCAAACACAATGCTGCATAAGTTCATGTAACCAGTTTCCACCTAACATTCAATGGCCAACCGGAATCATACCTCCGTCTTTTAGCGTTTATGAACTCGTCCGGGCGGCGGAGAATCTTGAAGTACCAGATGAAGGTCAAGATTTCTCCCAAGAAGGGAAACCCCATGTCTCCTGGTGGCAACTTCACACCGGCCGCGTAACATTTTCGTTCGGCCGGCAACGCATACCAAATCTCGTTACACCACCACAGCAACCAACCTAGAAGTGGGATGAGCCCCAGAATCCAACCTAGCCACACTTCCATTGGTGCACTCTCACCTCAATCAAAAATCGTACGTACTTTCAGTTTCTCGAAAGCTTTGCTCACTCTTCTTAACTTATACCAAACAGATGTAAAAACACAACATAGTCACACAATTGATTTTTGGTCTGATCGATTTCCATTGAGATTATTCCCGTTGGTCCGTTTGCTAATGGACAAGACGTATTCCTCTCTCCACTGAAAGCAACGTAAGTTTTTTGGCTGAGTTCTAAATAGCATAGTTGATATCCGGAAAATGTATTGAGAGTTGGCTTTTTTGTACCTAGGCCTGCGAATCTTTTCAAACAAATAATGATTTGGGACGCCATATTTGATTAGGCAAATTCTATTTTTCCCAATCTGTTTCTTTCCGTTATCTCCAGAACGGGTGATGGGGTTCACTGTTCATGTGGCAGTCCAGCTACATGCTCATGAACACCAAGACCCCGGACAAGGTCATGAACTAACCCCAACTCCTACCAGGGACATATGTGCTAGAACATGTGCCGAGTTTGAGTTTGGAGCGAAAAATCTAGATTCTTGAAAATAGAGAAAAGGAGAAATCGAAGGCCAAGTTCCGGAAATCAATTTTCCTAACGTGGGTTGAAGTGTTCCGCGCCATATGTATATGAAGGGACATGTTATGACCAATAGCAGAGTATTTAAGCAATGACACGCACAATCCTTTTGATCCTAAAAAAAGTCACGTCAACCCGGCAATTGGGAGATAAAAAAGAAATTAACTTTTGGTCTTGGGTTTGATTGATTCTATTGAGATTATTCCCTTTGATCTGTTTGCTAATAGACAAGCCATATCACACTCTCTATAGACTTAAAAAATGTTTTGGCTGTGTCAGCTTCATGCTCATTGGCAGATTTTCTTCTTCTTTAACGAGTACAGTAATTAAGAGGTTAACGTATGAGAGAGCTTTTTGGGACTTAGGCACATGAATCTTTTCAACCAAATGATTTGGGACTCCATACTTGATCCGGAAAATTCTATAACCTCAATTTGTTTCTTTTCGTCATCTCTAGAGCGGAAGATGGCTTTCACCGTTCATGTTGCAATCCTGCATATCATGAGTTACTTAATGTAGTTAGTCAACCCAAATAAAAAATAAAAGACATAAAACCGCGACAACAACCAACACCCCTCTCACGCAAGCCGGTACACGGCGTGAATACAAAATAGGAACACAACATCCAAAGAAACCCGGCTTGATACCATGTTCCAAACCCAACCCATAAAGTGTACGCTTTGAATAGACACATGAATATAAAACATATAAACATCGAATAAAACCAAAGTCAGTTGAAAGAAAACTCGTCCCGAACCGAATAGAAATCCCAGTTCAGTTTGATTCAATTCTGTTTGGTTGGGTTTTTCTTTTGTTTTTTCCCTCTTGAGCTGAAAACCCGACATGCAAGGTCATGAACTGCAAAACACCAAGGCCCCGATCCAACCATAGACTTATATCTAGGGAAATGCTACTTTTAATTTACATTTCGAAATGGGTTTCTCTTTTTTTGTTCCGGAGAATAAAAGAACAGAAAAATAAGTAATAAAAAACGTTACCACACGCATGGTACGTTGCCATCAAGCTGGTTACAAGCACTATGGAAAGCACAGGCCAATAGCGAAAGAGTTGAAACTTCGATGACTCATCCTAGGCGTGGGTCGCTACTATACTAGTTTACCAAATGGTAGCTATCGTAGACGAAGTGGAGTCTATCTTTTCTACCGACCTTTCTCTTAAGTTGAAAAAAAAATATTTTTCTTCCTTTCACCCAAGGAAATACTTTCAAATTTTACATTCCAGAGTTTAGACAAAATAGTTTGAGGACTTGTTTAAATTCAAATCCTGCACAACCGTTTTGATCCTCGAAAGAATCACATCTAACACTAACAACATATGAAAAATCATCTAAACAACAATTCCTACCATTCCAAATAAAGTAAAACAGCCCAAGAAAGCGTGATCAATAGTTGAGATAGAGACTTTCCCTTAGAACATTCGTTTATGTAATCAAATGAACAACTTTTAGTTATCAATGACAAGTGATAGACTTAGTAGATGAGAGCAGAGTTTTGAGAACAATAGAAGTCATCGATGAACTGAATAATTAACGACTTGAAGAGCCTTGCTAGTTAATCATCGAAAACAAAATGTGAAAGTTATTGACAAGAGCTTTCAAGATTTGGAAATCTTATTGACAGTCAATGATGGAGAGCAATTGACATAAAAACATAATCGTTGGGTGATTATGTTCGTTGCCGATATGTTAGAGGTTTTTTTTTATTTTATTATTATAACTTCTTGTGGTAAGTTTTCTTGACAATAGGAGCTAGAGAATAAGGGTAATTTCTTCTATCCACCGTTAGGAAGTTGTTTGTTTATCTGAATTCCAAAGTTATAGTAAGTATCGATTGAAGGTTTTAAATAGCCACATTGTAATTTTTGCAAACCCATGAATCAATCAAAGAGCTCAAAGTTTTCGCAAATTTTTCTTTTTCTTTACTTTTTCACAATTTGAATATGTTTCAATTCTCGTACTTTAGCCGTAGTTTTAGATATTTGTCACGACCTAAAAAAATTTAGGTTAATGGATTATCAGGTTCATTAAACTAACTAACCTAATTCGGACTCTCCTAAGCCTTACCAATTTGCAACTTAGATTCAATTTCATGTTAAAATTTATCTTGGAGTCGCCACTAATCATTATTGGTAGGTCGATTAGAAACTTAAATAAAATAGCGGGAGAACTATTTTATTCCTACGAACAAGAGATTAAGTGTTCGGGGATTTGGTTACATTAATTTTTTCAATTAATACCCTTTCGGTATCAATTTTTTTGGAAAAATTCACGATTTGATGATTTAAGATTTTCTCTTGTTAGGTGTAATGCTAATGCAAATGACACGGCAAAAAATATGCATGAACGATGTACATGACATGGCAAGTATGATTTTAAATTATATGCTATGTCTGATATTTCTGGTATTTTTTTTTTATGAATTTTGGGATTTATAAAAAATGATGGCAAAAACTATCCTAAAGTGAAGACAACATTAATTATAACTTAAAAAATTGATTTCTCAAAACCACTATTTATATTAAATGCTATTTTTGTGTAAAAGATGATAAAAATGTAATTTTTCCTTAAGAAAAGCGTGTCAATCTTTTTGGTATTTTTAGGGATTTAATTAAAAAAAGCACAAAAATTTGTACAAAAAAAAAACAATTTTGCCCATAATTCACCTTAAATTCCAAAAATTCCGATTTTATTCTTAACTTGCCCTTGCATTAGGGCCGGAAAAACAAATTGAATATAGAATTACCGTCACCCCTATATACATAGAGCAAATTATGAAATTCTTTTGAATTATCAATCCGCCACTCAAAATAGAGGGTTTGATGTACAATACTCATATATATATATATATTCGAGCACGATCATATTTCAAAATAAAGGTCAAATTGCGTGCTTTGATATACATATTCCAAAGGGACAAGGCACAAGAGAGCATGAATTATGGGCATGATTATTTATTTAAGTGCAAATTTTAACAAACAAACAATCACGAGAATAAATAAATATGCATGAGAACATGATAATAAAATGCAAAAACTACGAGTTACCGATGAGATGTAAAAAGGTCAACCAGACATCGAAGTAAATTCAATAGGTCATCGCAAATATTGTAATCAATAAGTTGAAAGAAATTACCTTTTTTCAAGCAAAAATTCCATCACTTGCGCAATCCGTCCGAAACAACCGCCTTTTAGCTTGAATTTTCAGCAAATTGGTGACCTCTTAAATAGCCCAGACTCTACCACAAGACGTAACCGTGTTAGATCTCCAGTAATGACAAAAGAACGAGCTATTTTACTAGTCAAATAAGGCTAATTTGAGTGCGAACAAGGGATGGACAACAGAGTGTTGTATCAATAACGCCTTGAGATCAATTCGAGTCGTGCTTCGGGAGTCCACGTCCGTGCGGAATGGTGAATTGAGGCAATGCACGAAGAAGCTGCGGTGCACGGCAATGGATGATGGATAGAGCTTTGGTGATGCGCGGATGGTAGCGCAAGTCATCGGATGGGGTGTTCCTTGGTCGAACACCTCTTCGATCACTCTCTCCTTTTCTCGCTCTCAATTTTCTGAGTATAATATGGTCTCAATTCGACATGAGCACCCACTCACGACGTAGACGTCGTTGAAAGTCACGTCGAGTGTGACACCTAGTCCCCACTCACTCACTCTCTCTCTATCCTCCCCCTCCCTCCCTTTCTCTTTTTCTTTTTCTTCCTCCTTTCGTGCGAAACTCACCCCACTTATCCTTCCCAACCACTAATCCACTCACCATTCTCGCCACTCTCTCTCTCTCTCTCTCTCTCTCTTATTCCCTCCACTCCCCACATGGTTATCCTTTCCTTTCTTTATCTCCACTCACTCTCTCTCTTCCCCCTTTTTTTCTTTTGTCCGCCGCTTGCCCCCACTTGACTCCTCTTTCTTCTCTTCTTCTTCTTCTTCTTCTTCTTCTTATTCTTCTCTTCTACGATCGTTGCGACATCGCCCAGCTCCGCGAAGTCCGAGCTTCCTCCGCTGTGAACCGCCGACCTCGTGCCGGTTTGTCGTTGCGCCACCTCACTTGGCCTCGCGTTGCCGCCACTTCAGCCCGAGACCACCCATCCACCCCGCGCGCCCAAGTTACCTCAAGCCCGAGACCTCGTCCCGTGAGCCACCGTCGCCGTCCCTTAGCCTCAACCTCCAGCTCACCCGAGACCATCCCCGCGACGCGCGACCTCACCCCGAGCAGTGGTCTTCCCGAGCCCCTTAGCTAGACCTCTTCTGCTCGTCGCCCGAGACCCACTAGATCCGGGTGTTCCGGGCGCTGGAATCGCAGCCCCGTTGTCGTCCCGCGAGCACACACGAAATTTCCGTTCGGTGAACGATGCTCGTGAAGCATGCAAGTGAACAGTGTTCGGGTGAACAAAGGCCTCGCGAGCACTTATTGACCATAATCGATTAGTTAGAAACCCGGTTTAGGCTAAATGACCATAATCGATCACTTATTATGGTCGGATTAGTTAGAAACCCGGTTTAGGCTAAATGACCATAATCGATTAAGTTAGAATTTTTTGTGGCTAATTGTTGTTAAACGAATTTGATTGTATGTTGTGATTTGATCGCGAGCGAGCGATAGGTTAAGAATGAGCGATCGATTGACAATTTTAAATCAAATTGGCTAATTAATGAATTTGGCACGAAATTGAGCCTTGTGGGGCGTAATTGAAATGGCTTATTCGTGTGGAATTGATGATTGTGTTTTGGGGTGGTTCGCCTCGTTGAAATGCTCGTTGAGTGGATTGGTGTTGTTTGGGGATTAATTGTCCCGTGTGATCTTGCAATATCTATTTGGTAGTTTGCATTCATATGACCGTGTGCGGCATCAAAGATATAATTTGGCATTAAAATGGCCTTGGGCCGAGTCGTTGAAGCACGTTGTGTGAGCATCCGGCCTAAATCAAAGAGAATAAATTGATTGATGTGTGTCGGGTGTCTTTGCATGGTCATATGAAGGAACGATGATGGGTTTTCCTGGCAAGTGCGTTTTGTACACGGAGTACACATTGTACCATTTTTTTTATGGAACCACACGACTTGCCGAAGCACGATAATTCATGCCACGTATGGTACGTACGGTTTTAAGGGATTATCGGATGCCGGTCGCAGACTTGTGATGGACCGACGCCCCGTATAGGGATGCCTACTTGCCGTGCCGTGCGAGTGCACCTGGATACACCGCTTGTAGTAGCCGTTGCCGAGAGGGAAAAGGAACGTAGCCCGGTCCTGCCGGAAGAATGCGGGATCGCATTAGTTGTGAGAGTCGATCACGCCGGTAGCGTGGATCCTCGTTGCGCGTGCCGAGAGCGCGATCATCGTTAATAAATGGACTTGTATGGTGTCCGGTGCATGCTTGTGAGTGTGATGCGTGTTCATTTGGTTGTACGATGTGGCTGTTGAGTAGAGTCAAGCATTGCATTATGTGTGGTGAAGGCCGGTAAGTATGCGTGTGGGTGATTATTTCCATGTGATATGATTGTTGGATATATGGTTATATCGTGATTTTTTTATAATGCTCGTGGTTAGGATGTTTTGGGCGAATCGGTATCCCTAACCGAGCTTAGGCTTGATTCACCGAGATTTATATCTCACCCCGTTGTGGGAACCATTTTTCAGGCCCCAAATGATGGAGCTTTATGGATACCAAGGCTAGGTTATGAAGGTAGTCTTTTGGAGTAGATGAGAAGTAAATCTTATCTCGAACTAGTAACCTTTTGAGGTCTTAGTGAGCCGCCGCCAAGTGTGGGGTTGTATGTATTTCGTGAGCCCGAGTAGGGTTAAGACTCATCTACCGTCCCCGAATCGTGGATGTTACTTTTGACTATTTTCCTTGGTATGTATTTCATGCTATGCTATCCCTATTTGTTTATATGTTGTGCAGGGAGTAAACCGTTTCCGCATGCGTATATAATCGAAAGGTCGATAGCGCGCCCGGGGCGTTATCCTTCGTGACATCGTGGCGATTTGATAGGGATGTCGCGGGCTCGAGAGTCGGGGCGTGACATCCCCGCCCAAGGTGGTATCGAGCAAGGTCGGCTCGATCCATCCGGGTCATTGGCTTGGAGTAATAAGGAGCGATGGGATATGGGATAGTTAGTAGGACTTTTATCGCTATGCATGTGATTGTTATTGTGTGTTAAGCTTTGGGGTCGCCTTCGACGGCGTGTTGCTTTGGGGTAAGCGGGACTCCGCATCATTTACGTATAATGAGCGGGCGCGGTAGAAGAGCACCTCGAGCACTCCGAAAGAGGCCTGCGAGGCCGGTAGATGAGATAGCCGATGTTGGAGCGGCACCTCCTGTTACACCTCCCGTAGCCGGTTCCGCTCGGCAAGAGCCGACTATGGCGAGAGTTATGCAAGCTTTAGGAGCTATGGGAGAGAGGATAGAACAAGAGATAAGAAATCAAAACGTTCTTTGCCGGCGCTTGTTGAAGCCCCACCCGTAGTTCCACCCGTAATTCCGCCAGGTGGATGTGCCACCTGTGGCGGTAATTGAGGATCGTAGAGCTCAAAAGCTGGTGGAACAGTTTCTTAAGTTGAAGCCGCCACGGTTCACCTGGAAGCGGAGACCCCGAGGCCGCCACCCAATGGATTCAAGGATTGGAGAAAGTGTTTAACTTGCTTAGATGCTCTAATGAGGATAAGGTGGTCCCGGCCGTCTATCAACTAGAGGGTAACGCCAGAATGGCGGTGGGGAGCCGTCAAGGGTAGAATTTTCCCGAAAGGTACGGTCCAGGTGTGGGATGCCTTTGTGGAGGCTTTTAATAACAAGTATTTCTCGAGGACGGCTAGAGAGCGAGAAGGTAGCCGAGTTCTTTCGTCTCCGCTTGAATCGAGATGATTGTCGATCAATATGAAGCTAAGTTCTCTGAATTGTCTAAGTATGCTTCGAGATTGATCGAGGACCCCGAGGATAGGGCTAGAAAGTTCGGGGACGGACTAAAGCCCGAGATTAAGAGTATTCTAGCGCCGTTCAACCTTCGAACTATGATGACCTTTATGAGAGGGCGCCGATAGTGGAGCGGGACTTAGCCGAGAGAACCGCCGCATCCGGGGCCGCGGTTTGCATCCTCAAGTAGATTTGAGAAGAGGCAAGGGAAGAAGCCTATGTATGGAGGCGGACATCACATCCCACCCAATCGCAGAGGAGCGATCAATAAACCCGTTTCCCACCGAGTGAGGTGTGCGATGCATGTCACCAAAAACATGGACCTGGTCCATGCCCGTATAGGAATGGAGCCTCGCTTTGGATGTGGCCAGGCGGGCCATCGTGGTGAAGGATCGCCGCGAGAGCGGCGAGGGAAGGCGGCGCCACAACCGAGAGGACCACTAAGGGGAGCCGCGCCACCAAACTTCCCGAATCGTCCACGAGGCTCAAGGAAGGGTGTTTGCCGTCACCCGTGAAGAGAGCGAAGGATTCGCCGACCGTTACAGTACGGTCCTCTTGCATAATCAAGTCGCCTATGCTTTATTTGATCCGGGTGCTACGCATTCCTTTGTGGGCGATAGATTTGTTAAAGCTGGCTGATTTGAATGTGGTACCATTAAATGTTGTTTTCAACGTGTCTACACCTTTAAAGGATAGTGTGGTAGCTGCAGATAGTGTCCTGGTTGTAGACTAGTTGTAGCTGGTCATGAAAGTGAGATAGATCTTATTGTCTTGGAGATGTACGATTTTGATCGATCGTGGGCATGGATTGGTTGACGAAGCAAAGGGCTACGATGGATTGCTATCGTAAGGCGATTCGATTTAGGCCGTTGAGTGGCGCCAATTTTGAATTTGTGGGAAATCGAGGAGGAACCTCGGCCAGTAACGATCTCGTCGCCGGAAGCGACGCGTCTGTTGGAAAGTGGATGCCAAGGGTATTTGGCGACCGTATTGGATGTATCGGTTAAGGAGCCGAAGATTGAGGACATTGCGGTAGTTCGCGAATTTCCGGATGTCTTTCCTCGGGAAGCGCACTGTTTACCGCCGGAAAGGGCGATAGAATTTGTAATAGAGTTAGCTCCTCGGGACGGAGCCGATCTCTAAAGCGCCGTATAGGATGGCGTTGTCGGAACTCAAGGAATTAAAGGTGCAGATGCAAGAACCGTTGGATAAAGGATTTATCCGCCCCGGTGCGTCGCCATGGGGAGCACCGATATTGTTTGTCAAGAAGAAAGATGGATCGATGAGATTGTGTATAGACTACGAGGCAATTGAATCAAGTGACGATCAAGAATAAGTACCCACTTGCCTAGGATTGATGATACGTTCGATCGGTTGCGGGGAGCATCGGTGTTTTCTAAGATTGATCTACGGACGGGCTACCATCGGTTAAGAATCGGGAAAGAAGATATACCGAAGACGGCATTCGGGACGCGCTATGGACACTATGAGTTCACGAGTGATGCCGTTTGGTCTTACGAATGCTCCTGCTGCTTTTATGGATCGATGAACAGGGGTGTTCAAAGAGTTCTTGGATCTCTTTGTGATCGTGTTTATAGACGACATTACGGTGTACTCGAAGAGCCTAGAGGAGCACGAGCAACATCTAAGGGTAGTTTTGGAAACTCTAAGAGTACATCGGCTTTATGCGAAGTTTAGCAAGTGCGAGTTTTGGTTAACTCGTGTGGCGTTCCTAGGCCACGTGGTCTCTGGAGAAGGAATTGAAGTAGATCCATCGAAGATCGAGGCGATTATGGATTGGACAAGACCGAAGACAGTGACGGAGATCGAAGCTTCTTGGGTTTGGCAGGTATTTTAGGCGTTTCGTGGAAAGATTTTCAGCTATAGCCTCACCTTTAACTAAACTATTGAAGAAGGGCATGAAGTTTGAATGGACAGACCCGGTGTGAGCGTAGTTTTCAAGAGCTTAAGCATAAGCTAACTACGGCTCCGGTGTTGACGATTCCGTCCGGCTCTGGAGGTTTCGAGATTTACAGATGATGCGTCTCTCGGAGGTTTGGGTTGTGTGCTGATGCAACATGGAAGGGTAGTAGCGTATGCGTCTCGCCGATTGAGACCCCACGAGTTGAACTATCCGACGCACGATCCGGAGTTGGCTGCGGTCGTGTTCGCCTTGAAGATTTGGAGGCATTATCTCGATTGGAGAAAGTTTTCAAGTATATACCGATCATCGAGCTTGAAGTACCTATTCTCTCGAAAGAGTTGAACATGAGGCGCGTCGATGGATGGAGCTGCTCAAGGATTATGATTGTGAAATATTGTATCATCCGGGTAAGGCGAATAAGGTTGCGAGATGCCCTGAGTAGAAAATCGGTGATTGCTCAATTATGTGTTAGTGAATGGCGTCGCTTGAGCAAGTGAGAGACTCGAGACTTCAAGTTGGAGATAAGTCGGTTGTCGAGTCCGGTAGCTACATTGAGAATTGAGCCGAAGTGCAAACTAGAATAAGGGCCCCGCAGTCGACGGACCCTATTGTTCGGAAGATCCTTCGAGAAGACGCAGCTAAGCGAAGGGTTGATTTTCAAGTGGCCGAGGATGGGATACCGAAGTTTAGGGGACGTCTAGTTGTGCCAGATCGATGAAAGTCTAAGGGAGGATATCCTATCGAGGCACATCGTAGCAGTTATAGTATCCATCCTGGAAGTACGAAGATGTATCGAATTTGAAGCAACACTACTTGGTGGAATGGAATGAAGGCGAGATATAGCCAAGTATGTGGCTAAGTGTCGACACGTCGCAAGTCAAGGCGCAAAGACCGTAAGCCTGGAGGATCATTGCAACCCTTGGAGATTCCAGTGGAAATGGGAGCATGTTACGATGGACTTCGTGATGGGATTGCCAAGAAGTCGAGAGGACATGATTCGATATGGATTGTTGTGGACAGATTGACGAAGTCGGCACACTTCATTCCAATGAGAAAAGATTTTGCCTTGGACAAATATGCGAACGTATGTGAAGCATATCGTGAGATCGCATGGAGTACCCGTGACGATCACCTCGAGATCGTGATCCCAAGTTCACTTGCCACATTTTGGAAAAGTCTCATGCAGATCGCTTTGGGAACGAAGCTTCGATTCAAGTACGGCTTCATCATCCGCATGGACAGATGGTCGATGCGAAAGGACAATTCAGACTCTGGAGGATATGTTGAGAGCTTGTGTCTTGGATTTTAAGGGCGGTTGGGAAGAACAGTTGCATTTAGTTGAATTTGCCTACAATAATGGTTTTCAGAGTATCAAGATGGCGCCATTCGAGGCATTGTATGGCGGAGCGTGCGGGACGCCGGTTTGTTGGGATGAAGTAGGCGAAAGAAAAATCACTGGTCCGAGTTGGTACAAGATCTATGGGAAGCCGTTAAAGTTATCGAGAGACAGATAAGACGCCCAAAGTTGCCGAAAGAGCTATGCGAGATAGGAGCGTAGACCTCTAGAATTCCAAGTGGGCGATCATGTTTTTCCGAAGGTGTCGCCTATGAGAGGGACATCCCGTTTTGGCAAGAAAGGAAAGTTGAGCCCTAGATATGTTGGGCCTTTTGAGATTTTGGAGCGGATTGGAAATCGGCATATCGTCTTGCGTTACCGCCAAGACCGGCTCAAGTGCATAATGTATTCCACGTGTCGATGTTGAGAAAGTACGAACCGAGATCCCGCTCATGTGCTGAGTTATGAAAAAATCAAGCTAGATGAGCGAGCTGCATATGTGGAACAACCGGATCGGGATCGTGGATAGGAAAGAACAAGTGCTCCGGAGTAAGAGGATTCCGCTAGTGAAAGTGGTTTGGCAACACCATGGACTTGAAGGAGCTACATGGGAGAACGAGGAAGTTATGAAGAGCAGCCTACTCGTATCTTTTTGAAGAGTCGTGACTACATCGTAATTTCGGGGACGAAATTTTCTAAGGTGGGGAGAGTTGTGACACCCAGTCCCCACTCACTCACTCTCCTCTATCCTCCCCCCCTCCCTCCCTTTCTCTTTCTCTTTTTCTTCCTTCTTTCGTGCGAAACCCACCCCACTTATCGATCCCAACCACTAATCCACTCACCATTCTGCCACACACACACACACACACACACACACACACACACACACACACTCTCTCTCTCTCTTATTCCCTCCACTCCCCCACATGGTTATCCTTTCCTTTCTTTATCTCCACTCACTCTCTCTCTTCCCCCTTTTTTTCTTTTTTTGCGCTTGCCCCCACTTGACTCCTCTTTCTTCTCTCCTTCTTCTTCTTCTTCTTCTTCTTCTTCTTCTTCTTATTCTTCTCTTCTCCGATCGTTGCGACATCGCCCCGCTCCGCGAAGTCCGAGCTTCCTCCGCTGTAAACCGCCGATCTCGTGCCGGTTGTCGCGCGCCACCTCACTTTGGCCCCGTGCGTTGCCGCCACTTCAGCCCCGAGACCACCCACGGCCCATCCACCCCGCGCGCCCAAGCTACCTCAAGCCCGAGACCTCGTCCCGTGAGCCACCGTCGCCGTCCCTTAGCCTCAACCTCCAGCTCACCCGAGACCATCCCCGCGACGCGCGACCTCACCCCGAGCAAGTGGTCTTCCCGGAGCCCCCTTAGCTAGACCTCTTCCTGTTCGTCGCCCGAGACCCACTAGATCTGGGTGTTCCGGCCATTGGATCGCAGCCCCGTCGTCGTCCCGCGAGCACACATCGAAATTTCCGTTCGGTGAACGTGCTCGTGAACGATGCCGGAGTGAACAGTGTTCGGGTGAAACAGCCTCGCCGACCGTGAAACGAACTCCGGCGGTTAACAGTAATTTTCGACACCGGGTCTCAAAGTTCGTGCCGAAGAATTTTCAAGATTCTCCGATCGTCGTTGGGCCGAGCCGAGTTCGTATTGCCATCGCTCGAGTTGAGACCGCCCGAGCTATTGAATTTGTGAGTTGACCCTAATCCTTGGTTAGGGCGCTAATTGCGCCTAGATTTAGTTAGCTAGTCGGTAGGGAATTTAGGTAGATTTGATTATGGTCGGATTAGTTAGAAATCCGGTTTAGGCTAAATGACCATAATCGATTAAGTTAGAATTGTTTGTGGCTAATTGTTGTTAAACGAATTTGATTGTATGTTGTGATTTGATCGTGAGCGAGCGATAGGTTAAGAATGAGCGATCGATTGACAATTTTAAATCAAATTGGCTAATTAATGAATTTGGCACGAAATTGAGCCTTATGGGGCGTAATTGAAATGGCTTATTCGTTTGGAATTGATGATTGTGTTTTGGGGCGGTTCGCCTCGTTGAAATGCTCGTTGAGTGAATTGGTGTTGTTTGGGGATTAATTGTCCCGTGTGATCTTGCAATATCTATTTGGTAGTTTGCATTCATATGACCGTGTGCGGCAGTCAAAGATATAATTTGGCATTAAAATGGCCTTGGGCCGAGTCGTTCAAAGACGTTGTGTGAGCATCCGGCTTAAATCAAAGAGAATAAATTGATTGATGTGTCGGGTGTCTTTGCATGGTCATATGAAGGAAAGATGATGGGTTTTCCTGGCAAGTGCGTTTTGTACACGGAGTACACATTGTACCATTTTTTTTATGGAACCACACGACTTGCCGAAGCACGATAATTCATGCCCCGTATGGTACGTACGGTTTTAAGGGGATTATCGGATGCCGGTCGCAGCTTGTGATGGACCGACGCCCCGTATAGGGATGCCTACTTGCCGTGCCGTGCGAGTGCACTGGATACACCGCTTGTAGTAGCCGTTGCCGAGAGGGAAAAGGAACGTAGCCCGGTCTGCCGGAAGAATGCGGGATCGCATTAGTTGTGAGAGTCGATCACGCCGGTAGCGTGGATCCTCGTCACTGTGGCGTCGAGAGCGCGATCATCGTTAATAAATGGACTTGTATGGTGTCCAGTGCATGCTTGTGAGTGTGATGCGTGTTCGGTTGGTTGTCGATGTGGCTGTTGAGTAGAGTCAAGCATTGCATTATGTGTGGTGAAGGCCGGTAAGTATGCGTGTGGGTGATTATTTCCATGTGATATGATTGTTGGATATATGGTTATATCGTGATTTTTTTATAATGCTCGTGGTTAGGATGTTTTGGGCGAATCGGTATCCTAACCGAGCTTAGGCTTGATTCACTGATATTTATATCTCACCCCGTTGTGGGAACCATTTTTCGGGCCCCAAGTGATAGAGCTTTATGGATACCAAGGCCAGGTTATGAAGGTAGTCTTTTGGAGTAGATGAGAAGTAAATCTTATCCGAACTAGTAACCTTTTGAGGTCTTAGTGAGCTGCCCCAAGTGTGGGGTTGTATGTATTTACGTAGCCCAAGATGGGTTAAGACTCATCTACTTGTCCCGAATGCGTGGATGTTACTTTTAACTATTTTCCTTGGTATGTATTTCATGCTATGCTATCCCTATTTGTTTATATGTTGTGCAGGAGTAAACCATTTCCGCATGCGTATATAATCGAAAGGTCGATAGCGCGCCCGGGACGTTATCTTTCGTGACCTCGTGGCGATTTGGTAGGGATGTCGCGGGCTCGAGAGTCGGGGCGTGACATCGATGCGTCAAACAAGTTGGTCAAAATTTAATTCCTAATTTTTTATGCAAAATAAACGATTAAAAGGTTGGTCAAAATTTAGGTGTCAACAAGTTTCCGTCGCTTAGATTTCTTGGTTACGTATATGTGGGATCGAATGATGCAATAGAATCCCAAATTGATGCACTCCAATGTGACTTCATGTAGTTGATACATCTTATTTTTTTGTTTTGGCCGTTTTCATGCTCGGCGGTTGACAAGCGTATTCGTCCCGGAGCCTTTATTTGCGTTGCTCTTGTCCTCTTTCACTCCAACCTAAGGGTTACGATGTATCGGCTTAATCGCGATTTACATTTGAGTTCGTGTGATGGTACATGTCACGAGATTGTAGCATTTTCAATTGAAAGTTAGATTTCCAAATTCATTGCTTTCCCTAATATTTTGGTTGAAACAAATAAGATAAAGCATACGAGATGATGAGTTTTCAACTAGTATTAGTCCTCATAGATTGCCGATACCAACTTGAACGTCATCAACCGGCACTGGGTGCCGAAGATGGACGAAACCCGCATCCGGGTTGAGCAATTGTCCATTCAATTGACAAACATGTTTGTCAATTTATGCTGTAATGAAATTGGAATTTGTCTCAAAGTCAGCAAGTTCTCCACTTTTCTCTAACTTGTATCATACTCGATAAACGACGCAGCAAAATCTCCCCGTTGAATTCTCAAGAGATGTCCCTCGCACTGATTCTCGATCCCTTGCCAAATGCTTCGTTCCCATGCCGCCGCGCCAAACCCCCCCCCGAGGCCCCACAGATTCCTCAAGACCGAGACGGCTACGTAAATTTGCCCAAAAGAAAATGAGGGGAAAGGAAGACGAACTCTCTCGTCCATAGGCAAGTTGGGTGTCAAGGCTTACGTTCCATCGATCCGGATTGAAGCTCATCGGGTGCCGACTAGGTTCGTATGAAGGTATCTAATCCAAAGGATGACCTTTCGACTCCTTAGGCATCCTAATAACCTCGGAGATTCCGGAATTTGTTACTTGTGAATCCAATGCACGTAATCACCTTCCGGGTAACGAAATTGTCCATTCAAATACAATTCCCTTCCAATTCACCGGTTAAAAATGGCCTCAAAGACGATCATCGATAACAAATTATAGCACCGAACCTTTGTAATCGACTTCCTTCGTTACTTGCTATGGACCATCCTTATAGATTCCTCCACCACCTCGAATGTAAGTAACTCATTGCCGGCTTCAGAAATTTTCGAATCTTTTGGCTAAATATGTCGAAGGCTCATCTCATCCTTCCAAGGAACAATAGGGGCGACCCTTGTTACCAATCTTGCACTTCATCTTCGACACGTTCTATTCTCACTCATAATGAACTGCCCCTTCTAGTTCTCGCTAATATCCAAATCATGGGAATATTGAACAGCCCATGTAACGGACTATACCCACTTAGTTTCCCAAAAGGGATCGGCCTTTTTCGGCCCTCGACAGAGGGGCAACCATTAACCGCCGACTACGGTTGTAACGAAGCACTGTTCGGCGAAGAGCATCCGGCCGGTTGATTGCACTTGAGAGGAAGTTTCGATCCGGGCGTGTGCCTTTCCATGGACCATTGCCATAGGAGTTGTGCCTGATAAGATCGCCACTAGGCCATTCTACGATGAAGGTAAGGTCGGCCCGGAAGACAAACTTTGTGCACGAATGGGGAGCATGATGGAAAGCAATCCGATGAGGCGGGACCTATGCATTCCTTCCCCGTCGCCATACACGATTATCGAGTTGCGGGGAAAGGCCGGTTCAAGCCCGTTGCGGGAAACAAAATGAACAAAACTTCGAAGCTTAGTGCGGTCGACATCGGTAGGGAACCAAAGCGATCCAACATAATTGTTAAATCTGTCTCGAGTTTGAACATGTCGACTAAAACTCGGCCCGAGTTGAAATGAGTAGAATAACTGGCCATATTAAAGTAAAATACACAAGTATTCGAAACACTTGATTGGTATAATTAGAAAATGAGAGTTAGGTGGGTGGGTTGGGTATGGGTTATTGAAATTGTTTAGAAAATAAATCGGCCAATATGAGTTAAATGGGTGAAATTGGATTGAACCCATTTATGACTTGCCTAACCCAACCCACCCGTTTACCATCTCTATGGCCGATGAAAGTGAAAGCAGTAGCTCCCCTTCTCGCCTACAATTATACTCGGTGCCTTGGGATCCAAGAAGCTATTTTTCCAAAGGGATTGCATGATCTTAATCGATGTCATCTAACGGAACGGTTTTTGGCCTTGGAGTATTCAGCCTTTCATTGTAGATTCTCGCTTCCTTCTTCGACACAATCCAGGTTGGAGCTTGGCCCTAGACCCATAGAACCAACAACGGAGCTGCTCATGCATGCGCTTGCAAATTGATAGGCACCGCATCCTTTTTTGTTTTACACAATCTCCCATCTAGAGTTAAAAATATTGTATTGCTTGCATCAAGCTTATAATGTTGTTGTTTGAAATGAGAAGTGTTCCAAGGACTTCCTAGGGATTCGTTAAATTTTTTCAGAATGCACAAACTTATATGACGTTGAAAACATGATTCACACTCTCGAGGAGTGACTAGAGACTAGAGTCCGTCTTTTTCTCTCTGAATTTTTTTCTTAAACCTCGATCATAGTAGACATTAACTAGGACCGGATATAATTACAGTTCCTCACCCGCAATCCCGCATAGCATTTTAGTATTCATGCGCAATCTGCAGACTTAATGACAATATTAAGCTCTAATGTAAAGGTTCCTTTTGGGTTTTCTCCTTTTGCAATTCTTCCTAATATTATGGTTGAAACAAATTGGATACAGCATTGGGCCGGAAAGTACGACTCTATCGATTATTGCGGTTTACACATTTTTCCAGTTGAATCGGGCCTCATAGCTAGTCAAAGCTAACTTCAACTTGATCGCGGTATAGGATGGGGAAGATAGACAAAATCCGCGTCCGAGTTGAGCGGTTCCCACCTGGAAATACAATTGCCAAACATCATAGCGAACTACTGTGATGGATCTATGAACTGGGAATTTCTCCTAAAATCCGCGTCAGAGTTGAGCGGTTCCCATCTGGAAATACAATTGCCAAACATCATAGGGAACTCGTGTGGTGGATCTATGAACCGGGAATTTCTCCTAAAATCCGCGTCCGAGTTGAGCGGTTCCCACACCGGAAATACAATTGCCAAACATCATAGTGAACTCTGTGGTGGATCTATGAACCGAGAATTTCTCCTAAAGCCGGTGATTAAAAGCTTCACTCTTTTTCCTTACTTGTATCCTATTGATAAGTGATGCGGTAAAATTGCCGATTGAATCCTCACAAGCATGTTTCTGGACAGATTCTCGATCCCCCATCGAACACTTGGTACGCCTCCCGGTTTCCCAGTTCCCGAAGGACGTAACCGAGTATTACATAGGTTTGCCCGAAAGAGAACAAAGTAGGAAAAAAACGGAAAGCAAATGCTTTGTCCATGGGCATAATGTTGGAGGTTAGGGTTTTAGAGAGAAGAGAATGTTACTTGAAGTATTACACCAAGGAGACGTCAAGTTTGGAACGTTCATTAGTGTTACCTCCCGGCGTAGGGCGAACCCTAGAATTATATGCAAGCTATTGGGCTCCAGCCCATATGGGCCCAATTAACCATGCATTCACCTATTGGGCTTGTATGTGAACATATTATTTATGGATTATATTAACAATATATCCAACAATCTCCTCCTATGTTCACCATACGGCACAATCCAATACGGTGGTTAGTGTAATGTTCAAACAAACATGAATCATCCACATTCAATCCAAATAGTGAACCAATGTTATCATGAATACGTTCGAGATCGAGAATATTAAAAGTTTCATATTCGATCCGAACTCATCCAAAGTAAATCTCGAGAATCGATCCACAATCAACATATGCATAAAAGTCAAGTATAAGTAGGCTAGTCAAAATAGTTTAAGGCCTTACAAATACAAGAAATGAGCAGAAAATGTTCACAAAATAGAGATAACAAAATGTAAGTCTCAAGTAAATAGACTCAACCAAAATGGGCAATAGCGGTGAAATGTCAAGTCCCCCACATTCTTTAAATGATCGTAACCATTCATTCGTCAAGTAGATCATCCTGGTCGGACTCCACTCAATAAGCTCTCCTCCATTTCTGCCATCCCCTATAGAATATCAAATATGAATTTCATATTAACATGAATTCAATCATTTGAACAATCTACTAAAGTGTCTAGTTCTACTAAAAGAACTTAGCACCACAACATCGAGCAAAGAAGAACATATATTGATGTCCATAAGGCATCATAACATCATGTTCATAAGCATCAAGCCGGTTTCATAAAAGATGAACAAGGCCTAAACGGTTTAAATTACAAAGAGCCATCATCATGAAATGTCAAGTTTCAATTAAGAACAAGACCAATAGGCTTCTTATGCAAACAACTATTTCTATGTTTCAATTTGGAATGTCACAATCACCGATTCCTTAAAGTCAAATAATCTCGCATCAAGTTTGGAATGGGATCATTTAACCAAAGGATAGTCCAACCTAGTTAGATTGTATCATCAAGTTTGGAATGACACAAGCTTTCTAGGAAGAACCTTTGAATTAGGTAGAAATCGTCTTCATCAAGTTTGGAATGAGACAACTCACCCTTTTCAAATTAGTCAAGAACCATGAACATCGATGAAACACATAAATTGTGCTTATCGGTTTGGCCAATAAAGGAAGATTCGATAATTCAAAACACACAATTAAAAGGTAAGTAAATGATAATTAAGACTTGTCTACACAGTTTTTAACCCCATTTCTTAAGAGTATCATATCTACAAAGACGCTTATGCCATATCTCGTAAGGTGTCGGAGACAACTTAGAGTGTGGCAACCTGTTCGAAATGTGATTAGCGATTAGAACTGCTTCTCCCAATAGGGAGGAAGGCATGCCACCTGTAAGTAACATGAAATTTAACATTTCGATCCAACGTTCTATTCTTACGCTCAAGAACACCATTTGGTAGGGTGAGTAAGGAGCAATGGTTTCAAGTATTATGCCCTACGAAACACAAAATTCCTTGAACCCCGTCATTGTATATTCTCCTCCTCTATCACTCCTAAACTTCTTAATTTTCAAGTTGAGTTGATTTTCTACTCTAGACTTGAAAATCTTAAACTTTTCAAAAGCCTCATCTTTCGATTTCAACAAATAGACATGACAATATCTAGAAAAATCGTCTATGAATGTTATTAGATACTTCCGACCACCTTTTGTAACATAATTTCTAAAGTCACAAAGGTCGAATGTATTAGCTCAAGAAGTTGTGTGCTTTTAGAAACCGACTTAAAAGGTTTTCTAGTGATTTTGGCTGTGTGCACACACTTCACATTTGTCAAATCGAATAGAAGTGTCCAATGGAATATTGTGAGTCTTAGCTAGATGTTGCATTTTCCTGTAGTTCACATGTCCAAGTCTATTGTGTAACAACTTTGGATCAATCGAGTAGAACTCACATGGTTTATGCTATCAATATCTAAATTCAACCTATACATACCATTAACCATGAATGCACAACCGAAATAACATGAGTTAACGAGATAAAGTTACTCTACCATTCATAGTTGAAAAGGACATACCAGCTTTATCAAGTAAACTCATAGATATCAAATTCTTTTTAAGTAAAGGTACTACTCTAACATGTTTTGAGTTAGTAATTTACACGAAGAAAGCACCAGTTTGCGGTTCCAGCATGAGTTACCTTTGCCTCACCACCATTGCAATTTTCCACGGTGTCTTTCACTTACGTAACCTCAATGAGTAAGTTCTTGTCGTTTGTAGCATGACAAGTAGCGCCACTATCCAACCACCACTCGGAAGAGACACTGGCTTTTCCATTCTTTATCATTCCGATAAAGGCCTGAGGCTCGATTCTCTAATTAGCATATTAGCCTCATTATGTGGTGTGTCATTCTTTGGCTTCTTTGGTAGCTTACACTCTGCGCCAAGTGACCCCACTTTCCACGGTTATGGCACTTGCCCTTCTTCTTTCTTTTGGAAATAGTCTTTTTGGCCTCTAACTGTGAAGAGGATTCACCTTTTGGTGACTTGAACTTTTCTCGAGGTTTATAGGAATGTGAAACTAAGTTGGCAACTGACTTTTGTTGTCCTACTTGTTCCAAATTCTTTCTAGAAATATTTTGATCCTCAATGTGAATATACCTCTTTAATTCATCCGGTCCCATCTCGTTCTTTACATGTGCATCTCGGTCTTGAAAGAACTCCATTCAACAGGTAGCTTACTCAACACAAGACCGACAAAGAGATTATCGGACATATCGGATTTATCCTCTTTTAACTTGTTCCTCATGTTCTCAAGTTCAACTAATCGAGAGGTAATGCTCAAATTCATATTGAATTTAAAATCAAAGAACTTCTCTGCTAAGAGAGTTTTAGAGAGCCCCTCTTGTTTTTTTGGAACTAAGCGTTCAAGTGATCCCATATCTCTTTCGCCGTCTTATACTCACTATAAGTCATCGCTAGACGAGGATTTAGAGAAGTCAACAAGTAATCTCTACAGAAATCTTCATCTTTGTTCCATTGATATTTATCCACATCCTCAGTGGTAGATGCAAAATCACTCAATACAAGTATAGAATATTTCACGTTCTTTCATGTCAAATTGAACGTGTAATTTCCAACCATGAAATTCAGTAACATCGAAAGATTTCAGCTTTATAATATCATAGGAACTATGCGTCGCCATTTTAATTAGAGCATAAAAATAGAGAGAGTGCACCTTAGAGTCTTCGGAGCTCCCAAAGTCGAATAAAGCCTCTAACCTTGGTCAAACTACGTAGAAGTGAAATTTGCCAAAATAGACCCCAAAAACGTGTCCGGAGCGCCCAAAAACCTTAAGATAGGCTGCCCTCGTTGCTGAAAATTCACCGGAAAAAATTCGATGCTACGGTACACCGGTGCGATACGATACCCCGATGCACTACAGTGCCCCGGTCCGATCTGAAACCGATTGCTACAGATGCGGTGCTATAGTGCCCGATCGATCGCTACAGTACCTATGCTACGATGCAGTGAAATTTCCAGAATTTTTCCGACGGCCGTAACTCCGCCGTCCGACCTCCGATTGACGCGAGTGACCACTCAAAACATTCGTATTGTGAGTAGAACAAAACCCAAGTGGTTTTACCTTCTAAAAATAGCTATATTTCCTGATTTTCTGAATCAAAGATTTCATCCACCGAATCTTCAAACTCGGATCCCAGCCGGTTCCGCCGTTGAAAACAGTAAATTATACCCGTGAGTTCGCCTCGACGAGATCTTCAAGTAGACACCTTGCTCCCTCAAATCCGATACACGAAGATAATACTTCAAGATTGTTGGAGGTTAGGGTTTTAGAGAGAAGAGAATGTTACTTGAAATATTACACCAAGAGACGTCAAGTTTGGAACGTT
This sequence comes from Rhodamnia rubescens, assembly GCA_021437795.1. NCBI lineage: Eukaryota > Viridiplantae > Streptophyta > Magnoliopsida > Myrtales > Myrtaceae > Rhodamnia > Rhodamnia rubescens. Next base: position 4,643,561 of record JAILYA010000005.1, on the reverse strand, counting down.
CATTAGTGTTACCTCCCGGCGTAGGGCGAACCCTAGAATTATATGCAAGCTATTGGGCTCCAGCCCATATGGGCCCAATTAACCATGCATTCACCTATTGGACTTGTATGTGAACATATTATTTATGGATTATATTAACAATATATCCAACACATAATTGATATCGCGTCTTACATTCCACCTATTTGGATTAAAGCACATTGGGTCATCAAAGTTTTCCGGGTTCGTGTGGAGATATTGGAGCCACAAGAGCACTTTCCATCCCTTTGGTATTCTATAACCTGCACAAATTTCCGGGATCGATTCTTGCAAAACTCATCTTTAATTGCTCGGGACAGGACTTGACAGTCAGCACCAACTCGTGTATGGCAAGACAACAGTTCTTGTAGGTACAACGAATCTAAGACAATAGAAACTAACGGCATAACTGCAGAGAAAATCTGTTTGACAGGTACAAAATGGCCTTAAAAAGGCGGTCTTGAGGAAACAACAATTTGAAGATCTATCCCGTGGTCGAGCTGCGGGACATAACGCATAAGCTAAGGTTGTCTATCTGCAAGACTCAGAGTTAGTTTCGTACCTTTGTAGTCGATGTCCTTTTTGACTAATCCGAACAAAAAATGTGAAATGTTGGCCATTCTTAGTGTCTCCTCCACCACCTGTATGTCACTAATTGTCATCTTCAAAAGCTTTCCAGATCTTTTGGTCAAATGGTGTCTCGAACTCTGAATTCTCCAATGAGTTTACCTTCTTTGTTTATTTCATGTTCGAGATGGCTTCGCTCGTGATGAGCTCGCCCTTCTTGTTCTGGCTAATGGACATGTTCTCTTCCTGCCATTCAAGCCAAGATTCACATGTTGCGATGAAGCAGTGGATGACCAAGCTTTACAAAGTCGGACGATGTGCTTACCCGGAGTTTCTTCAGAACATTGGGAGACTTGGCAAGATAGTAAATCGCCCACACCGATGCGAGTGAAGTGGACTCATAACCGGCGAACACAAAGCCAACGATGTTATCTAGCACTTCGTCGTGAGATAGTTTTTTTCCTTCCTCATCTTTGACTTGTCGTAACTCGTCCATAAGATCAGTCACAGTTTCTCCACTTCGGCTTTTCCTCTTCTCTAGCTCTCCTCTGAATATTGCCTCGACCTTCTTCCGGGCCTGCAATATTGGATTGAGGACATACTTCAGATCATTTGGGGTTTGAAATGGGCAACTTGGTTATAAAGCTAGGAAAATTCAACTCGACATTGCTTTCTTCGTGTTACGATCATTTTGAGCTGTAGTGTCATATTCAAATTATTGAACTGAACAAGAATGAGAACTCAGGTTGTCATTTTAAAGTTTACTACTTTCGCCCAACTTATCAGATTAGAAGAAAGTTTAAGATTCCAATTCGACCGAACCTGCATAGCACAGTGATATGCAGTTCGGGAAAATTGATCCCTTGAGCTGTCATTCCTTTAAGCATATCATCAAATAAGCAGTCCATCTTTTCCAGTTGCGGCCCCGGCTCAAAGCTCGCAAACAGTTTCCCAGTGTTCTCAAAGGTCACCTGTAAGCAAAGAAGATGAACAAAATCAGAACAACTAGTAGAACATTGAGGGCAATCCAACAGGCAAAGATTAATCATGTGGACGATGAGGTTATCTAATGGGGAGCTTATGCGATGGTCTACACCTTCTTAGCTTCTTGGTAAGTGGCAATTCTGCCTTTTGGGCCCACATCTCGAGGGCAGCGACCAAACGCGGCTGTGCCAAAGCAGCTATCCGGTGAAGGGCATCAGGTCGGTTAACGGCATTCAAGATAAAGCTCTTGAGCCTGGCATGGGCCTTTCCTTGAACCGTCCCTAGAGCATTCGTGCCCACAATATCGACATTCGGCCATTCATTGACAAATGTGTCCTCAGCTCGGAAGACAAACTTGTTCACTGATGGGAAGCATGATATGATGGAAGGCCTTCCGAAGAGGTGAGTCCTGTACATTCCTACTCCGTCACCATACCTGAAACATGTGCAGAGAGACATTAATGGAAACCTGAGACAAACACTACTCTCATGGCTTTTTGTTATTGTTTCATACACAATGCTGCATGAGGTCAGTCACAAGTATTCAATCTAAAGATTCGATGTGATCATGCTTCCGTCGTTTAGAGTTTATGAACTCATCCGGGCGGCGACGGCGAATCTTGAAGTACCAGAGGAAGGTGAAAATTTCGCCGAAGAAGGGAAACCCCATGTGTCCAGGCGGCAACTTCACGCCGGCGCCAGAACATCTTCGGTTGGCTGGTCACGCGTACCAAATCTCATTCCACCACCACAAGCACCAGCCCAGAAGTGGGATGAGCCCCAGAATCCAACCCAACCACGCTCCCATCGGTGCGCTCAATCGTACTTGCTTTCCGTTTGTTGAAAACTTGCTCACTCTTATAATTTCTGGCAGACAGAATAACCTGACTTAAATAAACACATCACAGTCGAACAATTGCTTTCGTGGTTCGTCGATTCTATTGAGATTATTCGTTTGAGCCATTGTTTGCTAAGAGACAAGCCATGGCAATCCCTCCACCAACAGTAACAAGAGCAGTTTAAGCTGTCTGCTTCCCTTCTTTTTTTTTATTGTCTGCTTCCTGTTCAACGTGCACAACTTTTTTTTCCTTTAAACAAGTACCAATGATTCAGACGCAATCATGTCCTTACGTTGAGGTTAAGTTCCATAAATCATCGTTCCAGGTATAAGAGGGCTTTTTGAAGCTTACGACAGGAATCTTTTTCAAGAAAAAATAAATAAAGTTAATATCATTAAAAACCTCACATTAATAGACACGTGATATTTACTCTAAAATAGTTTTCGTCTAATAAAAACTTCTCAACCGGTGCCGGTGACTTAGATGGGTAACTTCTATAAGCATTCTGCCGGCATTCCATTAAATTGCATGAATGCTTGACACACGACTGCATAACGGTAGAGTGATGTGTCAAATCTGCGTGCATCGACACGCGCGAATTTTAACGTGACGTCGAATGGAATGTTAACGAAAGCCAAATCTTGATCAGGGAGTTCAAGAATTTTTTATAAGATGAAATTAGCTTTTGGTAAGAGTTTGATGGGTACCAAAATTCATCATTTTTTAACTAGTATTAGCCCGTCAAAGAATAATTTGGGACTCCACGTTAGATCAGGCAAATTCTATTCCTCACAATTTTCTTACTTCTTTTTCGTTATCTCTAAGAGAGAAATTAGGCTAAGTATCTCCCAACAGGATCACAAGATGAGATCTTTTTTGGCCATTTTCTTCAATGGGGGGTTCTCAATTCTCACGCATACAAGTGTTGAACTTCTAGAACAAGAGGACATCTCTCTGTAGAGTAATGGCCCGTCCGGAAAGATGCGAACTTTATACTAAAGACGGGGTTTACAAAATGGAAGGGGTTGCATCTCCAACCGATGGAGATGGGAAAGATCCCGAATTTTGTCTGTAACTATTTACAACCATGCTACCCATGCCTTCCCAATTCTCGTTTTCTTAATTCTTCAACTTCTTTTCATTAAATTTTTAATTAAGGAAACGACCCTGCCCAGCCTTTTTGATCCTCGGAAGAGTTCGCATCAACACTCACGAACGTACCATGTTTCATGTAAACAACAATCCTTGGCATTCCAGATAAAGTAAAGGAAAAGCAGCTCAAGAAAGTGTTGGCTTAAATTTTTATAGTAGTCGATAGCGATTCCGTAGAATTTTTATGTGGTATCGAGTTAGACTTTACTGCTATCATGTGTATCCACCCTATTAGCCAAATTTACCGCATGTCGCTCTTTAATCCGGCATGTACGTGATCGGTGTGTTGAAGTATCACAAAGCCTACATTACATACATGTGGTCTCCTCCACTTCTAAGCTTAATATTTTGAGTTAGACATTTCAACATGCAAAATCTTGGTTGATCACTATCAAATACGATATCGGAACCAGATTCTACCTTTCTCGCATGTGGGCCCACCCATGTTGACAAATTTTACGTGTCACTCCTAATTTGGCTTGCACGTAAGAGGATTGTCGAAACATTCTTGACATTGTGCTTCATATATTCTTTATATATATGCAGTCTCCTTCCAACTATGAGATACCGGACTTTCTAATAGAGTATCGAGTCAAGTTCTATTTCTCATGTGCATCCATCCTTATTGGGCAAATAACTTCTAACACATCAATATCTTGACTTGTTCAAAGTTTTAATAACATTGAAGGTGTGACGCCCCAAGTAGATGCAAGAATTAGAATCATAATCATTAAAGCAAAAGGCTGAGGTCATGCATGATGTAATTCTATATGTGAAACTTATGGTTGAAAATGAGGGAGATGTGGCATAATACTCTTAGCTAGCAAGCTTAAAGAGCATTAATGGGCTGAAATTAAAAGCAATGATATAAGGAATGATGTAATTTGCTGGTAAGAAACTAGGTGATAAACTAATGAATGTAGCAACCAAATAGTAACAAGCGGCTAATAAATTATGGTCATCAAAGACGAAGAGAATCATGACGATAATTATCGATGCTCGTATGAAGAAATATCAATTTTATTTATATATAACACAACATACATAATAAATAGAATGAAATTTAGGATGTCGTGGAAGGTGCTCAACAAGAGTAGCTACTACACGGCCCAGTAGTTGAATTACTATTTGATCCTAAGGTTTTTGAAATTTCCGTCGATCAGGGGGTCGAATGATGCAAGAGATTCCCACACTGCTCCACTCCAATGTCACTTCATGTAGTTGACACGTGTTGTTTTTTGTTTTGGCAAAGTTTTTTTTTATGATCAGCGGTTGACAAGCATATTCGTTTTGGAGGCTTTCTTTGCTTTTCTCTTACTCCAACCGTTGTGTTATGAAGAGGATCACTCTATGACATTCGACAAATTCCTGCGTCAATTAATAGTATGTAGGAAATTAAGGTGATAAATGTCACAGGCGGAAATTTTAATCGGATGATTAACGTGATAGTAGCGAAGGACTAAATTGTGTTTTTCATATCCGTTGTTTCCGGTAAGTGTTTCTATTAAGATTGAATTACTGAATAATTTGTCATTGGGTTGATTATTTAGAGTAGCAGTGAGATGTCTATCGCCGCATTGGTTATTAACGTAAACGATACGTTTCACGTTTACATATACGTAATAGATAAGCAGTATATTAAAAATTTACCTTTCCTTGCGTCGATAAATTTTGTTGAATGTTTTGACGTGTTTTAACTATTTTTTTGGTGTTACCAATGCTTAAAACGGACACTAATTTCCTTATTTATATATTGATCTACTAGAGCAACTTATCAGAATGTCTACTTTGGAACCATATGATTGAGCCGTTTACCTCTTTAAATTGTATCACCTCTCTTCACTTTCTACCACTTGTTTTAACCCACATGTCCTTGGTGACATAAAGCTTAGCCTAGCAATTGCATAATGCATTGCCTCAATTCTTTTAACCTTAGCTAATTAATGGTCTTGACAAGATTAACTTTCAACCATCCATTTTACTTGGCCAAAGCCTCTCAAAATATCTCCTTGTAGCAAATCTTATTAGGCTATTTGTACCCTAGCAATTTGTTTAGGGGCACTCGAAGCAATTGTATTGGAATACCTATACTTTTACTTTACACTGAATGTTGTTAACCCAAGGATAATTATTACTTTAACCATGATTAATCAATTTCATCCATTTGTAGCTCTTACATGGTTTATTAGATATCCTTTCTTGGCCGCATCATTTAATCTCTTTAAGTCTCCAAGCTTCAAAGTGGGAGTTCTTGCTTCGTTGACTTCCAACCACCAACTTCCTTCGTCAACGTTCATTTTCAAAACCCTCAAGTAAAAGAGAAGATCCCACACTAGTGTTATTAAAGATTCTATCCCGATCTTTCATGTGTCGACAAGGTAAATTATTGGATTCCTCTATGGGTTTTTTTCGTTTTGAAGACTAGAATTGTTAATTTTTTGTTTTGTTTATTTTAATTGAAGGTGACTAAAGCTTTCGAGTTAATCAAGTGATTTTCGGGTAAGTGAAAGCCTAAGGACTAAGTTAGGTTGATCAACTTGGTACTTTTGACTTGGTTGTTTGAAATTGTTAATTTTTAGTTTTACCTTTGATGTTAAGTGTGAGAAAGTTATGACATTCGCGTGATGAGACGTGGTGGCTGTATGACATGAAACAATTGAATTTCTACATGTCGAGATCGTGATTAATCGGCTTCCGTGAAATTCGATAGTATAAAAGAGTGGAAATGGTGAGATTAAACTAGAAAGTGATTGTGACACCCACCCCACCCACTCTCTCTCCTCCTTTCCTCCCCCCTCCACGTGAATTTTTCCACTCACTCTCTCTTTCCCCCCTTTTTTTTTTGTCTTCACCAGCCCTCTCCCCCACGTGCTCTCTCTCCCTCTCCTTCTTCCTCTCTTCTTTTTCTTCTTCTTCTTCTTCTTCTTATTCTTCTCTCCCTCACGCACGTCTCTCTCTCTCTCTCTGTTTTCTCACCGCACAAACAGCCCCCCTCCTCCTTCCTTGGCCGTTGTTGTGCGACCCTTTCCCCGAGACAGTAGCCACGCCCTCCGCCCCGTCGGACCGCCACAGCTGCTGCCACAGATCCAGCCGGACAGCCGCCCAAAGTCTCCTCGCGCCTGCTCTGTTTTGGGGTCCAGCGGCGTTGTGAGCCGCCGGCCGCCCCGCACCACCTACGACCACCACCGACCTCTTCTCCGTTCGCCCTCCAACCCCCGGACGCCGTTCCACCGCCGCGCGCCACATCGGAAGCCAGCAAACAGCCCTGAAATAGCACCCGGCGCAGCTTGCCCATTTTTCGCCGGCCACTGTTCCGTCGCCCTCCGCCGCGTTTGGGCGGCAACCACGGCCGCCGACCACCCCGGGACGTCGCCGTCGACCCCTAGTTGTCCCACGCAGCAGCAGGGAAGCCGGCCGCCGCTCGTAGGAGCCGCAATGAACGCCCGCCCGGCCTCCCCTGTTTTATGCCCTGTTTCGGGCGCCGGTTCTGCGGCCCGTTCGGCCGCCGTCCGCCGCCACCAACCGGTCCCGAGGGTCGTCCTCGACCGGTAGGTGAGTTCCTCGGCCTTCCCCAGCCTCGCTCGGCCCGTGAGGTCGAGTTTTCCTCGATTCAACCCCCGCCCCCTCTGTTTTTACATTGCGGGTTACGTTTTCTCCAGCCATGGCCGCTCGCCGGAGCTCCCGTCACCAAGCCGAGCGTGCCGTCGCCACGAGCTTGTCGCCGTTTTCGGCCGTGAACAGTGTCGCCGGAACAGTGCCACCGGTGAATAGTATTTCCGGCGTGAACAGTGTTTTCCGCGTGAATAGTGATTTTCGAGCCCGGCCTCGAAAATCGTGCCCGACTCGACCTCGATCACCGTTGTTGGTGAGTTGACCCTAATCCTTGGTTAGGGCGCTAATTGCGCCTAGAATTAGTTAGTTAGTCGGTAGGGTATTGAGGTAGGTTTGATTATGGTCGGATTAGTTAGAAACCGGGTTTAGGCTAAATGACCATAATCGATTAAGTTAGAATTGTTTGTGGCTAATTGTTGTTAAGCGAATTTATTGTATGTGGTGATTTGATCGCGAGCGAGCGATAGGTTAAAGACGAGCGATCGATTGGCGATTATAAATCGAATTGGCTAATTAATGAATTTGGCACGAAATTGAGCTTTTATGTGGCCTAATCGAAATGACTCATTCGTGTGGAATTGATGATTGTGTTTTGGGGCGGTTCGCCTCGTTGAAATGCTTCGTTGAGTGGATTGGTGTTGTTTGGGGATTAATTATCCCGTGTGATCTTGCCATATTTAATTGGTAGTTTGCATTCATATGACCGTGTGCAGATCAAAGATATAATTTGGCATTAAAATGGCCTTGGGCCGAGTCGTTGAAGCGTTGTGTGAGCATCCTGCCTAAATCAAAGAGAATAAATTGATTGATGTGTCGGGTGTCTTTGCATGGTCATATGAAGGAATGATGATGGGTTTTCCTGGCAAGTGCGTTTTGTACACGGAGTACACATTGTACCATTTTCATGTTCATTTATTTGCATTTGTTATATTATTTATTTATTTTTTTATGTTATTTATTTCATTTGTTATATTAATAGTTATAATGTTAATGTGATTTAATGATTATATTTAGTTGAAATTTTATTTTATTTATGTAATTTTATGTTATTTATCGGTTGTTAGTAATATGTTTTTATTTTTTTTAATGTTTTGATAATGTTTAAATTATTTATAGGTTCTTATCAACAAAATATTTTTTTTGTGTTTTTATGTTATTTATAGATTGCAATTGATATGTTTAAATTTTTTTTAATGTTAAGATGATTAATATATTTTAAATTTTGTTATTGTAATAGGTGTACATGTTGGTATTGTTTACTTTTGTTTTTAGATTTTGTTACGAATATGTTTGAATTTGAGGGTATTATTTTTTAATTTTTTAGTTTTCTATCAATTTTGAGATGAAAAAATCATTTGTAATTTCTTTATTTAGCGAAATGTAGTCTAGATCTTTTGCGATATGTGCTGGGGAGATAGAATAGTAGGCCACGTAAGAGGACGACATCATCTACACTTCCTACTCATCAAGAACCCCGTCCTCGTCCTTGGTACAACAATAGACATCTTAGAATGACGGAGACAACCCGATTGTAGAATAGGAAGCCACGTAGGAGGACGATACATCATCGGTGATACTTTTGGGTTGTAGATTGTTATATATTATTACAATGTTTATTTGCCGGATTTTTTTTGGTTCATGGATTGTAATATACTATTGCACTTTCTTTTAATCTGGATATTTCATCTTTATATATATTACCAATTTATTTTATGCATTTTTATTTTTATTTTTTTAGCAATTTTATCTATTATTTTATCTATTGCTATTAATTATTCACATACTAAACAAATTAATTACATAAATATTAAATTATTTATTAATTATATGTCTTAGTAAATTTTAAATTAATTATTAATAATTACGTTATAAAAAGAATGTTTAAAAAGAAAGAAAATATTATATTTATAAAGTTGTATAAATATAAACGTTATTGTAAATATAAAAAAAAAAAAAGTTTAACAAAAAATAAGATGTGCAGCAGTATAAAAAGAAAAAAAATGTAAAAAAAACATGTGCGGCTGTTATTCTGCCGCACAATGCTTTGTGCGGCTATATGACAGCCACACAAGGCATGTATGGCTGCCTACCGGCCGCACATACCGCAAATGTGTAAATGTTAAAAAAAAAACGTAAATTCGTAATTTTTTTTACCATATTTTTGAAAAAAGCCAGCGTTAATTGACATAAATTGAGAATACAATGGCTAGAGATTGTATTATAAGTGGAAAACAGTCCTTTTCCAAAAATGGTCACGTCGAAATTTTAATTTAGCTTGCACGCTTCACATTATAGCCAAACCCCATCCCGCCCAATTGTGTGGTTTGGCTTGTCGTTTCGTTTTCTTTTGGAAGTTAGCTTGGTTTCGTTCGAGAATCTGTCAGAATTCACGTTTCTGTCTTCTTTTGCGTTGGAAGCTTGTGAGGATCCAAAATCAAATTGCCTAACTCCCTTAATTCCACAGTCGACAGAGCCCGCGCACGTGTGTATGTACGTGTGTGAGACAGAGAGAGAGAGAGAAAATTGCGACGTCCTCTAGGCTCTAGATACACGTCCCGAGTCCCGACCTGAACAAGTTATGTAGATTCATTTGGTTGGTACCTCCAAACTTTGAATTACTAGATACAAGATTGCTTAGGCGATTTCGTGACTCTTAAAAGTTGTTCTTTCTCAGTTACGTCTATTGGATAGTTATCGTTCACATCTCGTGTTAAAGACTTATGACAATTCGAGTGTCTGGCCGGTAGGTGATGGATTTCTTCTTTTCTTGTGCTTAAATGATCTGGGTTCGAAATGGGTCCGATCCGGTTCCGTCTTGCTATCATCTCTATTTCAGATGATCAAGCACGACAGACGACAGGTCCTTGGACCCGTGTTGACTATGAATTTCCACTATGAGCCATTGTAATTGAGAATAGAATGGACTGAATGTGATGTGGGCACGACAAGACGTGCCATTGTTCAACAACCAGCGTGTCGGCTCAAGCTGGATGTTTTCTCAATGAGAACAGACAAGTTATTATCTTGGATTTTATATGGAACAGATGGACTTATTAGCTAAACTTGTTGCCAAATTGTGACTTGGCTTTTTGTTGAAAGTCAGAAAATAGGAACTCTTGTCCCTTTTCTACCGTTTTTTCTCCCTTTCACATGCATGGTTAGAAGTTCTCAATGAACACTATTTACTTGTATTGTTGTACTGGCCTTTGTTATTTTCCAGCTCAAGTTGGAGACATGATCGTCCTGGAAATCTTTGACAATCACTTCGATACGAACTTTCGAAGATGAATTGTTGCCCGTCTATGAAACGAGCACGAACTGCTGATCAGACTCAGGATTGAGGGATATCACCTTCTTAGGATATGATTCGACCCAAATCTTAGTTTATTAATTGCTTGAAACATGTCATGTTTATCGTGATGTTAAAGTTATCTTAGGTCGAATTTCGTAGGTTGGACCTCGACCGAAATAGAGTATTATGGGAAATGAAGTGGACTTGAATAAGGATCAAGATCAGTGTTTTCTTTAGTATGCTGTTCATGTTATTGGTCTCCAGGGAATGTTCAAAATGGCAAGATTTCCCTACTTCTTCCTCAATAATACAGGCTTTTGGATTTCTTTGTCATGAAAGCCATATTTAACGAATCGTCTGGTAAGCTAACATTCTAATCAAATCTGAAAACTTTGGTTAAATTCACTGGAATCCTTTTGCCACTCGAGTTGTTAAGTGTGCTTTAATCTTGAACTCCATGTACTAAACGCATGAAGCATATGGAGAAGCTGCAAGATCAAATTGAGATTTTTCGGCCACGAGGGCACAGAAGAATCAGAGTTACTAATGTTCTTGGAAGTTTAGTTAACTTGCCGGTGATTTCAATTGCTCCACAAAGCTGCAATTATCACTCCAGAAGACCCTATCAACCAGGATAGGTCGCCAATGCTTGGGACACTGCAGAATTCAGCAGGTTGAAGAAGTGAAGTGTTTGATAGAAGTCATCCCGATAGGGGTCTCGACCGGTGTCTCCTACGTACCTGTAGTCCAAGAGCAAACTTTTGTTGTCTTCCAACCTCTTCAATCCGAGTGGCGCATAGTCAACACTTAGCTCAAGATTCCTCCCGCGAGTTACTTTGTTTCACTATGCTTGGCCTTGGGTTCCAATCTATGATTGAATTGTCGTCCCAAGGCTAAGGAAACTCACTGGAAAGGAATACAGTATCATGATACTCCTAAAGCTGGGGATCAGGATGTTTTCAGCCACCATCACCAGGATCAGGTCGGTAATCATGGAAGACAGAAGGAATATTTGGGACTTACTGACCCAATCAGACTCAACCTGAGAAGAGATGCAATTTCTTCTATGTCAGGTTTATGGCTGATGCCTCGGCTAGTAATATGACATAGTATCTGAAGCAATTGCATTCATTGCTCGAGTCGATTTTTTGTACAAGCAGTTCCCAGAGAATATGAGAAGCTGGCGGAGTCGAATTACCTGAGCAGTCTGCCAATATCGATCCTTCACCGGATGAAATGGAGACTGGTTGGCTCAAGATCATAACAAGGGAAAGTTGGATGTCCTCTATTGTCTGATTGCTCCATTCAGCATTGAGCTTGGTTCAATTTGTTCTGTGCGCGAGGTGATTTAAAAACAAAGTAAGCAGCAACAGCAGCAAGTACTGAAGTTGGCTTAATCTGTGGTGTGCAATAAAACAAACATGTTGCTCTCCCTGATTTCTTGTTTTTTAGCAATTAGGCGAGTAACACCTTTGCAAATGCAAGTAGGATTTCGTTTATGTTCTTTTAGTCAGAACTTGTCACTTGCCTTTTTCTGTGTGGTTGTATTCCAACGAACTGCGCTGCTGGTACCGTCCAGGCCTTTTCTTCGCCGACCCAACTCAACTCCGAGATATATTTCTATCCTGAACATGTTCAACAGCCATACAAGTGGTTGCTCACAAATTTTCAGAAAATGCGCTCATGGATTCACCAGGAGAATTCATTGGCGGTACCTAAGAATTGTATTTTCAGCATATTTGGAATGGATAGATTCTCCAGGACCAATATGCTTGACATTACAAAACTGAGATTGATGACAATCTAGAAAGCAGAATGAACCACTGCTCAATATGGTCGAGTGGCTTCACATGTTACATCTCTGCATCGGCCAGATCCTTGTTCATTTGGTTCGGACTGTCACGTTGTAAAGAAACTCAAGGATGTTACATCGTATTCCAGAGTATTACCAAATTAGAATGGCATGATAAATGAATCAGTTTTAAGTAAGAACCAAACGAATATTCCCATTCTCATGCTTGTCACGTAATTGGTCTCTAGTACAGGTTCTATACGACTAGAATTTCTCTCCTTTTTCTATGGTTAAGTTCCTGGAATTCCTTATCCGGACAATTATTTTCGAGGAATCATTATGTTAGGCATAACCATGAGAGCCAATTTCTAGCAGGGAAAGCTGACCCCCTACTCTAGTTTTGGCATAAATTGAACCGACGAACGAGGAACGAGACATAGGATGATGAGTCGACATAATCTTTAGCTGTATCTACGACTTCCCTTAAGGCAAGTGGACTTGGTCAATATTGACAGCCAAATGATTTCGAAGTATAAAATTCATGAAAAACCAAACATTCCAATCAGGAAGGAGAGATTGAAATCCTGGGAACTGCAAGAAAACTGTCCAAAAGAACTGCATGATATTTTGTACAAGTATAAATTACTTAGCTTTGTGTTTTGCCATCCACCAAGAGGACAGGAGTACTGCCATGGACAAAACCATGGAGAAGAAGAAGGATGGTGTTTCGGCCGAGGAGATTCGCTATGGTGGCATAAAAGCCATGCCCTTTGTAATAGGTATGACGGTGACTACTAAGCGAGGTTTTCACTTCTGTCTATGTCTCTGTTTTCTCTGAATTAAGAAGGAAATGACAAATGATACAAGGATGCAAAAAATATCAGGAAACGAGACATTTGAGAAGCTCGGGACGATCGGCACCTCCTCCAACCTTCTCGTCTATCTCACCACTTGTCTTCAACATGAAGAGCATCACTGCTACTAACATCGTGAACATCTTCAATGGGACACGATAAGAAAGAAAGATTAAAAGAGAATGGTATTTGTTCTCTAATAATGGTGTATGGAATATTGTACATGAGAAGCCTTTATATAGGCTTAGAGGAGAAAAGGAGCCTAGCATTCTTCCTATGTGGGACTAAAGAGAAAGAAGAGAGGTAAAGGAAAACCTACAAAACTATACAACATGTTCTAACACCCCCTCAAACTCAAGGTGGGTCAAATAACGAGAGTTTGGAAAGAAGAAATTGAAATCGTTGTGATGTAAGAGCCTTCGTAAAACAATCGGCAAGTTGATTCTCGGTTCCAACAAAAGGAAGTGAAATAGTGCGAGCTTGGAGATGATGACGAGTCGAGATGACAATCGATCTCAATATGTTTGAGTACGCTCATGAAACACCTGGATTTGCACGATATGAATGGCACTCTTGTTGTCACAATGCGAGGAGTAGGATCCAGAAATGAAACACCCATATCGGCAAGTAAGCGGCGAAGCCAAACAATCTCAACAAGTAGTGTCGGACATAGCACGATACTCGGACTGCGTAGAGGAGCGTGAGACAATATGTTGTTTCTTGGATCGCCAAGAAATAAGTGAATCGCCAAGAAAAATGCAATAACCAAGTGATAGATTTGCGATCGAGTGACATTGGAAGCCCAATCAGCATCGGAATAGGCACGCAACTTGAGAGTAGAAGAAGATGGTAGAAATAAGGAACGCGATAAAGTGCCTCGAAGATAGCGCAGAATTCTTAGAACAGCCGCATAATGAGTTGTTCGAGGAGCAAGAACAAACAACGGCCGACAACATGAACAAAGCATAGGCGATGTCGGGTCGGGAGATAGTAAGATAAATAAGATCGCCAACCAAGGTCCGATAGCGGGTGACATCGAAAAGAGGTTCTCCATCGTGCGGGCAAAACTTCGATTTAGCTCAATAGGAGTGGCGGCAGATGCGTGAATCGATAGAGCAGCCCCGGACGAATATACAGCGGTATATTTCTCTGAGAAATGAGAATACCACGTGAACTGCGAGCAATCTCAAGCCCAAGAAAATAGCGCAGTGGTCCTAGATCCTTCATGGCAAAATGTTGCTGAAGGTGCCGCTTGGTATGCTCAATATGGTCACGATCATCTCCGGTGATGACCATATCATCAACATAAAGAAGAAGAATAGTGCAGCTGAAGAAGAGGTATGAACAAACATAGCATGATCAGCCTCACTTTGAGTGAAACCAGCGGACCAATAAAGCATCACCGAACTTCTCAAACCAAGCACGAGGAGCCTCGTTTGAGACCATAAAGAGCCCGTCGCAAGCGGCAAACCTTTCCGAGGTATGAGCAAGACCAGGGCGGAGGTTGCATAAAGATATCTTCCTCGAAGATCACCGTGAAGAAAAGCATTCTTCACATCAAGCTGAAAGAGAGGCCAACTGCGAATTGAAGCAACAGCTAATAAAGCACGGACGAGATGTCATCTTTGCTACGGGAGCAAAGGTCTCCTCGTAGTCGATACCATACTCTTGCGAGAAACCTCGAGCAACCGGACGAGCTTTGTAACGCTCAATACCGCCATCGAACGAGTCTTAATCTTATATATCCATCGGCAAGATACGAGGGAGCGACACGGAGGAAGAGGCACAAGCTCCCAAGTACCGTTACTCTCCAAAGTCGAGAGTTCCTCGGACATAGCCTGGCGCCATTCTACATGTTGAACTCGCCTCGCGATAACTATTAGGTTCTTGTACGGCATGAACAACGGCTAAAAAGGAACCAAACTCGGTAGAATAAGAAGTAGCAGCAACATACCGGGCGGTGGACGCCGATCTCGAGGAGGATTACGGCGTGGCTCTAGTTGTGCGAGAATCGTCGAGGGCGGATACAGCAGGGAGGTGCAGCACAAGGGATAGGTGAAGATGGAGAAGGTGGCAATATATCTAGATCGATGTAGAGGAGGGACTAGAAGGGTCGGGTAGAGGATCAACGGGAAAATCCATAAATGGAACAGGAGACGAAACATGAGGTGTAGTATTTGTCGGAAAGAAAGGGATGTGTTCATGAAACGTAACATCACGAGAAATACGTACACGTCGCGCATTTGGGTCATAACAACGATAACCTTTGTGCTCGGTGCTATAACCCAAGAATGCACATGGGATAGAGCGAGCGGTAAGCTTTGTACGTTCGGTGAGTGGAAGAATGACAAAACAAGTACATCCAAAAACTCGAAGATGATTATAGCTAGGAGGTCGAGAGTAGAGACGCGAAACGGGGTGTCTTGATGGAGAACGAGATGAGGGTAGGCGATTAATTAGATGAATAGCCGTGAGAAGAGCCTCACCGAACTCGGTGGGAACGGATGTGCCCAGTAAGAGAGCTCGAGTGGTCTCTAGAATATGACGGTGCTTGCGTTCAGCAACTCCATTTTGAGTTGGAACCCCAGGACAAGATAACGAGGAAGTGTACCATCACTAGCTAAGAGGGAACGAAAGACACCGAGAGATATTCTCCCCCGAATCCGAACGGAAAATTTTGATTTTTGTATTAAATTGTGTGGAAACCATGGAAGTAAAAGACGATAGATGGAAAAGAAATCACTACGTTGACGCATAAGATAGACCCATGTATAACGAGAATAATCATCAATAAAAGATACATAATATTTGAAACCACTCTTGGAAGAGAGCGGGGCGGGACCCCAAACATCGGAATGAACAAGATCGAAAATCGCACTAGTTCTAGAGTTACTAACGAGGAAAAGGCTTAGCGGATTGCTTGGCCAAAGGCGAGATAGAACATGGAGGAAGACTACTAGAAGAAATAGGACCCAAAGCACCTTGTTGGTGAAGGACGGTGAGACGAGAAGACGGAATATGTCCAAGACGCTGATGCCACCGAGCAAGATCGAGGGTAGCCAACACAGGATGAGGAAGAGAGGAAGTTGGAAGATGGAGATGTTGCATAATATAAAGTCCATCCCGTCTACTTGCCCTCGCCAATCATCTTGCCACTCAAACGATCCTGCACAAAGCAAGAGCTATTTGTAAAGCTTACGATACATCCAAGCATCGGTGAGTTGTCCAACGAATAATAAATTGAGAGCGAAAGAGGGAACATGTAACACATCGGGAACATTGAAATCTTCAGAGATGGTAAGAGTACCATGTCGGGTAGCTAGTAGAGGAGAACCATTAGCGGTAAAGAAATGTCTTTGGTTGCTTGAGCTCGAGAGAGCTTAGTGAGAAAAACAGCGGAAGTAGACATATGTCTAGCAGCTCCTGAGTCAAGTACCCAAGTAGTAGAAATATCACCCGAAGGTGGAGTAATGCTGGCGGTGCTTCCCAGAGATGAGAGAGTTGTAGAAGTACCCGAGTGGAAAAAGACACAGGGCGAGAGAAGGACTCAATCGGGCAAGTTGGGCCTCAAGAGCAGCAATACGGTCATCCGTAGAGGGAGAAACCAGAGTAATAGGGTGAGAGATTTGAGATGCGGTAGTGACTCGTGGTGATGCGAAAAGCGTGAAGCATTCCTCTTCTTCCAACAATGTGACTCGTCATGACCAAAGACGATGACAATACGTACATGAAAGGCGGCGAGGACCACGAATAGGTGAAGGACGTGGTGGAGCGACCAAAATAGCGATTGAATCGAAACCGCCGAGGAGGAAAAAGACCAAGACGAGTTTCCTCGGACGCAATTCTTTGACGGCGTCGAGGAGGGATGGTCTTGGAGAGCGGTGAAGAAGTTGGCGCGAACACCTTCATAGGGAGAGCCAAGCTTCATAAGAAAAGAATGTAGACGGTGCCTATCTTGAGTCCGAAGCCGAGTAGATGGACACCGAGTACGATTCGGGCATGATGGGCGAGAGAATAGGAGCAAGAATATCCAGTTGACTCCAAAGTGAGTGCATGTAATTGTAAAAATCTCGAATAGAGCGAGACTCTTGCGTAGCATTGTAAACTTCTTGCTCCAACCGATAAACTCGAATGTCCCCCGTGCTGGGTGAACATCTCGGCAAGCGATCCCATAAACTTTTTGCCTCAACAATATTAGAAAATTGTGGGCGAAGAAGCAGGATCAATGGAACCAAAAATGATAGCCCATGCCTTCCGATCAAGAAACTTTCCATGCTCGAATTTCAACGAAACGTTTCGCAACTTCATCGGATGAGTCACTTTGAAGAGCACCGGACAAGGATAAAGTCCCTCAACATGCTCAAACAGGTTGCGATAAACAAGTGCTACCATTGCCGATGGTTTCCAAAGAGAATAGTTTGAACCATCGAGTTTGACGTCAATACGATCACTAGAATCACCCATGACGACGAAAAAAGAAATCACTAGCAAAGCTAGAAATATGGATTGAGGTGGAAAAATTGATCGAAAGGATCGAGAAAGAAGAAGCGCGGATTAGAACGAGCAAGAATGATGGCCCAAACTCATTATCTTAATTTCGATGCGGAAGATCCAATTTATGGCAACCGCAGAGCATACTTTAAAAAATAATGAGCTCATTGTCTTATTTTACGATCCGGAAGATCCAATTGATGGCAACCGCAGAGCATACTCTTCAAGACAATGAACTTGGCTCGATACCATGATAAGAAAGAAAGATTAAAAGAGAATGGTATTTGTTCTCTAATAATGGTGTATGGAATATTGTACATGAGAAGCCTTTATATAGGCTTAGAGGAGAAAAGGAGCCTAGCATTCTTCCCATGTGGGACTAAAGAGAAAGAAGAGAGGTAAGGGAAAACCTACAAAACTATACAACATGTTCTAACGGGACCATCAATTTTGCCACCTTGCTTGGAGCTTTCCTCTGCGACACTTACTTTGGCCGTTACAAGACGCTAGGATTTGCTTCGGTGTCCTCATTTCTGGTACTTACATTTAGCATTTCATCATTGTATGGTTCGCTTGTATTGTGCTCCAAGCAAGGAAGTGTACAGACGTAACTAGGATCTATTTAACATTCCATTTCATGTTCCAGGGGATGCTCGTACTTACTCTAACAGCTGCCATAGCAACGATGCATCCTCCCCATTGTGAGACGGAGGCAAGCAGCTCGTGCCGTGGACCGACATTCTGGCAAATGGCGTTTCTGCTCAGCGGGTTTGGACTGCTTGTGATTGGAGGTGGCGGGATTAGACCTTGTAACCTGGCTTTTGGTGCTGACCAGTTCAATCCCAAAACGGAATCCGGGAAGAGGGGAATCAGTAGCTTCTTCAATTGGTACTATTTCACATTCACTTTTGCCATGATGGTGTCTTTGACGATCATCGTCTACGTGCAAGCCGACGTGAGTTGGGCTTGGGGATTGGCCATTCCCACTTTCCTCATGTTCTTGTCATGCGCTGCTTTCTTCGTGGGAACAAGAATCTACGTGAAAGTAAAGCCGGATGGTAGTCCGCTGGCGAGCGCCTCCCGGGTGATAGTGGCAGCAATAAAGAAGAGGAAGTTGAAGTTGCCGGACCAGCCATGTCTCTCCTTGTATGACTATGCTGTGAGCAGTTCCATCAACTCCAAGCTCCCTCACACCGATCAATTCAGGTTTTTTGCTGGTGCTTTCTCATCTTGCCTTTCATTTTCATGAGTTTCCGTGTTGAGCAGCAATAGGAATTGTCTGCAAAGTGCAATATCTGATGAACTTCCAGAGAGAACAGTAACCTTTAAAAAACGAATGGTAGTTAGATAAGATAAGATAAGACAACCCGGTCTATAATGTATTTTATACTTCTGATGATACAGCTGTAAGCTGTCCTCATTCCCAGAAAAAAATATACTTTCGAGAAACGACAAGCACGACTGCACCTTAAAATTTCATCGCCTAAAACAAATTCTGGAGAACATACATCCCGTGCTAGCCATGTGACATGTCTTGTCCTATCAACGTGCAATATTTATACTCCTAACAATTAGATGCAGCAAGCTATATCTGATCTGTTTGCACTAAACAGCGTAATCATGAATGATATGTGAACATGATTTTGGGCATTGTTGAACCAATCTTCCAGAACCATGACCCCAGGGAAGAAAAAAAGCGCACACTTTCTTCGGTCGCAAACGTTGCCGGAAAACATACATTGGCATGGCACTAGGGAAAAGCAACAGGAGAAAACCATTTAAATGAGCGATGGGTTTTCTAACGGTTTCTGGTCCGCAAGAACACCAGAATCAGACAGCTAACAATATTCTTAACGTTTGACTTAGTCACTGATGATTTCAGATTCTTTGACAAAGCCGCAATCATCACTCCAGAAGACCAAATTAACCGTGACGGATCAGCAGCCAATCCACGGAGACTATGCAGCATTCAGCAGGTCGAAGAAGTGAAGTGTTTGATCAGAGTCATACCCATTTGGATCTCAGCCATGATCTACTACATAACCTTAGTCCAACAGCAAACCTACGTGGTCTTCCAAGCCCTTCAATCTGATCGACGCCTCGGGAGCTTGAACTTCAAGATTCCAGCCGCCACTTACATTATATTCTCGATGATCGCCCTCACTATCTGGATTCCTATCTACGACAGGATGATCATCCCGAGCCTAAGGAAGTTGACGGGAAAAGAAGGTGGGATCACACTTCTCCAGAAGATGGGAATCGGCATGTTCCTGGCAGTGATTACAATGCTTATATCAGCCATTGTCGAGAACAAAAGGAGAACTTTGGGACTGACCGAGCCGATTGGGGTCGACCCAAGGAGAGGCGCAATTTCTTCTATGTCAGGATTATGGTTGGTGCCTCAGCTGGTGACGGGAGGATTGTCTGAAGCATTCACTATCATTGCTCAAGTCGAATTTTACTACAAGCAGTTCCCGGAAAACATGAGAAGCATTGGTGGGTCTCTCTCTTTTGTGGGGATTGCAATGTCAAGTTACTTGAGTAGCTTGCTGATATCCATAGTTCACCAGGTCACAAAAGGAGGAGGTGCAAATGGTGACTGGTTGCCTGAAGATCTTAACATGGGAAAGTTGGACTATTTCTATTATCTGGTTGGTGTATTGCAGGCATTGAACTTAGGTTACTTCATAGTATGTGCTAGGTGGTATAAGTACAAAGGAAGAGGCATTAGCACTAGTGTTGAAGTTGATACGGAGAAATTGAACTCGGAAAAAGTTCTTGTTTGATGCATCACACCATTTGGAGACAATCATAATTCCCAGTCCAGTGTATAAGTAAATGCAAATTGGAGAGGCTTGTTTGGAGCAACGATCACAAGAGGGCAAGACCATGATGTATTTGATTGATGGAGTTGTGGAATTTGATAAAGAAAAGTAGTATTAAAGTTCAAAGCTTTTACTACTAATGGGGTACATGTAATTTTCATATTAAAGCAGAGAATAGAACTTTTTATTGTTGCTAATGGCATACATGTAATTTTTATCATAACGTATGTATGCATTAGACTTTTGCTATATATTGGGCCATTATCTTTTATAGTTGTAACCTTAAAACTTGTAACTCTCTGATAATCATATTGATAGTTAAGAGATTGCTTAGTGTAGCAGCGTGGTTTTCCCTTTATGATCTTGAAAGGGTTTTCCACGTAAAAAATCACTCTTCTTCTTCTCTATTATTTTCTTCAAAGATTCATGTTCCTAACAACTGGTATCGGAGCCTGGTTTGCCAAAATGGTGAAAGTGACAAATATGGACAAGGGGAAGGTGAAGATTGATCAGTTTGATGACAATGACTTTGGTTTCTAGAAAATACAGGCCGAGAA
This sequence comes from Rhodamnia rubescens, assembly GCA_021437795.1. Taxonomy (NCBI): domain Eukaryota; kingdom Viridiplantae; phylum Streptophyta; class Magnoliopsida; order Myrtales; family Myrtaceae; genus Rhodamnia; species Rhodamnia rubescens. The sequence continues at coordinate 4,622,578 of JAILYA010000005.1, read as the reverse complement.
TCTTTATCAGAAGAACTTCCATCAACCTCTGTCAAGAGAAATCATATTCAATCAAGCAAGGACGGTGGGAATTGTGAGATCTGCAAGCTCTGAGTGTGATTTGTTTGACATTGGCAGAACTTCGCCTTCAACATAGCCAATGAGAAGACAACAACGGATTTGATGAGGGCTTGTTCAACATGTACAAGAAGCCTACTGCATTAGACGATGTACATTTGATGTGTTGTCTTTTCAACCTGAAGATGGATGAAAGTGTTTTTGCGACAAATCACATTAAAGAATTCAACGTGATCACAACTCAGATGAGTTTGGTGGAAATTTAATTTGATGATGAGATAAAAGCTTTAATTTTGTTCTGGTCTCAACCTAAAAGTTAGAGTGCTACTGTGACTACATCGATGAGCAATTTATCTAGTCAAAAAAATTAGAGCTTCAAGAAATCTGAAATTTGATTCTTAGTGAGAATATTCGTAGAAGAGAGTTAAGGTGAATTTTTGCATGTTGCCATAAATACCGAAAGCAGAGGGAGAAGCAATCAACGAGGATGAAACCATTATCATGGTAGATCAAGTCCAAAAGCGAATCGAGACCTTTTGGTGAAATAATTTGCTGAAAATGCAAAAGGAACAGTCAACTGAGAAGAGACTATATAGCCCCCAAAAGAAAATTCAGTATAGAAATCGAAATCAAAAGGAAGAGAAATTTGTAAATGCAACTCTTCAAGAGACATTTGACAATGATGATTCAATTTTGAGCAGTGACAACAAGATTGAACCTTGATTCTAAACTAAGGTGCGTCGTTTCACTCAACTTCATGCACAGTATTAATGCACAATTTCGTTGCTAGAAATTTTGGAAAGGTTTATCTTGAAGATGGTGAACTTTTGGATATCATGAGAAAGGGTGATGTTCATATAAAAACTACGAACAAGTTTCAATAGAAGTTGCATGATGTTATATATGTTTCATAACTTAATGAAAATCTAAAATCTCTATAAGTCAATTGGATAGCACTGGGTATATAAATATTTTTGGGGATAGCTCTTAGAAAATAGTTAAAGATGCTTTGGTTGTAGCACACGAAACAAAGTCAGGAACACATTACATGAGTGAGAGTAGTAGAGAAACAACACCAATTGCTGAGTCCGAACCCGAATCCATATTGTGGCATTGCAGGCTTGGCCACATTAGCGAAAAGGGGATGACAGTATTAACATCAAAAGGAAAATAGCTTGATCTGAAGTCTATTGATATTAGTCTATGAGAAGATTGGATTATGGGCAAGTAGAAACATGTCATTTTTTCAAAAAGTGTGAGAGAACCAAAAGAATAAAACTATGCATATAGATGTGTAGGCCATCTCCCGTGCATTTCCTCGGAGGCTCATGCTAGTATGTCACATTCATTCACAATTCTACCAGGAAGGTATATGCTTATTTTCTAAAAAATAAATTTGATGTGTACGCTACTTTTAAAACATGAAAAACTAAAGTGGAGAATGAGACTAGCTTGATGATTGGATGCCTAAGGAACTGATAATGGTGGTGAGTATGATAGCAACAAGTTCAAGCGATTTGGTGCAGAGAATGGAATTAGATGACAAGAGCATGCAACAAGTACGAGGATGCATGTAGAATTACCCTAGACATTTTGGGCATATGCAATTAACACAATAACATATCTAAACAACAAATGACATTCAATTTCACTTGATTTCGAGCTACTAGAAGAAGAGTGGAGTGGAAAGAAGATTATTGCGTCTGAAATTTTTTGTTATGTTTCATATGTCCACATAGATTCTCAAAATAGAGATAAGCTTGATGCAAAAGCTAAACAAATGTTTTTAAATTTGATATGGTTCTAATTGTTTGGCTATCGATTTTGGGATGAACAAAATAGAAAAATAATAAGAACTTTTGATATTACAGTCAATGAAAACATGTTGTACAATGACAGATCTATGGTAGAATCTAATTCGAAGAAACAAATGGTCAAGATTAGAGAGATTGAATTAGAGGGGATTTGAAAGAGTGTTCTGATTAGAAATCCTGAAATTGTTACTATAGATTCTAATAAAAAATCAAAACAATAATCACATACACCTGAACCCCCTTTAAGAAGATCTAGTAGAACATATAAACATGTATAGAGGTATTCTCCATCATTGCATTATTTGCTTTAGGTTAATGTAGCGAACCAAAAAAAAATTAAAGCAATGCAAGTTAAAGACTATGAGTTAGAGAACAGAACTTAGCATTACAGAATAAGTGAGTGTACTGGGTCAAAGAAGAACCAGATATCTAAAGTAGTGCAAGTTAAAGATTCTATTAAGGGGAAGTTAGAAATACGGATGAGTTGGATTCACTTGAGAAGAACAAAACTTAGCATTACAAAACAAGTGTGTGTACAAAGTATAATGTTTAGTAAAAGGTTTTCAACAAAATATATGAATTAACTATATAGAGATTTTCTCTCCAAAGTAGTTAGATGTAAAAACTGCATTACTCCATGGTAACTTAGAGTAGGATATTTATATGATACAACCCGAAGGTTTTCAAGTTCCTAGAAAAGAAAGTTATATTGTGTGTATTAAAACAGGCTCCTAGATAGTGGTACAAGAAATTTGACACTCTTAGATGCGGTGGCATGTTCACTAGAAGTGAAATGGATCACTATTATTATTTTACGAAATTTGATTACTACTATATTATTTTGTTGTTTTATATGGATGTCATGCTAATTGCGAATCCAGCATAAGGGAGATCAACATATTAAAACAGCAATTGTTAAAAGAGTTTGAGATGAAGGACTTGGGAGCAGCAAATTAGGTTCTTGGGATAAGTATCACGCGAGATAGATCCGAAGAATTCTAAAATTGTCTCAAGAAAAGTCCATTGAAAAGGTGTTGAACGGATTCATAGTTCAGAATACAAAGCCCAAAGTACTCCTTTAGGAAGTCACTTCAATCTCTCTCAAGTAGTCACCAAAGACAAATGAAGAGTGGGAGTATATGGCTAAGGTATCTTATGCATCAGCCGTTGGCGAATTTATACATTATGTGGTGTGTACCAAACCAAACATAGGTTACGCAGTGAGAATTGTGAGCAGATATATGGCTAATCAAAAAATAAAGCATTGAGAAGCTGTGAAGTGACTATTGAGATACCAGAGAGGCAAGCATGTACTTGTCTTGCAAATAAATCCGGTATTTCATTCAAGGACAAAGCACGATAGTTAAAGTATCCTCATTTCGTCGGCTAATAGAAGATGGGATATTGTCATTGGAGAATATTGTTGGTGCAGAAAACCCAACAAATAGGTTTACAAAGGTTATCAACACTGAGAAATCGAGGTTATGCATTGCCTCAGTTGGCTTCCATGGTTAGTGTGGATAATTTGAGTTACAAAGACAAGTGAAAACTATAAAAGATTATTGGTGTTTTGAATATCAGTCTCAAGAATATTGATGGAGTTGTGGAGTCTTATAGAGAAAAATAATATTATATCTCGGAGCTTCTACTAATAATAGCATACATGTAATTTTAACAGAGAATAGAGCTTTTTCCGCTACTAATGACATAATCATATGTACCTTACACTCCTGCTATATATTATTATGGCAATATCTTTTATAGTTGTTACCCCGAAACCTATAACTCCAATACTAATACCGATATTGAAGAGATTGCCCAATGCTACACCGTGGTTTTTTCATTTTGAAAGGAATTCCCATTTAAAAATTCGCTTTTTATTTTTTATCTTTAAGGATTCGTGTTCCTAACATTTGATCAAGTTACTAAAAATAGTTCATTAAAGATTGCGAGCTCCTTGCTCACCTGGTTTTAAATATGAAGAGAATTTGGGACGACAAAAGTCGCCCACCATTACCTTCATCACAACAATCCTGAGTTATAAATCTCAAGCCTCCAAAGCTTAAGCAGCAGTCAACCGAGTCCCGTTGGAAGAGAAAAGATCAGAGCCACCACAATTCTCGCCATTAAACAGGGTAATCTAAACAATTGGCTGAGCAGAAAGAAACCTGTGGGGAAAGGAAAATAGAAAAGGTCGGTCTTCCATCAACAGATTCCAGGACTTAATGAAGCTTTTAAGTGAGAAAGAGAGAAACAGTTTCCGAACCATGGGACAATCTGTCCAAACTACTGTGCTTCACAGACAGAACAGAACAAGGCTCTCCCTCTTCTCCCGTACACACGTGAGGTTTCCTGTGACGTATCTGCCGTTTCATGAGGGGAACGTGTTACGCAGGAAAGCAAATTGGTTGGACCGTTGGTTGGATTGCATCACGGGGTGGGGCTTCGACATTGGCTCTAAAAGCAAAGACCCGAGTGACATGTTGACTCTAATATGATAGGATTTAGACCTGTTCTTTGGCAGCTTCCTGGTAGTGCTGTGTTATAATATCAAATCCAGTGTATTTTCACTACCCTCGGGATGATGATTTGGTTGTTTTTTCTTGGTCCTTTTTTCGCTCCCCCACTCGTACGTTTCAACCCCGCCTTTGTGGACTCTTATGTCAGCAATGACGACAGGTGTGGCCCCCAAAAGCTACTGAATACACCTAAATTTTCAGGTTGAATCGTATCATAAACGCTCGCTCTTACTTTATATGGTTATAGTCATAGCTTGTTATTGACGTTAGGACAAAATCAATCACGGTATAAAAAAATTTAAAAGCAGACAGGTCTCACTGGACTGTACAGTGATGGAATCCTGCAAAAAAAGTTTGGTTTCATAGGAATTTTCCACAGAGAGAGAGGGTGGCATTAGTTCTTCCAATCAAAGACTTAAGAGGGAGTGGACGAATATATTTTGGCATGTGGGATTAGACAGTGGCATGAAAATTTGCTCTCCCACCCAATATTATTAAATGAATTTCTCCAGTTCACATTGACCATTTGGTCAGTATGCAACCCTACAAAGCCCAGGGGAGGGACGGGGAGACAGTAGGCACATCCAGCAAAAAAGTATGGAGGAGGAGAGGAAGAACGAGAGAGCACAGAACATCCACCACACCAATGGGGAAGCCACAGAGACAGAGCACAAGCTCGTCAATGGCGGCGCCAAGGGAACGGAGATGGAGGAAAAAGCTGTCACAGGCGAAGAAGAGACCATCATCAACTACAGAGGATGGAAGGCCATGCCCTTCATCATAGGTGACCCCAAAGACAAAGAGTCTCTTCTTGTTCAGACCCATGGAGAGATTGTTTTTCTCTTCCTCGTCAACTGTAATTTAATACTGTCCATGTGGACGAAACTGGGTAAAACTTCTCAGGAAATGAGACTTTCGAGAAGCTGGGAGCAATTGGGACCTTGGCCAACCTCTTGATCTACCTCACCACTGTGTTCAACCTGAAGAGCATCACAGCCGCAAACATCATCAACATCTTCAATGGCACCACCAATTTCTCCACCTTGGTCGGTGCTTTCTTGTGCGACACCTACTTTGGCCGCTTCAAGACCCTTGGCTTCTGTACAGTCGCTTCTTTTCTGGTAACTCATTTCTACCTCTTCTTGATCTCTCATGTTGATATTGTGGCTAGCAAGTAGTTCGTTGTTTAGTACAGAGCAGACACCGTATGTCGGAACTATGCACAGTTCTTGTTTAAGCATGTTGTTTCTGATCTGATTCACTCTCAGTAGGCAGTAGCAACTACATTATGGTTCGTCGTGCTGGATTTAGGGTTCTTGTTTAGGCAAGTTGCTGTCCGAATGCGGCTGATTTATTGCCTTGTTCAATTAGGGCTTGCAAGCGATACAACTGACAGCAGCAATCAAGAATCTGCATCCGCCAGACTGTGGCAACAACACCACATGCGTCGGACCAACAGCCGGCCAGATGGCCTTCCTATTTGCCGGGTTCGGGCTGCTGATTTCTGGGGCAGCCGGCATCCGCCCCTGCAATTTAGCATTCGGAGCCGACCAATTCAATCCGGGGACCGAATCAGGAAAGAGAGGGATCAACAGCTTCTTCAATTGGTACTTCTTCACCTTCACATTCGCGCAGATGGTCTCCTTGACGCTTATCGTGTACGTGCAATCAAACGTGAGCTGGGCGGTCGGGTTATTGATCCCGGCAATTCTGATGCTCATATCATGTGCAGTCTTCTTCATGGGTTCAAAGGTATACGTGAAAGTAAAAGCTCAAGGTAGTCCACTAAAAAGTGTAGCGCAGGTCATCGCTGTGGCCATTAAGAAAAGCCGACTTCCAGCACCCGAGCAACCCTGGCTCTCTCTTCATAATTATATTCCTCCGAAAACTATCAACTCCAAGCTTCCTTACACAGATCAATTCAGGTACTGAAAATGAGCCCGCAACACACGTGCTGGATCTGTGATCGTGTTCGGAGACGAAGCTTAATTAGCTCTTTTTTCTCATCAGGTGCCTCGACAAAGCAGCAATTGGGACCGCTGAAGACAAGAAAAGGCCGGATGGATCATCGGCTGATCCATGGAGACTCTGCACCTTGCAGCAAGTGGAGGAAGTGAAATGTATTATAAGAGTACTGCCCATCTGGGTGGCGGGTGTAATCTATTACCTTGTCATCGTCCAACAACAAACCTATGCAGTCTTCCAGGCCACTCAAATGGACAGACGCCTCGGGAACACCAGTTTCAAGATCCCAGCCGCAACGTACGTCGTCTTCCTGATGTTGAGCCTCACAATCTTCATACCCATCTACGACCGACTGATCGTCCCGTTCCTCCGGAGGATTACGGGGAAAGAAGGCGGCATCACACTCCTCCAGAGGATGGGCATCGGCTTGTTTTTTGGCATGCTAACCATGCTGGTGTCCGCCATAGTGGAAGAGCGCCGGAGGTCAATAGCTCTGACGAAGCCCACTCTTGGGGTCTATCCCAGACGAGGCGAGATCTCATCAATGTCAGCCTTGTGGTTAATCCCTCAGTTCACGCTTGCAGGCCTCACTGAAGCATTCGCATCAATCAGCCTTATCGAGTTCTACTACAAGCAGTTCCCTGAGAACATGAGGAGCATTGCAGGTTCTGTGTACTATTGTGGCATGGCGGGCTCAAGTTACTTAAGCAGTCTACTCATATCGATCGTCCACAAGAACACGAAAGGAGCAGAAGGCGGGAACTGGTTGCCAGAGAATCTGAATAAGGGAAGGTTGGACTATTTCTATTACCTGATTGCTGTATTGGAGTTTCTGGCCTTGGTGTACTTTCTAGTATGTGCAAGGTGGTACAAGTATAAAGGAACAGATGTTGTTAGCCCTGAAGCAGACATAGAAATGAAGCAACATGAGCAGACTCATGTCTGAATGGTGATCTCAGAGGATGACATTACCGCATTCATCTCATTGAAAAATAGGCCTCTTTACATATTGGTAGTAATTTGTTTTGAGATAGCCCTAGCTAGAGAGGTGCAGTTCCAGTCCAGATACTGTAAACCTTGAGACTATTTTATGCAGTGATTTGGGTTTATACACAAAACATTTATGAGTTTGACATCTTTCAATATCAACATAAACAACACATTTATCCCAAACTAGTTGAGGTTGGCGGTTGATGAACCCAAAAATAAATAAAATAAAAATAAGATCTATTGAGGGAAAGAAATAATTATCTAAAAATAAATATATAAAAATAAAAATATATAGGAAAAAAGACTAGAAATGACAGTTTAGGACATAGGAGTTCTGCCCCTCCACAATTCTAATTGTTTTCCTCCACTCCGTCATAAGACAAACCGTACGCCAATCTATTTCCCACTCCATTAAATATTGTTTTACTACTTTCCCTCGGATAAGTTTCGACTGACCTCTTCCTTTCTTCATGTCATGCTCTCTCGAAACTACTGTTCTTACATCGAAGATTTAGCGGTCTTCGAAGAATATGCCCAAACCATCTCAATCTATGTTCTCTATCTTATCTCCACCCAGATTACTCCAACTTTTCTTCGAATGTCTTTATTTCTTATCTTATTTATTTTTGTATGATCACACATCCACCTTAACATCCTCATTTTCGCTACTCCCATTTCATGCTCATGTTGCCAATGTGCTAGCCAATATTCAACTCCATATAGCATTGCAGGTCTTACTGCTTATTATATAAAATTTTCCTTTTAACCTAAGAAGGATTTTGCGATCACACAAAAACCCCGAAACATTGCGCCATTTCAGTCAACCCGCTCCGATTCTATGACTTACATCCTCATCAATCTCTTCCCCATTTTATAATATTGATCCCAAATATCTAAAAGTATCTTTCTTGGGTACCTTCTATCCGAGCGAACTCACGGATTCGTGATCTCCTCCTCGTGCCGTGTCGAACTCACACTTCATGTATTCGTATGAGTTTGACATCTTTACAGAATAAATTAGGACAAACCAAAGAATTCCTGCAAGATTATTAGCTGATTTTGTATAAGGTGATGACAGATGCTCAAATATCATCAGTGAACATTGTTGCAGGTTTGCAGCAGTTGTGGTGTAGGTGTAAGTGGTTAAGTAAATTGACTGCTGAGCTGATAGCTATGTTCAGAGATATTTTGTATTTTTAGAGAAGCTTTTAGACTTCTGGCATTCAGAATTGACTTTTGATACTGACTGTAAGTTCACGGCAACTATATGTCCAGGGAAAAATGGCTTGTAACGCCTGTGAGTACGCCTTGTTGTGAGGTAGTTCAACATCTGCCTCTTCCAATCTTAAAAAACACAGCGATAATTTGACTTAAATTTTTAACTGTAGGTATTTTATACCATTTTAGGATATTTTTTAGAGCATTGATGCTACTTGTAAAACTTGGGAAATTGTCTAAACAATCCTAAATATACAATACGGATGTGGATTTAGTCCTAAACTTTCTAAGTTTGCTTTGCGCGAAATTTTAATATAGTCCTTCCAGCCAATTTTCACCGGAAATTGCTAATGCTATGATGTGTCATGTAGGAGGAGCAAGCAAAAATTGGCTAGAAAAACTACATTAAAATTTCGCAAAAAGGTTTAGGACTTGGCAAAACTAGAAAGTTTGGGATTGAATTGGCATCCGAACGATAAGTTTAGGATTGATTGATCGGGGTAATTTTTCCCGAAAAAGTTAGGCAAGAGAAGCCAAAATTTACAGGCTAAGAGCCCATTGAAACACCCAAATATAGTGGTTTAAGTACATTCATCATACAATCGGAAAAATTATCAAAAAAAGTCATGAACCTATTAAAATTGTGTTAATTCAATCCTAAACTTTTTTTTTCTAATTTAGTCATAAACGTTTTGTATTTAAACCAATTCAATCCACTCGACAAATTTTGACTAGAATTTTTGACGTGGCGTGATCGGCAATGACGTGAACAAGCAATATTTTAATGTTTTTTATTTTCCTTCATTTCTTTTTTGTGGAGACTATGAGGGTCCCGAAGCCTCACCTAGCCTCCCCCAAATGTGGGCGAGGCCGCCTCACTCACATCTAGGCAACTAGCTTGTCGGCCACTGGGCAATAGCCATGAAGCCTCACCTGCCTCTCCTAGATGTGGCGAGGTCGCCTCACCCACATCTAGGCAACTTCGCATCCCTTGCCTAGTGGTCGGGAAGCTTTAGCAACAGTCCCCACAAAAAGAAGAAGGAAGGAATACTAAAAAAGGAAAAAACAAACAATCCTTAAAAATTATTTACGTCGACTGTGTGGATGACGCCGAAATTTCCAAAAAATTGTGATGAACCGTATTACCACAAATGTAAAAATTTTAGGACTCAATAGGAAAAAAAATTGTAGAATTGAATTGACACAATTACAATAAATTTATAAATTTTTTTTTTGGATAATTTTTCCTCATAGGATGTTTTGCTCACCTACTTCAACCACCATAACACAAAACAGAAGAATCGCCTCCGTCAACTTTAAAGAAAGCATGTGACATATGATCCTCATTTTCTGCACCTCGCTGCACCTAACAGTCACGCCATTATCAAAGCCCGTTCAGTCAGTAGAACAGCGCACACGGATGGTCATGCTTGTGTTCTATTTCGACACGACAGCTATTCGTTCGAGAAGAAAGTGGTGTCGAGTCCTTGGAGTAGGTAAGATGAATGCCATTCGCGCATGTTTCGTGTAAAAAGACCGTCGCATGTAAACTAGATTTGTCGATGCGGGGGGAAGACACAAACCAACTGATCTGAATGCTTTCTCGTTCGGGCATACCCCTGATTATTCACAACTAAGTTTATAGGCACAGCCTATGGTAAAGCAGCTGCTACTAGAAGTTGCAGGTCGTTTGGAGTAAATACAAAATGAGCAAAATTTGCAGCAGTTCAAAGATCAGATAACACAATAGAGCAGCCATCCTACCAGCTTATTCAATACTTCAAAGTGAATGTTCCACGCAGATAATCAACATCAGCAGCATTTGCCAGGTTCCATATCTTCATAGAAAAGCAATGGGATCTCAAATCGCCGCTTCCAAAGAAGAAGAAAATCTCAAATTTTCTTTGGATTCTATTTACTGTGATGTGAAGATTAACCAACTCGTCAAATAGTAAAGTGTGTTGAAGACAAGTTCTTAGTCGTCCACCAAAAACTAATCTTTAGGGGAAGCAGTAACATGATGAGCTGTTAATAATATCACTGAATGATATAGGTCTCACTAAATTAGCGCGTAAAAAAATAAGTTGATTTCCACCCATCTTTCGGGATTTTTGCTGAGTAAAAACCAAAATATAAATAGATGAAGTTCCGCGAAGCACCTGAAGTGCCGAAGATTGGATATGGTAACAGAAATGAAGATCATAGCAACTCATAACATGCTAATTACAAGTCCTTAATCTCAGATCAGATGTCGAAGTACAGATGATGGACCGTGCTTTTGGGGACTCTCCTTCAGACAGTGTAGGCTTGCTGGATCGTTTCAATGTCAAGGCCCTTCAGTCTGAACACCGACTCCACGTGACCTTTCAGGGTATGAAGTTCTCTCAATCTGTAGAAGCAGCGAAGATGAGGGAAAATATTGAGAGGCAAAGTAAACAACCTCTAAAAAGTTCAAGACAGAATTCACTTCACTGAGAGACTAATCTCTAAGATTTCACCTACCGAGCAATTTCAGCCCTTCTTTTCGCTTCTTCAGCGATGTGATTGAGTTCATTGAAACGGGAACCCCCAGTAAACATTTTAGCATCAGGCGGTTGCAAACCATGCAGCGTTCTTTGAGCATGTGCCCACTGAAGCTCCCGCTGCTCCTTTCCAAAGTCCTTTTGCCTCGTGAATGCAATCTGAGGAAAGATCAAACAAAGAAAGACACCAATAAGAATGCAACACCCAGAGACGACACATTGTAAACCAATACTGAAGTTCATACCCTCTGCTCAATAACCAGATCCCAAGCCCGCCCACTTAAGGCATAGCGTATGAAGAACTTTATTAAATCTAGCGGGATGTAGAAAATTATGTTGTAAAGCCAGATCACGCCAGCCCAACGCCATCCAATTCCTTCAATTTCAGCAAAACTCCAATTTGCATACACAGCAATCAAAGTAGCGATCTGCGCAGTATGGAAGATATGAATAGCTACTTTACTCCAGTAGAACAGTTTCTGAAAAAACAGCTCAAGAATGATCGGGATATGACTCACCAGCTGAGCAATTAGAAAAGCCGCTACAAGCAATAATCCGGGACGCTCAAAATAAGACCAGCCCCTCGATCGCGTAACAAATATAAGGGCCTGACTGATTATACTCACTTGCAGATATATTGCAGAGGCAAGTTTCCGGAAGTCATCATGCGCAGTCTTCTCCAGAGTCGCTACCCCGAAGGTTCTCTGCAAATTAGAAAGGCTAATGAATATATGGCCTCAAGAATAATTTTGCAGGTGGCAGATAGTCCAAAAAATTTTACTCCTCATACTCCCGAGTAACCGTGTTCTAGTGTGATAACAAAACTTTCATTGGACATTCTGTCAAACAAAATGCATTCGAAGAAAAGGGATGGATTCCAGATGATATCACTTCCAGAACGTGTCGGGAAAAGAGATTTTAACAACAAAGCTTGCTTTTTCCATAAGCATAAAGGTTTCGGATCCAAGACTACAGATTCAGGTGAATGTACCGGGAAAAAATCTGTTTTGTACGCTGCCCAGAAGAATATAACTGTCATCATTGCAAGGTAACTGCCGAGGACAACGCCGGTTGTAAAAATTTCAGCTAGCTTCCAGCTGTCTGGGAGAGGAGAGGGTTTCACCCTGTCCTTCGAAATTGTCATAATGGTACCTGAAAATTAAAAAATAAATTTTATTAAACAAGAAAATCAAGCAAAGAATGGAAGGTAGGAATGCTTCTACATGTGTCACAAATGTCAGATTAGTAGTTTAATCTATTAGAGAGATGAAAAGGGCATTTCAGTTTCATCATTATAGTAAATTAGAGTAGAAGAATGGATAGATCTACAAAAGACTGGACAAGAATGCAGAAAAAAATTCTCAACAATGATCAGAGAGAGTGAGAGTGAGCTAACCGTCATTCAGAATGGCTATAATCAGCACCATAAAAGGTGGAAAGTCAAACTTCCATATCAGGGCAAGCAACATAAATCCAAGCTGTCACAAGATCAAAGAGGCGACCCTGGATATTAGGATGATGACAAGAATTTGTTATATTTCCAACATCAGAAGGAAAAATTATAACTACTCACCACTATACGAATTGTTATAGAGACGGCGTAGATCTGTTAAACGTAAGGAAAAAAAAAAGGAATGAGTGTAGCTGCTGAAAAGAAAGATCTAATACACAGAGACTAGAGGATCTCACAAATCACATCAATGAGTCAAAAAAACACTTTCTTAAGGTATACGCTTACAGTATAGTTTTTCATCCTTTGAAAGATTGCCCGACTAGTCAGAACAGCACTGATGATGACACTAAGGCCAGGTTCAGTGAGGACGATGTCAGAAGCACCGCGGGCAGCATCAGTTGCATCAGCAACAGCTATTCCAATGTCAGCCTTCTTAAGAGCAGGAGCATCATTCACCCCATCTCCAGTCATCCCACAGATATGTTTCCTTGCTTGAAGTCTTTTCACAATCTCGTATTTGTGTTCTAAAGCATGAAATGTTAAAACACGTGGTGCGTAGCAGCTAACTTATATGCACGCAGCTTACCGCAAAAGCCAAAAACAAAAAAAGCAATTAAGTCAGAAAACATGCACGTACGCATGCAGAGTACTTACCAGGGAAAACACCAGCAAAGCCATCTGCTTTTTCAATGAGCTCATCTATTGGTAACGCAGCAATGGACTCATCCTTGTCCTGCCCTAGTAAAGCTGATGAAGGATACATGTTGGTTCCCATTCCCAAGCGGCGACCAGTTTCTTTTCCTATTGCCAGTTGATCCCCTGACAAAATTTCTGGAGTTTAGCAACAAAGACAAACAAATTGAAAGCTGATGCAAGGCAACAACAAAAGAATCAGCACCACTTGCTCATCTGTTGCCATTGAGGAAACTGAAAGTACAACGGGGATTTTAATACGGTAAGAACCAGATCCATATGCATGAGAGCATAATGTCAGATAAACTGAAAGCATTGCAGATGAAAGAACAGATGACTGCGTAATAGCAAAAAAAGGCAGGTACCAAACAAAAAAAACCCCAGCACTAGAGTCAAACTCTATGCATCAACCCCCATCCAAGGAAAGAAACTTCCACAGGGTCCTATTTTGGGCTTCCACGAGACATTTGACAGAGAACTTCTATATGGCAATTGAAACACATAATGCCTTGTATTTTATAGTCAGCTACAGCACACCCATAGTAGTTCATGCATGATCTTATAGCAACGATGGAAGGATTTAAATTCAACAAGTAGTCTAACAACAGGAAGGAAAGGAAGTTATCACTGTGGATCAACTTTTTCACTCAGCCAATTTCACATGATCTCCTCTTGCAACAGCAAGCCAGAGCATTATCTTTACTCCAAAATTACCAACATACCTGTGATCATTTTGACATTCACTCCAAGATTCAAAGCCCTCCTTATCGTCTCCGCACTATCATGCCTTGGTGGGTCGAAAAGTGGCATGAGACCAATGAACTGCCACGGGCCTCCAGGACTCTCCTTCCTTCCTTCTGGAACTTCCTGAGTGGATGACAAGGAACAAACCAGACTAATCAACAAAACTGAAGATACAGGCAAATCCTTTCAAATTGTTGTCCAACATGTCAATTCAACAAGGAGCAGAACCTGGTATGCTACTGCCAGAGATCGTAAGCCACGCTCGGCAAACTTATCAATCACTGCATGGACACGACGTTCAATCTCCGATTTATTGTGGGCCAGGTTCAGAATCTGAGAATAATTTAAAACACGATGAGCTATAAATTTCTCCCAATCAAGTTGAGATAAGGAAAAACTATACAATAATAAAGTAAACTTGCCTGCTCGGGTGCGCCTTTGCTAACTCTATGCATTCTTCCTTCACCATCAATGTAAGTCAATGCGGTCCTCTTATCTGTGGGATTGAAGGGAAGAAAATGCACCTCCTGAATTCCAGCCCGGGCCTTTTGATTGACAGATAGGCAGCAAACGACAACAAGATTAAGAGTCAGCGACTAAAAAGGTACCGAGAAAGATATGGATGAGCAGCTAGACATTTAAAACTCACCTCCTTCGGGTCTGCCAGCGTCCCGACTATAGCAGTATCTATGGCATCTTGGTTTTCCGTTCTGGAAGCTCGAGCTGCCATCAGAACGACAGTGTCTGGATCTACTCCTTTTGCGAAAACCTAGTATCATGTTCAAGCAATAGATTCAGAAATGGATTCAGACATGGCCAGTGCTGAATGAAACGCCCCAACATAGTGAACGGCATCCAACAAGACACTCAACCGACCTCAACTAAACTTTTGTCAACCGTGAGCTTGTTCAATGTCAGTGTCCCAGTTTTGTCGCTGCAAAGAACATCCATACCAGCCATCTCTTCAATAGCAGTCATTCTCTTGGTGATTGCTCCCTGAAACCAGTCATCATAGCCGCATCAACTATCTAACCTCTGTGAAATAAGATCCAGTAGAAATCCTCAACTAACCTGTTGAGATAGTCTATGAGAACCAATGGCCATCGTGACCGAGAGAACAGTAGGCATGGCAATCGGAATACCTCCAATAAGAAGCACAAGAAGATTGTCAATTCCAGGACGATATTTCCTATCTTGAATGGGGTACATGACAATAATCTCAATTATCATCCCCACAGCAATGGAGCATATGCAGAAGTTCCCAATCGAAGTTAAAACCTACAAGATATCAATACTGGTTATCAGTAAAGAACTCAGTGCACCCATCAAAGCAAGCCTTTGCAAAATCACCAGCACAAGATGAGTTAATTCACAAGATGGATTCTCTCTGTATCTTCTTGCCTTTTGGAAGTGTCCCACTTGGTTAGTGGAGTCAACAAGGTGAGCAGCCTTCCCAAAGAAAGTATGAACACCAGTGCCGATAACAACTGCTTCGATTTCTCCTTGCTTACAAGTAGACCCTGAATAGACACCATCTCCAGGGCCCTTAGTAACTGGAAGAGATTCACCAGTGAGAGCAGACTGCAAATTCAACAGCAAAATCACTTCATCAAAGAAGACACGCATCTCATTCAATATAGAGTAACTAATGGAAGAAATATCCAACCTGGTCAATCTTCAACGGATCTCCCTCAAGTAGACGGGCGTCAGCAGGGATAATATCTCCAAGTTTGACACTAATTATATCACCAGGAACCAAAACAGCGGCATCTTGCTCACTCCACCTCCCATCGCGAAGAACCTTCAACACGCTCAAATTTCAATTGATTCAGCAAAGAATATTCTGAAAACACCGATCAGCACCTTTCCACCGAGAGAATCAACATAAAAAGGGGCAAAAAAAACTAAGCAATTTACCTTTGCTTTGGGGGCCAGGCTGGCCATCAGAGCAGCTGCGGCATTACCTGCATTATTTTCCTCGATGAAGCTGATTGTTGAGTTGATCACGAGCAGAGTGATAATACCAACAAAGTCTTGCCAATCCGGCGGCTTTCCCTGCAGAAGACAAAGCACAAATAATAGGACAAGATTTCAAAAAAAAAAAAACTGGACAATAAGGCACAAATAATACAACTCAAAAGCAACTACTCACTCCTCCGTTTGCAAGAGCAATGGCCATAATTGCAGCAGCTTCCATGACCCATGACAGAGGATTCCACATAAAACCCAGAAACTTTAACAACTTGCTCTCCTGGTACACATTGCAAAGTACAAAAATTTAAGGAACAAAAACAGGAGGGAAATCACCAGACAACGAGAACAACTGGGTATAATGTAGCAACAGATCATGCAAATGCCTTTTTCTCTTCAAGTTTATTCTGGCCAAAAATAGCAAGCCTCTCCGCGGCTGCCTGAGTAGTGAGACCTTCTCTGCTACATCTCAGATTCTCAAACACCTCCTCAATGGGTATATTTTCCTGCAAGAGCCAAATCTTCAGACCCCCAAAAAACAAAAAACCACAGACACGACCCCATATGAGAGGAAAAAAGAACATCAGCAAAGCGAGAGACAACAAAAGCCTGAAAATTTTAGCCTTAGGTCCATTACCAAATCCACAGTTTCCTTCAGAACTGCCTCCAACACTTCAGGCTGCTCCGCCATCCTTCTCGAGTTCTTTCTTCTCTCTCTTTGAAAGATCCTCACCAGAAGAAAGGCCAACTAAAGACCAAGACCCATCAAAGGAAAACAGCCAAAATGCTCTCCAATAACTTCAATCTGAGAGAGGAACCGAGCGGAAATCCAGAGGATGGAAACTTATTTTGGGCGTGAAAGAGGGGTTGGGGAAGGAATGAGGACAGCCCACCAAAACCAAACCAAATCTGCTAGAGAGAGCGAGAGAGAGAGAAGCAGAAGAGAGAGAGAGAGTGAAACCGCTAGGAGCAGCAGCGGCAAAAAGTAACAGTCGCACTAGTCAATAAATACTCTCCTATTTTTTCTCCGTCTAGGCGAATTGACCAAACGGCCCCTCCAATGTAATCTTACATCTAGGGATTCTAAACGACTTATTAGTTACTTACCGTTGGGCAGTAATTTAGACACAAATTACTGGGCATTGATCGATAATATAACCTCGGAAAGTTAAATCTTCTCAGACAATTTCTTGTTTTTTTTTCCTCTCTTTTGGAGTGAGTGATCCTGGTTCCTTTTCAGGGTAAATAATTCAAAGATTTCACGAGCTCGTTATACCAGTAATTCCTTTATCTAAATTTTCAATTCGACTTGTCCATACAGATATAAATTTAAGCACATTCACATCTATCGAGTAAGACACCACACGTAAAATTACGGCACGACCTGTAAAATTATTCGGATCGAAAAGTCATTTTCAACCAATAAAAGCCTTTACATTTATTTTTTCCGTTCATCCGGTTCGTCACGCTATACGAGCTGTTATTTTTAGTAGGGATGATCGATTCCCTATTCATCCCGGTCCAACCCTAGAATTAGGAATCGGATCGGGAGGACCAGCTTTCCAATTTCAATGATCGAGAATCGGATCGGATGATCCTAGGACTAGACCAAACCGCACCGACAGTCCAATCAGTTCTGAGCGGTCCAACCATTGGACCCGTCTTTTTTTTTTTGTGATTTATCATTAAATTTTTCTTGTTAATGACATATTCACCGGGCTACCTCTCGTTAATTGTATTATGTTGTCCTTAACTTGGAAGTCATACTGAACATCCTAAGCATCTTAAATTTAGGTTTATATTTAGAATTTTCTTTTTAAAATATATTGGTCGGTCTAGTCCAAGTGATCCAATTCTCCTTGAAATCGAAAATCGAAACGACAAGTAACCGGTACAAAATCGGACCGAATCGCCTGAAAACCCGAATCAACCGGCCGATTCGATCGGTTCATTATGCTTAGCCTTAATTTCTAGGTTTATCTTCTTTGCAAAACTTCATACTTTGGAAATTATTTTCATTATCGAAGTGAAGATTAATGAAATGCGTTTATTTCCACGCAGATCTATGGTGATGATGTAGCATACACGATTTTAACATTACGCACATTTTGCTACTCTTCAGTTTTGATCGCTATGAAAACTTCACACGCCTATAGGACTCTCCCGACCCGCTCTATAAAGAATGTAGGGCAGATTTATGCGTGCACACATGAAACAGGAAATCAAACAATCATGTGTAATCATCCCGACAACCACGTGAATTTCACATGAAACCCTAATAATTTATGAATCGAGTTAGCTTGCAACGTTCATGAATGATTCTTGAATTATGACGAATGGCTTGATGTTAAAGCGCATTGTACTCGCCGGTCGGACAGATTAATTTTTGGAGATCTTCATAAGGGCTCCAAATGGAGAATCTTAGTATGCACGTTTCAAGATTCCAACCATTGGAATCGCCGAATACAACCCGGGGACGGTCGTGCAACTATGCTCTCACCCAACTCCAAAATTGGAAAAATTACACGAATGATCCCTAAACTTTTTCCAAATGTGCGATGTCGTCTTTATACATGTCCGATATTTGGTGATGTTCAACGTAGTCCTTTTCGTTGCTCGGACAACGAAATTTCTTTATTTAATGACGCAACTTGTTATGCATTGAGTTGGATTTTTAAAATGATGAGTCAATTTGTTCATCTTTTTTAACCATTTGCTTTAGAAAAGGAAGGAAAATAACTATGGCAATAACATTTCGATTTAAGATGAATATCTTACTTTAATAATCCCGATGTAACTTTTTGTTGTTGTCCACCACTGAAACATAACGGATTAGACTCCATTAACTTGATTTAACAAAAAGACGACATTAAACATTTTTCATAGTCTAAAGAATAGAATGAGCATGCGCTAATGGTTCAGAGCAGTTTGGGGGCTTCTTACTAATGATCTCTTTAAGTTACCTAGAACAAAAGTCGCTTTATTTCCATAGGGAATTTGGTTGCAATCTTTTAAGGGATGTCCTCGATGCAACAACAAGATGTTATTTGTAACAAGTAGCTTTGTTTGTTGGCTAATTAGACACATTTTTTCATGAAATAGGTTGAATTGGTATTAGCATGCATACAACAAAATAAATCTACAGACCACATTGACAAATTAAAAGTTAAAAGGCGACACTACACATTAAACCCCAAGTTAAGCAAACTATGTAATTTTCCTATTAAATTGAGCTAGAGGTTGCTAATTAGATTGGTTTTGGACAATGCTTGCGATCGAGCATACGAGAACGAAAAAAAAAAAGATTAAATAGTTGTTATATCAACCTACAAGATGTTGATCGACCACGACTTATAGAATTCGTGACTATATGCTCTTATTTATGCATCATATTATTGCAAGCAGATCTTTCAGCGAATATCCTGAAAATATGATGAATCTCCCCTGTGATTATTTATGGAAATAGATGTCGCATCTGACAATGAAAATGGGCTAAAGAAGAAGCATCGAACTCACCGATCGCTCACAAATGTAAAGTTCCAACAAAGTCAAGAACAATAATGGAGTCGTAATGAATGCAAGCATGTTGTATGGACTAATTAGTCACAAGTAGAAGAATTAATAATAATAATAATAATAATTAACTTGATAAACGTTATTATGTAATCAATTTCAATGAACAGTGAACCACCTGTTGACAACTCTCTGGCGAAGCGCGTTGGTCGCCGGCTTACCAACAGGCAACAGCCGCTGGCCTCCTTATTTTTCTGATTAGGAAATTTGTTGAATTACATTTCATTGACCTAGCAACTCTTGGACTACTCATCGCATCAAAAGTTAAATAAATTAACGCATATCATTAGATCACGTTGGATTCACTTTATACCTCGGATTCAGCTACGAATGATTGACTTTCGGGTATTTGACAAGCATATTTTAGATCTATTTATTGCGCGAAAAATGAATGATCCGAAAAATATTTTTTCTAAAAACAATCTCTTGAGATAATTTGTCGGTAGAAGAGATTTTCATTGTCGACAATACATGAATAAGTATTTTTGTGATCGCTTAAAATACTTTTAGTTTATGCATTATTGAGCGATACAAACGAACATTTTTAAGAAAATATTTTTTAAAATTACTTATTTTTTTCACTGAACAAATGCATCCTCGGGCATTTCGATGAATGGAAGATGAATCATTGAGCTTTTTCTAATCAAAAGAAGAGGAAATAAAGAACCCCATTTTATTTCCATGCTTCAAAATTTGAAGCCTGATTTCTTTCTCATCTTGCAAAGCCGCAAATGGGCATTAATGGGCATTTTGACTAGAAAGAGTGACTAAATTACTTGCATGAATAAATAATTATCTTTTGTTAATATTCGTTAATTGATATCCTTTTTTTTGTCAAAAGTTAATTGATATCTTAACAGATACTAGACTGCCAAAACTTAAATGAGGTCCATGAAAGGGCATGTTTGGTAATGTTTTTTATTATCTGTTTTTTGGTTCTTTTGTTCCCGGAACAAAAAAAAAAAAAAACCCATTTGGTCATGTAAAATGATTTTTTGTTCTCGGAAAAAGAACTAAGAAGTAAAAAAAATTAAAAAAAACAAAGGCACAATGTCATTTTAAAAAAACAAACTCGGTGTAACTTAATGCTCATCTTCTTTACAACCACGAGTCCGTCATCCCCTCCATCGGTTGCCGCCGCCGCCGCCGGTCTCTAATAGTTGCCATCGTGGTCGCCGCCACCTCCACCGACATTTTTATAATCAAATAAAAAAAATTGGGATTTAGAAATTTTTAGGATCGTATCAAATGCATTTCTGTTATTTTTCTATTTTAAGAATATAAATTTTATGTAATTACCAAACACATTCTTCGCTTTAAAAATGCTTCCCGAGAACGGAATCGGAAAAAAATTTTTATGCTCGAAAATTGTTCCCGAAAAGAGAAACGTAGCCAAACGCACCCAAACTTCCCTCTCCCGCTCAGCGGAAAAAACAAAAACACATGAAGGAGTGCTTGTTTACCTGCTACAAGTAATTTGCAGTTTCACCCGGAATGGAATTATCAATTGGATCGATTGTACTCCTCTATTCTAAAGATAGGGATATGATTTCCGTGCTGCCGGTAGATTTGTAAGAGAATTAGCAAAGAAAATTTATTGGTAAAAGAGATAATCGGTCAGCGCTCGTAAATTGCGCTATATATTTATCTATGTGTTAGTTTAGTGCATGATCATGGGGGACATGTTAATTTCATGTCGGTTCATATTGATTGATTTTTGTCTTGAGTTGGCGAAACTAGTGCACATGCCCGGTGCATTGCAAGGGAAGAAGATTTGTTTTAGAGACTCTGCGAAAATATGCCTTTTTTTTACCTTCTTCACACATCAAGTACATGAAATCCATTATTTTTTTTCTTAAGAAAAGAAATAATGACGTCTTGTAGTGAAGTAGATAAATTACGTTATAGTTTTGGGAATCCATAAAATTACCCATATTAAGACTCCGTTCGTTTCGTAAAAAATAACTCCCAGAAAAAAATTTTATTTTTTGCTCTTTCCTTTTTAATTTTTAATTTTTCTTTTTTAAAATCTTTTTTGTTCTTTCCCCTTCTTCTTCGGCCGGTCATCTGTCACGACCCAAGGCCTTTGTCAGCAAAGGGTGAGCGAGGCGACGCAAGGCCAAGTGTCGCTAGCCTTGAGTGAGGCCAAGCCTCGCCTGCGATTAGTCACCATGGCCGGCGATCGGGTGAAGAAGAGGGGAAAAGATTTAAAAAAAAAAGAGGGAAAAAAATAGAAAAGAGAAAAATATAAAAAATAAAAAGATAAAAATAAAATAAAATAAGAATAAATTTTACTAAAAAGAGTGCATGGAGGAAAATAAAATCTGATTTGCCATATTGAAGGGGGCAAAATATTTTTCGGGTTTCAGCAAATACTCGAAAAATATTGTCATTTTCATGGAAAATGACTTTCTCAAAAATATTTTCAAAAAATACCTCATTTTTTTCCGCGCAACCGAACGGAGCCTAAGTAAGTTGCTTTGTGCTTTTCAAAATTCAGGCAGTTTATCTCTTTCTTTATGTGAACGATGCACAAAATTCTAAATTTTAATTATTTTGTTTATATAGTCCATGTCAACTTGAAACACGAAGGAAAAAAACAAACTCACCCTTGGTGTTTACCCCTCTAACCATTAAACTCAATGTTTGTATACAACATTTTCAATAAATTCTTTTGTCTTGGTTCTTAGCCCCCTTTTTTTTTTTTTTTGTCTTTTTCTCTGGCACGAGCTTCGGAAATGGCACATAAGGTGAGTGGCTTCAAGGCGGCACATGACCTATGTAAATGAAATGCCAAGTGTCAAATCTGCAACAACACTTCTCTGACCCTTCAAAGTTCTTTACTTAAGATTCCTGAAGACCGATTGATGAAGGGAAGTCAAAGAGAAGATGACATGAAATTGAAGTGAAATACCAAATTGTAAGAATAATATATATATATATATATATATATATATATGACATGTGGATCCACGTTTGGACCTAAGTAAAGTCTTCAAACTGCTTTGTTTAAACTACGAGACACAATAATTCAAGGATATTCTTAAGATAAAGGAGAAAAAAATATTTTCTTTCAAATTAGGAAGTAATTGTGAGAAAGGTAGGCTCCACGTCAATTTTGGATAGTTACCGTCGAGCAAGGTCGTTTAATAGCGTTTCTCGCCTAAAATGAATCTTCGAACTTCGGCTCATGCGCTTATCGATATATGGTTTATACGAAGTATTTTTAAATCAATTTCTCAGGTGACATATCCCTAATTCAAAGGCACTGTGATCCAACACGAACGGCCCCATGGGCCGGCTTCACGTAGGACGATAATTTCCCTAAAACCAAGATTCTATTATTCTATGTTTGTTTTTTTTTTTTTTTTTTTTTTTCCAAATGATCCACGTTAAAAACCTAAGAAAGAAGAAGATCTTTTGCTTTAGATTTTTATTGGACTAGAAGTATTCTTGTCACGGAAAGTCAGGCACCACCACGTGGCTACATGGAAAAGTTTGTTGGCTTGAATCATGCAAAAGAGGATATATTATATGATATTTATTTAATTTTTCATATGACCAGTGGTCAACATATGGCCGTATCAGAATCTGACACGCGTGCAGCTGCTCGAGCGTCGGTCCATCGTGATATTTTTTGGGGCCAAGATCTCCGTTGTCTCGTAGCAGTGAGTGACAAAGGATTTGATGCCACCGACGAAAAAGCCAAAAGAGTAGAAAACGGATTCCCACAGTTACTTTAATGACCTTTAGGAAAAAATAAAGGGAACTATTCCATAAAAGGTAAATATAAATTTTTTTTTCCATTGATAAAATGAAAATATAAAGTTTACTCAAGCAAAAGTTGAAGATGACTTTCAAACGAAAGTCAAATCTGTCGAAAGCCTGTCTGAATTGATTTTTTCATTTATATTTTTTTTCCAACGTAACATTTTAATTTAAGATTCCCGAATTTTTCTTACCACCCAAGTATTGACGCATAAATTCAGGTTTAATTTTAAAAAAAATTCAAATATGATTGTTTTACGACCTCTCTAGAGTTTGAATAACATTGTAAGTGTTGATGAGAAAGGGAAAAAATTGCCTTTCGCTTTTGTTTAATGAGAACAAATGTATTATATTTCTAGCCCACATTCTTCTATTCGCCACTTGAGATTGAAATCTAGGGAATCGTTTTTCTTCATCTTACAAAATCTCCGAGCTAGTAAGGAATAACATTTTCGTCACTAACGCGAGGTTACCCGTCGATGGATGTGGTAATTTGACAAACATGTTTAGTGTTCTCTCGCTAAAAGAATGAAATTGTTCGAATTCATGTTGGAAATTCGTTCTTGTTCAATTACCTTCGCCAAGAGGAATAGTCACATGCTCTCTTTTGATTTCATTCCACTAAAAAACATTCTCTTGATTTGCCTTTCGATTTGGCAACATGAAACCTATTGATATTTAGAATTAAAGAGAAAAAGTTGCATAGTGTTTATGGTAACTCAATCCCATTGTATGATATGAATTTATAAGATTGATTAATGATACAAATTAAAACACAATTACAAAATGACCCCATAATATATATACACTACATATTAATACGCCCATCAATCTAAAGTAGGTGACACAATTGAGAGCTTAAATCTTAATAGCGCGCAACGCATACTTAGAAGTTCCTTGGTGAAGATGTCTCGCCACCTAATACATTTTAGGCACGTAGAATCATCGGAAGCAACCCGCTCTCGAATAAAATGAAAATCCAACTCAATATGCTTGGTACGACCATGAAACACATGGTTGAGAGCAAGATAGGTGGCAAAGATATTGTCACAAAGAACGGTAAGCGGGCTAAAAGGGGACTTTCACTTACGAAGTAAATGACAAATCCAAATAATCTCAAGCAATACAATAAGTGATGACATGATACTTAGCTTATGTACTAGAATGGGCTATAGTTGGTTGCTTCTTAGCACCCCATGAAACAAGATTGGCACCTAGAACAACACAAACTCGAGGTAGATCGTCAAGTATAGGACCACCCAGTTAAGTTTGCATCCCATAAACAAATAGTGAAGTGGGAGAACACCACCCAATGAGTAATTCGTCGATGGTGTGCTAGGTTAAGAATCGCCGGAAATAACCCGCTCTCGCATAAAGTGAAAATCCAACTCAATGTGCTTGTTACCGGCATGAAACACATGGTTGAGAGCAAGATAGTTGGTAAAGATGTTTTCACAATAAACGGTAAGAGGACTAAAAAGAGGATTTTCACTCACGAAGTAAATGACAAATTAAAATAACCTCTCGCAACTCCATGAGCGACGATACGATACTCAGCCTATGTACTAGAACATGCTACGGTTGGTTGCTTCTTAGTGCTCCATGAAACAAGATTGGCACCTAGAAAAACATGAACCCAAGGTGGACCGTCAAGTATAGGACCACCTAGCTAAATTGGTATCCGTATAAATAGTCGGTGAAGTGGGAGAACACCACTCAATGAGTAATTCGTAGGTGGTGTGCTAGGCTAGGAATCGCCAAAAACAACCCGCTCTCACATAAAGTGGAAATCTAATTTAATGTGCTTGTTACAAGCATGAAACACATGGTTGAGAGCAAGATAGGTGGCAAAAATGTTGTATCAATAAAAGTTAAGAGGACTAAAAAGGGGACTTTCACTCACGCAGTAAATGAGAAATCCAAATAACCTCAACAACACAATGAGCGATGGCACGATACTTAGCCTATGTACTAGAATGGGCTACGGTTGGTTGCTTCTTAGCACTCCATGAAACAAGATTGGAACCTAGAACAACACAAACCCAAGATACACTCTTCAAATATAGGACCACCCGGATAAGTTTGCATCCGCATAAACAATCGATGAAGTAGGAGAACACCGCTCAATAAGTAATTCGTCGGTGGTGTGCTAAGCTTGGAATAGTCGAAAGCAACCCGCTTTTGCATAAAGTGAAAATCTAACTCAATGTGTTACGATCATAGAACACTTGGTTGAGAGCAAGATAGGTGGTAAAAATGTTGTCACAATAAACGGTAAGATGACTAAAAAGGGGACTTCCACTCACAAAGTAAATGACAAATCCAAATAACCTCAAAGAACACAATAAGCAATGGCACGATACTTAGCCTATGTACTAGAACATGCTATAATTGGTTGCTTCTTCGCACTCCATGAAACAAGATTAGCACCTAGAAAAACACGAACCCAAGGTGGACCGTCAAGAATAGGTCCACTCAACTAAGTTTTCATTCGCATAAATAGTTAGTGAAGTGGGAGAATACCACTCAATAAGTAATTCGTAGGTGGTGTGCTAGGCTAGATATTGGTATGGACATTGGACGGCTTGAAGATGAGGCAATTTGGGTGATGTATGACTAACCGAGTTCACAAAGAAAACTAATATTGGGTCTAGTCATAGACACATCATTGTAGAGCGCCGACCATCCGTCAATGCAACATCGGAGAAACGAGAAGCACACCATCGTTAGTGGATAATAGATTCTTCGAGGCCAAGGGAGTAGTTATGGGTTTAACCTTGTAGTTATAGGCTTGACCTTAACAAGGTCAAATTGGTGCAAGAGGCCATCAACATACTTGGCTTGAGATAAAAACGCATAGTCGGAGCATTGATGAGCCTCGATGCCACATCAATAGTGAAGTGGTCCAAGATCCTACATAGCAAATTCCTGTGAGAGCCGCATAATCAAATATTGAAAAAAATAAGAAGTATCACCGATAACAAGGATATCGTCAACCTATGGTTGAAAATACATACGATCTCGAGAAGAAATATAGACAAATAATGAAGGATCGATCTTACTCGACATAAAACCCAAGGATAATAAAAAGCTCTTTGAAGCGATGAAACCATGCACGTGGAGTTTGTTTTAAACCATAAACAACTTTTCAAAGACAACACACATGATTCGGAAACTCAATATGAGAGAAATCGAGGGTTAGTACACTGTAAACTTCCTCACAAAAGATACCATGCATGCACTCTTAATATCAAGTTGACATATGGCTCATCCTAATGAAATTGCAATAGAGAGAACACTTGAATTTAATGGGTTTAACGATAAGGCTAAATGTCTCATCATAGTTAAGTCCAACATCCTGGTCAAATCTTTGTGCAACAAAGCACACTATGAAGCTTTCGATAGTTTCATCGAATTTTTCCTTGACTATAGAAACCCATTTACAAAGGACTAAGTTCTTAGAAGGATCGGGTGGTACAAGATCCCATGTGTGATTGGTAACCTATGCATTAAATTGAATATGACATGGCTGCTTTCCAATGTGAGTCCAAATAGCATGAGTAGTAAGTTGATGTCTTTTTGTGAAAAGAGTGAGAGAGATTAAAAAAAATTAACTATGAAGTGCACTAGTTACATGTGTTGATGCTTTGCTGCTAAGATACCACATTATATTAGATGTCTCGACAATGGAGAGCCGAGAATGATTCCAATAGATTAGTAGAGTTGAAGGCATGATGGTTGAATTGTTGTCGACTTTGTAGCGCGGTGTGCCTTGCCATAGATCCGACAAGAAATATGAGGTTTAAAACCAAGAATGCCTCACTAGGTAAATGTGGGAACATAAGGTCTCGAACCACCACGAGGCCGACTAGAGGAGGTGGAGGAGCAATAAGCATAGGGAGCCAAGAATTACTACGAATTGAACCAATCATAGGAAAATCATCAACTCAATTGATCGCACGAGAACCGTCCACTTTGTTCTCCACCTGGTCTTCAATCCCTAGAATTATGTCCACTCCGAGACTCTTGAAATGATGGATTGGTTGAAGTGGCATGTCTAATCAAAGCATGATAAATATCAAATTAAGATGAGAGCGTTCAATTGTTGGAGAAATCATTCTTCTTGGATGAGAATGCGTGATCACAAATCACCAAAAGAAAGAATTGGAGGGCTATTGGTGACGATTGTGACAAAGAGATAATATTCATATGGGAACCCACTAAGGGCTTGAATCACCAAGTTCTTATTAGATAATGAGCAATTGATTGCAATGAAAGAGACTACAATTGACTTCGGATGTCGAAGATAGTCAAAGAATATGATTGATCGGGTTTCTTAACGACATTATATAAAGCAAGTTTTAGTCCAATTTCATAGGCCATGCAACGACCAATAAAGCATCGTTCTAGAGCAAGCCAAATCTTCAAAGATATCTTAAAGTCATGAACTTAATGAAAAATTGCGATAGTGAGGATCGAATTGTCAAACTACGAATGCATTGATCCGCTTGATCCAGGGGGAATAGTGGTATTAACCATTATAGTGCCATTCTAATCAATAACAGGCTTCGGCGGACATGGAAAAAACCCATTTACATAGCTCAACAAATTGTTGCATATTACAATAGGTTCAAATTGAGATTCAAACAAAAGATAATTGTTTACATCAAGCTTAATGGAGATGAGACTTGTGACGTTGGAAATAATAAGAGACGACAAGGTTGATTGAACGTGCGCTCTTGAGTCGAAGCGGAAATGAGAGCAGATAGAGAAGAGGGAAAAAGAGGTGAAAGTGGGAGCACTGTTATTCCGAGGTGATGGGAAATCAAAATTAATAGAAAGAAAAGATGATGGGTAAAGAGGTGGTAGCGAAGAAGAACGATTTGAAGATGTATTGAAAGAGATAGCAATTGTTGGAGCAAAGAAAGTGTTGATTTGGGGTAGAGATACTGAAGAATTTGATATTATCTTGCAGTGATACCATGTTGATGTTTAGAGTCGAGAGATAAAGTATTTATGGTAGCTCAACCCCAATTAAGATTGTATGATATGCATTTATAAGAGTGATTAATTACGTCATGATATAAATTGAAACATAACTACATAAAGATCCCCTAATACGTATAAACTAAACATTAATAACACCTTATTTGAAAGTAACTTCAAGTCTTCATTTCACGAATATCAAATCTCCAAAAAGGAGCATGTAACATGAATTCCCCAATGAGCTTCTATTTATGCTTTTGTCGTGTCCCATAAGTCTCTCTATTTTTACGTTCTTCCTTAGTCCTCCTCTCATTCCTGAAATTCAAAACGTTACAAATCCGACACATGATTACTAATATACCTATATACATATAAGTAGATGGATGGTACCGT
This sequence comes from Rhodamnia rubescens, assembly GCA_021437795.1. Lineage (NCBI taxonomy): Eukaryota > Viridiplantae > Streptophyta > Magnoliopsida > Myrtales > Myrtaceae > Rhodamnia > Rhodamnia rubescens. The sequence continues at coordinate 4,593,912 of JAILYA010000005.1, read as the reverse complement.
CGATACGTGGTGATGTGAAATATCATGGTGTCGTTCAAAACAATAGCTTCGCTTGACCAAACCGCATCATGCATGTTGGGACATGTCGATTTCCAAAGAAGTGAATGGTCTGATAACGTTTAAGTTACAAAAATGGAGGTTGAATATAGGCAGGCCACACCAACCCCCGAATGCATTTAGGTGATAATTTCTAAAAGGATCACTGGACGCGTGTATCATGATCTAATCTGTGAACTTGCGTGGATTGGAAAACGAACACACAGTTGATAAATAAATTTTAGAGTTTGATGCACTAGTCAATTATCTTTTTCATCGGAATGTTACAATTATCAATTAACTGAATTCATTGCTTTGTTGGGTACGTTTCCAACAAGTCAACGTTTCGATTTCTCGCCTGACAAAAAAAAAACAAGCGTATTGATTTCTCGTAGAAATTAGGGCTCCGTTCGTTTTGCGAACATTAACTTCCAAAAAAATATTTTTCAGATTTTTGGGTATTCGGTTCACGGAAAATAAATGAGTTAAGAAAAACATCTTCACTCATGAAAAAAACACATTCAAAAGTAGACAAAATGATTTTTCTCTTTTTTAGAAGAGGAAAACAATTTCCCTCATCTTTACAAAAAAAAATATTTTCCCTCATCTTTCTTTCCTCAATTCTTCCATATTCCTTTTCTTTTTTGATTATTTTTTAATTTTATTTTCTATTATTCTTTAAAAATTAGAAATTTTTAATTTGTCTATTTTTTTATTTTTATTTTTCCTTTTCTCTTCTTCTTTGGCTGGTTGTGGGCCAATAGCGAGGCTTGAGCTTGATTACGGCCGATCATCGATGTCACCGTGTCCGGTGACAAGGCGAAGAAAAGGCAAAGAAAAAGAAAGAGAAAAAAATTAAAAATTTAAAAATTTAAAAAAATTTATTGAAAAGAGTATATAGAAGAAATTCCAATCAAATTTTTCATATCGAACGGTAGAAAAAAAATTTCAAGTTATTTTCGATTTCAATCAAACACCAAAAAAATATTATCATTTTTTAAAAAATATATTTTTTGGAAATATATTATTTTAAAAAAGTATCTTATTTTTAACTAAACGATCGAAGTCTAAGACATAATTGAACGGGCGAGGGCTCGCTTTGAGTCGCCCGAAATAGACGTGGCCGGTTCTTAGGAACCGGCGGTTCCGGTTCCTCGAAAAAGTGGAACCAGAACCGGCCCTTGAAGGTCGGTTCCGGTTCGGCTCGAACCGCGGTTCCCGGGCCGGTTCCGTTTTTTAAATTTAATTTTTAAAATAATAAATAAAAAAATAAACATAATAAATTATATATTATATATTATAATCAAATTGTACATTGTAATAAAATTTGGGAAAAAAAAGAGAGAGGATGAATGAGTTTGAACTTAATGAATTATCATTAAGCGCCTACATATCTTATTGGGGATAGAACTTAGAAGAATCAAAGGTCATGTAGCTCTTTTACTTTTGATAACCCCAACTTAGCCCATAGTCAATCGTCACTATCCGTTGTGGTACTCGTGGCGTGGTATCTCCACAATCCTCACTAAAGAATTCGTGTTCTCGATCCAGCTTTTGGTGTTGAAATCTAGCATTCGTCCAATCGTCGACACAAGTTTGAACTTCCACGACTCGAACTTAATCTTGAACGGACGAGAGTCCAAAACTAATCCTCCAATACTAAATGCTTGTTCAACAAAGCAATTATTGAAAAAGGGGTTGCTAATAACTAGCGAGCGATGATGGCGAGAACCGGGTAATCGAATGGGTGACTTTTCCACCACTCTAGGATTTGAAAATCAGCATCGTATTCGGCATCACGAAACTCAAATTGAGTGATTAAATATTTTTCTAATTCGGAAATACTACTTGTTGCCCTTTTTTGTTTTTTTGTCTACTCTTGAGTATATTGTACCATCCACTAAGTGAACTACCGAGCTTCGACTTCATGAGACAATGAGATTATAAAGATCCACAATCACTTAAACTATATCTACTACAAAATTCTCCATATAATACTGCTATAAATTTTTTAACCTCTTATTGTATATTTGAAATATTTATTGCATTTTTTCAAATGTAAACAATCATAATAATACACATTCGGAAAATCTAATAAACCATCTAATTTAATACGTGGATTAAAAATAATACCAACCAAATAGACAAGAGGAATTTTGAAATAATAATGCAACCATTTTTCTCATATTACTAAAATAGTCCGAGCTAATTCAATATCTTTTTCATATTCACTAAAAAAACTACCAATATTAACACATTCTATTAAAAATAAATGCGTAGTAGGATAATAAATACTAGATAAAGTATTAGTAGCATTATTAAAAATTTTCAAAAAATCTAATTTTTTTTTTTTTGAAAACGTCCCAATGTTGCGGAAGTAAAGTAATTTCGGAAATATTTTACGAAATAAACATACATAATAAATCTTTGTAATCAAAAGTTTGACTTAAACAACTCGTAAGTAGAATTCCAACGAGTCGGAATATCTTTTGGAAATATTTTTGCCCTTCTCTCATGTTATTTATAAAATTTTCCCCATATTTTCATAAAATGGGTACGATTCCATAAAAATTTAATTGCACCATTTATTGAGGCGAGAGAAGTCTTAAGAGTTCGTAAACCATCTTATACATATAAATTTAAAACATGGCAAGCACATATACTTGTGAAAAATTATCCGCCAAAAGAGGGTTTGTAAATATTTTCTAATTCGAGAATGGAAATGGTATTTGCGGCGGCATTATCAAAATCAATTGAAAATACTTTATTTATCAAATAATATTCTTCTAAAACTTGCTTAATTATTCTATAAATATTATGAGCCGAATGTTTTTCATCAAAAACTCGAAATGCAATAAGTCATTTTTGAATGGTCCAGGTCGTCACCTATCCAATGACACGTAACACCCATATGATAATGAATTTGCCAAGGATCACTCCAAATATCGCTACCTAAATGCAAACGTTGATTGAAATCAGCCAAAAAATTTGCTCAAGATTTTTTTTTTGTTTTTTATAATGATGCAAAAGTTTGCTTTTAAGAGTACTTTTCGAATAGTTAGTGCTTGCGGAATCAACGCAAAATTTTATCAAATATTTCAAATTAAACTTTTTACCAAGTAGTAAATGGAGCATGATCAAGGGTAACATATTCGGTTAATGTTTGTTTATAAATTGTATCGGTGTAATGAAATAAAGTATGAGTATTAGGATTAGTGTACCCGAAAATTTGTTGTTGCTTAGTGTCGATCACCGTTTGCGTTAGATATTTTTTCATCGAATGCGGACGGAATATTCCATAACCGTTTTCTTTGGTAAATTTGTATGTTTGCGAACAATATTTACAATTTATATTATACTTATTTTCGCTTTCATCATATACATTGTCGAAATGCAATGCAAGTCGGATGTACTCTTTCTCACCTTCCGTTTGGTTCATTTGTCATCGACGTTTTTGACACCGGTATGAGGATGAAGAATTTCTTGTGTTGGGACGTGCTTCGACGTTCGGAATGGGGAACAACGTTGATATTATCACCGTCGTCTTCCCAATATGTATACTCACGATAATCATATTCGGAAATAGGATATTTGGAATCTCTCATCGCCATCTTGGCATTTTCGAATATTTCTGCTTCCACTTGTCATTTTTTAAAAAATTGATATGGGATTGAAAGAATCGAGAGAATTGTTGAGAGGATTTGTGAAAAAAGGAAAGGAGGGATAAATATTTATAAAGAATGAGAGGATTATTTAACTAAAAAAATTTATTTTTTTTTGTGAAGCAAGCAATGGCCCAAAGAGCCGTTGGGGCCCTTGGGGGAAAAGAGCCCGCCAAGCCCCCCTTTTTAAAAAAAAAAAAGTACAAGTCGGAAAAGCCTTAGAACCGTCGGGAACCCCAAACGGCGATTTTCGAGCCGATTCCGATTCAGGGTTAGAAGCAGTGGGCCCGGTCAACGGGCAAGTTTCAGGCCGGTTTCGGGCCTTTGATTTCATTTGGCCACGTCTAGTTTGAAAGGATTAAAAAACAATTACGCGAGATTAATTCATTCTTTTGACTTTTTTAACCGCAATTATCGTCATCGGAAGAAAAAGACAAGAAAAGTAATCGCGTCACGTGGGATTTGTCCCCCTCCCCTGGCCGAAAGTACCGACCGTACTCCTTCCGTAAGTACCTTCTAAAACCTTTTTTCTTGCCTCTTTTGCCCCTTTCCCCACGGCGGATCCTATGATGCGACGCATCCGCGCGTCATCTTTAATGGAACACCCCCGATCACCACGAACTTCGACTTTCCTAATATTGATGAGATCCGGAGCAATGGACAGACATGGCGTTTAAGGTTTTCACATCTCCTTTTAAGGACGAATGTACGTAAATTTCTTCACGACAGAAAATTTTCTGGGCAGATCTAAAGGTCGAGTGGACCCAATTAGGTTTCGTCAAAGACCGAACGCCTCGTAACAAAATGAGCGGGCGTGGACAAATGATTTCTTTTGAGCCCGATTTACCTGTTTTGCCCTGCCAAAGCTCGATTGATTGTATACATAAATTTCAACAGCTTTAATGGTAGGCGGGGATTTGAAGGACCAATAGGTCTGTCCGTCCATTTGATTAAGTCTAACTAGCCAGCTTGCGTGTGCCGTGAATGACGAGTGAAAACTTAATTTGGCCATTTTGAAGATGGGCGTTGTTAGCCATTGAATTTTATGACTTTCAAAGTACATTTAGTAAGGCTTGACAAGTGCTCTGCAACCCTCTTTTGAAATTTCTCCATCTACATTTAAGGACGTGAAAAATCTTACACGTGGCATGCGCCTAATGGCCCGGCAAATTCATCCCTTTTGATAATGGAATAGCCCACAGCGAGGGATAGGTTATCTAGCATGCGAAAGAAGCGGCTGCTCTCCACGGATGGTTCCGTTTCCTACGATGTTTGAACCAAGCCCTGTGATAGAAGAGCTACCATAGCCTCCAGATTTAGATCGACATTGTCGTCTGCTGAAACTCAACTTAGTACTTCAAACGCAAAATCACTTATCCCATGAACACGAGATATCAATGCGCTGGATAGTCACGCAAGTCCTTATCCCGATGTATCGCCGGTCAGTGGAGACCTGTGATCATATTTGGACGAACCTTTCAATCGCTCATTGAAATTTTCCAAAGTATTTATGAAGTACGACATTTCGCCAAGGAAGGACGGAGAGGACATGGTTGGATACGCCATTTCTAGAACGGTGGCTCGATTTTTCCGGGGACGATATCGCTGCCCTTTCTTTGCTCCTAAGATGCCCACATTTTTGCATCGAGCGGCCGTTCAATAAGATGAGAGGGAGGAGGACATGAGATCACGTGGTCATGCATAAATCGAGGGGCCCGAAGAAGAACCTAATCTTCAACCTTTGACCCCGCGCCCAGATTTCTTTAGGAAATTCAACGATTGAATTTAGATTGCAACTTTGAGAAAGGACACCCCCAAGATTCTCCATCTCGTGAACAAGAAAACGAAGTCGTTTCGTAAAATCCCATAGAGGGAGAGAGAGAGAGAGGAAACAAAGAGGGAGTCATTGCCTCCCAAAGCTCGCAAATTAACTCCTTTTTCCCGCTTTTATATACGAGTTATGATTATAAGCGACACCCCAATGAAAATCGCATGGCGATTCATGAACCAATGAAGAACATCATTATCACAAGAGGGTGACTTCCCGAGTATCTTACTTCGGAAAATTTAAGGAAAATATCATAAATGACATCTGAATTTCGATTAATGTGTAATATTTTTCTTGAATTCTTGAATTTTGATCGAATGTGGTTTCGAACTTTGGGTCTAATGTTCAACGTTGCCCGTCAACTTTTGTTTTGTTTAATATGGCCCATAAACTATGATCCAATATTCAATATGATCTCTAAAACTTCTAAAATATTTTTATATAGTCTCTGACACTATATTTCACATTTGTAAGCAGTTCATAATGAACAAATTAAAACTCTAGGGACGATATTACATATCTAATCAAAATTTAGAGGTCACATTATATAAATTAAAAGTTCGGAGATGATATTACGTATTGAAATGAACTTCGTGAATCATTTATGCCGATATTTCGAAAATTTATGTTGGACCCAGAAAAGGAAAAAGAAAATGAAGAGAGGGGAATTTTTCATTTTTTAATGAAAAAAGGAAGAAGGCGATAGTAAAGTAGGTGAGTCACGTGGCATTGAGGATAAGGATATGCATGCGGACGCAACGTGTTAGGCATCAATTATTAGGGCGCTTCAAGGTCGCAACAGTGAACCGTCGGTGAAAAAGCCCTTAATTTCTGTGCCGCCCCATGAATTTTCTGCCCATCCGTTCAATTCAATTTCATGTGGACATGTTATGTTTCAATGATTTCATAAGGTGTGCAAAACATTTGGAATGGGCCTCTTATGTTTTTGACCTTCCTCTCCGACACTCAATTTAATGCCTTGCCCCCACACCCCCCCTTCACATGCCACCCTCTTACCTTCTACCCCCACCTCCCGCGTCGTCGAGCCGATCGCCGACGGACTTCGGACCGGTTGCATTTCGATGTGCGAGGTGATCTGGTCATGTGGAGAATTGAAAATGGAGAACACCCGCGTGACGAAAAGAATTGGAAGGGCATTCCCATAAAAGGTATTCGATAGTGCCGTGAAGGAATTCATGATCTCAGTTTGTTCGGGCAAAAGGATGCGTGGTGATTCGGGAAGATAATCCCACCATGTAGGCCAGTTTCCTAAAAACCAAGAAGACATTCCAGAAAGCACACGACATCAAAGGAGGTACAAGCACCGCCCGTCACAGGTGCACAACGCTCAATTAACAGAATCGTGCGTCCTACTCCCTCGAGTCACAGTCTTACATACATCACGAAATTCGATCGGATGGCTTTCATACGAAGCGCGTCTGATTCAAGAGGAGCTCGCATGCACAGAATGCATGCTCGCTCGGGCCTATGACATCGCAAATCTTGTTATACTATCAATAACCTAGCTTGTCTATTAAAGCAAAAGGGCAATAAAGTTAGAGCCATTTGGGAGTGACCGAGCCATCCAAGAAAGCATTAAGATTGAATGTTATCATGTGGTGGTGAGTGGACTGTTTGGTTTGGCCATTTTCTTGCAAAGTGGAATCTGATTCTTGATGTTCATGGACCACTCATGCCGTACCCCCTTTGGCTCATCCTAGTTGTAACTTATCTTTACCATTTTATATATGTTTTTTTTTGGGGGTGGGGTTGCTTTCTTCAGCCCAATAAACACAGCTAAAGTAAGATACAAGATCTCTCCGAAATCATACAAAAAGTGTCTACTTTTCCCTTTAAGATCTATTGCTTTGTCGAGCCTTTGAAAGTGAGTTGGATTGTCACTACTTCTAGCATTGAGAATTTGAGATTCATGAAATGATAGTAACATTGCGAAACGTGATGCGCCCCCCTCCCCCCAAAGCTCGCTAACCGCGGAAAGAAAGATGAGAATAGACTTTAACGTATCCATCTCTATCTATCCGTACATGCGCGCATGCATGCGCTAGAGATGCTTGTTAACGAAATCGTGTTACGCCAATTGACAGCAGTTGCGTGTTTCGTCGGAATTACCATGCATCTGCTCATGATGTGAGAGTTTAGATTATGGATGAACAGCCTTTGAAATGCTCTAGCGTCCGAGCCAATTGGTCAGACCACGATTACTTCGCTTATTAGATTATTACTAGCCGCCTATCCCGGGATGGAATGGAAAGAACGCGAAGCACTAGCACTATATATAAAGTCGATTTTTTTTTTTAACGGGGGGAGGGGGGGATAAGCTTGTGAATTAAGAAGTAAGCTTGTTCATCAATAACTCGGCGGTAGAGCAGTCGGCTATTAATTGATTGGTCATAAGTTCAAATCCTACTTGAAGAGATTTATTAGTTATCGCCTTTTTGACTTAGCGACCCCTGCCCTTTGTGTTTTATACAGGGAAATTCGTGTTGATTAGTAATGGTGAATTAAAATCGACCAAAAAAAAGAGAAACAGCAATAGACGAAATCTTCTAGGTGCCCATAACAATCAACTGTGAAGTGCCCTTTTATTTTTATCATGTTGAACTTCATTAAACCGTGCCCATTTCCCTCATTTAAAACAAATAATTAGGGCGTGTATGATGAAGGTGGGGGCAAAAGATTAGCACAAAGAGAAAGGGCGATGTAAAAGTTGTCGTGATTAATGAAGCTCGAAGCTGCAATTAACATCTCTAGACCGCGTTTGGTGCCTTCAGATCCGACTCTTTCTTTCCATTGGCTTAACATAAACAACAAATTTAACAGACATAAATGACAAGAAAATGGAGATAAACACAAGAGACGGGTGCTAGCGTAACAAGAACTTCCCCTCTTTAATAATGTTTCATGACTGCTTTGATGAAGCTTTGCCTTAATTCAGCATATATTTTTGAATGATTCACTTCTCTACTTTTAACTACATTAAACAGCTCTTGACTGGACGCCTACCGTATGCACCAAACACATCAATGCGAATTGCAATGTCCCATCTCGCGTTTATCAGAGGGGTAACAGCCTTTTTGCTTTCGTTTTTGGTGACATCTGTATGAGCGGACAACGGGACCTAAAGCCGGAGCCGCGAAAGACAAACCGAGATACTTTCCGGCTAGTTGCGATACGGTAGTACACGGTGAATCAGGTTCGAGATGCCTGATTTAGTGACTTAAGTTCATTGCTTTCGTGTAATTAAGAAAATGGATCCGAGAAGCGACAGTATTACGGTGCAATCTCAACCTGCAGGTGTTATGAATGGCAGAAAAATACAGCAATCATGGCGAGACCCACCTCTCGATCTTCTGCATAGCATTCCACCGTAATACTATCATACCGTCAATGCTAATGACACCCTAAAAGAAAATAAGAACAAGCACATCTAAATATGGAATTCAGCATATTTGCCAGGAGCGGACTTCTAATTTGCTGCGTGAAGGTCCAACTGGGTTGGGCCACATCTCCCATTGTCACGGCCCAATTAAGAATTGTCTGTTCCACAGCATTTTCCCGAAGGCGAACTTCCTTTTAACTCGCTCAGCTCTTTTTAGGCCTTACTCCGCCACGGAGGAGGCTTTTACCGTACCTCCCCTTCCTCCGCTACTGCCGATGCCGCCTGTCGACTGCTCGTAATCACTCCACCGACAGCACCCGTCGCGATTACCTCTCATCGGTGGTTATCGCCACCATATTCTGTGGAAATTGCACATTGTAGAATCCATAATATTCGTGTCGTGTAACCAAAACGTTATTTACTTCCTTATTTTTTTAAAATTTTGCACAATATGTGCGTAAAGATGATGACTCGGTCAGAACTGCACATGATCATGGGCCTGGTCATTCACAGGCCATCCCCTGAACGGCCCAAAGGAACTCTGGGCCGGGCTTAGAATGTGCCTATTAGTTATAAGGCCAGCCTGGGCAATATCGTAGGTCGGATCCGTGGTGGTTCGGTCCTGCCTGGGTGGTGCCATTAATCACCTCAACATATGGATTATTTTTTTTCGCATTGGTAAATCTCAATCAGTCTTGCAAGTGTCAAAAAAATTGTAGCTAGAATAATTGACTTTTGACTTTTTCAGATGAATTGTTAGTGACTTAGGAGTACTTTTAATGGAATTACAAACTTGCTTTGATAGCTTGCGAATTATCAATCCTAGTTTTTCAACTTCTATTTGTACAAATTTTTTACGTTTGGAATTCACCAACTCTTATATGAAATAACCGAATTAAACTAAAGTGACGAATCAATATTTGTTGGACTAAATTACCAATTAGTTTTGAGTTACTTATTCTCATTTGAGTTACTTACTGATGTTCAATTGTTTTCGTTACTTTACCAACTGTTTTAATTGAGTTTTCAAATTTTATTTGACTTGTTTATCAACTCATCAAAATTTACGTAACTCTTTTTGGTGATTGCTAGCCTAATTGGTGTAGCTCACCAACTTTTGTATCCTTAAATTATCACCTAGTATAGAGTTACCAACTTTTATATGAGTTACTTGCCGATGTTTACTTGGTATTTTAGTTTTGCCAACTTTTCTTATAGTTTGCAATTTTTTTATTTTTATTTTTGGAAATCACCTACTTACCAATTTTTGTCAACTAAGTGAGCAATTAATTTTAGGTTATCAACTCTTATTTTAATTAGTTAGCAAATTTATTTCTCTTAATTACCGATTTTTTCTTAATTTTTACCGATATTTAGTTACATTACTTAGCTACATATGAAATTTGCCAACTCTTAAATGAAATTAGTAAATCTTTAAAAGAAAGGAAAGAGTCCTTCCATAAGGGTGCAAGCTACCAACCTAAGTTGATAGCTTGCGAATTGTCAATTCTAGTTTACCAACTTTTAATTATAAATTTTTATGTTTGGAATTTACCAGCTCTTATATGAAATTATCGATTCAGAGTGACTTATCAACATTTGTTAGACTAAATTACCAACTAGTTTTGAGTTACTTACTGATATTCAATCGTTTTTGTTACTTTACCAAATCTTTTTTCGATTAAGTGACCGAATAATTTTAGGTGATCAACTCTTATTATAATTAGTTAACAAGTTATTTCTCTTGATTAGCGACTTTTGTTATTTTTTGCCAAATTTTAGTTACATTACTTAACTACCTTTGAAATTTACCAACTCTTGTGTAAAATTACTTAATCTTTGAAAGAAAGGAAAAAGTCCTTCCAAAAGGGTGCGAGTGTGCATTGTATATTCTTAGACTTAGTTTTGAAACAAAGACATCTTTCAGGCGGAATCCTTTCCCTTCCCAGAAAACAATATCCCAATAAAACAGACATTCTCCTTAAAATTTATTCATTTTACCTAGCACACGACAATCAAAATGTGTTTAACATGTTTCATGCAAAGGTTTATGGTGGAAGAGAAGACAGGAAATTTTTCATGGACTCCCCAACTGTCATCTGACTTTCATCAAATGGAATCATCCGGCCGACCGGTATTCATTCCATTTCTTATTGGTTGATACAAGAGAGTCACTCGTTATAGACATGTAATACCCTTTCAGATTGATCACACAGCAACTTTTTCTGAGTTAACTTCTTCATTGTCAACTGCAAGATCACTGTCTTCACCGCCTTTGTACTTGTACCACCTAGCGCACATGATGAAGTAACCTAAGTTCAAGCCCTCCAGTGCAGTAACCAAGTAGTAGAAATAATCCAACTTCGCCCTGTTCAGATCTTGAGCCAACCATCCACCATTCCCATCTCCTCCACCAGTGGTTTGGTGAACAATGGATATGAGAAAACTGCTCAGGTAACTTGACCCCGCAAAGCCCAGGAAGGTGAAGGACCCGCCGATGCTTCTCATGTTCTCTGGGAACTGCTTGTAGTAAAATTCAATAAGACCAATAATTGTGAATGCTTCCGATATGCCCACAAGCGTCAGCTGAGGCACCAACCATAGCCCTGTCATAGAGGAGACTGCACCTCTTTTTGGGTCGAATCCAACAGGCTTTGCAAGTGCCAAAGTTCTCCTGTTTGCTTCGACAATGCCCGACACGATCATAGTGAGGATGGCTAGTACCATGCCAATGCCCATCTTCTGGAGTACTGTGATGCCACCTTCTTTGCCTGTGAGCTTCCTTAGCCATGGGACCAGGACTCTGTCATAGAAGGGGATCCAGAAAGTGAGGCCAATCATGGTGAAAACGGCATAGCTGGCGGCCGGGATCTTGAAGCTTGTGTTTCTGAGTTGCCGGTCGGATTGAAGTGCTTGGAAGACGACATACGTCTGCTGCTGGATTAAAGCTACGTTGTACACCATGCCTGATGCCCAAATGGGGATGATTCGCATCACACACTTCACCTCTTCCACCTGTTGAATGCTGCAGAGACCCCATGGATTGACTGCTGATCCGTCTTGGTTGATTTGGTCTTCTGCGGTGATGATAGCGGCTTTATCGAGGAATCTACATAAAACGTCAAAGAATACACCTTGTCAATAAACATCAGAAGCTCAGAACTTGACCTTCCGTTTGTATATCTTGTGAGATTCCAATCCAAGCATATTTTTGGACTAATATGCGAAACACAAGCTACCAATACCATACATCCTCTTTCTTTTTTGTGACCCTTTGAGAGGTTTTATCTTCGTCAATTATCAACATCTGGATGCTCAAATTTTATGGCCTGAAACACAGTCCACTAGGTTTAATCTTAACCGTTTGAGTACTCCAATCTAGTTATCCATTTGCCTCCACTCTCCACTTTAAGTGTATCATCCTGAGTGAGCTGAGCCGCTCTTGTGGTCGGGCTTGGGTCAAGGCGGGGTAAACTCGGGTTTGCGACATTGTCAAGTTGCAATATTTTCCTACTGATCGAACGATGTACGTCATCAATTATATGTTTTGGTGCAACCTCAACCTATCAAACTAGGGCCTACTGAGTCACTATGCACGGGAGCTAGTCACTAATCGGATGTTAACCTCTCTTTGTTTGCATCTCCGCCGCCCACTGGTCAAAGACCGTGTTGGAAAAATGAGCAGGCTTGTTGGACATGGCAAATTGCCGAGGCCACGACAAGGTTGTCTTATGGAATGAGGTTGTCTTTCTCTGATTCTGTTAGGTAAGATGTCAAAACACTAGCTGCCAAAAATTACAATTGGCAGTGTATGCCAACTTCAAACAATCATCCAAGCGAGGACAGAATGTGAATTAATGTAATAACAATTTGATGTGTAATTTGTGCCCTGTTTCAATTTATAATTGAATCAGCTGCGGTGTATGCCAATTTCAAACGATAATATTTTTTAGCTGCAAGGTATCCACTGTCCATGTTTAAACCAAATGATGATCCGATTAAAGTGTCCAGGTAGAGATCAATTGAACTGGATCAATACTTTGTTCCAATTTTGGCTTCTTTTCTCCTTGTTAAATGTTGGGACAGCGATTTGATCATCTCAGACAGTAAAGTTCCTCTCGTTCGGCTTCTAGATAATAACTCTCAAGCCTCTGTGATCAACATGTAGATGTAGTATACTTTGCGAGCAGGTATGTAAACGCAGCTAAGGACTGTAGAAGAGTGTAGCTAATGGAAATCTGCAGGAAATACAGGAAGACTACCTGAACTGATTAGTGCGGGGGAGCTTGGAGTTGATAGAGCTGTAGGGTATGTAACGAAAAAGGGAGAGACATGGTTGAGATGGAGAATGTAACTTCAACTTCCTCTTCTTGATCGAAGCCACTATCACCCGCGACAAGCTCGTCAAGGGGCTACCTTCTGGTTTCACTTTCACGAAAATTCTCGAACCCGTGAAGAAGAGTAGAAGTGAAACGAACATGAGAAACGCAGGAATGGCTAACCCCCAAGCCCAACTCACGTCGGACTGCACGTAAACGATGACTGTCAAGGACATCATCACGGCGAAAGTGAAGGTGAAATAGTACCAATTGAAGAAGCTGGTAGTTCCCATCCTTCCGGATTCTGTGTTGGGGTCGAACTGATCAGCACCAAATGCCAGATTACATGGTCTAATACCAGCTCCACCAATCACTAGCAGACCAAACCCGCTTAGCAGGAAAGCCATTTGCTGCGCATTAGGACCGGGGCATGTACTGCTCTTCTCTGATCTACAGTAGGGGGGATGCAACTTTGGAATTGCAGCTGTTAGAGCAAGAGCAAGTAATCCCTTCAAAAATAAGGTAAAAAGTATGTCAGACTCTGATTAGTTTTCCTTTGGAATTTTCCCTCTGCAGTGTTCATGGTATCGAGGATAGTAAAAGATTTGTTAAAACAAGTTCGACAATGCTGACGTAGCTTGAAAAATCAAACTTTATGTGTGTTTGTTACCTAAGAAGAGCGAGTCATGTAGACGTGGAAATGCTAGCACGCGTGAAAAAGAGAATTAGCATTGTTACCAGAACCGAGGAAATGGTGGCGAACACTAGCGTCTTGTAGCGCCCAAAGTAAGTGTCGCAGAGGAAAGCTCCGAGCAAGGTGGCCAAGTTGGTTGTGCCATTGAAAATGTTGACGAGATTAGTAGCAGTGATGCTCTTCATGTTGAAGACAGTAGTTAGATAGACCAACAGGTTGAACAAGGTTCCGATCGTCCCGAGCTTCTCAAATGTCTCGTTTCCTGCGCTCATACAGGATTAGAACCTCATAATTCCGAAATTTCGCAGGGCAATGCGTGGATATAACAGAACTCGCTGGCGATTCTCACATACCTATGACAAAAGGCATGGCTTTCCATCCACTGTAGTGAATCTTATCAGTCTCATCAGTTGCAACGCTCTTCTGCTTCTGCTCCATCGTTTCCACCGTTACAACCCCTTTGTTGCGGTGTCCAAGTTCGACGCTGGAAAAGCTTTAAATCATATGCTTTCCATGATTGGCATACGTCATTCTGCACGTCTTCTTCTTTTCGTCCTAACAATTAAACCTCGTGGTCACAGGATGCTGACTTGTTTGGCATGACCAGAGGAAGTTTCAAAGTTCGAACCACCCGTCTTAATTTTGTATGTAATACGGAAATTTCATATCCTGGAAAAAAAAGGCGCAATCATTCTGAACAACACCAATGTTCGTCCGGTGGAGAATTGGAGAGTAGTGCTTGTCATGGTCCTGATTCTGTGCTCGGTACATCAACATCAACAAATCTTCAAGAATCTACGGTAACAAGGAGTTAAATGAGTCACCATCTTCGGACTTGGTCAGAAAATGACTGCCGAGGATGAGTCCGGGGATAAACAGTAAGTCTGCATGCCATGACAAGGCACGGGCCTACGACAAAAATGACACAAGTGGTCCATAAACTTTGGTCAATATATAATGTGGTCGCTTAAACTTTTAACTTGTTTAGTATAAATGTTAAACCCTTGGTACGTGTTCAACTCAATTTCGAATCATATGAATATATTGGAGATTGTCCCCGATCATATATTAAGGTAAGGACTACATCTGACATTTGCATATAGTTCAAGAACTATATTGAATATGTACTCAAAAGTTAATCGAAATACATTAAACATTAAGTTAAAGTTCACGAACCACATCAATGCCTTCAAAATTGAGGGATCACATTACATATTGGACCACGGTTCGAAGACTAGTGTCCAAGTAAATTAGGACGCCAACCCAAGATATAGAAACATAAGGAGTGCGACCTTGGGAAGCAAAAGCACCATACTCCGCAAGACTCAGCAGAACATTACTCACTACTGCAACAGTAAAACTCTTTCACGACTCAAATTTTGGCATAGCCCACACAAACAACTCGCTTCCTGACATATACAGAAATTGCTTAAATTGCTTAAAGGAAGTTCGCAAACCATTTCGATTAAACCGCGACAGACTGTCCAGTGAGAGCATCATGGAGATGCAAGGAACCATCTTTCATCAAGTTATTAAGACTCCAGCTCTTGAATCCCTCCCTTGAATATTGCCGAGACGCCTTTTGCCAAATCCGTTCCAGTTTTCATCATTGCAATGCATTCGTCGTAGCTGATGCATCTGTTAGCGGTCTGCCCTAAAAATCAATTATGGTTGATACTCTAATATTAGTTGTGACTTAGGTTGTGTCGGAAAATCGACATTCACTATACTTAGGTAGTTATAATGTCTTCCTAGAGACCGTTTATGATTTGTGGGCCAAAAGAGTTTTGAAGCACACACCGCTAATGTCTAGTGAACCTACAGGGTCGCACACAATAAATAACCCGAATTAGTAAATTTTCTCTCACGCCCGAATTTACTTGAGAAGTAAATTGTATTTTCTTAATATCTATGCGATTGTGCGCGTTATCGGATAACGAATAAACGCACGATCAAGTGGACGGTTTAATAGACGTCGTGGGCCCCGGACCGCGATTGTGGGGCCCAGGACCACGAATTCTAGGGTTATGAATAATAACCCTAGAAATGCCCTAAGATTAAGTTAATCGTCGATTTTCGAGTATCTTGATAGGAAAATACGGAGAAACGGTTCTCTGCTCACAGGTTGCAAGAGTTTCTCCGAGATCGACGAGCTAGCACTCGGATCGTCGAAAATTCTGTTCGTGTGTGTAGATACCGGTAGAGGCGCAACGCTTGGGGCGCGATCAAACACGACCGATAGTCAATCTGCTCACGATTCCAAAAAGATACGCATCGAATTCCCAATTCGATTTCAATATACACATGGATTTTGCGTTAGGGTTTCGTTCCGCTGCGTTTTAGATTACTATGAAACTCATCAGCATCCGTCCTGGAAAGAGTTTTGACAAAAATTAGTGCAATTCAAAGATGCCGCATATTCAAGAACAAGCGAAAAGAGATCGTGGTCACTAAGGTAAATTTCACGTTCTACCACCCAGTACAGCGCCATGCAGTTCACCCGGATCCTGTGCGCCCTGAGCTCGCTGCACCGCATCCTCACCAACCCCACCAGCGTGTGCTTCGACACTGTGTGCGCGTGCACCCCTGCCCCGCTGAGCGCTGGCTGTACAGAAGATTTATGTGCGATCAAGGGTCTGTAGAATGGCACGTTCACGACGCACTTAAATAGACGGAGCAGCATTCCTTGAAACACGTGAATCGATCATTTCTTAAATTTTAAGTGGCATGCATTCGAGAGTACTCGCTCTGTTTCTCCAAAAGGGAAGACAAAGGCAGTCGCTTTTAATCGGAGGACGATGTTCTGCCATGGTAAGATCGATTGAGTTGAGAGCAATAACTTAATGCATTTCGGCGATTTATGCAGGCGATACTGCATGCCATGTTCCGTCTCCTTGTTAGAATACAGAAACGGGGGCTTGGAACAAAAAGAGGCATTCAAATCTCACAGAGAAGTCAAAGAAGACAGAGGGATTGCATTCCTTGGCATGAACACACCCAGACAAGATAGTGCTACTCTGATATGATTGATCGGATCTAGTGTCCATCGCTTTTCAAGAATCTGAGGATGAATAAGTGTAATTGCAATGTATAAAACACTACCTCCGTGAACAATGACAAGTATCGAAAAGGAATAGTTTTGGACTAAGATGACCCAAAAGCTCGGCTGGACTCGATTTGCAAGTGTTATAATATAACGCAAACTAAGGATTCGAAATAAGTATGCGAAGCAGAAAAATAACGAGAAACGATAAAGGATACAAATTACGTGGTTCGATCCGAATAGATCTACATCCACTGAGAGAAAAATCCACTATAATCGAGAATCGCATTCTGATAATCCGTACCAGATACTTTTCAAACCCTAATGCCAAACAACTACAAAGGATATAATAAACTCACGAAGCACAAAATTGAATCACGTTCAGAACTCCTCGCAATCAAAGAGATCTTCACTGCGTCGTCCTTTTTCTTTCCCTCTCGTGTCGTCCTTCTCGCAGAGTCTATTGGGCGCGGCTTCTTCCTCCTTTTTCTTGCGACTGCAGCTTAGTTGAAGACTAAAAGCCAAACCACGTTTTTGTCTTCTTCTTTTTTAACCTAGACTTTGTAGGGCCCACAAAATATATAAAACTAGTAAATATATTTGTGCCCTTTTCATTTAAATCACGTGAAGAAAAGTAATCTGCAGCACATTAAAGGCCAAGTCATGAGCCCCCCTTTTCTTGTCCTGTAGTGCCAATGACAATTCTGGAGGAAGAGGAAGATCTTCGTTGCACGCGCATGTGAGGATTTGTTTTCCTTTAATGAACCGATTTAACAAATCGGTACTTATCCGTAAACAATTTTAAACTCGAGACACAATTCAACAGTAAGACCGAACAAAACTTTGCAATTCCAAGCTCCCATCCGGGACGAATGCAACTTTCATAAAAGGAATACTTATATGCACCATCAATGGCCGCTGCTGCCACCCAACAGGTTCCTCAGACTGCAAAGTGCCTCGGCTGAGAGGCTGCAGCACCTCAACCTCCGCAGCGGCTGAGGTGACGGATTGAAGCACACGACCATCACCGTGAGGTTGTCTGACGTGTTGAGGCACAGCGCCTCCTCAACCAGATCCCTCGCCGACTGCTCTGGGTCATCGTGCCGGCGGAGCCTACGGCGCACCACGTTGACGGCTCGCTGACTGGACATCACGTCCCAGACACCGTCGCAACCTAGTATGAGGAATTCGTCGTCCTCCGTTAGGAGAGCTCGCCGGAGCTCTGGCTCGGAAATCAGAGGCGAGGGAGAGCCCTGAGAGAACTTCATGTCCCAGTCGCCCAGAGCTCGAGTGACCGATAAGACGCCATTCAGGTATCCATCCTCGACAAAACCGCCCACTTCTTCGACTCGCCTCCTTTCTGAAGGGCATGTCGGCTTATGGTCTTGAGACATGTCAATGGCCTCGCCTCTCCGGCAGAGAACTGCACGGCAGTCACCAACATTGGCCACCATGAGAATCCTGGAGAGTTGAAAGTGGGAAACCATGAAAATGAGAAAAGCAAGGGGCACCAAAGCATTTGACATATTTGCGGCAGAATACTTGCAAGGTGGCTGGCCTACTGGAGAAGAGAACAGTGATTGAATCCAAATTTACCTTCCAAGTATCAAAGTAGTGAGAGCTGTAGTGCCAGAAGTACTGACGCTAGCATGATCCGCCAGAGCATGGTCTCGTTGAGGTTGATGTCTTGTATTCATTATCCAAGAGATTATGAGGCGGTTCCGAAGGCCCCTCGACGACCGGGCAACCCCGAGCCGCCGCAGACGTTTTATGTTCACCATAAAAGGATTTATATGGGAAAGTTAAATACTTGAAGCTATGTGGGCAATTTTGTAATTTGTGCCATGTAGGGTTTCGCTATTTATATTTAGGGCGAAACAGTCTCTATAGAGAGAGGCGTGAGAAAGAGCGGCTGTACACTTTTCTACGTTATTAGTGAAACAGATCTCATCTCCCTGTGGACGTAGGTAGGCGGAACATCTCCCCTCGAACCACATAAATTCTTGTGTAGTGCGAATTTCCATTACTTTCTTACATCGTTGATAGGATCGAATTCGGATATTCGACAATTGGTATCGAGCCGGGTTCGGCAAGCTATCAAGATGGCAGGAAAGGGTTCGAGTGTCGAAGTACGACATCGAGAGGTTTAATGGAAAGAACAACTTCACTCTCTGGCGACGAAGAATGACGGATCTTCCGATTCAAAGGGCCTGTCGAAAGTGCCTTGGGGGGAAAGGGAAGAAACCGAAACGAGTGATGAAGATTGGGCGGAGATGGAGGAAAGGGCAGTAAGCGCCATTCGATTGAACCTATCCGATGAGGTTCTCGAGTATGTGGTGGATCTCAAGTCGGCTCCGCAGTGTGGGACGAAACTTGAGAGCATCTATATGACCAAGTCCCCGACGAACAAACTTTTTTGAAAAAACAGTTATACTCTTTACGGGATGGAGGAAGGCTCAGATCTCGTTAGAACACATCAACACGTTCAATCGATTCCGAGTAAACTTGCAAGTTTGGAGTTTTCAATGGAAGATGAAGACAAAGCCCTATTATTGCTATCGTCGCTACCAAAGATCTTATGATCATCTCAGGACGACACTCTTGTATGGAAAAGAGACGCTTGAGACAGTATGAGGTCACCGCTGCCCTATTATCTAATGATACGAGAAAGAGGGTTAACAAGTGCTACGGCACAAAGGTGAGGGTCTCATCGGAAAAGTCAAGGAGCGAGAACGGGGAGAACAATCCAAGGGGGATCCGGAATAAGGGTCGATCGAAATCAAGAGGGGGTAAAACGAAATTCTCTTGTTATTATTGCAAAAAGGAAGGCCATCCGAAAAGAAACCGTTATAAGAGAAAGGAAGACTTGAAGATGCAAGAGAAAACTTCTAATCAAGCAAGTGTGGGCGATAGCTCGGACGGTGATGATGGCGATGTTCTCTCTATATCATCGTGTAAGAATCACTTCGCCATTCATGGATTTTAGACTCGGATGCTCTTATCACATGTGCCCAAATCGGGATTGGTTTGATTCATACCGGTCATACAGTGGCGGATCTGTTCTAATGGGGAATGATGCGGTTTGCAAAACCATTGGAATAGGGACTATTAAAATCAAAATGTTTGATGGTATAGTCGAACTTTGGTGGATGTAAGGCACGTTCCGGATCTAAAGAAAAATTTGATATCTTTGGGTGCACTTGATGTGAATGGCTGCAAGTACGCTGCAGCGAGTGGAGTTCTCAAAATCATCAAGGGAGCTATGGTTGTCATGAAAGGAGAGTTGATTTGGAAGTTTATACGAGCTCATAGGGAGTACATGAACAGGTGGAGCATCCGCGACTACAATGCAGAGTCGATACTGAGATGACACTCATCCGTGGCATATGCGGTTATGGCATATGGGTGAAAGGGGTATGATGGAGCTTCATAAAAGGAAGCTGTTAAAAGGTGTCAAAAACGCAAATTGAACTTCGCAAATACATGTGTTTTCGGGAAACAGAACGGGGTTAGTTTCGAATCGCAAAGCATACGAGCAAGGATGTACTTGATTATGTACACGGCGATGTATGGGGTCCCGCACCGATCAAATCAAGGGGTGGAGCTGAATATTTTGTGACCTTCATTGATGATTACTCAAGGAAAGTCTGGGTCTACTTCATGAAGCGGAAAAACGAAGTCTTCTCCAAATTCAAAGAGTGGAAGGTGAAGTAGAAAGGCAGACAGGAAAGAAGCTAAAGTGCTTGAGAACGGACAACGGAGGGGAATACAGTACACACCATTCCTAGAACTTTGTAAAGCTGAAGGGATCACACGTCACTTCACAACATCGTATACACCACAAAGAAAATGGTGTAGGCGAGAGGATGAACAGGACACTTTTGGAAAGGGCTCGGAGTATGAGGCTGAATGCAAGGCCGAGTAAAAGTTTTTGGGCGAAGCAGTTAATATGGCATGCTATCTCATTAACAGGTCTCCATCTACAGCCATTGAATGCGAGTTCCCGAGGAGGTATGGACAGGTAATTCGATTGACTATTCCGGGTTTGAGAGTATTTGGTTGTCCGGCCTATGTTCATGTACAAAGTGGACATCGTTCCAAGTTAGACCCAAAGTCTAAGCAGTGCATCTTTCTTGGCTATGAGAAAGGTGTGAAAGGGTTCAAGCTATGGGATCCAAATGCACGGAAGACCATGGTCGGCGGGGACGTTGTCTTTAATGAATCGACATGGTGAAGGTAAGTGACGGTTCACATGCGAGATGGCAAACGTGAAGAAGGATCTATTGTGCAGATGGAGTCGGGTGAACCAGAAATAGTGGGAGGAAGGGAATCATCCAAGAACTCACCGGAATCACAGGAGACGGTAGAAGATACCTACACCATCGCAGAAAGTAGAGGAAAACGTACTCACAAAGCACCCGTGAGATACGGGTTTGAGGATATAGTTGCTTATGCCCTCACAAGAGGTACAGGCGATCCATCTTCCTATCATGATGCGATATCCGATGCGGATAGTGATCAATGGATGTCGGCCATGATGGAAGAAATGGAATCCTTACGAAAAACATGACTTGGAAGATTGTGGAGAAACCTAAAGGGCGAAAGATCATTGGGTGTAAATGGATTTTTTGCAAGAAAGAGGCAGTGTCCGAGAATGAGCGAGATAAGGTACAAGGCTAGACTTGTAGCTAAAGGGTATGCACAAAAGGAAGGGGTAGATTATAATGAAATATTCTCTCCAAGTAGTAAAGCATACTTCCATTCGGGTTCTACTTGCCTTGGTAGCCATGTTTGATTTTGAGCTGGAGCAACTTGATGTGAAGACGGCGTTTCTTCATGGAGACTTGGAGGAACAGATTTTCATGGAGCAACCTGACGGGTTCAAAGTGCCGAGAAAGGAAGATCACATTTGTCCGCTTAAGAAGTCACTTTATGGCCTTAAGCAATCTCCGAGACAATGGTACAAGCGTTTTGACTCTTTTATGGTGAAAATTGGCTATTCGAGAAGTGAGTATGATTGCTGTGTTTATTTTAAAGTGTTAGAGGATGATTCGATTATTCTTTTGATGCTTTATGTTGATGACATGCTCATTGCTGCCAAGGATATGCATGATATTGTCTCTTTAAAGTCCTTGTTGAATAATGAGTTTGAGATAAAGGATCTTGGTGCTGCTAAGAGGATCCTTGGTATGGAAATTCATAGAGATAGAAGTGCGGGTAAACTCGGGTATCTCAAAAGAGGTATGTTGAAAAGGTGCTTGAGCGTTTCAACATGAATAAGGCTAAACCAAATGAGTACACCATTAGCTAGCCACTTCGGGTTATCTCGAACAATGATGCCCCATAAAACATGAGGAGATTGAGGAAATGTCTCGAGTTCCCTATGCTAGCGCAGTTGGGAGTCTCATGTATGCTATGGTGTGTAGCAGGCCGAGATTTATCTCATGCGATCGGTGTTGTTAGCGAGATATGAGTAATCCAGGGAAGGAGCATTGGAATGCGATTAAGTGGATCTTTAGATATCCGAGCGGGGCTGCAGACTTGGGTATTATGTTCGGTCGTGACGGAGGTTCGAAGGAGCTAGTGGGATATGTTGATTCGGACTTTCTTTGGTGACCTAGACGGGAGGAGGTCTACTACGGGATATGTTTTTACATTAGCTGGTGGATCTATCTCATGGAGGGCAATGCTCCAATCCACAATTGCATTGTCCACTACTGAGGCAGAGTACATAGCGATTCTGAAGCTGCTAAGGAAGGGCTCGGTTGATTGGGTTGGTTCGTGAGTTGGGTTTAGAGCAAGCGGGTGCGGTGTTACATTGTGACAATCGAGTGCCATACATCTCGCCAAGAATCAAGTGTTTCATGCAAAAACAAAGCATATAGATGTGAGGTTTCACAAAATCGGGGAGCTTGTGTCGGATGGCATCATTCACTTGAGGAAGATTCATACGAATAGCAATCCTGCAGATTGTTTTACCAAGCCGATCACTATTGAGAAGTTTGGGTCCTGTTTGGGCTCAATTAATATAACTCACTTGTTAAAGGTGAGGGACGCACTCAATGAGTGCGGGAGTGTACCTCTTATAGAGGTACGGGGATGAAGGCATTTATATTTCATATGCTTTCACAGGTGACTTTGCGAGAATCCAAGCCAAGGTGGAGATTGTTGAGGTTGATGTCTTGTATTCTCGTTATCCAAGAGATTATGAGGCGGTTCCGAAGGCCCCACGACGACTCGAATATCGTTCTTGAGGAACCTTCGCATGTGCTATCACATCCGAGGATGCGAATCATCGGCTAGTTCCCCTAACTCTCCAGTAGGATCGTGGGTTTGTCTTATTTTTTGTCATGTACATATGATTTTCCCGCCTCTATCGGGAATTTTTTGATCTTGTGCTAGCCGTTTTTTGCATACCCCTAAGTCTCGAGCCGTTGGCTTGGGGGAGTACATATTGTAACGCTGCTCCCAATTAAATAAAATCAGCTTATGTTTATTCAGGACATGTGAAAGTACACTTGCCAGTCCCATGACGATGCGAATACGATTATGAGCCAAAGTGTGAACCTAAGGACAGGACTTTCACACGCTTCCTAGTTTTGATTTTTTCCAAAACTCGGATAACCGATGATATGAGGGTATTTCTTGGGGCTTACTCATTTTTAAAAAAATGTGTTGTTACAAAATTATTTTGAAAAAAAAACACACCTTTCTACACTTTGTTTGTTTGTCGGTGAAGTAAACCGACCTTTTTGCATCGTATCTCGGGCATAACATTCTGCACATTCATGATAAGAACATATGTGACTCGGACCCATCGGGTGACGGTTCTTCGACTCGAGCAATGATAGTGATGATCTAAAAGGGATTGAGCTCCATTGGAGTCGTCACGAGGAATCGAAGCCGTTGACAAACGAACCGATTGTGACGAGAAAATTTGGGTACTCAAGACAATATCGAGAGGTCCAAATTGGTGCGGGGTTTCTACACTTTGTTTGTTTGTCGGTGAAGTAAACCCGACCTTTTTGCATCGTATCTCGGGCATAACATTCTGCACATTCATGATAAGAACATATGTGACTCGGACCCATCGGGTGACGGTTCTTCGACTCGGGGCGGCGATAGTGATGATCTAAAAGGGATTGAGCTCCATTGGAGTCGTCACGAGGAATCGAAGCCGTTGACAATTGAACCGATTGTGACAAAAAATTTGGGTACTCAAGACAATATCGAGAGGTCCAAATTGGTGCGGGGTTACAGGGAGCGAGGCCGCTAGATTGATCAGCCTTCTTCGAGAATTTCATGATGTGTTCGCATGGTCGTACACCGACATGCCAGGATTAGATCCGGATATCGTGCAACATGCTCTACCGACTAATCCGGATATACCGCCGAAAAAATAGCGTTTGAGAAGGACAAAGCCTGAGTTATCTAAGAAGATTGAGGAGGAAGTAATGAAACTCCCGAAAGTTGACTTCATTCAAGTCGCTCATTACCCAGATTGGATAGCAAATATCGTCCCAGTGATGAAAAAAGATGGGAGAGTCAAGGTGTGTGTTGACTACCGTGATCTAAATAAGGCCAGCCCGAAAGATGACTTCCCGCTCCCGCATATTGACGTGTTGGTTGAGATGCAATTTGGGTTCGAATTTTTTTCCTTCATGGATGGTTTTTCCGGCTATAACCGGATTCGGATGAAAGAAGAAGACGAAGCAAGACTTCATTTATAATCCCATGGGGAACCTTTTGCTATAGAGTCAATGCTTTTCGGCCTAAAAAATACGGGTGCAACTTATCGAGAGCTATGGTGGCCTTGTTCCATGATATGATGCACAATGAAATAGAAGTATACGTCGACGACATGATCGCAAAGTCAAGACTAGGCGATGACCATGTTGCGATTCTCCGCAAGCTCTTCGAGCGTTTACGAAAATACCAGTTACGTTTCAATCCCGCAAAATGCGTATTTGGGGCAAAAGTTTGGAAAATTATTGGGCTTCATGGTCGATGCGGGGGCATTGAGATTGATCCGTCCAAGGTGAAAGCCATATGTGAGCTACGACCTCCGTCTTCGGTAAAAGAGGTTCGCAGTTTGCTAGGGAGATTGAATTATGTGGTAAGGTTAATATCCCAATTGTCAAAGATCGCTAAGCCATTTTTCAAAATTCTCAAGAAAAATGCGAAAATTGTGTGGGATATCGAATGTCAAACTGCTTTTCGAAGATTCAACATTACTTAACCCATTCCCGGTCCCGGTTCCACCCGTTCCCGGTGTGCCTCGATCCTTTATCCGACCATCCACAAGGAGTCCTTGGGAGCTCAGTATTGGTGCGAAGAGACCATCGAGTGGGAAAGAATGCGCAATTTACTATCTCAGCAAGAAATTCTCGGATTCAGGCCAACTACTCGGAGGTTGAGAAGACTTGCGTAGCTCTGTTTGGGTGTTGCACGATTGCGACAAGATACCCTTCACCATCAGGTCATGTTGACCACCGAATGTGATACCATCAAGTACCTTTTGGAGAAGCCAAAGATTGGTCGGCAAGTTGGCCAAATGGAAAATTCTTATTTCCGAATTTGATGTGCGTACTATAACGCAAAAGTCGGTGAAAGGTCGAGCCATAGCGAGATATGTTAGCGAGAGAATGCCTGCAGGACCGCGAGCGAAGGACGAGATGGACCCTCTTGATGATCGTGTTTTACTAGTGACTACGAAAAGTGGGTCATGTACTTCAATGGGGCTGTGAACTTATCGGGATCTGCACAGGAGCAGATCCTTATTTCCCGATGGCCAAGCATTATCCGATAGCCGCTAAGTTATTATTTCCATGCACCAACAACATTGCTGAATACGAGGCTTGCATTCTCGGGCTTCAGTGCGGAGAGAGATGGATATCCAGGAGACTACAAGTTTATGGCGATTCCGCCTCTCATCATCCTTCGACGGAAGGCAAATGGAAAACTCGTGACTCGAAACCGATCCCATACCATGAGTTTCTTGAGGACATAATTGAAGAGTTCGATGAGATAGCGTTCGAGTACCTTTCTAGAGCGCAGAACCAATTTGCGAATGCGTTGGCCACCCTATCCTCAATGTTTCAGGTGGGCTGTAGGTTCGGATATCGAACCGTTGAGAATTGAAATTTTGAAACGTTCAACTTTACTCCATGCTAGTAGAGAAGGAGGCGGATGGAAAGCCATGGTACCATGACATTAAGGTCTACTTGCAGAGTAGAGAGTTCCCCGAAGGAAGTGAAGCGGCCGACGGGAAGTATATGGTGAAACTATCTTCAAAGTTCTTCCTCGGCGGCGATACGTTGTACAAGAGGTCATATGATTCCGTCCTCCCGAGGTGCGTCGATGCTAAGGATGCCAATCGGTTGATGAGTAAGATCCATGAAGGAGAATGTGGCCCCCATATGAATGGCCACCTCTTGAGTAAGAAGATAATGAGGTTGGGATATTATTGGCTCACCCCGGGAAGCCGATTGTATTCAAGCATGTTCGTTCTTGCCATCAGTGTCAAGTCTATGGAGATAGAATTGCTGCTCTCCCAATGAGTTGCACCGGATGTCCGAGGCGTGGCCTTTCTCAATGTGGGGCATCGACGTCATAGGACCAATAAATCCCAAAGCTTCGAACGGACATCGTTTTATACTCGTGGCTATTGACTATTTCTCAAAATGGATCGAGGCTAATTCATACGCCAATGTCACGACCAAAAATGTAGCTAGGTTTTGCGTCGAGACATTTTTGCCGATATGGGGCACCGGAGGCTATAATCACCGATAATGGCTCAAACCTCAACAACAAGATCGTTGATGATGTTCTTGGTGAGTTTCGCGTTCAAGACTTGAATTCTTCACCTTACCGCCCGCAGATGAACGGTGCAAGAGAAGCGGCAAACAAGAATATTAAGAAGATCCTATCAAAGACAGCAGAAAATTATCGTGATTGGCATGAGAGACTCCCATGCACGATGGCATACCGGACATCGATCCGTACTTCAACCGGGGCAACTCCTTTCTCGTTGGTATACGGTATGGAGCGGTGCTACCCGGTCAAAGAGATTCCATCGTTGAGGATTCTGTCACAATTGAAGCTATCGAAATGAGTGGATTCAAGCGAGATATGAACAGTTGAATATGATCGACGAGAAAAGACTACGGGCCATCCGTCACGGTCGGTGTTATCGAAGCGTGTGGCTAAGTCGTTCAACCGTAAAGTTCATCATCGGCTTTTCGAGGTCGGAGACTTGGTGTCGAAGAAGAGATTGGCATTTTTGCCACATCCTCGAAGGCAAGTTCACACCAAACTATGAAGGGCCATATGTGATCAAGAAAGTCCTCCCTGGTGGTGCGTTAATTTTAACCGAGATGGACGGCCGTGCCGGTCAAATCCTCTAAATGCCGATATGGTGAAGAAGTATTTCTCATGAATAAAATCGAGGCTCGACACCAAGCTTTCTGTACGAATCCAAGTTACCCTAACTCGTTAGGATCATGCATATCATACGCACATACATGTCATATTTATGTTGCGAGATTAGGTGTGATATTCGATGAACCTAAGCCGAGTGACAAATTAAATCAATCTGGAACGCCTTAGGTGAAGGAAACTTGCAAATGACCGACGCTCGAGATCGCATGGAAAGGCGTGCCCCGCTCGGCGGGTTCGCTTAAATAAAAGCGAAACCCCACATGACGCCAACAATGCCGTGGCCCGGTGGTTAGGGGAATGAAGTTGGTCCAGATGCGACCGGGGTTCGAACCCCGGGGATAAGACTCCAATGAGCCCCATTGTAAAAATGGGGGGCTTCCTTGTAAATAAAAATAAAAAAAATGTGTATATAAAATTTTTTTTGCATTCATTTCATTTTTTGTAATGATACAAAACTTTTTGCACCTATCTCATTTTTTGCGAAAAAGGAGAAGATTTCACTACGATGGAAAACTAGATGAGGCGTTAAGGCGCTAGAGTTCCAATATCATTTTGCCCTCAACAATGGGTCTACGAGAAAGCCGTGTCACCACTTGTGATGCATCGGGCTTCTTGGGTAACTAATCAAGTGCAATAATTTGCAAAATCTCAAGATGCTCCGCTAGCATGGACCCTTAGAAGCTTGGACATGAAAGGTCAAGTGGCCGTTGTAGCCCAAGTAAGTATTCATTTCCCAGAAATTTTGTAGAGCGCATGACTATTCAAATGTTTCATCCCTAATTGGGGCATAACAAATGTCCAGTCCATTAAGCATTTACAAAAAAAAAAAAAATCTCATCCCCAAGTACAATTGGAGTTCATGCTTCAACTCATTCTAAAAAGCATCCATGTTCATTGAACTGGTGCATCCATTCATGCATATATGCATCTTGCATTGAAATCTCCTACGGGTTCATTTGGCCGAATGATTTTTGCTCGTGGAACAGAGGTATTGAGTATGCCAAGTGAAGGTATTTAAGGTGAAGGATGAACCCCGTCTAAACACGTCCCTAATACACTCCGAGAGTTGAGTGAAGTGAGAGCAAGATTCATGTCTTAGGACGAAAGATCCATTCGCAATGTGTACAAGGGTTGAAGTGACGAAAAGCATTCCTTCTTTTCCCATACACACAATACATCTCTTGCTAGCCTTGTTGAGCTTGAGTAAGGAGAACATTCAAAATACCCCTGTCAAGAACCACCCTACATTGGGGCGGATACGAGAGATTACAGTTGAAAATCGGTGAAGAAAAAGGTAAGAAAGATTTAATTGCCTTCACTTGTCTTAACCTTTGTGTGGTAACTTCAGGTGAATATTCATGGAAGCTCGAAATATCCCTAGATGAAGAAGAGCATTTCTTTCTCTACCTAAACACCGAATACCCTTTGCTAACCAAGTTGAGCCGTAAATCATTTATTTCAAAAACCCGATTGGTGATCATCTCCCACAATGGTGCAAGATGTGTGATTTACCGTAAAGCCGTGTCATTGTGCAATACCTCGAGAGTCTAGAGAACTCATGATAAAGGCAAAGAAGAAAACAAAAAGAAAAAAACAAAGGGCTAAAAAAGTAAAGTGCCTAGTAAAAGCAAGGCCAAAGCCCATAGAGAAAAGCCAAATCTAGAAAAGCATTGAGCTTATCTCGAACGGGAAACAAATGCGAGAAAATAGAGAAAAGCTCTTTTCTTGCCAAGAAAAATAGACGACTCATTGGACTCTCGAGGCAGATTGTGATCCCTAAAGTCAAATTGTTTCCCCAAATGGAGCGAGGTTGTTAAAGGCACCAAGATGGTCACCAACTCATAAACCCTCCAATAAAAAAATCGAGCCTTATAAGCCTTCCCAAACCGACATTACAACCCGTCCGAAGACTCTTCCGATTGGGATATTTCTAGTTGACATGAAGACTTTACAAAGTAGTTATTGCTCGAAGGAGTGGAGCCAATCATTTCTTATCTTATTTTTCAGGTTCTTAACTTATAAACCCGACGAAGATAATAGCTTCAAATGTTTCCCAGTGTGGCCTCAAAGCGGGAGAAACCCTTTGTGTAAGCCCGTAACCATGCCAACATTACGATCCCTCAAAGACCTTTCGGATAGATCGAGAATGTATGCATTGCGAATTTGTTCGAAACCTTGGACACGAAGAGAGTGCGAGGTATTGAGAAATTTTATCCCAAAATCCGCAAGTGAGTGATTGGGATCAACGAGATATTCCCTAGCGAGTGTGTGAAAACCCCTTCGATTAAAGATCTTAGCTTGGCATGTTCAATAAATCTTTTCACGAAAAAAAAAAATTTATTGTCTTTCATGAGCCAAGGTTTTCATCCGAAAAATCATTTTTTGGAGTTACAGTTCCCTTGTCAATTGACTTTCCCCATGGAGTCTAATAGTCGGCGATATCATCTAACCGAGTGAGAAGTTTTCGGTATCGCATTGCACCAAGTAGCCTCCCCTGAGTTGATTTAACTTTATCCGCTTATGCGTCTACCGCTACTTTCCCATCGATTCGAATTTGTTCCGTAAGTCCCGAGCTGTGTAAGGAACAAGCGTAAGCGTTTCGATCATCTACGACAAGTTCCAAGCTTTGAAGCAAACATATCATAGATGTTCATCGGCATTTGTTTGAGCTAATCTTGTTTAAACAGGTAAGGCGAACTTTGGCCTCCCTAAACTAGTTCCACGGTAAGCTTCCTCACCTGGTGAGCCTAACACCCCGAAATAGATATGACGCCGAGTGCTTGTCAAGAGCCAAGTCACGCGAGTGTGAATCGCGGTGGTAGAGTTCGTAGACGACATTTTCGGTCCTATTCGGTAAGTTCGATCGACATGCAAGCGCTAAAGTCGAGAGCTTGTCCCGTACAATCCAGGAGAATGTACTCCCGAGGCCGACGGGTAAGGTGAACTTTAGCTTCCTAAGGCTCGTTTCATAAACAAAGTTTCCTCACTCTAGTAAGCAAATACAATGCTAAGTGAACTGTGATTTTTCAATAGCCTTTTCATGGGTCAAAGACCGTGAATCGTGACTTTTAATAGCTGTTTCATGGGTCAAAGACGTGAATCGTGACTTTTCAATAGCCTTTTCATGGGTCAAAGACCGTGAATCGTGACTTTTGAATAGCCTTTTCATGGGTTAAAGACCGTGAACTGTGACTTTTAATAGCCTGTTCATGGGTCAAAGACCGTGAATTGTGACTTTTTAATAGCCTTTTCATGGGTCAAAGACCGTGAATTGTGACTTTTTAATAGCCTTTTCATGGGTCAAAGACCGTGAATTGTGACTTTTAATAGCTTTGTTCATGGGTCAAAGACCGTGAATCGTGACTTTTCAATAGTCTTTTCATGGGTCAAAGACCGTGAATTGTGACTTTTTAATAGCCTTTTCATGGGTCAAAGACCGTGAATTGTGACTTTTCCATAGCCTTTTCATGGATCAAAGATCGTGAACCGAGACTTTTCAATAGCCTTTTCATGGGTCAAAGCCGTGAACTGTGACTTTTCCATAGCCTTTTCATGGGTCAAAGATCATGAATTGTGACTTTTCAATAGCCTTTTCATGGATAAAGATCGTGAACTGTGTCGTTCCTCCAAGGGCCAAGCCCGTACGTTTATACTGGTCGCCCTAAAGGTTTTGTTTGTTTCGGATAACATTGCATGCGCAGTGCGAGAGAGCTGTGGAGCCCCGGGAGCCGCTTCTTCCGGTGAGTCTCCTCAATTTGGTCTCGTCGCTTGCTTTGGTGGTTTTCCCAAGCACTGTCATGTTAGCTTTTTGACAAAATTAGGTGTCCTTTCGTCTTGTAATGGAATCTCTTTGAGCTTCCATTCCAAGAGGGGCAAATGCTGACACCTAATTTTGGCATGTCATGTATTTCATTTTATTTGTAAAATAGAATATTTTCTAATGGGTTAATTATTCATTTTTTTTACGTATGTATATATATATATGTATTTTTTTATTTACAAAAATGGAAAAGACAATAAAAATATAAAATGGTAATTATAAAAATTTAGAGGGGCTAGATCGGCCCGAATCCATACTTGGCAGTCTCGCTTTTCTTTGCGTGGGCCTACGTGTGTTTTATTTTGTGGCCTAGCTTACTTTTATTTTTTATTTTTTATTCCTCACACGGGCTTAAGCTAATGACCCAACTTCTCCTTTAATTTGCCCAAGGCACATCTCTCATTTTTTTCCCCGAAAACCAACCCCCATTAATTGTACCATCACCTCACGTCCGATTCACTTTCACTACCAACTCTCTGCACATCTCACTCCTCCCTCACTTGGTTTTCCATGTCCCACGTCCCCATCCAAATGAGATTGATCCCCAGCCACAAAAAGAAACTTGCTTGAAGGAGGCAAGAGGAGCATAAAAGAGAGAGGGATGGGCGAGTCATAGGTTCGGATATTTTTTACAAAAAAGAGGGGAATTAGAGAGAATTTTCAGTCTGTGGAGGAAGTGTTCAAGAAGGAAACGTGGGAGCGAGAAGTTGAAGAATGAGAAGTGAGCAGCTCGCCCAGTGCGCTAGCCGCCTCATCAACCCCATCCGACCTGTCTAGCCACTACACCTTCGGCGGCTTCTCAACCACCGGACGTTTCCACGCTAGGTAAGTTTCGAATCCCATCTTTGCTTCGTATAGCCGAGCTAGGGCCCAGGTTTCGCTACCATCGGTTGCCCCTTGCTTTGTGTGTGTGAGATGTTGTTGGTTGTTTCCTTGCTTTGAACTCGCATACCGTAAGCTCGAACGTAGCCTCCGTCCATCAATATTCCTCATCCTCGTCTCAATCAGTTCTTGCTATATATTTGTGTCCTTGTTGGGGGATCGTGTACGTGACATGCATGGTTAGTTGTCGCGACCTAAAAATTAGGTTAACGGATTATCGGGTTAATTAAATCAACTAACCTAATTCGGACCCTCCCAAATCCTACCGAATCGCAACGTAGGTTCAATTCGTGAAAAATTATTCAATTGGAGCCGCCACTAATCATTTATGGAAGGTTGATTAGAAACCTTAATAAAATAGCGAGAGAACCATTTTATTTCTCGAACCGAGAAAATGAGTCCAGGGACTTGGTTACATTAATTTGGAAAATTAATGCCCTTTCGGTACCAATTTCATGAAAAATCTCTTTTGATTGATCGATGTGAATTTGATAATTAAAAAGATGGAACGGACCATATGATACTTGAAAAATGAGAATTTGTGATTTTCGGATTTAATGATGGTTATGGTGAAAACATATCACAAAATGTGGTAACATCCAATTTTAATTAAGAAAGTGATATCTCAATGTCTTAACTTATGTTAGATGTTATTTTTGATATAAAAACAAGGTTCGACATGTTTGACCATATGATATTCGGAGAATGATTTTTTGTTTTTTTGAAAAAATGAAAAGCACTCAAAAGCAATCAAAAATTTGAACAAAAATAAACAAAAATGCTCATAATATACCTTTTAATTTTCGATTTTTCCGAAAAAATTCACTCATCCCCAAAGATTTGGGTTAGAGAAGAATTTTTATCCACTACATCCTCGAAAATTCGAGCCAAGATGCGGATAGGGGTATAAAACAACAACGTCCCTTTTGCCAAAGGGAAAGAACACGAAGTTTTATACTAAATCACCATCCCATTCCGTGAGATCACGGCTAAGGCGTGTGATTCAATTTTTCCGAAGGGTCTAGGCACGTAGGAGCATATATTATGAGCATGTTTGTTTAAAGATGTGCAAATTTTATGACAAACAATCAGGACAAAAATAAAATAAAAAGTGAGTCAATTAAGTGAAAATTTCGAAAATTCAAAGAGGGGTGGTCGAAAATTTGAATTGGGGATCCACCTTTCCTCATCCAAAATTTGATTCGATTTTAAGAAAATTATCTTTAAGATTTGAAAATTTATTTTCAGATAATTCTCAAAAAAACTTGGATAGTTATCCAATCCGATCAAACTTTATCTCAAATCAAATATATTCGAAAGATTACTGAGAGATAAGATAATTCAACCATCGAGATAGGCATGAAATAATTATCCAAAGCCAAAGATCATCCATAAAAGATAAGGCAACTCAAACAACAAGATAAATAAATCAAACCACCTCACATGATAAAGATAGCTTTCAAGATAAAAAATTTATCCACAACAAATTATCCCATTGAAAGATTCTCGTATTAGATAAGGTTTGGTTTAATCAATTATTATCCAAGTCACGAGATTAGATAACATGATCATCAAAAGAAATCAAATTTGCATCTATTCAATTTTCGGCCCCTCATAAAAATTGAATTTCTCCACTTTTGGTCACAAAACAAACTTCACGCACGATGATGCCAAAACATTCAACAATTTCTCAATGAATTATAACCAGAAATTCAAGAGATCTTACCTTATTTCAAGCAATTTTCAGCAAGAGCACACTTGGATGTTTGAGCCCAAAATAGCCTTCCTTTCACCAGATTTATGCACGCCTAAACTGAGTAAGCTAACGCGAGAATGCAGCTTCATCAAGTGCAGAATATTGATCAAAGTACAGCAAAATTACCGCATGAACAGAGTTGATTTCTATGTTGAACCAAATTGGACAGCAGCTGAGGGGGATCCGATTCTTGGCGTCTTGGAATACGATGAACGTCGAGACTGCTAAGGGGGAAAGCAACGAATTGTGACGGTTGAGCAGTGGCGAATCAGCAAACTAGAACAACCACGGGGGATGTTGAGATGGCGGTGGACAGCGGCGGAGCAAGAGCAGCTCGTGTGTGAGTTTCAGCTAGGGGATTGCCTCGACCACGAGGGAAGCAATCGAACCCTCAATCTCTTGGAGCAACTCTTCAATTTCTGTCGCAAATCAATAGTGGCCAACCCTTTTCGTCAATGTGAAGAGCTTATTATATAGAGCTTGGTCCTCGAAGTCCTAGTAGGAGTAGGAATTAATTGAGACCATTGGATTGCAAGAGTCCACATCTACTACAACTCTAGCGAGATAGGTTCCCGATTTTAATTAAACTCTTGAATCTCTCAAAATTTTGATGAAACCTATCCTCATTAGGATACTAAGGAGCTCGGTTTCTCGATGGTACAGATGATGGCCGAATTCCACACTTTCTCGTGGATTTGCAACAATGTTTCTAGCATTTGTTAGTTGGATAAATACTGGTTAATGGCCTGACATAATTTTAATAAGAAGAATGGGCTGGTTTCATCTTGATTTTGAATATCACCTCAAGGCCTTGGACGAAAAATTTAATGCAAATAATGGGCTGGTCTTCAAATAAGACTTGTTGAATAGCGAACATTTAACTGTAAGCATTATTCAAACCGTTAAGCTCAAACCGAATAAAATTGGCACGAAATTAATTTCAACTTACTCGAATGCTCAAGTCGAAAAGTCCACATCGGATCTAGTCCAGTTGATTCACCTTTGAACTCAAATGCCATGATACGACCGACAAGGAATAAATATGCAATGCATGAGGAATTATTTTTGTGAGAATTATGACTAACTCTCATTTTATGAAGTAAATGAATTTCTAAAAATCAAAATTTAGGTATCAACATTAGTTGGCCACACCTGGAATGTGAGTGGAGATAGCTTGCGAACATGGCTCCAACGGTGAGGCGACCCGAACCAATGATGTGATGTATTTCGGTCCGAACTAGTAGCGTTGAAGGCAAACCCCAGTGGCGTTGAACCCGTAGTCGACAAACAGACCCGGTTCTTCTAGAGAGCGAGTCCAACGATGACGCAGTGGACGAATCCCGGCGAGATTGAGGCGATGCGAGAGTGAACGAAGCGAGACCGAGGCGACGCGAGCTCGAGTGGAGGAGACGCAAACGACAACGATGGTGACGGCAGCTCGAGCAAGAAGGAGGTGCGAGGTCCCGAACAATGGCCGCTCGACGAGGTGACGCAGGGCGTACAGAGGCGACGCGCTAGCCCGGACCCAGTAGCAACGTGAGCGTGAGCAAGGGAAGCGTAGGAGTTCCGAATAGTGATGGCGCAAGTGGTGACTCAAGTCGACGCGACGGCGCGGAGGTCGGACCTCGGCGTTGCGGTCTCGGAGCCGAATGAGCGGAACGGGTCGGCGTCCAAGGAAGTCCGGCGGGGTGGCAATGAAGGAGAAGGCTATTAGAGTCGGTGTTGCAGCATCGCCGTCGGATGTTGCGAAAAAAAAAGGGACGTCGCATGAAGGAGAAGGTGAGCAACGGCGCGAACAGGCCCTTATGCGCATGGGCCGCTTCGAGTGGGCTGGTGTGAAAAAAAAGAAAAGCTTCCGGGCCTGGGCTATTTCATTCAAGAGTGTGGCTGTTTTGGGAGTGAGAGAGCTGGGCCAGAAGGATAGTTGTGGTCCAGTTTATGTAGGATTAAAAGAAAATGGGCCCGAGTTTTGTGCTTACCAGGCCCGGTTCGGGTTTTCTTTCCCGGGCGAATCAGGTTGTTGACCTGTCCGAGCCGGGGTCCGAGAACCCGACCCGGACCCGGTCCCTTTTAATAAAAAAAATTAATTATTAAAATAATAATAATAATAGTAAATTAATTAAAAAAATAAAAAAAAATCGAAAATAAAAAAATTCCAAAAAAATCAAAAAATTTCAGAAAATTAGAAAAACAATCTTCATGACCTTTTTACCCCTAATGTGAATTACTAAGCCTCAAATTGGCGTTGATTGAAGACCGATGTCCAATCCGATCTGATATTATCGTAATTCGACCTTCGGATCGAAATTGTTTGTTTAAATATCGCCATCATAGATTTGGTATGCATGTGCTTATTCCAATCTTTTATTTGGCATATTTACTTGATGGAGTGTGTACAACACTTGTCTTTTGAAAAATTGCCTGTTAATCGCTTGTCCTATCTCATTAGGTTAAAGATAAATAGGTAATTGCACGAAATGATAGAAGACATTATGCATGATCATTTAGTACTTGGTTAGATACCCGATAAGCTTAAAATGATATGCGGAATGTGTGGTCACCTCAAGGAATATCAACCGGTTAGGTACCGAAAGAGCGCTAATTATCTAGTTAGCGTAAACAAGTCCCCGAACTTAGAAACTCCGGTTGCGTAGGAATCGAGATGACACTCCCATGTCTCGATTGGTTTCTAGCCGACCCCAATAGGCTAGTGGCGACTCTTAATAGCATTTTAGTTTGCTAATTAGTAAAAAAAAATCCAACATCACGCGAGGTAGGACTTGGGAGAGTCCGCGCTATTGACCTATGGCAATACCTCTAAACCCGTCGGACCCTCGTGGGAGGCCAAAGGTGGGTCGCGACAGGTTTGATCAGCATATTTCGAACATATCAATAAGTGAAAGCTTTATATAATTTCTGGTTGCAACAATGCTTGTCGGGTAATTGACAGCATACATATTTATTCTCTATAAA
Source organism: Rhodamnia rubescens (assembly GCA_021437795.1). Taxonomy (NCBI): domain Eukaryota; kingdom Viridiplantae; phylum Streptophyta; class Magnoliopsida; order Myrtales; family Myrtaceae; genus Rhodamnia; species Rhodamnia rubescens. The sequence goes on along the minus strand of JAILYA010000005.1, from coordinate 4,557,059 downwards.
AAAGTAGATGCCAAGGTTTACTCTGTTGAGATTCATACGTGGGTTGTGTTGGAAAAATCCCAAGTCGGGAATTGATTTGATGTAGAGCGGTTAATATATCCTAATTAGCTTATAACTCATTAATTTAAGCTTTTGATTGAAGGTGGGTTAACCGAATATATTGAATGACTCGGACTTGAGTTCCTTCTAGCGATCTCTATTGATGACTGCCGCATGCTCCCAACATACACAAGGAAAAAGAGAAGCGAATTGGTCTGCTCGGACTGACCATTGTCCAAGTAAAACCTTGGGAAGCATCTGCATGATCCTCCGCACGACTCGACCAACAACCACTCTCTACCACAACACTAAAAATCTTTCCCGACTCAAATTTTGGCATAGCCCACAAACAAATCTTACCGATTCCTGATAGTTCCAGAAGTGCTTTAAATACATCAATAAATCATCAATTGTCAGTCAGATATCTACATGTAGATGGGAATTTCTTGGAAAGATTTTACGTATCCATTGACGAGCCTTCACGACTGCTGAGAAACGCAGAAACCCGACCTCGACCTTCCACTATCATCAAATGTCGGAAAAGCATAAAAGCTAGCGAAGATGCTCGCTGTTCTCCATCCTCTGCAAGTGAATACTCATTGCAGCAAACTCTCCATGATCCAGCACTCCATTGCCATCAACAATTACCAATTGAAATTTAAGTCCTGCACTTGATGTTTGTCCATGGGCTAGAGCACCACAGCAAATAATTCATCTCTCACTTCTTGGTCAAACACAACCCCTCCTTTGCGTAAAACCAATTCAGTGCTATTGGTAAACCACGGGCACTTCATGTTCTCTAATCACAGCTGATGACAAGTCAGTATGAGCTAAAACCTCAATCAGACAGCAGAAGCTGGTGTTACGGTCCACTTTGATCGAAGACATGCTTGGCTAAATGGTCTCAGAATCAGGTATTAACGGTCTTCCATATGGCGATGTGAGTGCTAGACAATGACGATAATTTTGGGCGAGAGGAGGCAGACTCCTGGTATGTGAAACAATACAGCAATCGCTTCTCAGGCGTTGGCGGCATGGTGGCATGACAACTTGCTCTGGAGTGTGCTTGATTGCCAAGAAAAGAAATATGGAAAAGAGAAAATCTAACCCTCTTTTAGCTAAATTTAAGAACAGAGTTACTGAAGATGACTCTAGAGAGGATTCATTATCAAACATCTTAGAAAAATGGAATGTTATTTGCAAGCAACGCAATACCAAATGTAAAACACCGTCCCATAATCAGCATAAACTAAGTATAATTACCACTTCCATCCGCATCGTGATCTCTGGTTCTACCAACTGCAAACCGACCTTCTGAAGCCTAGCCTTCAGTTCTGGATACGTTACCTTGCCATCGCTATCAGTGTCCATCAGCGTAAACATCTCTCTGATTACTTCTTAATCGGCATTAAGAAGGGAGCCACGGCCTCAGGTTTCAGATGCTGCAAAGAATCTTGTCCGCCAAATGTTGGAACATGATCGCTGAAAAAGATTAGCTGCTCGGGAGGTGCTTGGTGAGTCCCAACAAAAATGACATAGATCAACACTAGGAAAAACTACCCGCAAAAACTGGCACTCCACCTCTGATGATCAAATTGAAGAATTCAGTTTTTCTACTGCTTGAATAGGACATACCAATCTTTTGCGGATAAGATTCTTTGCAACGTCTGAGACCCGAGGCTTCCCATTAAAATAGCAAAGATCAGCACGCTGCTTCGTTTCTACAAGGAAGTTTTAAACATCAAATTTACTTTAACCCGGTGTTCAATTGCCGCACCCTCTTCAGTTTGAGCGCCGGGCCATGAACTGCTCGCCTCTGATCCACAGTGGAGCGGACGCATCTTTAGAATTGCAGCTGTTAGAGCAAGTGCAAGTGATCCCTTAAGTAATAAAGCAAAAAGTTTGTCAGATTCTGATTATTTTTCTTTCGAAAATTTTTGCTTTATAGTGTCCATGAGAAGAGAAGGCATATTCTTTTTTATCTTGGGTTACTCTGGTGAGCTGTGGAGATTACGGTGTCGAACATAGTAAAAGATTTGTTAAAACGAGTTAAATAATGCTAAGGCAGCTTGCCATCGAACTAAATGTGTATTTATTACCTAAGAAAAGCGAGCCATATAGACGTGGAGATGCATGTATCACGGCCCAACAAATTCTCGTACAAGGAAGGACCAAGATACATACGATAACCATGCCATGAACTAGGCACAACGACCACGGATGACCCAACCCGGCTGAGCATGGCCCAAGAAGGCTAGGCGCGTGACTAGGCGCGTCTCTTGGTGTTCTTGGACCTTCCAGAATTGTCCTAGGGACAGCCCATGTAATGATTAGACCCTATCTGGTGGAATCCCATGTGATAAGGGGGATGAAGAGTCCCACAAGAGACAATTCGTATTGGACAAGGCATGGCAACCCAACCATGCAAGACAAGGCATGTAGACAAAAGAGTAAAGGACAAGAGCTGGAGAAACAAGGGGTCTCCATGCTTGTGCATATAAATGGGTGATCTCCTTATTTTTAGCACACCATATTCAGAATACAATTTGTTCTTCCTCGCCCACACTCTTTTTCTCTCAATATACGACCCTTGTACGGTGCGTATGTGTGAGTCAGCTGACTTGGGAAGTTTTTCCTAAGGCGACACAAGTGTAGGAACGTAAGATACAATCGACCCGTAACAAGTGTATCAGAGCGAGTCGATCCTCGACACAATGGAGCATCCTTCTGCTATTACATCAGACCAAGACGGGAACGCTGTAGTGGACTGAAGGGGAAGGACCACCGAACCCAAGGATCGGTTGTGGAGCTATTAGGGGACGTCGATGGACTCAAGACCGGGAAGAAAGAGCTCCAAGCATGGGTGCAAAGGCTTGAAACCGGCATGGGGGAGTTTCAGAACAACTCGACTGCTGCCACAAATGAACTTCGTACCTTGGTGGAGGCCATGCACGCTAAGATGACCGACCTTGAGGCAAGATTTGTCGAGGTGGAAGCTGCACTGTGAATGAGGTGGTCACCGTGCAACATGGTGGACGAGTGGATGCCCCAAAGCAGAAAGAGTTCAAAGGCTCGCGGGTGGCCAAGGACGTGGTCAACTACTTATGGTACATGGAGAAATACTGCCGTACTGCAGGAATAATCGACGATGTGCTAAGGATGGAGACCGCAACGATGTACCTAATGGACAATGCCTTGCTGTGGTGGCGTCGCATGAGTGAGGAAAGAAGTGGTGAACCATCACCACGTGGGAAAAGTTGTCGAAGAATTTTAACAACACTACCCTGCATTTGCGGAGGAAGCAGCTAGGGATGAACTCCATCGCCTAGAGCAAAGGGACGAAATCAGGGAACATGTGAGGAAGTTCTCCGAGTTAAAGCTTCAAATCCCTTTGATGGGCGACACGGAGACCTACTACTGGTTCTTGAATGGCCTCAAGCCATGGGTAAAACAAGAGTTGAAGCAGCAAAACGCAAGGGATTACTTGACGACCATTACTATGGCCGAGAACCTCATGGAGTACAAAGGATGCTTTGTAGATAGCAACTGCTCACTCCGAGCACGTTTGCAACAGGCTATCAGGGGTAGACATGGCCATTTGGGCCCGTGGGCCCGGAACCGGCCCGTTGACCGGGCCCACGGTTCCAACCCGGTTTAAAAATAAAATAAAATAAAAGAAGGTAAGAGAGCGAGGAAAAGGCTAGAACCCAGCGGTTCCGAACCGGAACCGAACCGGCCGGAACCGCCAGTTCCAAACCCGAACCGGAACCGGCTCTTCAAGGGCCGGTTCCGGTTCCACCTTTTTCGGAACGGGAACCGCCAGCTTCTGAACGGGAACCGGCGGTTCCTAGGAACCGGCCACCTCAGGGGAGTAGTCTGTCAGCTTACAAGTTCGCGAAGGACTTGCATGAGCAAGCGAACTTGGCACGGACCTACTTACACAAGGCCACGAAACGTATGAAGAAGTGGGCCAATAAGAAACAACGGCACACAGAATATCAGGCTGGGGATCTAGTGCTGGTCAAATTACACTTGGTCCTAAGGTACTTGGACGTGTACAAGGGATTGATTCACCAATACGAGGGGTTGTTTCGAGTAATACAACGAATTGGCAAGGAGGCATACAAACCGGAACTCCCACGGAAGTTAAAGGTATATCCAGTATTCCATGTTAGTATGCTCAAATCGTTCCACGTAGATGAGGAAGACCCGAGCCAAGGGGAGTCACAATGGGCGCCTCTTGGGGCAAAAACCTCATATGATTGGCACATTGATTGCATTATGGAGGACCGAGTCATACAAAAATGATATCGTGTGCCCAAGCGAGAGTACTTGATTTGATGAAAGGGTCTACCAGAAAGTGAAGCAAGTTTAGAACTAGAGGAGGCTCTTTGGCAATTCATGAGGGAAATTAAGGCATTCCATGCCAAAGAAGGCAATGAGGCTCTTTGGCAAATCATGAGGGAAATTGAGGCATTCCATGCCAAAGAAGGCGACGAGGTCGTAGCCCGATTTGGTGGGGGAGAGTATCACGGCCTAACAAATTTTCATACAAGGAAAAGACCATGATATATACGATGAGTCAAGCCATGAACTAGGCACAACGGCCCACGAATGACCCAACCCAGACGACCATGGCCCAAGAAGGCTAGGCGCATCCCTTGGTGCTCATGGACTTTCCAAAATGTTCTAGGGACACAAACCCCCCCTAATGATTAAACCCTATCTAGTATCTAGTGAAAACCCAAGTGATTAGGGGATGAAGAGTCTCACAAGAGAAAATATAGGACAAGGCATGGCAGCCCAATCATGCAAGACAAGGTACGTAAAATGTTGAATTTTGACTTTCAAATTAGTGATAATGGTATTTTGGACCATACACTTTTGTTTTAGGGTTTTTTCAGAAGTGAGCTATAAAAGCGATATGTTGCATAATACATTGTCACTCTTCTCTCCACGTTTTGTCCATTTTCTTTGTTCTTCACTTCTTTTGTTAGATCTTTAGATCTTTGGTTGCGCTCTGGTACTCGTTGTTGAAGATAATGAAACTTCTCTCTCTCTCTCTCTCTCTCTCTCTCTCTCTCTTTGTTATTTTTTCCATTTTGGGTTTTTCACGTATATCTTGTGTCTCGTGTGGTCTTTAATCATGCTCTCATCCTTCGCTAATTTGCGCTTCGACTTGTGCATCTTTTTTGTTACTCCACAACATTGGCTAAGGAGAAAGGACAAGGGCTGGGGAGACGAGGGGTCTCCATTCTTGTGTATGTAAAGGGGTGATTCCTCGTTTGCAATACACCCTATTCGGAATACAATTCATGCTTCATCTCCAGGTGTTGTTTCTCTCATTATACGATTCTTGTACAGTGCATGCGTTTGAGTCGACTAACTTTAGAAGTTTTTCCCAAGCTCGCACGGGTGTGGGAACGTAAGATACAACAAACCCGTGACACTTGCATGTGTGAAAATGAGAATTAGCATTGTTTCCAGAATTGGGGAAATGGTGGAAAACACAAGCGTCTTATAGCGCCTGAAGTAAGTGTCACATAGGAAAGCTCCGAACAACGTGGCGAAGTTGGTAGTGCCATCGAAAATGTTGACGAGATTAGTAGCAGCGATGCCCTTCATGTTGAAGACAGCAGTTAGATAGACCAATAGGTTGGACAAGGTTCCGATCGCCCCGAGCTTCTCGAATGTCTCATTTCCTGCGCTTGTACCGGATTAGAACCTCAACATTTCACAAATTTTGCAGGGCAATGCATGGATGTAACAAAACTCACTAGTAATCTTCACATACCTAAGACAAAAGGCGTGGCTTTCCATTCTCAGTAGTGAGCCTTATCAGTCTCATCAGCTGCGCCGGTCCTCCTGCTCCATCGTTCCAACCATTAGAACCCCTTTGTTGTGGTGTCCAAGTTCGATGCTGGAAAAGCCAAATCATATACCTTTCATGATTGGCATACGCCATTCTGGACGAACAAGAGCGTTGATCTTTTCGTTTCGTTCGAACTATTAAACCACGATCCGACCCTATATATGTATTAAACCAGGTGGTCATAGGATGCTGACTAGCTTGACAGGACTAGAAAAAGTTTTTAAGTTTTGAAGCACGGCTGCAAAATGTTCTACCTGTCTTGTGTTTGTATGTAGTACTGAAATTTAACGTCCCGGAAAACCGGGAATCGTTCTGAATAATTCCAGTGTTAGTCCGGTGGAGAATCGAGGGTAGTGATTGTCATGATCCTGATTCTCCACTCAATACATCGACATCTTCAAGAATAAACTGTAACAAGGAGCTAATGAGTCTACTGTTAGAATATATTTCTTATATATTCAATGTGGGCTTTATTAATTATTATTGTAGATATTAATTGGTCTAATAAAGAAAGATAAAAGATTTCCTAATTCTAGTTGGATATGGGACGGGATAAAACATTATCTTTAATAAGGGATATGTTTCATTCTCTATAAAAGCCCCTCTAAACCCTAAGCACATAACTCACATAAGAGTCGTCGAAACGAAGGGGGCTCATTGAAGCCGTGATAAAGGGGTTCAAAAGAAGCTCTGAGTATCGGATCGTCGCAATGCATCAAAACGATGGATCGAAACAAGGTGCGTCAATTCCTCTATTCTATGGTTTGTGATTCGCGTATCTATACGTTGATTCTTGGATCGTGCATACGGATTTTAGTCGCAGCTTACATCTACATCTTTAGGCCTGGTCAGAAAATGACAACCAACTATAAGCGCAGGAGATATACAATAAAGTCGTCTGCACACCCTGACAACCCAAGGACTAGACAAGGAAAAAGAGGGGAAAAATATGGTCCCTAAACATTAACCAAACGCACAATGTGATTTTCGAACGTTTAATTTATTTAATGTGATCCGTAAACTTTAGCTCAATACATAATAAGATGCCTTAACTTTTAATTTATTCAAAATAGCCCCTGAACTTTTTGTGCATATTTAATTTAGTTCATGGACCTTACGAAAATATTTAATGTTGTCATGATCTTAGATCAATAGAATGATTACATGGAATATTTTCATGTAGTTCATTCACCGCATTAAACATGTATCAAAAGTTCAGTTAAAAGTTAAGGGACCACATTGAATATTAAGTTAAAATTCATGAATCACATTGAACAATTAAAAGTTCAAAGAACACATTGCACATTAAGTCACAATTCATGGATCATTTATTTCATAGAAACACATTTTGAAATTGGCATCATGAAACTAATTGATCATTTGTCGAAGTAAATTAGGACACCAGCCATGTTGACACCGAAAAATAACCAGCACAAAATATTGAATGGACAACAGGATCACTGTGTCCCGAGATTAGGTAAGATGAAAGATGAAAGTAAGATACCGAATGGATGGCAAGGCCACCGTATCATGATATTCGGTAAGTTGAGAGCAAGGTACCGAACGGACTACAAGTTCTTTGGATTCCAAGATTCGGTAAGTTAAGAGCAGAGTACTAAACAAATAGTAGAGCTACTTGAACCCCGAGATTTGTCAAGTTAAAAGTAAATTAAAAACTTACCGATAGAACCATAAAGAAAGTCGGTAATCAAAAAGTGCAGCAATATAATTGAACATGAATGTGCTGACTTAGCCATGTCAACAAAGGAGTTATAAGTTGAGAGCGCAAATAGTGGGCATGAGCAGATCATGGAGAAGTTATCAAAAGAGATTTGAACTGATTTTGGAGGTTATAAATTGAAAAAAAAAGTCATTTGAATTTTGACGGACAAGCTGTGAGAATCGCGGGTCAAAGGGAAGTTATTAGAAGCACCAAAATTCAAGATTTAAAAGCCTTAGAATAACCGACTAAGCGGTTACAAAGTGCAAGGGATGATAAATATGTAGTGAGGATGAATGAGAAGCCCCCAAACTGATCAACCAAAAATTCTTATTTTTATCGCAGTTTAACTTTCCTCGCACTTTACATTCCCTATATATTTACTGTTCTAGTAACCAAGTTTATTTCTCTACAATCTATTGCTTTCCTTAGAAGTATTGTAAGTTGTAGAAACTTAATATTCAGTCATCCAATCCACAATCCGTACCCGATCCATTTACATTTGATCTTTCTTCGTACGCTAATCGATCTAAACACCTCTCCCCTGAATTCTCCTAGACACTTGAGCCGCAAGACCCCTCTTAATGAAAATCGAAGAACGAATTTCGGTGAAAGATATTTTCGTCAATAAACGAGCGAACAAACCCATGAATAGAAACATTTGAGTGTGACTTGGGAAGCAAAAGCATCATACCCCGCAAGATTCAGCAAACAATGACTGTATCCTCCGACACTAAAAATCTCTCACGACTCAAATTTTGGAATAGCCCCACAAACAACTCTTACCGCTTCCTGACATCTACAGAAATGCTTAAGTGCAACAATAAATCATCAATTGTCGGTCAGATATACAGGTAAATGACGATTTCTTTCAAGGATTTTACATATCCATGGACTAGCCTTCACAACTGCTGAGAAACTTAAAACCCGACCCCGACCTTCCACTCTGTTGCAGCCAGAACCCACCCAATCGAGCTCGTCGAACACCAAAAACTGGCAATGATTCTCCAAAGCTTGTGCTTTACGCTTAAGATTTCCAGTTAGTACAAGGCCACAGGGCGCGCTTTGATCATCTGAAGAGCTTATAGTTGACACGTGCCTTTTCCTTCAAAATTTGAAATGAAAGGGCCGATATAAAAACGAAGTGCAAACCATTTCGATCAAACCGCGACAGACTGTCCGGTGAGAGCATCATGGAGATGCAATGAACCATCTTTCATCAAGTTAATACTCAAGCTCTTGAATCTCTCCCTTGAATATTGCCGAGACGCCTTCCGCCAATCCGTTCCAGTTTTCATCATTGCAACAAATTCTTCATAGCTGATGCACCCGTCCTGGAAAGATTTTGGCAAAACTTAGTGCAATTCAAAGATGCTGCATATTCAAGAACAAGCATAAAGAGATCGTGGTCACTAAGGTAAATTTGAAGTTTTAGCATTTTGCATTCCTGTTAGCCACTTGAAGTTCCTATGTGCTTAGATTCTCTGAAATGTCCCGCTAATTTGAAATCTCCAATTGTTCCAAAGAGTGTCTACGTTCTTCATCATTGAACTCTCCTTCAGACCGGAGTGATATTTTTGGTGAAAATTACATATTGGGTGAAAATTTCTTCCCCTCCTGGTGATGGCGGCGGGAGGAAAAGGGCAACTGAAGGAAAGACACTATTCTTTGTTCTAGGTATAACTAGAAATAAGGCCACATCATGAAAAATGAAAGGATTTACACGTTTCAAAGTCAAACCTTGTCTGTGTCAACTTCCCGCATGATCTCATTCACGACATCAGCATCCATTTCGCCAGATTCATCTGCCAATGCTTTGCTCAGCTCCCCTAATTCAATGAATCCACTGTCATCCTTGTCGAAAAACATAAAAGCTCGGCGAAGATGCTCGTCATTCTCCATCCTCTGCAAGTGAATAGTCACTGCAGCAAACTCTCCATAATCCAGCACTCCATTGCCATCAACATCAGCCTAAAACAAACAATCATGGGAGTAAGGTGACACCCCAGAAATCTACTCATCTATCTCAAAGAGAGAAAATATTTTATCGCCTACTAATCTTACTCAGCTGTTTTTCTTTTTGAAAAATAGCTATGTAGACTTACGTACTCCCAGCAACGATAGAACAAGGTCTTTCTTTGAGGGGTGGGGGAAGGAGAAAACAATCTATCACACATATCACAAGAAAAGTCAGTCCAACGAAAATTTTGATGACTTGACAATTGCCAATTTAATAAGGTTCTGAACAAAACGTTTATCCATGGACTAGAGCACCACATCAAATAATTCATCTCACTTCCTGGTCAAACACAACCTCTCCACGGCTTAAAACCCAATTCAGTGCTATCTGTAAACTCCGCCACTTTTTATTCTCTAATCATAGCTGATGACAAGTCAATCTGAGCTAAAACCTCAATTAGACAGCAAAAGCTGATGTTACGGTCCACTTTGATTGAAGACATGCTTGACTAAATGGTCTCAGAATCAGATATTACAGGGTCTTAGATATGGCGATGTAAGTGCTACAGAATAATTATGAGTTTGGCCGAGAGGAGGCAGACTACTGGTATAGGAAACAATATAGCAATCGCTTCTGAGGCATTGGCAGCATGGTGGCATGACAACTTGCTCTGGAGTTTGCTTGATTACCAAGAAAAAATATGAAAAAGAGAAAATCCAACCTCGTCTAGCTAAATTTAAGAAGAATTACTCAAGATGACTCTAGAGGAGATTCACCATCAAACGTCTTAGAAAAATGGAATGACATCTGCAAGCAACACAACACTAAATGTGAAAAAAATGTCATCGATCAGCATTAACCAAGTATAATTACCACTTCCATCAGCATCTTGATCTCTGGTTCGGCCAACTGTGAACCAACCGTCTGAAGCCCAGTCTTCAGTTCTGTATAGGTTACCTTGCCATCACTATCAGTGTCCATCAGTGTAAACATCTCTCTGATTACTTCTACCTCTTCAATGGATAAGTGTTCTGCAATTACCTGCAATTTCAAAGCATTAAAAGGATTACTTGATATAATCTATTGCTTTTTGCTGCAGAAAGAAAGACGGAGTGGGAATAGGCAATGATATAATGTCAATAAAACTTAATTCTTACTCGCAGGGCCTTTTTCTTGAACCTATTCATCACAGAGAACTGCTTGAGCCTTGTCCTCACTATATCTCCTAGTGGGACATTTGAAGCTTTCTTGGCATTCTGAATCCAGGGATGTTCTAGCAAAAAGGAAAAAGCATAATAGGTCCAAGTTTCTTGAAAAACAGACCATTTGTCACAAACTTCAACATCAACATAACATCACTTAACCCAAACTAATGGGGTCGAGAACCCAAAACAAGACCAAAGAGCTATAAAATAAAACAAAATACAATAACAATGCTATAAAATATAAGAAACAAAGGACTAGGATCAAATTTCCCCTCCACAATGTTAACGCTCTCCACTGTCCTAAGACAAACAAGAATCATGTCCCACGCCAACAAATCCTGTTTTACTACTTTTCCCCAGGTAAGTTTCGGCCGACCTCTCCCTTTCCTCATGTCATTCTCCCTATAACACACTTACCGACATTTAGGGGTAAGTTTGTGACCATTTGTCACAAACTTAAAAGAATAAAATTGTACAAGAAAGTGTGTAGGGCTAAGTGACAAGCACAGAAAACATCCAGCCAGCTTAATTTACTTGCACTAAAAATGATAAGCCTACAGGCATATAAAGGAGAAAACAGGAATCGCAGGCGTTCTAAAGATGGCCTGCAAAGCCCTCGTCCAAGACAGACAGAAAAGCAATTCAGACTTGCCTATTAAGCTCTCAAATTCATGTACTGCACAGACACAACCTTAAAGGGAGAACCTCTCAAAGAGGTCTATCTAGCTAACTCTGCTTAGTAGGAAAAGAAAATGGTGATAGAGGTAGTGTTTGGCCATAAATTAGCCTTATAATCTGCATAGATAAATAATTTCACTAGTTCCTTCATTTCCACAAAAGCAAGCAAATAGCCAGATGCAAGTGAGACTCATAGTCCCAAGGCCCAAAGTTTCTCTTCCAAAAAAAATGACAAAGACAAGTCAATCTTTGCTCACTCTCATAGTCTACCAGAAAAACTACCCGCAAAACTGGCACTCCACCTCAAATGATCAAATTAGAGAATTCAGTTTTCTACTGCCTGAATAGGACTTACCAAGCACTTCCTGAGCAGTTAATCTTTTTCGGGGATCAGGATCCAACATTTGGCGGACAAGATTCTTTGCAGCATCTGAAATCTGAGGCCATGGCTCCCTCTTAAAATCAATATTTCCCCTTAAGATAGCAAGAGCGACACCCTGCTCCGTTTCTAAAAGGAAGTTTCAAACAAAAAATTTACAATAATTGTGTTCAATTGCTACGCTGTCTTTAGATCGAAGAATTCACATCAAGAATCAATAAGTTTCTCATCAAGGAAGAAAGGGACAACATTACCAGCCCAAAAAGGAGGAACCCCGCATAACAGAATGTAAAGAATTACACCAGCGCTCCACACATCAACCTCTGGCCCATAGTTGCGCTTCAACACCTCAGGTGCCATGTAGTATGGACTCCCTACAATTTCTGAAAATCGCTCACCTGAAATCAATTGCAATCCAATTTCAGCTCTAGAGCTGAAACAATCTCATATTTTCACCGATTGAAATTGGAATGAGCAAACAACCCATGATCTATCCAAAACCCAGTTTCATCTTTTCGGCCAAATACCCAGCATACCCGGCTTAAAGAACACTGACAGGCCAAAATCAATGGCCTTGAGTGCAGAATTCTCCTTCTTGTTTGAAAACAGGAAATTCTCGGGCTTCAGGTCCCTATGCATGACTCCGTTCGTATGACACATTCTCACAACTTCTGCTATGGTCCTCGCAACACCGGCAGCCGCTCTTTCGCTGTAATGCCCCCTCGCAACAATTCTATCGAACAGTTCACCTCCCTCACACAGCTCCATCACCAAATGCACATTATCACTGTCCTCATAGGTCGCCTTCAGCTTCACTATATTCAGGTGCTCAGGTAGTGTAGACATAATAGCAACCTACATTTTGAAGATGAAAAGCACAATCTTACCCGAGATATATGCGACAGAACATGCAAAGCCAGGACACTATGAACACAAGAAATAAGGATAGTATGAAAACTTGAAGAACACCGTAACGACATCATCTAAACCCAGATTATAATTCCTCCATATGAGACAGTAGAACAGAAACATTCCGGAATCCAGGAAGAAAAAAGCGGAAAAATCCAGATACACAACCCTAAAAATTTTCAAAGAGAGAGGTTTTGAACAAACAAAGAACCAGAAATTCGACAAAACTAGTTTAGGCAAGATACAATTAAGCATGCAATCAACAGGAAAACTTGAGCCGAATAAACAAGGAAAGAAAAAGAGAATATGAACTCGCCAGTTCCATACTGGCATGCAGCCCAACTAGTAGAAGTTGCAGCTACTGACGAAACGAAAAGCACTTCCTACAACCAAACAAAGAAATATCCACAACGACAAGCAGGAAAAATTAGAAAGAACAGAACAGAAGAACAAAATCTCTCCCAACTCTCGAATTCGAGAAGAGAAGTTCCAAACCAGGAAAATAAAATGAAAAAGAAGCAAAAAGGGAAAAAAATCGAGAAAAGGAGCTGAAATTGAAACTGAAACACGGACCTCACGCCTAACATCCTCAATATCAACAGCAGTCCTGAGCTTTCTCTTGGAGATAGATTTGCAAGCGAGAGCTTCTCGGGTCTCTCTGTCCGTGCACAGGTACGTTATCCCGAACTCGCCCCGGCCGAGCTCACGGCCGAGCGTGTACTTGTCGCCGATCCGGGTCCGGTGGCTCAGCGGGATCACGTCCTTCAAGACCCGGATCGGCGCGGGCGAGCGGACCGGGTCCTCCGCGTACGGATTGGGCCTCCTCTCCTTGCTCTTCTTCTTCTGTTGCTGGCTACTGGACTCCTCCGTTGACTCTGGCCTCACGCACGCGTTGCAGTTGCCCATGTTACAGAGAGAGAGTGTGTGTGTTCCAAGCTGAAAATGGGCGTTCTCGACGCCGGTTTTCTTTATCCTGGGCAGTTGAAAACGGTAGCGCTTTTGGGATGTGGAGGTGGCGGTGGTTCTTGGTGGTGGTGGTGGGGGTGGTGGTGGTGGTTGGTGGGTGGAAGAAGGAAGAAGGAAGAAGGAAGAAGCAAGAGAGCCGAGAGAGAACGCGTGTTCAGTTGAGAAAAAGAGCAGCCTTTTATTCTTTTCTTTCGAAAAAATAAATTGGGGGATAACCTATTTATGTTTATGTTTTATTTTATTTAATGACATAATCTACTGGTGGGATTACTGGGGTAATGAAAATTGAAACCTAAAGTGGAGATAAAAATTAGTGATTAGTGAAAGAGGATTGACTTTTGACCACAAAAAAAAAAAAAAAAAGACGACTGACTCGGGCAATTCTCGAATGGGTCACTCAGCGAGTCATAATAATGGTTGTTGAGCGGCCCAGCACACCCTTATCTATGGTTTGACTCTTTTTTTTGCACATTGTACACATTAGTCAATTACAAAAAAAAAAAAAACTACCCAAAGAAAAGAGTATAAAAGTGAAGAAAGAAACAGCCAAAGGGTCTCTTTGTTTTTTAAATCCCAAACTATCCCATACTAGATTTATACGCAGCTCAATTATAATTATAATATGATCATTTTACCGTCTGCGAGAATTAAATGTATACTTTATCTACTACTGATCGAAAAATGATTTATCGATGTATTTTGTTGAGAATTGACATTTTCTAAATATGATTTCTTTATTTATGCGACTAAGCACAAAAAAAAAACGTTTATGCTTTGATTGAGCAAGGAAAAAGGATTTTGGTGCGAGGAGTGGGTAAAAAGGTTAAAAGCATCTCGCTCCTTAAATTTACCGTGGAAGCCGGATTAAAAAGGGCCGAAATAAAAATAAAATAAAAATATTCGTGGGAATTGAACGGTATTTTATGTCAGTTTTTCTCCCAAAACAATTTTTTTTATCTGTCGCCAGTGCTGACCGTTGACTGTTGACCGCGACAGATTTTCCCGTGGGTACAAAACAAACGGACAACTACAGAAGGAGGGGAGGGCATTCTGGTATTTAACCCATGGAAGGAGAGGGGCATTTTGGTATTTAACTGCCCATCCATCTCGGCCGACGTGGAATTTTGTTCTGGTGGGAGTTGTGTGACAAAGAGGGTAGGATTCGGTGTGCGTGGGGAACACGGAATCCACGGTGATCCTTCCTCTTGGATTCCAGCATTCAATTCCGGCCGGGGAACTAGCCAAAATCATTACAAAACAAACAAATTAGAAGACGTAATAACATGATGAGGCAGCGGTTTTAACTTTAAAAAGAGGAAATAAACCCGATGACATATACGTCGTCCGTAAAAAGAGAAAAAAACAGAAAAACGAAAACTCAACAGCTCGGCGATTGAAATTCATAAAATAACTAAATGAATTTTCGAACGAACTATCCCGATTGTCGATCAACTCTTGTCAGTACGTGAATTCGATGGTCTATAATAAGAGTAGTTGGTTCTCGGTCCCCAAGAACAGGGAATCGGGTGATAGGGAACCGGACCAGACGGTGTGGTCCCGATCCTAAGAGGTCCAATGATATCAGTGAATTATCGGTAGAGGTGAGCAGCATTTAATTTTAATTTTAATATATATATTAGGTTACATTTTAAAAAAATTATTAATTATTAAATTTACATGTAATAAATAAAATAAATACGGCTCCTTGAAATCGAAAACGGTATCGAAAATCATTGGTTTCTATTTTATTAAATTGGATTGGCTCTCGAGAACCGAATCGACCGCCTCGATCCGGGTCTTGCTCATCCTTAGTGTATACGATCGTGTCAGACCTTTATAATGGACACAGTTGAGGCTTTAATGTCGATAATTTGTCAATATTAAGCTGCTTTGCTGTTATGTTAGGTATTCAATGTTTCAATTGTCGGGGTTGAAACGGACGGCGGACCCACGTTGACTTTTGTCAACCACTTCCGAACAATTAGTAGCCCCTACGATTGACTTTCTACCCTACTTTTGCGATACAAACAAAAGTACCCAAAAAAAAAAAAAAAAAAGGTGATCGGTAAATCTGGATTGTTGCTTGGAAGGATAGCTGTCCTCCCTAGCTTGCCGTACATGAGAACAAAATTGGGGCGATTTTTTTCCTTCTCAAAGAATAATAGTTTTTACCTTTAAATTTAGAAACAATTCTTAATAAAGACTCTAAATACTCTCATTTTCTCAAATAAAAATTCGAAGTGAATATTATTTCAAATAAAAGTCGAAGTGACATGACGTGTTTCAAATAAGGCATGAATTGGCTCGCAGAGTCTCAAAAGATGGCATGACCTAAAGGGCATTTTTGTCATTTTTCCTTTTTTTAAAAAATTTTTCTTTACTTTTTATTTTTATATTTTTAAAAAAATTAAATAAAAAAACCAACAACACACGACACAAGCGGGAGGATAGCCCTCCGACCTATGGCCACCGCCCCATCGCCGGTGAAGGGTCGGCAAAGAACAACGGCGTCGCTAGCGCCTCGACGAGGGCCGGCGACCCCGTCGACCCCCACCCAAATCTAAGAGAGGGCCCAACCCTATACTAATTTTGGCGAGGGCTCGGTCAACAGGGTCGCCGGCCCTCGCCATGGCGCCAACCCTTCACTAAACCCTCATCGCAGCCCTCCTCGCCTATGTCCGTGTATTTATTCTTCTTCTTTTTTTGAAGTTTTGAAAAAAAAAAATAATAAGGAAAATATGAATAAAAAAGAGAAAAATCAAATAAAGGAAATGACGAAAATGCCATTGAGATCGGGCTCTTTTTTGAGATTTTATGGTCACTTTAGGCCTTTAGTTGAAACAAAGTTCACTTCAAACCCTTCTTTGAGAAAATGAGAACACTTCAAGCTTTTATTTTAAACAAAGTTCACTTTGGGCCCTTTAGTGGAGAAAACGAAGGTATTTCGAGCCCTTATTTGAATTTTTTCCTTAAATTTATGAAACAATTTTGATGCGATTGTAGATGACTATATATGTTCATACGCATAGATGTTCTAAGAATACGATACATTCGACATCAAATAAGAGTCAAATCTCAAACCCTAAAGGAATCGAGGGATTAAAAGTAAAAGTCACTTGTTAACGATTTTCAATGCACATCAAAGGACATTTTTTTTTCGATCGAAAGAAAGTCGGTCATTCATATATAATAATAATTCTCGAGAGTTACATCATCCGAATCTTGCAAATTTCAAATGACTCGCGAACAAAGCAAAAGCCATAAAGGAGATAACAAAGCACGCTCTTTAGCTAGAAAAAGACTCGTATCCTTCCAAAACAAATCATCACCGTAAAACTTTGGTTGTCAATCTCTAGATTTAGTAATGAACACAGTCGAGATCTTTCACTCCGTTTGCAACAATTTGTGGTGCGCTACTAGGTTCAACTTCCTCATTGCCATCGCCATATAGAGATACCAACATCAATATGTTTAAAGTATATAGATCAAATACATATACGGAACTTCCAGATCTATATCTAGATGTAGCTTGGGAGAGTAAAACTTTCATATCTTGATATAAATCTAATTCCGGAGAGAAGAGCGGAGGACATTGAAGAGTGAAAATTATTATCAGTTTAGCAAGTCATCATAAAAACACGAGTTTCAAAATATTATATTATTGATTGAGTCTCCTGAAAATACTTTCTAACAAAATCCTTATAACAAGGGTAAACAGGAGAATTAATTGCTTACGTGTTTTTCTTTCATACAACAACAAATTCACCTAGGAAACCATACAACGTTGAATCTCAAAACATTAAAGAATGTTCATCTTGGTGCGTTGCAGACGAGAGACCAATTTGCGACAAGAGGAAATTAATTGTTTTAATAGATGAGAGAAGAAGATTGGGGAACAGGGTTGTTGGGAACAATGAAACAGAACTTGCGCATCCTTTTAATATGCAAAATCCCATTTTTAGACCAAAATTTGCCCAAAAAAGTTATAATTTCATTGTATTTATGTCAATTTCGTCCTAAACATTTTAATTTAGCTAATTTCAATCCTAAATCTTTAAACAATTTGATAATTGAGTTCTTCCGGCCAATTTTGGGCGAGAAATCGCTGACGTGAAAGTTATTCGTCTTACGTGGCATGGTTAGAGATTTGAGGTGGATAATTTTTTAAATTTTTTATAAATAAATTTTTAGTTAAAATTTTCTTTTCTTTTTATTTTAGCTAGAGAGCGGGCGCAAGCAATTCTTGCCGGCCACTAGCAAGGGGTTGAGGGCTTGCTAGCCCTCACGTACCACTAGCTACAGTTGCGACCATTATCCAAGACCTCGCCCTCAAGGCAACCGCATGGCGAGGCCATCGTTGGCCACAATCAAGAGACACGAAAAAAAGGAAAAAAATACAAAATAACAAGTAAAATTGTCAAACAAATATAAAAGCTAAAAAAAAAGTACAAAATTATAAAAATTTTCCACGTCGGCGTCAATTATGTCGCGTAAAACGATCAACATTTATGTCGGTGATTTTTTATTAAAATTAATCGAAATGACTCAATCGATAAATAAAAGTTGTTTTTTTTAATGCATGTAAAGAAAGCACAGAAATTTTTTTTTTTTCTGTTCGAAAATTGGGTTGGTTTTTTTTTTTTTTTTGTCGGGAAAAAAAATGGGTTGGTTGAAGGGGAAGAAAAAAATTCGGTCAACTCGATGTTGACATTTAGTTGGTCGACCAGGTGTCAACATGGCAGCCCTCCTCTATAATTGACGTTTTCCTGATCCACGCCAATGTTGCTTGTCGCAATTGCTTTCTTCCTAACTGTTCAGTTTCGAGGAATGTTAGTCCGTCCGAATCATTTTTAACTCCCATGTCCTGGCGATCTCTATCGTTCGTATGGGCGAACAACTAGTGGGAATTCATGAACAACAAGCTCATTTACGATACAAGTAAGATATCTATTTCGTGAATAGAGAGATCGGTCAATTGTTATTGTCCGCCCCCAAAAGCCAACTATTTTTTTGGTGAAACGTACCCGTTTGGAATACAGCATTTCAAATAAAATATTGTTAGACTTCCGTCGATCCATTTAAGGAAAAATTACATGTGAGACTACATCGGCAAAAGTTTATCAAAAAAAAACCATAAATATATCGCACTTTTGTTACTTACAATGGCCGGCCCTAATGTGGTAAATTTTTTGAAATTTTTTCTTTTGTTATTACTTTTGTTTCTTTCCTTTTATCCTTTTATTTTTTTGTTAATGGTCGGCCACTAGCGAGGGCTCGTGGCCATCGCGCACCGTGCAAGGGTAGCGAGCCCTCGCGCCGGTCCGCGAACATTGCTTCACGGCCCTCACCCGCTGGTTGAGTTCTCGGAGGTCATGAAACAAAAAGGAAAGGAAAATATTAAGCAAAAATCAAAAAATATTTAAAAAAATAAAAAAAATTATTAAAAAAAAGTTTCGGGTTGGTTTCCACATCAGTAATTTTTGGCTTAAATTGGTCGAATGACTAAATGTGTTAAATTATTAAAAGTTTTAAAGCTGAATTAACACAAATGCAAAATGTCATGTGTTTGTGTGCATTTAGATGGCATCGATCAGTCCATGCTTTCTTAATCGGACGGTTATAACTCGTGAATGAACAGGCGAGGACTTGGTCGTGAGGCAGAAGCCACAAAGGTCCACAAACTCAGCCCCGTGAACTTTCCCTTTGTCGAAGTCAACACGAATGATTGCTTTCTTTACCGGAGAGAATTGACCATATTGTTGTTTCTATAAGCCAAGTCTTCCATCATTCTTCATCGAGTTCTCGCCTCTTTCCCTTCGTCCCAAAGCATATCAACATTGACCACTCGATTGGGGGTCACCCATGGACGACCAAACTATCTTCCAACATGAGAAACACAAATCAAATAATAGAGATATGCATTCATCATGCTACTGAGCTTTGAGATTTCATCCACGCGCGTTAACACGAGCTTTCAATTTTGTCGGTTCGGTTTTAAACATTTTAATTGTGTCAAATTTTTATTTTTTTTATCGAAATAATTATGTCAATTGAGTCTTAAACCCTTTTGCACTTTGCCATTTGAGTCCATCTAACCGATTTTGACCGGAATTGGCGATATGGACGCCGGCCCCCTTACGTGACACGACTACGTTAACGTGGATAAATTTTAATAATATGTTAATATCTTTTCGATTTTTTTGTTATTTTTTCTTTCCTTCTTTTTCCTTTTCTTCTTCCTTTTGCTTTGGTGACCGGCCTCACCTGGGTGAGGGTAGCCCATCCGGCCATTGCCAATGGCCGGCCACCGGTAAAAGGAAGAAAAAAGGGAAAAAAATCACAAAAATATTAAACTATTATTAAAAATTGTCCACGTCGGTGCCGACGGTACTACATCGGATAACCGGTGTCCACATTAGCGAATTCCAGCCAAAACTAATCGCATGGACTCAATTGACAAGTATAAAAAGGTTTAGGAATCGGTTGACAGAATTGAAAAGAGACCGAATTGAGAAAAATGCAATAGGTATGATTTTTTTGGACAATTCTCCTTGCATTCATTATGCTATTGAATTATGAGATTTCATCCACGTACATAAACACGAGCTCTTTCTTTCTTGTCCCTCTAGGTGACAGACCATAATAAGGTAAGCACTCAAATTTCAGATGCCTTTTCTCATTTTTTACGCCATCTGAAATGATCATATCGGCATTATTACATTGCATCAAATCAAGCATCAGTTGTAATATAGAGGCAGTCGAATTATTATGGAGCAACGACACCTTTTCTTTTCACTGATGGGAGAGGGCAGCCATGGCCATGGGTGCGCTGATCGCTTGAGCAAATGAAGCCATGACGAAACTGATCCATGGAATAATTGATATTGCTTTGCGTGTTGTGGACAAGACCTTTCTATCTACGATTTGCCAAGTTCAAATTCTGTTGTGGGCGATAGTCTATGTTCTGCCCTTTTTCCCCCCTCCTAATACAAGATGGAAGCCAACCTTAAGTATATTAAATAAGGCTATGAAATACTTTGTTTGTATCGTGATTTGAGGGAGACATGAGCCACGACCCGATTGAATGGTCCGGGCATAGAGTTATATATGAACTCGATGATGATGATGATGACAATCGAAAGAGTGCCGGAATCACACTCGCAAGGCATTCCCTACCCTCTTCTTGTGTTTTGGCGCTCTTCCAGCAAAGGAACTTCTCTTTATTTCATGCTCAAAGTCAATTAGGAATCAAGAATATAAACATCAGGCTATATGTAAAAAAAAAAAAAAGAAAAAAGCCATCCAAAACCGTGCTAACTCATCCGCTGTTTTTAGAATTGTTAGTTCCGAATTGCGGCATAAGAAACTAAAACTTAACGAAAGAACTTAGAATCATTAATGTTACCAACACAATCTTAATATGCTAACACTCTTCTTGATGATCATTAATGCTGTCCACTTGTTTAGATAACCATTTGCGATGTACATATATAGGTTCTAATTGTATCGTAACACAATCTTGATATTTGATGATACCTAGCATTATCCATAACAAATAAATAAATAAAAAGGAGGGGAGAGAGAGAGAGAGATATTCTTGGGAAATGAGATGATGAGAAATAATACATGGCCACCTTTTACGTGGAGGACTTTATGCCCTGGCAATGCATGCATGCAATCATTATCATTTCGGCCGAAAAAGAGAAAAGCCTTCGCCAACTTGACACCATCATTGTGTTTTTCCTTTGATTGATGCGTGGCCAGAGACCATGTGCCCTCCTCCTCCTTCCTTCTTCTCCTTCCTCCTTGCATCAAAAGCAGCATTTCGAAACCTTTTTTTCTCGATCTTTCAAATCCGAAAAGCGCATGTTATTTCTACAAACCCTAGCTCACCCCCTAGCAACGACAGTTCTTAGCCTTTTTCATTCACTTTTTCCCATCCATTGCACGGTTTGCTTCATCACCTAATAACAGCAGTCAAATCCTCGTCGCGATTAGCATCTTTGGGCATGAACATGCCTGGGGTGATTGATTTCGCGAAAGCATAGATTTTAGAATAGCTTGCAGGTATTTTAGATGGATAGTGGATTTGTCGGTGCAAACTCTTTAATGCTTGCACCTGGCTATCGATTGCTTCACCACGGAGGTTTTACTAGAAGGTTTGTTGGTGGAAACGAACTGCGTATGTCATTGTGATTTAGCAACGATGTAAAAAAATAGGCCGATCTAATCATGTAAATCGAATCTAGGAACGGATCTACTACAATCTCGTGATGGTCTTTAGGAACTGTACAATTATTGGGCTATTGTTTGTGTATAATTGAAATGCAAGGACTTAATGCGGGCACGTGAAAGGGAAGTGTAATTGACCGCCAAATGTTCCTTATATACCACAAAAAAAAAATGAAGTAAGCTTTCATTTTCTTCATTATGTTGGTAATTTATGCGACTTTGTATTCTCCGAAGACAAGCAAATGCATGCAGCTTCATGGAAGACATCATCATTGGGCTAGAAGAAGCTTTCAGCCCAACAAGCCCAAATGTCAAATGATCATCAAGTCGCCGTGACATGCTCAAAAACAAGCAAATGAAGTTGTGTTCTGCTTTCGACCAAAAAAAAAAAAAAAAAAAGTGGCAAAAAAAGAAGTTGTGTTATGCGTAATCGACCAAAAACAAAAGTTATTGGACAATTTTCCCATTTTAGGACGATCGATGTCTACATCAGCAATTTTTGGCTAAATTTGATCGAATAAACTCGATTGACAAAACGTGAAAAAATTTAGGACTTATTGGACAATTTTCCCATTTTAGGTCGGGCTCACTGCAAGTCAAAGATCGAGATCCAAATTTAACAAGTTTATGAGATAAATTTGGCATATTACAATTTTTCGGAAAAATCCCAAATAAGAGCCCAAAAAGCTCTCATTTTCTTAATTAAGAGTATCAAATAAATCTTATCTCAAATAAGAGTTTAAAGTAACATAGCGAGTTTCAAATAAGGGAATGAAGTGATAATGGAGTCTAAAAAAAGCCTTGGCCTAAAGGGCATTTTCATCATTTTCCTTATCTTGATTTGTTTCATTTTTCTTTATTTTTATTTTTTCAATTTTTTTAAATTTAAAAAGAAAAACGTGCACACACATAGAGGCAAGAGGACGTTGCCCCATCGCTGGTTGGGGGGGGAGGGAGGTCGGCGAGGTCGCCGTCACCTCTCAAAGGCTAATAGGCCCTCTCTCGATTTCGGCGAGGGCTTGCGGCCCTCACCTCGGGCCCTCATCGAAGCGCCCAAGAACCTTGCGGCCTCGTCTCCACCCCTTGGCGGCGGCCACAAGCGGAAAGGGCAGCACTCCCGCCTGTGTGTGTGTGTGTTTTTTTATTTGATTTTTTTTAAGAAAATAGAAAAAGGAAAATAAAAATAAAAATAATTAATTAATGAAAATACCCCGAAACTAGGTTCTTTTTTTAGATTCTATGGTTATTTTAGGCTTTTGTTTGAAATAAGGTTCAATTCACACCACTGTTCGAGAAAAATGAGGGCACTCCAGATCCTTATTTGAAATAAAATTTACTTGAAGTCATTGTTTGAGAAAATAAGAGCATTTTGGGCTCTTATTTGAAATTTTTTTCTAATTTTTCAGGTAATCGAGTTTCTACGCTGTGCCCTTAAATCCAACAATGGTGTCGGGTCGGATACTTGACCATTTTGATAATTTGAGGCCGAAATAGAATCATGGTCACGGTCTAATTGGGCCTCACATGGGCCAAGGTGAGGCAGAATGAACCGGGCAAATGGCCGTTCCTTTAGGCGGGGTAAAAGCACCACCGACATCCCCGGCTTGTGGTTGATATAGTTAAACAAAAAAGTACTTATGTATATATTTGATTTATTTTGCGAAAAATAAATGATTTGAAAAATATTTTCCTAAAAATTATCACTTATATCACTTAAAAAATGGATGAACAAAGAATATTTTCATCATTCACGAAAATATTTGGACATAATTTGTTATGAAAATTCCAAATAAGAACCCAAATTAGACTTTGATTCAAATAAAAGAGCCTAAAGTGCCCTCGTTGTTTCAAAAAAATCATTTTCATTCATTTACTTTTTTGGATTTCTTTTCCTCTTTTTTTTTTTTCTATTTCTCGCTTTTCCTTTCCTTTCCTTCCCTTTTTCTTTTTCTTTTCCCTCTTCCCGCCCCGACATTGGCATTGCATTCAACAACTTTGAATGAGCATTGAGAGCGAGCTTGCGGCCACTTTGACCTTCGATCGTGAGCTAGTAGCGACCCACGAGGGAGCACCGTCTCCGGTCGCCAAAGCCTAGGAATCAAAAGACGCAAGCCATGCACTCAATACAAAGAGATCGAGG
Source organism: Rhodamnia rubescens (assembly GCA_021437795.1). NCBI lineage: Eukaryota > Viridiplantae > Streptophyta > Magnoliopsida > Myrtales > Myrtaceae > Rhodamnia > Rhodamnia rubescens. The sequence continues at coordinate 4,532,959 of JAILYA010000005.1, read as the reverse complement.
GAGATGGAATGGCCGCTGCCTCCTTGTGCATTGGCCAGATCACAACCTTCAACTTGGAAATTGAGTGGCCTCCGAGGTATGGGTCGGAGTCGCGGAGAGGCCGAGTACGGAGGCCGTCGAGGATGACGATTGGCCCCATCGCCGACCAAGGCGGAGGTGAGGCTAGGTGTCGAGCGAAGGTTGCCCTCGCCGGATCCGGCGGATGGCCGAGGGAGGCAAGAGGAAAAAGAAAAAGAAAAAGGAAAGGAAAGGAAAGGAAGAAAGAGAGAAAAATAAAAGACGAAAATCTTTCTTTAGGCCACTCTTTGAAACTATTTAAGTATTGGACTTCAGGCTAAATTGTAATAATTTTTTTAGTTGATTAATTGTTTTAAATAAACTAAATTAATATTTTCAAAAATATATATTTTTAAATAGTTCGCCTTCAGCAAAATAATAGGAGCCTAGATTTTGTTACCGAGAATTCATTTCCTTTAGCGGAGAACCAGAAAGATCCTTTGCTTGGAGAGCAAGATTCAAGAATCTCTTATTTTGAGGCCGTCCCTTGGTCCACGTCGACAGCTGCTCCCCGGGTAGCGACTCTCTGGTGCGGCGTCCTTCTGAATCCTTCTTCAGGGCTCGTCACATCGCAACCGTTGGATGTTGAAACGGTCAACGGCGGTGCGTTTTAGGGAGGGGATGGGACTGGGTGCGGCTTGGTCAAACAAAGTGACGAATAGGCCCTGATTTGACCGTGCAAGAAAAGGGAATATATAATGTTAAAATTTGCTGAATAAAATAGATGCAAAAAAAGCGAAATAAAGTGTTTCGTGGGGGTAGGGCATATAGGGAAAAGTCTGATCACGCTTTGGTTGATTGGCTTAGTTGTCTGAAAACGCGGGAAGGATTAGGGGTGGGTGCTTACTGCTTAGTTTGTTCCTTTTAGAAGCTCTTTAAAACTTGAATATTGAATTGATTAACTTAATCATACCGTGTTACAATTGAATAAAAAGAGTGTCACGAGAATATATTAAAATTAAAAGTTGACATCACGGAAATTCAAAATTGATAAACTTGAGAAAAATTTTTTCTTCCGTCGCTTTTTATTGTCGGATGGCTAAGTTCAATGATATCCTCCGTTTATGACAGTTATATCGATTTTGAGATTTTTTTATAATATTAATCAAATTTAACCGAAATTAATGGAGGGTAAATTTCAATTTGAATTTTTTAGTGGTCAAAAAATTAATTTTAAAATAAATTTATCACAAACGTACTAATTTGATATTTTTTATAATAAAAAAATTAATTTTGAATAAATTTATTAAGAGAGAAATTTTCGTGATATTTGTCGGGAACTCTTGCTTAAGCTGATTGCCCTTTGATATATATATATATATATATATATATATATATATATATATATATATGTGTGTGTGTTTATGTAAGCACACACGTATGCATATATTTTCTGTTTTCGAAAACGAGAAATCCCGAAAGAAATCTAGTAAATAACTGATAGAGTTGACTTCGCGCCAATCTTGGGGACAATCAAAGATCCTCCGGCTAAGGACCTGCCGTACAAGCTGCTCTACCAGGGGTACTCGTACGCTCTCGCACACCGGATGATCGCTCCGTTGAGGAGGGGACCAACCAAAAAGCCCCCGCCAGTCACGTGCGAACCATGAGCGCCCCGCCACGTGTCGCTCGCTCGCCGCAGTTGGTCGTGGTGAGCCTGTGCACCGGAAAGTAGGGTTAAACTTTGAGCCCACCGCCGGTATAAAAACGCGCAAAAAAAGAGAAGAAGAGCCCAAATTTCTGGTGTTGCTGCGCGTCAAACTTTGGACGTCGCAGCCTCTCTTCTTGCTCTCGTCTCTTCTCCTTCTTCTTGGTCCCAACTTGCTCGGAGAGAAGAAAGAGAGGAGAGCTTTTTACCAGCTGACGGCGGAGAGAGGGGAAGTCTTCTCCATGGGACTCTTGTTTGCCGTGTGTTGACCGGAGAAAGTTGCGCATTTTCAGGTGGGCTCTGTTCTCCCCTCTGTTAAACTCCATGCCGTTGATTTTGCCCTGTTTCGCTTTGTCGGCGCGAGCGATTTCTCCGTTGATCGGCGAACTCTTGTTGTCTTGGGTTGACGTTATGGTTCTTTGGTGCTTTTAGTCAATGAGTGCCGGTTTAGAAATGAGTCTTTTGTGCTTCTTGGTGAGTGGTGCTTGTTGAAGTCTGGAGAATGAGGTTGGAGATTCGATGGGAGATGAGTGATTCATTGGCGCTTTTTTTTTTTTTACATAGTTCTTTGGGTAAGTTTTCTGAAAAGTACCTGAATGGTTCTTGGAGTGTAAATTGGGTGTGCTGATGGTCTGAGTACCAGAAAAATTTAAAGAACCTGTAATTGCAAGAGCAGTTCGGATGATATCCGGTCATTCTTGCTTTTCCCTGCTAAAGGTGGTTCCTTTGGGTTCAAACTTGACGATTGTTGAAGTGGAGGTCGATTTTGGAAAATGGTGAAATGATTTTCGAATTCACCTATTGGATGTCCGTGGCTGTGGATACTTGGGAAGTGAAATAGTAACCGTGGAGGCTGCTTTTTGGGGCTAATGGTTGGGTCAGTGCGGAAGACTTTGGTTACTACTTGCTTTTAGGTGAAGCTTGAGGATGTAAGAAAGTCTAGGTAGGTGTAATCAACCATATGCCAAATCTGCTGCACCCTGTGAAAAAGCTTCCCTTACCTAGTAATTGTTCGCTTCCGGCATTGAACCGAGAGATGTTCTGTGTGGACTACGAAGTTAACTTTGCATCTTTTGAATGTTTATAATGAGGGTTATCCATGGTGTCAAAAGGGAGGACCATATGGCAGTAAATTGATCCCGCATCTAAGGGGTAACTTGTCTACCACCATTCTGCTCTAGCATGCTTGCTGATTACTTCCATGAATTTGATTGCTGCTCTTTTGTTATGTTGTGGGTGAAGTATGCTCTACATGGTTGTGAATTGCTAGTTGTTTTGCAATATTGGGAGATATATGACATTGAGAGCAATCTGGATTCTGGTCTCAAAACCTTCCGTGCGTGCATATATTGGCAAACTTCTTACAGTATATTAGATTCTTAACTTTCCGTTTGTGAATATGGTGATGCTTCTCTGTGGGAGTTCCTTCACACTGTTAGACTTGTAAACTCTAAACAAGAAATGCTGTTTTACTGGGCATTCAAGTTGATAAATTCATCCCGTATTGCTCAATAAATCTTAAAATTTTCTTCTGAAGGATCACAAGATTCACAGCTATGTTACGGGCAAAGCAGATCTCTAACCTCTCCAATAGTGCAACATCCTTTTTTGTCAGTTGTGGCTGACTTGCATTACCAGAAAATTTTCTTCTGAAGGATCACAAGATTCACAGCTATGTTACGGGCAAAGCAGATATCAAACCTCTCCAATAGTGCAAGGTCCTTTTTTGTCAGTGGTTCACGCTGTGGCACTGCAGATGGAAGTTCTTGCTCAGGCTCGGAAGATGAAACCTGTATCCCGAGAAGACAACAGACAACTACCGATGATCCTTTTCCACAAGAACCAGCCATCTTGGTGTCCAAAACTTCAGCAAGAGTGGGAGCCTTGACTTCGAAAGATCCTGTCAAATACACAGGCATTCGTAAAGCTGAGAGTATTAAGCACTCGAGTCTCTTACCAAATGCTGTATCTGTTCCAATCTTACAGAATTCTGAGTCCGTCAATTATGCTAGGGATTCAAACCTTTCCCAAAGTGATGCAGGGCACTCAGCGCCACTCATGGCTGATCAGGTTTTTAGGGCAGGCATTGCGGCAGTAAATTTCCTATCTGATCTGGTTAATTATAAGATTCCCAGCTCAGATAGTGGCATATCGAACTTGCCCAAAAGCTGTATGGTTGATCCGAGCAGATCGGTAGCAAACGTAAAATCATCCAATGTGAAGTCCATCAAGAGAGAGAACTTGTCAAAGGTTCATCCAAAATCATCAGCCAACACAGTAGCTGCTTCAGATACTTCTAATTATAACCAGGCCCGTGATAGAGAGGAGAAAGGCGGGAGATCGAATTTTGAAGGTTCTAGAGGTGTTCATGATGCTGGGACTAGAAATCATGTTGAAAATACAAGAAATGTATTTTCGGGTACTCAGAATAAGAGAAGAAACACCCAGTATTCTCAGAAAGTAAAAGCATATCCAGATAGGTTTGCATCAACTACTAGTTCTGTCCATTCTTCTGAAAGGAAGGTTGTGGAATACAATGTAGAAGGATTCAATAGACCAACAAGAGATACCAGAGTGCTGTCAGGAATCGCTCCAACTCCAAGGCATTTTTCCAATACCGCTCATCTTGTGGAAAGTGTTTTCCGCATATTGCAGCAGAAAGAGTGGGGTTCTGCCGCAGAAGAGGCTCTTCAACAGCTAAATTATGCAATGGATGCATATCAAGCAAACCAAGTACTAAAGAAACTTCAAGACCATAAAGTTGCCCTTGGCTTCTTTAACTGGTTGAAACAGCAGCCCGGGTACAAGCATGATGGGCATACTTATACCACCATGATTGGCATCCTTGGTCGTGCCAAGCAGTTTGGTGCAATAAACAAATTGCTTGAACAAATGGTGAGGGATGGATGCCAGCCGAATGTGGTGACTTATAATCGGCTTATTCATAGTTATGGCCGAGCAAACTACCTGAATGATGCAATGAACGTCTTTAACCGAATGCAAGCAGCGGGTTGTGAACCAGATCGTGTCACTTACAGCACGCTCATTGACATTCATGCAAAAGCTGGGTTTCTTGATATTGCAATGGATATGTATCGAAGAATGCAGCTGGCTGGTCTTTCTCCAGACACATTCACCTACAGTGTCATGATTAACTGCCTCGGAAAAGCTGGCCATTTGGCTGATGCCAACTGTTTGTTCCATGAGATGGTTGATCATGGCTGTGCTCCTAACCTAGTTACCTATAACATCTTGATTGCTTTGCAGGCAAAGGCAAGGAACTATGAGAATTCTTTACAGCTCTATCGGGAGATGCAAAATGCTGGATATGAACCTGACAAAGTGACTTACAGCATTGTTATGGAAGTGCTTGGCCATTGTGGATATCTTGAGGAAGCAGAAGCAGTTTTTGTTGAGATGAGGCAGAAGAATTGGGTGCCGGATGAGCCAGTATATGGTCTCTTGGTGGATTTGTGGGGGAAGGCTGGTAACATTGACAAGGCCTGGGAGTGGTATCAAAGCATGCTGGATGCGGGCCTGCGCCCGAATGTACCTACTTGTAATTCATTGCTTGGGACCTTCCTTAGGCTTCACAGGCTATCAGATGCGTTTGACCTCCTGCAGAGCATGCTGGGTTTAGGTCTACACCCTTCGCTCCAAACTTATACTTTGCTTCTCAGTTGCTGTACTGAAGCTGAATCGACATTTGACATGGGGTTCTGTTGCCAGCTCATGGCAGTAACAGGCCACCCGGCCCACATGTTCTTGCTGTCCATGCCAGCAGCTGGACCAGATGGGCAAAATGTGAGGGATCACATGAGCAGGTTCTTGGAACTGATGCATAGCGAGGATAGAGAGAGCAAGAGGGGACTTGTGGATGCAGTCGTGGACTTCCTACACAAGTCGGGGCTCAAAGAAGAGGCTGGCTCTGTTTGGGAAGTGGCTGCTGAGAGTAACGTGTATCCGGATGTTGTCAGAGAGAAGGGCTCATGTTATTGGCTTATAAACTTGCATGTAATGTCAGATGGCACCGCTGTGACGGCACTTTCAAGAACCCTTGCTTGGTTTCGTCGGCAGATGCTTTTTTTCAGGCATGAGCCCAAACCGGATCGACATAGTTACTGGGTGGGGTCGGGCGCAGCCGGGTGACGGGGACTTCTCTGGTGAGGAATGCCGTGCAGGAGCTGCTGCACATATTCAGCTTCCCCTTTTTCACCGAGAATGGCAACTCTGGCTGCTTCATCGGGTGCGGGGAGCCCCTCAATAGATGGTTGCTTCAGTCTTATGTGGAGCGCATGCATCTACTATAGTAGACCGGCAGGCCATATTTATTCTTCCATCAGAAACTCAGAAGTCCCAAAAATTTTGTTGCCGATGTCAGGCTGACGCTTATGCTGTAGGCTTCACTTGTACTTTAGCATTCTGGTGCTGCTAATTTACATATTCTAATGCCATTAAGTATCGGGTATTATTAATTAGGTGCGTTTGAGATTTTTGCGTACTCTACTCCTCTTGGCCTTCGCACGAGTTGCAGTGACTGGTAGATATAATCAGTCCCTCTTGACATGTGAAATAGTGGATGGCCTCTTTTAGAGAGATGAAGTTACATTGCTTTAAACAGAGCCCTGCGAACACAGGAGATGAGCCACTTGCAAAACAGCTACGTGAAATTATGGATTTGCAGGGAATGGGAACAACTGAAGTTGGCCGTTCATCCCTCTGCTCTTCTTCTTGGCCTTGAGCAGAAGTCAAACGAGAAACAACTGATCACCTTCGTTTAGGAAAATGGCTTGGGACGTATAAAGAAATTTAAAATTTCATCAATAAGTTGGCCGGACGGCCTGAATTAGTATAAATGCAAAAATTTGGAATTCAATTAGCAATAAAATAAAATAAATAAATAAAGGTTGATGATTTAATTGACTTTTTTGGTAGTTCTCCCCCTTCATTTCTAATGCCTTCATTACGAAGGAACCGCATGTAATCTTGATCAGGACCAAAATCTTCATAGATATAATAGTTGATAGCGACAAAATATATCTCTACACAAGACTCTTTGTCAAATCCAACTTTTATTTTAGACACCATAATTTAAAATTTGAAACCGAGATATACAAGTTTTAAGGATTTGATTATGCAAAATTAAGATTAAATGAGTTGATCGCTAAAAGTACCTAACCTCAGATAAAGTATACTTTAACCTCATGTGTTGGCATAAGTGACAAATTTGCTGTTTAATGATATAATTAATGAGCCCCATGAACGCACCATCACCTACAGCCCTTTCCTCTGCCGGGGGCTTCCACGAAATGAAAAGGGGCGGCATCGTTGCATACTCGACATTTGTTGCCCTGGTTTATATCCCGGAGCACTCCTATGGCTGATCTGTCACCCAACCTACTTAAACAACCTAAAGGCTTGGCCCCGTCCCGTTTGGTTGGCGACAAAATGAGTGCCCTCAAAACAGTTTTTTCCCATTAATGTGATGGACGCTGTGAAGTTAAATTAACGCCAACGAGAACAAACGTGGCCATTAAGTTGTTCTTTCCACATTCCCTTAAACCTTCAAAGTCCGACCAAAAAATAAAACAAAGAGCCAATTAACGGAAATTTTGCAACTCCTCTGTAATGGGTTCTGGCACTTTGGGCCCAAATGGGGCAGGCCCATCAGAGGCCTCGTGCCGACCTGGCCAGGTCTTCTACAGTAAACGCGCCTTTCCCTCCATTTTGGAGAACTTCCTCGAGATCGACGGAAGTGGCGGCTCCGCCGGCACCGGAGAATATAACCGGTGAAGGAACACCCGGCTCAATAGTATTCCCCAACCAGGCCGAGGATATTCTTCATCGCGCATTCATCCCAATGCCGCTGGATAGCTTAAGTGACCCCACCTCCCCGGCCTCACTTAAGCTAGATTACATCGTGCCCATGGCAAAATCAACGCCGCCATGGCGAAGGCGGTGGGCCCATCCCGGCAAGAAACGGCCTTACTCTCCTCGGCTATTTGTTTTTTTTTTTTTTTCGTTCTAATCAAACCGAATCTTTCATGCGTTGTTTGTTCTTAATAAGTTGGTTAGCTTGAAGTAAAGCACAGTCCGAAATAATCATCGGCTACACCTACAACTCCCAGGACCATTTGGGTTCGCGCTTACGCTGAAAGCTGAGGAGGAGATCGCCTCGGCCCCAGCCTCCGCCTCGTCCTCCGCTCTAGGAGAAAGTATTTTATACGATAGGTCACAGATTTTGATACGAAAAGCAAAAAAAAAAAAACAATTATTTCGCAGTGAAGCATTAAGCGCGCTACGAATGTTTGAGAATAGAAATCTCGGTCGGGTTATTTGGAGACTCCAAATTCTAAACGGCCACACGCGGCGCAAGATGCTTTCTTGATCGAAATTGGGTTAGGGTGACCTCCAAAATCGAAGACAAGTTAGCCGACGGTAGAGTCGATGTCACGTTATAATCAAGCATGGAAGACCAATTGTAAACTAATTTTCTGATGAAGTCCACAGCTATATGTTTCAAGCTAAGCACATTCTGCAATAGGTCTGGTGATAGAGCTCAAGGGGCAACTGCCTGCAATTTGTCCCCTCCTCGACCTTTCGATCGCCTCCATCTATGGCCTCGATGGGTACCAACTTTTCGAGCTCTTCTCGTATGGCGGCCCACGGGATAACTGCGCCACGTGGCAATTTAAATGAAATAAATAAGCAATAGATAAACAACTTCTCTCTCTGAACCTAAATTATTCAAGGAAAAAAAAAAGAATCGGTTCAACCGGGCATTTTGATTTTATTTGAATAAATTTTATATTTTGTGGATTGCACAGTCGCATGGCAAGCGCGTTCGGGGCATGCGTCGCGACACTTCTACTTTAGAAATCAACTTCAAACTGATTTTTCTATTTTTTGCTTCGAGCGAAGTTGATGGCGCGCATGACAACACATCGAGAGCATAATTTTGTTTGGCTATGCTACGTCGTTTTTTTTTTGTTGACTTTTGGAGCATTTTTTTTTTGCTCGAGAGTAGTTTTGGAACCTCTTGAAGGAGTAAAAAAAAATTTCTTCTCTCCACAAGTAGAAAAATCAAATTTTAGTCGAAATTGATTTCCAAAGCAAATGGGATTGAGGTTTTTAGGCGGGCATTGTAGAAATAAATTTCTTATCCAATCTCTTTACCAAGAGAGTCGCATACCTATTGATCATTTGCCTTCGAAATTTGCAAAAGATCAAGAGACGTGATAGCCAGGCCGGCGGAGCACGGAGTACAAAGCGTCGGAATGCAAATAACATGCAAAGCTTGGCTGCGAAGAAAGTCGCGTGGAGTCGAGGTATGGTCTAAAAGAATTAAAATTCTTTTAATTCTTAAAAAGGGTTATATATTGGCACACAAAATAAACAATCTTTCGACAAACGTGCCATACACGTGAGAGGAACACATTTAAGCATAGTACCAGGATATAAGAAGGTGTTGACACCCAAAAGAGTCGACGTGCCTTAAACGCGAGAAGACGTCGGAGCATGATATCAAGATTCAAGAAGGTCAAGTGCATGACTAGTGAAAATTCCTATAGGTGTCGATCAATGAGAAAACTTTGGAGAGTTCGTCGAGACCGACATAGATTGATGCCATGTGTCTAAATTAGCAGCATATGTCTAAAGAGACTAAAGCAGCCAAGAAAATTGATGCCAATGATGAATAATGCCGCCAAGATTTTAGAATATTTTCCAAAGGATTTTTCCTTTGAATATTTGATGGGAGAACGGTTATCGACAGCTACTCAGATATTCTCCAAAGGTACGCCAAAAGAAACAAATATTCTTTCCTTTGAATACTCGGCGGAGAACAATAAATGACACCTATCTAAGTATTAGAATAACCTTCTGAAGACTCGGTTCGAGGATTTTGAAAGAGTAGAGAATGTGGATATGACTCATCCTAGCAAAAGGAGAAGATGACTGAACCAATACAAAGGATTTAAAAATTGTCAACAGTTATATAGAGCTTCACAAACGCCAAAACAACTCCCTGAAGCCCTAGTCAAATACCACCAAGCATTCACAAAACCCCCCGATAGCTTTCAGATTCTCGTCGTCGAGACATTTATCTTTTGCCATCAAGTCAAACTCCGGTGTGGTATCAAAACGCATTCAATCTTTGTCATCGAGTCAAAATCCGGCAGAGTGTAGGTACGTCGGTTCGCTCCTATGGTAGGAATTATACTTTCTAAGCTAACTCCGCCGAGTCAAACTACGAGCTGGTTTACGTTTGTGCAATTTCTTCCAAGCTTTTATATATCGATTTCTTTAGAATTGTATTTTCCGAGCCTTCTCATTGAGTCAAACTTCGTTTGGGTTCACGTTTGTTTGATTACATCGGAATTTTTACATAATTCACATGTAGATTTTTTGACTATCCGAATCTCTCTTGTGCGGAGCCGTCACATAACCCTTTTATCGCATTTAAAAGCCAAAAAATGAATTTGGGTGAAAGATATTTTACTGCTAATAAATTCCAACGAAATAGTCCTACGACAGTCTTTCGTGGTATGGAAAACTGAAATTCCTAGATTTATCGTATTACAAGTAACTTGTGTTTAATCGTACACTTTTGAACAGATGGGCAGCAAGAATAAGCTGGTAGACAGGGTCAGAGGAACTTCAGTAGATGCCGGATTTGCTCCTGCGGTTCCAGTTGATTCTTCTTCCTCTGCTCTGCTCAAAAGCAACAAGGTCGCTGGTTAAATGATATGTCCTCTGAATTAGGTTCTCTTTTTTTAACAATCAAGATATGTTGCATGCCAATATGTATATGCTTCTTAGGAGCCATCCAACTTGGGAAATCCTTAAATTCTTGGAGCAGATATTCGAACATTGTGGTTTGTCTCTATATTCAGAGAGAAGCTATACCTCCTCGAAGGAGGGAAGCAACATCATCGTGGGCATGGAGGACGAGAAAAATGTTGCTCTTAGTGGAGAGACTTCCCTTAATGCCTGGTTTAAAGAGGACACACGTAATGCCGCTATCCTCTCTTGGATATTCACAGAATCCTCACAAGGAAGCATTGAAATCTTGGAAGAATAGTATCAAATAGAAAATACGTCGAGATGAGGAAGAACTCAAGATTTCAAACGAAGTTTTACCATAACATGCTCCTAGTTTGGAAATGATATGTAATTGATTCAATTACGGAATCATGAATAGTCATTTGTTCGGTCATTAGATGGTTTCTAAAGAAGTCTTATAAAGAATTCAATTTCACCCTCGATTTTCTTTTTATTGGATGAATGCAATATTTTTATTTTATTTGTTAATTTTTAATTTCTAAATTATTAGGAAGAAAAAAGTTCTTTGTATTGAATTTACATTGCATTTTCAAGTAACTTGGGAGGATATATTCAACAATCTTAGACTTCTTCGAATATCAAATACTCATAAGAAATCATTCAATTCAATTTGAATAAAGTTTTACTAAAGATTACATTTATGATCATAAATAATCTTCAAGTCAATACAATGACCTCCGCCGCCTTTATGAACGAGGACTTGTGCTTTTAAACTCTAAAGCAACATTAATTGAACTCGAGCATCTGGTTCATGAAGAAGGCGGCGTAAAATCGAGCAGGTCGGATGTGTAAATTAGAGCAACATGTTTGTCTTGAGGAAGCGATCGAGTAAGCTTAAGAAAATACACAAAAACATGAACCTCGAGAATAGGTGCGAAATGGATTATATCCAATGTCTCAGAAGGAGCTGAAACTCTAAATGCTTATCTGGATAATAAGGTAGCTGGTCGTGGTGGCCTGACTTGGAGGCCATGTGGTTTGGCATCTAGTGCAGAAGATACTTGCATCAAACTTGCGATGTGTAGGCAAGAAAACCAATTTTCTCATGAGGTTAGGATTATGTTCTACTCTCCTATTGAAAGTAGGGTATTTGAGTTACTAATTAGCATGGCTTGCTCGTGTAGATAGTCAAAATTGACGCCAGAATATTGAGAGAAGTTTCCATGGTGCAGCAGATGGAGGATAATGTGATGGGCCGATCGATTCTAGACTCAATTTCTCAGTTGCTCGTATGGCCTTAGGAACTTCTCCCAAGTTAGCCTTTCCTAGTCAACTCACAAGGATCTTTAGAGAGAGAAACTCTGGATATCGTATTACTCGTGTGATGAGATGGTACAATCAGAGAGAGGGAGAACTCTTATACACAAAGACTCATGTGATACTAGCCATAGATCTCTCCTCGATCTAACGATGGATATTACATCTCCCCAACTCTTAACTACTATATTAATTACGGAGATATGTAATTCACGTTTCGCCCGCCCCTAGCATCATTCCGAACTCTCAAGAAATCACTAGGGTATTCTTCCTTGAAAGTCCACGGTCCATTGTGCATGGAAAATCTCGGGTCGACATATTTGGCCGGACCGTGTCAATAAGCTCCAGGGTGTCTCTCGTACATGATTATCAATCAGACCGCTTGCCTCTTGTAAAGTCCTTTCTAAGGATAAGTGCTAAGATCTTTTCTTGCCACTACAAAAAAACAAGGATTTAGCCACGAAATCAACTTTTCGTCACTAAATTTGATTCGATGATTTTTTTTTTTGCCACGAATATTATTCAAGGATAAATTTGGCAATGAAATTTGTTCAGCCATGAATTTTGCAACTACCAGGCATGGGAAGAATTTTGCAACGAACTTTTATAATTTGTGATCATATAATAAAATAATTTCTTTTAATTTTCAATTTTAAATCTAATTAAAAATAAAATTAGTTTCTAGAATTTGTATTTAACATTGATAAAGCAAGATCTAAATATTATAATAATATGCAAACAAAATGCATTCATCTACCATTCATTGGAAGAGAGAGTCTTCTAAAAAAACAAAATACCATTCATCTACCATTCACTTAACATAGATTCTTAAGTACCGCAACAATGCCATCTTTAGCAAACAAGTGCACCGAGTTGGGGTAGCCTCTTGAGGTGTGGTATTGTTACTGCAGCCCCCATTTGAAACACTTCAATTGAGGATGCGCAATTTCCAGTTGGAGAAGAAATCCCTTGTGGCGGCGTTTTGGAATCGATGATTTGTTTGGAGTACACAGCAAAGGCTAATTGAACAACCTCTTAACAATCTGGACCCTTGAACCATTGAACCACTTATCACACTTTTACGGCTTAAGCTCTGCACTAACCTAGAAAGGTTAGCATTTCCTTGATCGGTTTTGCCTTCAATTGACTGTCTAATTCACCTGCAACTGCAAAATACTTGTAGTGAGAACAACATTGAGATTGATTATAAGCAGCATACTTTTCTTAGGAGCACCTACATTTGTCAAGCAACCTGCTTGAGGATGAAAGAGTGCGAGTTTTCTTTGCCAATCCATGGAAGCGTTTAGACCCTTCCTTTTGCATGAAGATGGTTGACCTCCTGAGTGTAGAGAGGTCTTCTCTGGATTTACTGATTTTCCGTGGCTAAATCCTTGTTTTTTTAAGTGTGCGTCCTTTTTGCCCTTTCTCTTTGGACAAAATACTCTTCTCACAATGCCTCTTATTATAGGCGCGCTTTGAGAGGTCGAGCGTGAACATTTCTGCTGAGAAATCTGAAGGGTGAAGGAGCAATCGAAAGAAAAGAGCAAGCGGAAGAAGAAGAAACAGAGAGCATGAAAAGGACCAAAGATGTAGGAATGCCAACAGCCAGAAGGTTATCCCCACATGCTATGCTTTCGTTTTGATTTTTCATTAGCCGCGTTGTGCCGGAAGATCTGTTGAACCCAGCCATGAGACTTTGTTATACAAATTTCGAAGTGAAAGCTTGTCAGCAGGATATGCATATAAGCAGCCAAACACAACGTTGACAACAGCAGCCGATTTTCTTAAGCAACAGTTCCTTTTCCCTGTGGAAGCTGGACCTTTTGCTGAATATGCGATGTATATATCATGCCAAGTCATCTATTGGGACCCTTGATCGGAGAAAAGTTAGCAGAACTATATTTCACTATTGATCTCACAAAGCACGATCCTTTCACCGTCTAACTAATGATGATTCAGAATTTCCCCTAAGAAATTTACCTTCTAAGTGCAGACAATTCGAGAGTAATCACGTTAAATCGACTAAGATGTTGTATGAACTAGCTGCACTTTCTACAAAGAGATGGATCTACAATACTAAGAAGAATCGATGGGGCGTGTGTAATAATTCATCCACGGGATGTAATTTCTCTCCAGTGCCGGTCGATGATCTCTCAGAGCCATCTTATTCCACAGTGCATTTAGAGCCCATGTGCCACGCTTCTTGAGCTCACATCGGCCTCTCGAAACCCCCACCCTAACTGCGTATGCAACCATTCTGGTTGCGATCCTTGACCATACTGTCTTGCTGCTTGCGAAGCGTACATCATCCCGGTCGCATCAAATGGCTGCACACCAAGCTGAAACCCGAAAGGCCACTTGATTCAGAAGAACACAAAGAAGCCGCTACTGAAAATAATGCACAGCTTCCAAGAGATTTTGATCTATTTTCACAGATCGACTGTGCATGGTACAAAAGTGAGAGGCAGTATGAAGCAGTAGATGAAAACTATGAGTAAAAAGTGATGCCAAATTACCGAATGTTAATATTAGCAGGAGGGAAAAATCAGTGGGTGTAAGATGAAAATCACTTAAGATCACTGACCGGGCCCATGTAGTGACGGATAAGACTTGCTAATGAAAGACACCTCGACTTTGTAATGAGCAGATCCAAAAAGAGAACATCTGACCAAACCCTCAAACAGAAAGCAAAGTTCCATTTTAGTGGGGAAGGAGCTTGTACTGTGATAGAGTAGGAGACTGCCTCATCTGTAACTTGGAGTTACTCCATCTGGGCTTTGTTGCATGGGGTTCTGCCTAGGTTGTTCCGGTGTCCAAATGAGGAGCAAACTTCAAGACATTCCTGTCGACCTTCCGGTATTGTGGGCAAAGCTTTAAAGTGCCAACCATATTAAGGATACAAAGATCATGCATGAACTCTTCATACCCGACTCACAACCCTCAACGTAACCCTTCGTAAGGTGGCCAACTCATCTAATATTAAATACAGCTTTTCCTATTCCATCAACAATGCACCTATCTTGCCATGGTAGTTCCATCAGAAAAGTGAATATGATCATTCTAATGCTTGCTGTTAGCTACTCTAAGACGAGGTCGGAAGATCCTTCTTTGGCCTCAACCTTATACCTGATGGTGTTTTGTATTTCAAGGCACCACATTTCTCTATCACAACATAATTCCTCTAAACAAATAACAAAGCTTAAACGGTAGTTTATTAAAGATGGTTGCTTCTCGTTCCCAAATGTGACGGGTACTGTCCAAGATCTGAGCTACAATAGTCCTCCTCCATTCTGAAGGACATGCATCCCATATAATCTACTCTGAGAGGGCTTGCCCTCTCACGGGCACTCTGCACGGCACTATTGGTTCGACTTGATAGACTAGAAAAGAACCCTCCCAAGTTCAAATGGCAGCCAAAAGCCGCATCATGCAAGAAATTTTCCTTGTCTGGCCAACTCAGTGTTTAAAATGATCAGGCACACCGGGGCACAATGAAAACAACATACGATAACACCAGTCTCGTTATCAAATCTCAGAAGGTACTTCACACTTTTATGTTCAAGGGCCATCTGAACATTTTAAAAGTAGTGTGACTAAAACTCACATCTTTTGCTGGAAATCCATCAATAGTAGGATTGATGTTCATCCTTGAATTGACTGCTTCAAGCTTCATGGATAAGAACTACAGCAATCATATCAGTTCATTAGCACTACAAATCCAAAGTCATTGAGTGTTGATGAAATGCTTAAGATGGGAAATTACCTCGACCTGATTCTGCAGTGACTCAATGTAGTTGATAATCTCATCAAGGACAAGTGCTTTTCCAATAACCTGATCAGAAGGAAATATTAAGAAAAAACTCGGATGGCCCCATCAAAAGCTGGAAATGTTGCAACTGATAATCACAAAACATCTTATATACTAAGACATCATTATAAGGTTTGAAAAACATGAGATACCTTGTTGCATCCAGGGACTAAGTCTTGAAGAATCTTCATCCTCTCACTGATCTTTTCTCTCCTTGCCTGCCAAAGAAGATAGGATATTGCAAGAGCTTCTGGAAAGGACTTAAACTGAATCACTCGTGCCTTATGCTCAGCCAAATAGACCATGTGAAATGAAATTGGAAAATGAGTTACAGAGCACAGAGGAGAGTACTATTGACTACTCTGAAACCTTGAGAGTATTCTAGTAAATCAAAGAGTTTGACTCACTCTCTCAGCTAGGCTATGACTATCCGTAGCTTGGCCTCGTCGTGCTCTGACATGAATATAATCCTTCTTTGGTGGCTCGGAGGGTTTTGCAATCTGTTCAGCCTGCTTATGACCAGCAGCAGAACTCGACTCTCCTTCAGCTCTCGATCCACCATTGTCATGCCCTGAAACCAGTGACTTCGTGCGTTTTCCGTTTGATATGTTCTATACCAAATAAAGCACAAACCATCATTCCAAGCAATATAACCCAAAGATGAACTGCGACATGTTAATTAACTCCATAATTCTTTAGACACTCTGGATGGAAATGGGGCACTGAACATTTGGGTCTATAAGTTGATCCTCTTCAATGTTTTCTAACTGGCTGAAAAATATGAACTTTGACAGTGATAGTGCAGTGTCACAACTTGAAATTCTGGGCAAAGAAGACCATATTACTGATCAGCAACACTGAATTTTAAATTTACTTCCAAGATCAGAAGATTAAGACTATTTGTGCTTTCGCAGCAGCCGAATCTCCATGAAGTGGCCACAAGGTTGATTTTATAATTTGCTAGCTTTAAGTAAAACTAATATCTAGGATCAAGAGAAGCTTTTAACCGCCAATTCATGGAACCAAAAGGATCACAATTCAAAGCTAACAGAGTTCTCCATTTCCAGCCACTAAACCGGTGAAGAAAATAACACCCAGACTGTGGAATCTCCACTTCTTTTGGGCAGATGAGCAAAGTCGCAGCCCAGAAGGCCATACATCCAAATTTAAGTAAAAAAAAACTCTAGACAGAATGTTCCCTTTTCTCTGCCTTCCATTTTCTCACCAACGAAACAGAGAAGTCCCAGTTTCAAAGAAGGAAGAGAAAACACACGCACAAAAGCCAGAACCATTATACAAGAAGCAAAAGGAAAGCAGAGAAACGAACCAAATCGTCGGCACTACTAGAGGACACCATTTTGGAAGACTCATCCTCGGAACTCGCATCCTTCCTCTTCCTCCCAATTCCTCCACCACCGCTCTGATCCGTCACGGTGGATACCTCCGCCGACCCGTCCCGGTTCATTTGATTATCCAAGAACCCGCTCAAATTCCCCATTCGGAGCCCCAACCCGCCATTACCCGGCTCCCCATTGAACGGCCAAATCTCAGCTAAGCTGTAGGAAGATGGGTTCGCAGCGGAGAACGAAGATTCGTTGACAATTGGAGGATCCATCTTTTAAAAACAGACCCAGAATCAACCGCTGTACAAGAATCTGATCCGAGAGCTCGGCTAACAGAAAGGTGGAAACTTTACTTTCCTCGTTCTTTTTTTCTTTTACAGCTTGTAATCTTCTCTCTGGGTCATTACTGACGAGAGTTGTTTTGGAGCTTTTGAAGGAGTGAAAACGAGCCAAGTGAGTAATGGAGGTTGGGGAGGTCTAGCTTTGCGGGTTGATGGGGCTGTTTATGTAGTGATTAGGAGAGAGAGATGGAGAGAGTGTAGCACTAGAGATTGAAAGAGGGACATCAATGGGCGATCATAATGGGTGTGGGGGTGTGTGTTAGAGAGAGAGAGAGAGAGAGAGAGAGAGAGAGATGATTTTGTTTCTGCCTGCAGGTCGAGGAAAGTGGTGGGCATTGTGCACATTGCCTTTTCTAACGCTGAGAACAAACTGTGAAAGGCAGAGAGAGAGAGAGAGAGAGAGAGAGTGGGGGACCGCGAGAGCTGGTGAAACTGCGTCCCATGTTTGTGATGTTACGCATGCAGTGAAAGCTGCAAGCTTTTTTCACATTATTTTTACTGTTCATTTAGATGGGAGGAAAAGAAATTTCCTCTGTAAGAAGGAGATGCAGAAGCAGAGCAGGTAAAGGCTCAGCATGAGATTTCTCTGAGCTCTACTGGGGTTCCTTCTTCCCCCTGACTCTGACCCACCCATTTTCACTTTTCAGCAGATAAATCTTTTTTCTGCCCAAACAACACAAATGTCAAGCCATCGCGACACGAATTTGTTTCCCCAGGTAAATAAGTGAACTAACTTTGGGGTGAACAAGGTAGGTCTGTTGAAGCAACAACTGTGGTTTGACCCTGTTGATATGACACTTCTTTCGTAATATCAGAGGAAACAGATAAAGATCCGATCCTCATGATTTACTCTTTTTGTTGGCAAACATAAGATAATTCTGAACATTTTTTCTTTTATGTAGGTTTCTATTGATAGAACCTGGGAATTGCATTTGCATCGGAATACCGGTCAGTCGATCAAGGTTGATATAAGATGTGTCATCTCTTGTTTAGTAAATCGTAACGGAGACATAAGACAACTAAAATCTTGTTCTGTCCTGTTGGAGTCAAAAGCGAAGAGCAACTTCATTGTGCAGCCATGCAGGAGGCCCTTGTTCTTGCAGTTGGAAGGTATCCTTCAACCTTCATTATTTTTTCCGGGATCACATACATAAAAATGAATCACGTTCACTAAAACACTGTGTGTGTGGGGTGAGTACATAAAAAAAAAAACTTGTAAACGTCAAGAAAATATAAAATTTCTGAAAAGTGTACGTGGGTACTTCTGACCACTTTCCAGTTTGTGTGAGAGAGTCGTGGAATCGCGAGCCACACAAGCTGTAGGGTACAGACTACAGGAGGAGTTGGAACAAAAATGGGAAGATAAAGACGACAGGAGGAGAGTCAAAGAAGATCCAGTACAGCTGTGGTGTTGGTCCCAAGTTTTAACTATTCCCAAACTTAAAATTTTGTCAAACTAGTCTTTGTGCTCTTGCACTTCTTGGACTCCGGAAGAGAGAAGTGGCTGGATGTTATCAGTCTTTTTCTCTCTCTTTTGCAGTATAATGTGTGGATGATTTACTAAGGATGCAGAAAAAGGGACATCTATGCAAAATACGTGCCGAGATACTGTGCTTGGACCCATGAAAATTTCCTCTGCCGTTAAAGAACAATCAGCAACCCACTTTAATCGGTATGGAAAATCCGATATCTCTACACAAATGCTCAAAGCGGCATGCGTATCGAGCATATGAGTACTGCAGATGGATATTTTCCGCACTTCAACCGTCCAGTGGCAAGAACTCGATGAGAAATCCCAGTACTACTAGCTCGTTCTTCGCCCCGAACAGTTTAAAAAGGGATCACGATCGCTTTCTTAGATTTAGAGATCCCTATTCGTTATTCGTCAATTCTTTCTCGGTTGGTTTGGTGGAATTATTGTCGATGTTGGCATTGGCCTCCCTCCACAAGCTCTTGCCTAACTTGCTTAGCAGAAATCTGCTCTGCATATCAGCAGCCATCACAAATCCCCCATAAAGTCTCTTTGGACAATCCCTAAAATGGCTGCTCTCTTCATGTGCCTCTCTCTCTCTCTCTCTCTCTCTCTCTCTAACAAGTGTCCAATTCCTACATCATCTGAAATCTGCACATGCTACATAAGAATATGAAGCGATTTCCTCATGTTAATATCACACTTCACTGTCACACACCCCAGCCAAAAAAGAGAGAGAGAGAGAGAGAAGAGGATTGCACTATTGGTTTGTTGGGCAAAATTGCATGTGATGTTTAAAGGCATTTGCGTTGCCAGAAAAAGAAGGTGGTAGCTGATGAAAGGAAAGAACTTAAAGTAGAGTCGACCAAGGTGTGTCTGTTACATGTTATGGAGCTGAAGTGGAATTCAAGATATGTCCAAACCCCAAGTGCCTTGAAGATCACGTATCAAAGGCTTCATGCAAAGATATTTTACACCCACCTCATTGTTCGAGAAGGTCTATTTCCCTTTTTTTTTTTTAAACCCAATTTTAGGTTTAGTCCAAATTTTATCCTGAACTTTTTTTTTTTTGTCTTAAATAAATTCCAAACTTTATGTCCACTCTAAATTTGCCTCAAACTTTTCTTTATCTAAAAGAAAAAAAAAACCTCCCAACTTTAGATTCAATCCTAAATCTATCCCGAACTCTTTCTTTGTCTAAAAGGAGAATTATCGATTTTTAGTCTAGTCCTAGATCTGCCCCATTGGCCCTCTATGCAAAAATCGCCGATTTAGTCGTCCCTAATTTTGATATTCGAAAACGATTCCATTTTGGAGATAATTTTCCTTTTCGCCCGCTAATGATGATCTCGTTATCGATGTGAAAATGTCAAGTTAGGATCGGAACATGCGAGTAGATCAAACGTTGGTGATTTTTTAAGACAAAACAAAATAAGGGACAGATTCGGGACCGGACCTAAAGTTTTGGGGGGTTTTTCACAAGACGAAGTAAAGTTTGGGGCAAATATTAGGGTTGGACCTAAAACTTATGGTTTTTTCCGAGACCATAAAAAAACGAAAAAAAAAAGGTCCGGAACGAAATTGGGACTTGACCTAAAAAGTTGGAAGTTTTTAGGGTATTAGCCCTGTTTGAGAATGGATTAGTTTCGTGCATTATACACATTAATATGCTAGCTACGATACCAAGTTGTTATTACGGCCCACTAAAACTTTCTCCCGTGGGAGCAACTTGGATCCTAATCAAGAATCGAATTCCCTTCTTTCTACTAAACTAGAATATAATGTCAATCAGGAAGCAAAAAGCATGATTACTCACTCCAAGCAAAGAGGCTTCAGAAAGGGCAAAAAAAAAAAAAATTGACACCACTTTAGTAATTTTTTCTAATTCCTCGTTATCAAAGCTCGGAAATGTCCGAAAATTGAACTTCATTGATGTCGATTTGACATGATGCTTGGAGTGATGTTTACATGTGATTCGAAAGGGGGATACCCAACAGTCTCGTCGCTACAAAGGCCAAGGTGTCGACTGTCGAGTCATCTGAAAGGGAAGTTGACCTTTCCTAGATCGACAAGTGTGCGAAGGAAATGTCAATTTTTCCCTCCCAAAGCTTTTTTTACCGAAAGGCCGAGAGCATCTTCTTTCAATTCGAGGAAGGACAACTGAGGTTCCTCCGGGATAAGACTGCCAATTTTGGCAATTTGCCGTTCGCGGTGTATTGCGATGGCTCACCGCTCTCCTCTTAGCACGCTTACCCAATTTTCATTAGCCCCAAAAAAGAATTTCATATTTTTATGTTTAAGGTCCGGTTTATTTCCCGAAATTTTGTTTAAATTTTTCGACATTTGGTTCATTAAAAATAAGCTAATCTAAAAAAATTTATTTTCCTCCAATGAAAAATCCCCTTCGAAAAGTGAAGAAAAATGTTTTCTTCTTTTTTAGGAGAAGAAAACATTTTCCTCATCTTTCTTTTCCCCTCTCTTTCGCATATTCTTTCTTTCCAATTATTTTTTTACTTTCTTTTTCGTTTTTATTTATTTTTTCAAAATTCCAAAAAAAAAATTATTAACTTTTCTCATTTTCTTTTTCTTTTTTTTTTCCTTTTCCCTTCTTCTCCTTTGGCCGGTGGCCGACTACGGCCAAAGCCGGCTGATCGGCCACGAGTGTGGCCCGGCCAGGTGTCTCCGGCCTTGAGCAAGGCCGAGCGAGCCCTCACGGCCCCTCGATCGAGGCCAAGCCTCGTCGGCCCGTGGCAAGGCTCGAGCTTGCCCGCGGGCGATCACCGACCGTCCTTATGGCCTAGGACCGGCAGAAAATGGTAATAGAAAAAAAAATAAAAAAGAAAAGAGGAATAAGGAAAAAGAAAAGGATAAATAATTAAAACATTAACAATTGAATTTTTTAAATAAAAAAAGAAAAGCGAAAAGTTATTGAATGGAGTGCATGGAGGAAAATTTAATCTAATTTTTCATATCAAACAATGGCAAATATTTTTTGCGTCTTTTTTCATATTTCAACCAAACATAGGAAAATATAGTCATTTTCTTGGAAATTGACCACCCATAAAATATTTTCTAGAAACAACTCATTTTTCGCGAAACAAACGAAGCCAAAATTACTTGTTCTTATGTGAATTTCCTATTTTGGAAGAAGAGCATTTGTTGCTTGCCCCCTATTTTTGGAGGGAAAACCCTGAGCTAGAGGCCCATCTTGATGATCTTTTGGGCCACCGCAGGGTGGGCCGCTGAATAAATTAATATTGGGCCTCCATGTTGCAGAAGAATTGGGCTTGGGCTTGGGATTGCTCTTGGCTATACAAGCGTAGAGACAGATTGCTTCCTCTTTGATGTGGAAACTTTATGAACTGGGGTACATCATGAGCACATGCCATCCTGTCTGAGACATAAGTATGAACCCAAAACAAAAGTACAAGATAAATCTGACCCAATACATATAAGAAGATGCTTAGCAGGAACTCAAAGCTTTGGAACTCCATTATTTTGTACTTCTTTAGCATAAATCCCTTCCCAATCCCAGCTAGGAAATTTAGCAGTTCAGTGCCTTTAGTTGATTAGTAGAGTGGTTCCTCCCAAAGTTCAGGGAACTCCATGAACATCTCCTCCTTCTGGCTCAAAATGGATTCCACGAACGAACCATCCGAGGATTGAATTGATGACCCTTTAAGGCCATTGCTCGTGCCCCTCTTATGGGAACCTCCTGTCCCGTTGCTTTCCTCTCTGGCCTCCCGATCGATCTCGCCATCCTGTTGTCTCATCCTGACACCTTCGTTTGAAAGTTCAGCTGGCAAGGCCGCATCTTCAATAAGGAAATCGCTCCAACTGAAGAAGCTCTGCGGGGCTGCGGACGCAGTGGTGGAAGAGGAAGAAGTGGGAGGTGAGGACGAGGTATCCGAAGGCATGAATGTCCTTTCGCCATGTACGGAGCAAGTCGAGGCTTCTGTGACCAACTTTATGGCTTGAAGCTGGGCAAGAAGATCTAGGGAGTGATTGTCTTGGGCAGTGTCTGCTTCAGCTCTGCTTGTTGCTTTTGGTTGCATTTGGCGGGTGTTTAGGTCCGAAAACGCTTGGGGTTGATCCGTGGACCCGATTTGGCTTTCTCTCGAGGTGCCACCAATGTTTCCGTAGTCTCTCAGGACTTGAGAGAAGGGCTTGTGTGTGACCGGGTCGATCCCCATCTCTTTCAGCTTCTTCCGGAGCTTAGTATTCCAATGGTTCTTCACATCATTGTCAGTCCTCCCTGGAAGTTGCTGGGCGATGATGGACCACCTACAGCCAAAACCATTGTGTGTATACATGTATGTATATGTGAAGTAGAAACAATCTTACTGCTTTCAAATCATTCTCAAGTAAACTTTATCTTATTAAATCATCTATAAATCGAGTCGGTTGGCAAATAGTTTGGAACATTTTCAATTAGGAGTTAAAAAGATTGATGAGAATTTCGCAAAGTGCAGATGTTCCAATTCTCGGCGATGCACCTGCTGCCTATGATTACATGGAGCCTGATTATGAGCTCCTCTTCCTGTGGTGTGAAGATCTCATGCTTCGAATCTGGTTGACGGTAACTGCTCCATCTGGGCTTGCAACTTTTCCCACATCTTCGAAGACCTGCACAGTTTAGTCAGGCACAGCAATCGGACATTGCGCTGATGTGTGGAAAGCGGCCTCCCAGTTGGGTCCGCAATTTCATAGATCCAACTTTTTGATCAGCGTCACGAAACACTATGCCGACAACGTTACCTGGTCTTCTCGGGGCAAGGCTCCAATTTCCGTTCCCTTGAACTATCGTCCTAGGGTCTTCTTCAGTGGCCCAAGGACCCCGCCCATTGTTCGTCTTGTCGGCGCAAGGGGGTCTCATCTGCTAGATCCAGAAAACATATGCTGATGACGAAAAGGGGAGGAGAAAGCAGAATGAAAATGACAAACAGTATCATGAAATCATCAATAGACAAGGAACAGAGAGGATGTTGATGCAAGCTACAAATCTTCTTTTTGCCCTTTCAGAGGAAGTTTGGCCTGTGATTAAGAGTAGAGGAGGGGGCACGAAAAGTGTGAGTGTGGCCTTCTTCTCTTGCTTGTGCTGGTGCATGGTTTTTCCAAGAAAGATTGGATCAGGTTCGAAGCGGATGGAATGTCTCAGTCTGTAGTTGAACATTAGATTGGATTTAAGTGTCCTTGTCGCCCAAAGCAAGTGACTTTCTTTCGAGTTAAACTGCCGATGAATCACAATTTTGATGACAGCAACTATTTTAGACAAGAATAGTTTAACTAATTGGAGACGCCGAAGAAATGCTTATTGCGCTCCCGGCCGGTGGACTCGATCACAAGTTACATCTACCTTACTTCGCATCATGCGTGATCTTGCTGATATCCCTCTGAATCCGACATGGTAAGCCGCAGTTGAACAGTCAACTACCAGACCAGGAGTCAATTCTCGTGCAGAAAGAAAGAAACAGGGGGAGCGCATGAACAAGTGTAAAGCATCAGCACATCCTTGGGGCGACCCGAATGCTTAAACAAGAGGATCAAACACACGCACACACACAAAAAGAGCCTGTCTATTGATTTGCCCGGTTAAAGAAATGACAGGAAGTACAATTGCTTTTGCGGCTCTCAAGTCATCCAGGTGGGTGGGGCAGTGCTCTTAAAAGAGAATAAAGCCCACGAGTTCTCGAGCATTACGAGGTCTCCCCTCAATTCCAAACATTATTTTTGTACAAACGCTTGAAACCATCAAGTTGTCCAGGCAATAGAACAGTCGGGATCTTGCATTTCAAGAAGCGTGGAGATTGACGTTGAATTCCTTCTTCTTGGTATCATAATCGGTTGCAGAGCGAGCTAGGCACGACCTCTTGCGAATTCTCACAAATATCCAATAGCGGCGAATCGAAATGCTCGAGTTTTCACATGAAACATGCTTCAATAGGGCGATTACCGCGTCATTTAACTAATCAATTCTTCTCAGGATTTCCAGCATTATTATTCCAGCGCTCTTTTTGCTCACGGATCAAGAAGAGGTGTGCGGGCCTGCGCCAACTGACAGATTGCGGACGAGATCGAAGCTTAGCTTCGCGATGAGAGCATAATTACAAAGTGGATTTAGAGATGTGATCAAAAAGAACCAATGTCATTTTTTTCATAATGCTCGTTCCTTGTTGGCATGCAGAATTCGCACGGCAATCGGCATGTGGGAACACAGCTAATCCGTGCCCTTCGTGCTCCTCCTTTGGAATTAATGGAAAATTCTCGGACATTTCCGGACCATGCGACAGGTATGTCCAACCAAAACTTCAATTCTCCTGGCCCCATGCTCCATCCCAACTCGAGACATTTCCAATTATCATAATCATCATCATTATTTTATTAATACAAATTAAGTTTATGGTGGGTCCCTATGATTCGATTAAATTATTGACCTTGGAGATCGGTTAACTGACTAATGGTGGGTCCCCGATATTCTGGTGGAGATGCTACGGCTGTCCTACGTCTGTTGTTCTTCGATGGGTCCCACGGATTTAAAGGGCATTTTCTTTTTTTTTTTTTTTTCTTTTGGATCTGTGGCTTGAGAAAATTATTATAATCAATTTCCCTTTGTCATACCGAAAATAGATCACCTGACATTACCAATTCAATATTAAGGATGACGTTGATCAAATTGAACCGTTCAAATCAAAATGAATAGCTCAATTTGATCCATTTCACCTCTTCAAAAGGGGAGAAAAGTTTTAGGCGGGAATTTTTAAAAATTTTGAAGAGGTGACATGAATCAAATTAACCCTTTCATTTTGATTTGGACGGCCTAATTTGATCAATCGCCACCCTTAACATTGGCAATGTTAGGGGATTCGGATCCCGCAATACCGATTTTACGAATTTTACCGCCACCCATGTAAAGTAGTACCTCGTAAAATTTACATGATGCTCGAGGGGGTCATTTGGATGTTTCGGACTATATCACGTCGCAGACCGTTGCTCTGATACAAGCTAAAGGAATTTTAGACCGGAACCCGAATTTCGCAAGAAGGCCGTCCTCTAAATTTTTTCCAAACTCCGGCCTAACAATGTGGGAACAGGTCAAATTGTTTTCGCATTGGAGAAGGTCGCTCGAACTCCTCTATGTATCGAACCGTGGACGGTGGCAAAGTCAAATGGAAATAGACGTTGAATGTTTGACCCACCCCCCGAAAACAAAACAGAAAAAAAATGAAAAGAAAAGAAAAGGAAGAGGAATTAGACACGGACGCATGATTGAATGAATGATCGAGATTGGAATTGAAAATTGCAATGTGTGACAGTTTGCCATCTATAATGGAGCCGATTTTACATAATGTAGTGATAAAACAATTCCCCTAATTAGCGCGTGGAACGTTTTAATGGACCTTCTCAAGACTTTTTATTTCAATTCCCACCTATTAAATACTATTCAAAAGTTTGACCATATATATATATAAAAAAATATATATATATATATTCAAAATAAAAGCCGATTCCATTGAATATCATTTCCCACCATCGATTTGTAATTCCGTTGTTGACTTGTTTTCCGAATTTTTGTCCTGGATTTCATACGTTTCTCCTCCAAATTTCCGTGCTTGGCTTGTCTATTCTCTCGCTCTCTCCAATAACTCATTTGAGATATTATCCGTTTTGACTTGTTTCATACTGAGCGTCGCTATTTTTATGAAAAAACTACGCTTGACTTTGGAGTTTTAAAGCTAAACACTATCGTCACATCAAAAGGCGCCTCCGTTAGTTACTTTCGGTGTTCACATATACATCCCAGGATGTGCTTTCCCCAATGTTCGCCGTGCAATTCAATTCATTTCTACCTCTTTTAGCCATTTTGAGAGCCTATCAAGAGCCATTCTTTATCCAAACCCTAGATCCTGAAGATCACACCCCGAGCATGGTCTAAGATCATGATCTTGATGGTGCCATTTCACTGATTCATATCTTAAGTGTGACATGTCTAAATTAATTCGCTCAAAGTATTTTTCGCTATAACTCGTTTCATACCAAACGGCACGATTTTGTGAAGAAAAAAAAATAATACGCTTAATTTTGAAATTTCAAAGCTAAACATGATCGTTATGTCAAAATACGGATCCGTGATTTAAGACGAGATGACTTTGAAAGTTCATTAAAGAGACGAGGAACCGACAATGCGCAACACGTGTCTTCATGGTGTCGCACGGAGGGGACGCCTATCGATCGTGCATCCGCAAATGGAAAGCCCCTGAAATCTCGCACGATCGTGCTCCTCTTCTTCGGTGAATCTATGGACTTTCGACCCACGCATGCTGAAATTCTGTAGGATGCTGGTCTTTGTCTGGGGGAAGTATCTCGCTTCCTTCCTGAATTCAACTGAAAAGAGACGTCAGACCGAACGCCCTAACTTTATCTCCCTTCCTTTGTGACGTTAAACACGCAAATTGATTGAATGATTCAACGTTTCATTTGAGTGGCGAGAGCGTGTACATTTAAACGGAAAGATTTATCAGAATAATATTAAGTTTATGTCAATTTAATCCAGTCTTAATTTTTTTTTAGCCAATTGAGTCATAAATCTTTTCAGATTTGTATCAATTCACCATTTAATCAATTATGGTTGGAAATTGCCGACCGCGCAACGGCCACCGGCATAGATAATTTTTTTTTTTACGAATTATTTACTTATTTTCTTCTTCTTTCTTGTTCTTTATTTTCTTCCTTTTTTCTCCAATCGCCGCCGGATCCGGGGACCCCCCGAGGCGAGTGCCGGCGAGGTCGATCTCCCCGTCGATGGTACAAATATAAAAGATTTAGGGCTTAACCGGCACAAAAAGAAAAAATTTTATGATTGAATTGACACAATTATAATAGATTTAAGACTTTTTTTCCTTGTAATTTTTCCATATGTATTTAAACCATAGCTTTCTCTTTGTGGAACAGCTTCGGGGGGGTTCAATGTCATTCTGTAAACCGAAAATTTTATGTGCATGTCATGCATTAGTCAAGTCCACAAGATACGATAAAAAAAGAAAGAAGAAGTTGAAGGCAAAAAGCAATTGCAATGTGCCAAAAGACCGGCCACGTGGACTTGTTCTAGGGCATGCATGGCATGGGAGCGGGAGGAGCTAGTTTCGTGCTGGAGTTTTAATGCAACTTAGTAGTTTGCTCCCGTTTCGAAACCGGCCTCATCTCATCTCGCGTCCTCTCACTCTGATGTGAACTCTTAACTTTGACTAAGCGTTTGCAACAATTACCTTTCATTTTGTTGCAATTCTTGAATTTTTTTACATGAGAACGATATTAGTGAATACGAAAAATGGATGAGAAGCTGCACCCCGCGAAAGCAAAAAAGCCGATGGGATAATAATAGACCTATATGTTAAAAGTACTCCCAATTTTCAAATTCATAGCACGAAGGAATTGTGGCGGGGTTTCTTAGTAAACCACTTTGTTGAAAATTGGAAATTTTGTACATGTAAGGTACGAGCAATTTATCCGGGTCTAGCAATTTCAGTGTGCACTTTTGAATGAAGCCCTTCTTTCAATTAAACATGGAAAATTCATAATTGGAAATCTTGACCCAAAAGAAGATGAAAAATTTAATCCTGAAGGTAAGGCATTTCCGGATTATTATTTATAGTATGTCATCACCAAATTTTATTGAGAGCCCAAACACAAAATGAAGAGAGTAAAGAAAAACTGACCAATTCTTTAAATAGGCCGTGACCACATAAAGGAAGAGATAATAAAGTGGCTGGGACCCAACTTAATTTTTACCAAGAACAACACCCTAATTAAGACCGCAGTAATTGCACCACCATATGTGATTCTCGAGTTAAGCGCACGGAATGAAGTAATGAATTTGTTTTTACTTTTTCCAGTGGAAGCAAAAAAAAAAAAACTATATAAATAAAAAAATAAAATTACGTAGTCGAACAAATTTCGACTTCAAAAGTTACGCCACCGAAAGCGATTTCGCTCTGTAAGACACTTATGAAGGAAGAGAGTTGTCATGCACGCCCCTTCAAAATACGATAAATTATTCTGAATGGGCCGCGAAAAAGAAGAAATTCTTAAAATATTTAATGATATTTCGCACCATTTTTTTTTTAACTTTACGATAAATAATTATCTTTTTTTTGTGTGTGTGTGTGTGTTGAGTTGAATTAAATTTAGCTCCGACCGTTTCAAAAGGGTCCCATTATTATATTTGTAGTTATTATATGGGATTTGAAATTTAAAAAAGGGAAATATTCTCTGTTACCAGAAAGAAAAGCTCCACACGGCCGACGGTATCACTCTCTCTCTCCGCCCCTCTCTCTCTCTCTCCCTCTCTCTCTCCCCTTCTCTTTACCTTGCGCGTTCAGGTTCCGCCTGCGTCGATGACCTAACTCTCTCTCTCTCTCTCTCCTCTCTCTCTCGCGCTCTGAGTTTCGTCTATTTCAGAGCTTGAGAGTTAGGGTTTCCTCGATCATCCCCCAGAACATCGAACCCCACCACCCTCTCTTTTCGCTTTGGAAGAGGGCCTTTGAAATCCCGTAGTCTGGTGTTAAACATCCCTTCTTTGATCGATGAAGAAAGCCAAATCGGACAAATTAGACATGGTCTTGGCGCTAACGAGGCAAAGATCCCTCCAAGTCTTGATCTGCGTTGGCTTTCTGTACGTAGTTCTAGTAACTGTAGAAATCCCCTTCGTTTTCATATCCGGGTTCAATTCGCTCTCCCAAGAGACCCTCTCTCGCCCCCAGGCCCAACTCCAAACCGGACGCGACTTGCAAGAGAAAGACGCCCCGACTCGGCCTCACATCACCGTTTCTCAGAACTTCCGACGAGTTGGCCCCAAGTCGGCTCGCCGAGCCCGGGAACATCGTCTCGGGCTTGAACTTCGAGAAGACGTGGAGGACCGGCGTTACCGGCGGGTTCTCGGAGCTTGACAAGTCGGCAAAGGTCGCTTGGGACGTGGGTCGCAAGTTTTGGGATGAATTGCAATCTGGGAAGGTGAATATCATCAGCCAAAAGCCTGAGAATGGGTCGGAATCGTGCCCGCATTCGGTGTCTCTATCTGGGTCGGAATTCTTGAACCGGAAGAGGTTGATGGTGTTGCCGTGCGGGCTCACGCTGGGGTCGCACATAACGGTTGTCGGGAAACCTAGGTCGGCGCATGCGGACCACGATCCGAAGATAGCTCTTTTGAAGGAAGGAGACGAGACGGTGATGGTCTCGCAGTTTCACATGGAGTTGCAGGGGTTGAGGATTGTGGAGGGCGAGGACCCGCCCCGGATTTTGCATTTGAATCCCAGGTTGAAGGGTGATTGGAGCGGGAAGCCGGTGATCGAGCAGAACACTTGCTATAGGATGCAATGGGGGACGGCGCAGCGGTGCGAAGGGTGGAAATCTAAGGCTGATGAAGAGACTGGTGAGTTTTCTGATTTGGGTGATCCTTGTGAAAAGAATGATTTGTTACCCATGTTTCTATAATTGCTGATGAGACAGATAAAAAGAATTAAAGGTTATTCTGGAAAGAAATAGGGACTTCAATAGCAAGTGTTCTTATTACGAGAAAAAATATGAATTCCAATCGTTGATGAAGAGAATGGAGAGTTCTTTCTCTCAGTTTCTCACTTGTGTGGGTGGTCACAGTAAAAATAGGGATCCTTTTCAGTTGTTCACGATCTTGAGATAATGAAGGTGATCTTGAAAAATAGGGACTTCATGCGATCCGTAGGGTGTCATTGTGTTATTTTAGTTTGGGTGTAGTTTAGAGAACTTATTACTGGTAGAAAATATGTTTAGCGCCTGAATTTTGCCTGCATAAGCTTCAGATTGTGCTGATTATGATTTGAAAAAAAAAAGAATTGCCTGGGTTGCATTGGCATACTTCAAGAGATATTTGATTGGTTTGTTGGGCGCTTCATTGCAGTTGACGGCCAGCTGAAGTGTGAGAAGTGGATCCGTGATGATGATGATCGCTCTGAGGAGTCTAAGACGTCATGGTGGTTGAACCGACTCATAGGACGGACAAAGAAGGTGTCTGTTGATTGGCCATATCCATTTGCTGAAGGCAAGCTCTTCGTTCTAACTCTTAGTGCTGGATTGGAGGGTTATCATATTAGTGTCGATGGAAGGCACATCACATCCTTTCCTTATCGCACTGTGAGTAACTATATCTGTCATCACAACCCCATTGTGAAGGTTCCTTATCTTGCCCTGTTGGTTTATGTTTTCTATAATTTCAACAGGGTTTTGCTCTTGAAGATGCGACTGGCCTAACTTTAAATGGTGATATCGATGTGCATTCCCTATTCGCCGCTTCTCTACCAACTTTACATCCTAATTATGCTCCACAGAGACATCTTGAGATGTCAAGAAAATGGCAAGCCCCGGCTTTTCCCAAAACTCCTGTAGAAATGTTCGTCGGCATCCTTTCAGCAGGTAACCATTTCGCAGAGCGAATGGCTGTGAGGAAGTCCTGGATGCAGCATAAGCTTATCAAATCTTCAAATGTGGTAGCTCGCTTTTTCGTAGCATTGGTAAGAGGAGACACCTAGAGTTGGTCGTATGTGTTGTTTATTCCCGAGAGGTCATAGTAATGTTTTCACTTCATGTATGGACAGCATCCTCGGAAGGAAGTGAATGCGGAATTGAAGAAAGAGGCAGAGTTTTTTGGTGACATTGTCATTGTCCCTTACATGGATAATTATGACCTCGTTGTACTCAAAACAGTGGCCATCTGCGAATATGGGGTGAGTGGACGATTTTTCTACAACAGAAAAACCAATATTCTTTTTCTCAGAGGTGACTTACTTGTGAGTCTTTCTTGAATTGGCTGTTTTCAGGTTCGCAAAATGTCAGCCAAGTATGTGATGAAATGTGATGATGATACATTTGTGAGGTTGGATGCTGTTATGGATGAAGTCAAGAAGGTACCTGAAGGAAAGAGCTTGTATATTGGGAACATCAACTACTACCATAAGCCCCTTCGATACGGCAAATGGGCAGTCACATTTGAGGTACGGAGTGCGCCATGGTTTGGTTATGTCGTCATTAGGCTGTTTGGGTTGATCTTCTTCCGATGCCTTTCTACAAACCTGATTGTCTCTCAAAAAACATGTGAAGAGCTCCTTTAAAAGTGAAAGCAGTTTGATTCTAGGATTTTATCTGATTCTAGGATTTTTCTCCTTAAATATTCAAGGGAAGGCGGAATCTTCTCTCTTTGTTACACTCTTCAATTCCCCTTCTCATTTTCGACTCCAAAAAAAACAAAAAAACTCCCCTTCTCTGGTTGTCTGGTGATTGAGTGGTTTGGCTTGAAAACTCTATGAGCTTTTGGTTATATTGCTGCACAATATTGCATAGGTGTAAGATGTGGTTACTTTGCAACTCAACCCTTTTACATCCAGATTGACTAGACCCCTTCCAATTTGATGTTTCTAGCTTCCACTATTTACTTTTTCTTACAGCCAGAGTAATGCCTTAGTTTCCTGCAAAGCACTGTGCCCTTATCATCCACCTTTTTGTAACCTTTCTTGCTTACTAGAATTTTTTGATATATATCCAACCCTCTGTATTACCTCAACTAGTTTGGGATAAAGGTGTTGATGTTGATGTTGATATCCAACCCTCTGTATCGTGTGTGGTCGTTGTAGAGGCATAATTGAAAAGCACATGACAAGTTACATCTAAGCAATTAATGATGCTGTTGAGGAGTATATCTAATTTTTAGAAGAGATCAATACCTTGAGAAAGAACCAAAAGAAAGAGAGAATAACCTCTCTGGATCTTTAACAAGTTTATCTTTTTCCTTTTGCTGTTTTTCTTGTTCCATACTTGCCTGATTGGATGGAAGTGATTTTCCAGATTGATGAGACATACTTCCATTTTCCATGCCTCAGTGTTCTTACACCTCTTTACATTTCATTCCAGGAATGGCCTGAGGAAGAGTATCCGCCTTATGCAAACGGACCAGGCTATGTTTTGTCCTCTGACATTGGACACTTCATTGTGTCTGAGTTTGAGAGGCTTAGATTAAGGGTATACATATGAATAGACAATTATGATTTAGTTGTTGTGTTTGAGTTTATTTGATTGACTTATGGTGGCTGTATGATCCTCATGCAGCTTTTCAAGATGGAGGACGTGAGCGTGGGGATGTGGGTGGAGCAGTTCAACAGCACGAGACCCGTCGAGTACGTGCACAGCTACAAGTTCTGCCAATTCGGGTGCATAAAGGATTACTACACTGCACACTATCAGTCTCCGAGGCAGATGATCTGCATGTGGGACAAGCTGCAAGAACAAGGCCGGCCTTTGTGCTGCAATATGAGATGACAGGCTCTGTCGCGGAGGAGGAGAAACCATAGAAGAGAGGCAGACAAGTTTTGCAGGCATAGCCATGACGCATTGTATATACTCCGGACCATGGTACAGTGAGAGTCGGGTGTATCTAGGTTCTAGGATGCTCGAGGATTAATCTTCAATTCATTCATTATTTCACCACCCATCTGGTTTCCTCTTAAGTCTATCTATATAGGTTCTCCGATTTGCGAGCATTTTTTTGTCCCACGGTGCGTTGGTCGGGTTAGAGCCGGTACATGATCACGGGGATTGGCTGGTGCATTTGTCGTGCGGACGGCTCCTCTAGTTTCTTCGTTAGGATGGCAATTTGCTTTAGTCGCTGGAAATGTTACATGGCATCGGATCCTTGGTGAAAAGATTATCCCTTTTGCTTTTGCTTTTATCTTCTTCCTGTTTAGGAGTGTTCTGGAGATCCCTTCCTGCGTCAATTTTCAATTGACCGCGTCGTCGAGCGCTCAAGCAATAGCCGGCCTGCCCTTTTCGAGGAGTCGTTGAAAAGTAGCGAAACGCGGGGGTGTTGGGATTTAGACGGTCGTTGGACGAACGATTCAAAAAACTGGTGGGTGGGAGTCGGGGTGGGATGAGATGAGCAATTGTCATTCTCGTTCAGCGCCTTCCAACCAGACCACCGATCACCGACACGCATCCTTCTTCGGAGCAGCTTCTGTCGGGCCTCGATTCTCATACGATGTTTGGAAAATATTCCAGTCCTTAGACTTTTGTTTTTGGAGGAATGAATACCGTGTTTTGACTTAGCTCCCGATGTGATGGCCGTATGGTTTATTTCTTGAAACGAACTAGCGATTCTTCGGCCGCCATCACATAATAATAATAAAAAATGAGTTTACTGAAAGTCTTAAAATTTATCATTAAGGTATATTTAAATCTTAATAATTTCAAAAAGTACAATTAAATCTTAAAATTTATTATGAAAGTACAATCGAATCTGAAATTTTCGTATAAAGTGTAATAACAACAGCACAGCAGCAGGAGCCTAGTAGGTAAGTAGCAAATTCTGTCGGGGCTGCGTCTATGTTACTTTCTTTCCTTTTCTGGATTGGTGGATCCCATCTGCCTTGGCAAAACCCATGAAAATTGCTTAGCATTGTAACAGTATAGAGAAAATGACAAAAATGTGCTTGTAGAGGGGCCGGAGTGTCTCAAAGTGCATTTTCATTTTCTTAAAGCTCCCAACCATGATTGCCGGTTCTCAAGGTACCCCATGAATTTTAAGAAATTTGTGTCAATAGCCCTTCGAGTGAGATAATTACTTAAAAAAATTCTAAATTTATTGTAATTATATCAATTCAATTCTAAATCGTTTTTTTTTGTGTCAATTGAATCCTAAACCTTTTAGCTTTTGCACCAAAATTCCAATCCATCCAAAGAAATTTTGGTCGAAAAGCATAGTTGTAAATAATTTTTTATTTGTTATTTTCCTTTTTCCATTTTTTCTTTTATTTCTCTTGCAAGGACCGGCGAGTTTGACCTCGCCATTGCTTGGCAAGGTTGAGCATAGTCCTCGCTTTGGTCGATCTTTGAGGTCCGACGATCGGTAGAGGAAGAAGTTAAGCGGAAAAAAAAAAAACAAACAAAAGAAAATAAGGACGAAGAAACAAAATAATAAATAAACAAATAGTCAATTCATAAAATAAAATAAAAAAGTATTACTAAAATTGTCCATGTAGGCGTTTTCCATCCAAAAAGGCTTGATAGATTGAACTGACACAAAAAAAAAGTTTAGGACTCAATTAATAAAATAAAGATATTTAGAACCAAATTGACACAATTGCAATAATTTCAACTTTTTTGATAATTCTCCCCCTAAGTTCGTTGACGGCAAAAAGATTTTGCACATACTAGTCACGCGCATGTTTCTCAGGATTACTAGAAGCACCTTTGAGAGGGAGTTGGGCAGTAGTAAGGGTTTAGTATCCCTCGCCGATCTCATGCGAGCCAAGTCATTACCGCCGTAATCTTTCTAAGATTGAATCCGAACTTTCCACTCTATTTTGGAGATAACTAGTAAAAATGATGAATCTTCTTTCCTAAGGCCCCGTTCGTTTCACGGAAAACAACTTTAAAGAAAATATTTTTCAATTTTACGGCCTTTGGTTCATTTAAAATAAACTAATCGAGGAAACTATTCTCAACCTAACCTTCAAAATTGGGGAAAATGATTGCCTTTTATAAAAGATAGGAAATCATTTTTCCTCCACTTTCTTTCACTCTAGCCAAACACGTTCTCCTTCATGCACTCCCTTTAATTATTTTATTTTTATCTTCTATTATCTTTTTAAAAATTGAATTTTTAATTATCTTCCTTTTATTTTTTATATTTTTTTCCTTCTTCCTCGAAAAGCTCACCCAAGGCCGGTGGTCGATCGACCGGGCTGAGCAACGAGCTTGCTGAAGGCCGCCCGTGGCCTACGATCGGCCGAAGAAGAAGGAAAAAGAAAAATAAATAAAACAAAAAATAAAAGGAAAAAAATAATAAAAAATGAATTATTTTAAAAAGAAAAGAAAAAAAAAAAAAATAATTAAACGGAATATAAGGAGGAAAATCTAGATTTTCCGTGCCCAATGGCGAAAGTATTTTCGAGTTCATTTTCAAGTTTCAAATTAACATCGAAAAAATATGTCATTTTCCCGAAAAAATAACTTCCCGAAAAATATTTTTCAAGAAATATCATTTTTTCTTTTTTTCGCAAAACGAATGGAGCCTAAATTCGGTGAGCAGGCAGAGCACTCAAAAACGAGTATACCTACACGGCCATTTAGATTTGATCATCAAGCTCTTTCCTGACCCGCCGACTGCAACTTCATTGCACTTCAACTTGGCAATGGGTTGTTGCCGTTGGTCTTGTTGGAGGCCCAAAGCTGGAAAACGATTAACGGGGCCATACAGCATAGCCCGTGAACCCAACCGGCCCATGTAGATACTGCCAAGTCATTGCTAGTTGCTTGTGGCTAGACCGGTCAAAATGAGTTCGAAACCCATTTAATAACTCATAAGCATTTGAATGAATCGTAATGGATCATAACAAACTTAGCAGAGACCATCCTAATGGGTCTACAAAACGAAGTGGCCGAAATAAGTGGGTTGTAAATGGGTCCATTGAGAATCCATTTGCAACCCACTTAAGATAAACCTAATTAAAAGATCCCTATCCTTTCACTAACAGGTGGACTTAACCTATTTAAGCGATCTCTACCCTTTCGCTATCCGGTGGACTTAACTCATTTAAGAGACCCAACAATTAACCTGATTTTTATAAAATAAATTTGTAAGTTTCGAAGTTCTTTATGAATTTTTATTTTCTTTTTATTTTTTCCGACGAGGTTCGGGCGAGGATTGCTAGGCACAAGCAAGGGACAATCGACCCTTGAAGCCCTCGCTGGTCGCGGATGAGGGTCGTGGCCCTCGCCAAGTCCGGGCAAGGGTCGCGACCCTCGCCCTTGACCGGAGAGGGCTTCACGGTTCTTGCCGGAACTCGAAAAAAAGGAAAAAAGAAAATATAAAAAAGGGAAAGGGAAGAATGAGATTGGAAAAATAGAGTTGTCCAGTAGATTTGTATTACATTCAAGTGTTCTAATAATATTTTAAAAAATCATATGAAACGAGTTTTCTTAAATTGGAATAAATATGAAGATGTATTAGCAAATAAATATGAGTCGGGTCGGATATATGTTGGGTATGCATTGGATCGAGTGTGGGTCAAAAATATCGCATTAGGAATAAATTGGTCAATTTGAGTTGGATCATTTTTTAGCCGATCAAAACTCGACCTGACCCCCTACCAGATAGGGCTACTTGTGGCCCATTTGAAAGTGGACTCCCTGTTGAATATGTAATGTTGGGGTGGGTTCTGTTCCGGCTAACTTCTCATCACATCATCGTGAATTATCCAAGAACGAGAAACTTCGGCCTAACCTTCCCAATAAGCAAAGTCAGACCCGAATTCGTCCTTCGTTTTGCTGTGTTCCAACTCCTTCCCACATCTGACCAAAAGAACGAAAAAAAACTCCTTCCCACCACTCACGCACCGCCACGGGCCCGATCGCCATTTGTTCTACTGTGCACAATCATTTATGTGCCTCACATCTAGGGGTGAGCAAGATGGACAGCTCAGACCGGGAACCCTTGGACTAACGGGTTTGGTCCGATTCTTGAGGTCATCGATCCGTTTTCCAGCTCCTCAAACCGGAATACGTGTCTAGGTGGTCCGTTTCTCGATTCTAAAAGGGAACCGGACTGATGGACGGACCGTCCACTTGGACCGAATATTTTTTATTTTATAAACACGGCTTAATTCTGAAGTTCTAAAAAAAAAAAAACTAATATTCCAGAAGATGATGACTTTTTAGTAGGGGTGTTTGTGGGAGCCTATTTTAGTGCTTTATGGGGGCAATTGGTATGTATATAACATTTCATTTTGGTGTATGTGGTGTTCTCGAATGCCCAAACTGCCCTGTCAAACTCGGATTTCTTATTTTTGTTTCCTTTTACTTTTTATTCTAATTTTAACGGTTATATTGGACTACCCGAGAATCGGACCAGACATGTGGTCTAGTTGGTTAACAATTTTAGGGACATTCGATGCGGTCCACGATTTCTAAAATTGAGAACTAGTATGATGCGGATGATATTAGTAATGCGTTTCGGATCGATTGGACCCGCAAAATCCAATCGGAAGGTGAAATGGTATTACGACTAGAACCG
This sequence comes from Rhodamnia rubescens, assembly GCA_021437795.1. Classification (NCBI taxonomy): domain Eukaryota; kingdom Viridiplantae; phylum Streptophyta; class Magnoliopsida; order Myrtales; family Myrtaceae; genus Rhodamnia; species Rhodamnia rubescens. Next base: position 4,495,103 of record JAILYA010000005.1, on the reverse strand, counting down.
CGGATCGAGTCGGATCGAACTTAAATTCGATTGTTTGAAGCGAAACGACGCTTGGATCAATACTCACGCCTTTAGGCGTGATTAATGATGGGTTTTGGTGATTCGGGATCGTCTAGATGGAGATTTTTATTATTATTTTTGTATTTTTTTGGTTTTAATTTTATTTTAGTGGCATTTTCGTAATTTTTCATTTTTATGGTTAGGATTAGGATTAACACCCTATAAAAGGTGTTTATGACGTTTTTGGGAGTAGATTATTATTATTATTCACGGGGCTTTTCGAGATTTCCCTCTTAAGCAAGGATTTGCTTGTTATTTTCACTTAACGCCGTGTCACGGTACCACCGGTCTTGTCTACGGTTCTTTAGGGAACAGAACCAACCCAAATCATACTCACCCCTACTCACACTTGATTCAATGCGATACTATCCGGAAAAAGTTTATTAGAACATATCTTTCATCGAATTAATAAAACTGGATGATGATAGGTTGATTATCATAATTAGGGCGGAACCTAAAATGAAATATTACGAGTAAAGAAAATCCGATTAGCATTGATGATATCAAGTCAATGCACCACAAGACATTGAAGTGCTGCCGTTTCGAAACTTTGATTACGATACCGTTTTTGCATGATCTCCGTCCAATTAGTGGAGAACGTATTGTATGAGGGACTTATACGATAACATACCGATAACCAAGATTCATATTTCTAACATAACGAGTTGATCGTACAATACATTTTAAATAATATGAACAAGAGGTTAATTTTAGCTCATAATTGATTATGTAATGGTATCTTATAACACTTCTTTCTATGATAATCCGGTCTTATTTTGCCATTATTTAACTAGCGATGAGAATCTACGGGCAACTCTCATAATGCAACTTCGAAGAAATTGGCCTCCGGATAACGCTTGTGTCGGACTCAAAACTCCCCTCGGCCAAATTTACTCTTTCCCCTTTTCCTTGCGGCCGATATTCCGTGGTAATAACAAGTGGCAGATAAAGACAAACAATTTTTTAGAATCTTCGCTCGAGGTGTGCAACGGGTTAAAAACAATTTCGAAGACCTTTGTGTCACTAGCCCCATAAGTTTGCCGTGGGCGAAAAGATTGCACGTGCTAGTCCCCGTGCGTGTTTTCAAGGATTGCTAGGGGCATCTTTGAAAGGGAGTTGGGCCCCAGTGAAGGCTTAGCGTCCTCCGCTATCACCTAGTTCGGGCGAACCAAGCTGTTGCTACCGCAATCTTTCGAAGATTGAATTGGAACCGTCCACTCTATTTTGAAGATAATTAGTAATAATCACGAATCTTCTTCCCTAAATTAAGTCTAACCTTCGCATTAAGCATTCTCGTCGTTTTTTTTTTTTTGTTAAATTTTTTTTAAAGGTATTAAAGCATTTTCGAGACATTAAAAGTATATTTCACTATATCTATTTTGCCTCTTTTAACGAAGGTTGTGTCTTTTTTTGTTTTTTTGTGGGTTAAAATCGTGGGGGGTTGCGGGGGAGAATCTGGTGAGGAGACTTGAGGACAATCAAGGCCACACGCGAGCGACGTGACTTCTGAATTGTCCGGACTTTTGTCGTCTTTTGTCAGATTGAAAGTGACCACTGTCCGATCCGAACTCGTCCTCAACTCCTTCCCGCCACTCGTGCTCCGCCACGTGCTCGATCACCATTAGTTCTCCTGCGCATAATCATCACAGTGCCTCACACTTGATTCGAGGCGATACTGTCGGGGACATTGTTCATTGTTGCCAATACCGTAATATTCGTCGTATCTTTGACCGAATTTTGGAAAACGACATCAAATAATGACGTAATCCCGTTTCCTCGAATAAAGATTTAAAATAGACATATATATTTCATATAAAAATTTAAAATATCTTTATTTTTTAAATAAAATGTTGAAGTGAATCTTATTTCAAATAAATACCTAACACCGCCGCCTAAATATTTTAACCGATTAAGGGCATTTTCGTCCAAAAATAATTTTAATTCTATTTTTTTTTTTCATTTTTCTTTGTGATGTCTCTAACGAGGGTCAAGTGACCCTCGCTCAAATCTGGAGAGCCCAACTCCCCACTTATGACTTTCGACGGCGGCCCTCGCTAAATTAGAGGATGCCGACCGCTGCGGCCGCGGGCTATGGCGAGACGGACATTTGCTCAGGCGAGGTCGGCCTCGCCCAAGGCGGCCCGTGACTAGCGAGGCTCGCTCATCGCTAGATCGAGTGAGGACGATGTGACATCCCGAAATTTTCCACATTATAAATAGTTAGATAATAAAACAATTTCTCTTGACTTGTTCTTTAAAAAACTTATATAGGAAGCTATCTCGTAGCTTCTCAAGAAGGCCATCCAGTGAATTCTCGAGAAAGCTATTCTGAAGCTTTTTAAGGTAGCTATTATTTGACTTATTTAAGAAGCTTTCCCCAAACTTCCTATTAGAAAACGTGACACAATAATATTTCTTGAATTAATATATAAATCAATGTCAAGTCAATTAAGAACATATAAGTCAATTGCAAATATAATTAGAAATATTATGAGTGACGGAAATCCAATTATGACTAATGATATCACGTTAATGCACCACAAGTCATTAAAGTGCCACCTTTTCGAGAAACTTTGCTTACGATACTATTTTTCCATGATCTCCGTTCAATTAGTATAGAAAGCATTGTAAGGGGGACTCATACACTAACAGACCGTGAATAGCCAAAATCCATATTTCCAACAACGCGTAATGCATTCTAAGTAATGTGTACAAAAAGTTAATTTCAGCTCATAATTGAATTTATAATGATCTCTTATAACACGCTTTCGTATGGTAATCCAATCTTCTTTTGCCATTATTTAACCAACGATGAGAATCCACGTGTAACTCTCGAAATGAAATGCAACTTCTCCCGCGAACCACTCGTGTCGGGCTGCGACTTCCCTCGGTCAAATTTACTTTCTTTTTTTGCCCCTTTTTCTCCGGCGATATCCCGTGGTAATAATGGACGTAAAAACACGTCGGACACAAAGGCGAAAATTTTTCGCGGGATCTTCGCTCGAGGCGACAACAGATGAAAAAGAAGTCCGTAACAACTCCATTTCAAAAATCACCTAAGAAAACATACTAAGCACCCAACATTGGGAGGGCTTTGCTCATGATACCAAGGGAGGAGAAAGAAAAAGCAAAGGTAATGAATCTTACGTTTGGAGTAGACCCAATTCAAACAAGAACAAAAATGTAATATGATAAATCCCCAATTGTTCCCTTTCCCCTTTTTATTATTATTAAATTGACATTGCTGATTCCCACAAAGTTTGTTTCTTTACCGGAAGAAAAAGGAAAGCGCACACGAGGAGATCCACACGTATCTTGTCCGGGTCATCTCATTACTATAAAATTTTAGATTAATAATGTTGAATTATTCCTTTGATGATGTGGATCTCCAACTCCACCCCAAGCGAATTAAAAAAAATAAAAAAATAAAACCAAGTATCCCACTAATCTCATATAATAATGCAAAATTATTATTTTTTTCCCTGCGGGTATCCGAATATTATTACGAATTATGGTTCAATTTATATGTACAAGCAGTGTAGCAAAATACTTCGGGGAAATCGCTTTTGAAGTTTGTAATCGCGGCGGAGAAAATTATGCGAAAAAGGAAAGAAATGGCTTATGAAGTAGTTGCCTTTAGTAAAATTTACAAGCAGTATCAATAATATCAGCAATGGCAAAAAGGAAGAGGGCACAAAAAAAAAAGAAAGAAAAGAAAAGAGAAAGTAGTAGCACAATAATATCTGTAATTATCGCAAAAATCCATGTCTTCTCAATTGATGCAATGGTGATAAATAGTATACCGGGGGGCCTTTTCCTCATTGTCCACCTACTCCCTCTAGTCTCTCGAATCTAGTCTCCTTTCTTTTTTCCTTCCCTAACTTTACACAGGTGAAAGTGAGACACACCATGAAAAGCCACCTTCTTCTTCTTTCCTAGAGAGAGAAATTCCAAAAGAGATTGAAGTCCCATGGCCACTGCTCCCATGCCCAACCTCACCCAAGAGAACGAAAACCAGACCGACCCACAAGACCCATCATCCCTCGGGAGGAGCAGCAGGCACAGAGGGAGGCTGCTGAGGCCGACGGCGACCATGAGGATGTTGATGTCGATGATCATGCCGCCGATGATGATGGAAATGTGGGCGACCATGGGCTCGGCCCTCGCCAGCTTCATGTTCATCTGGGCCATGATCCGGCAGTACTGCCCCTACGAGCTCCGCCGCTACTTCGAGAAGTACACCGGCCGGCTCTCCTCCTGCTTCTACCCCTACATCAAGATCTCCATCCACGAGTACAGCAGCGACCGGCTCCGGCGGAGCGAGGTCTACGTGGCCGTGGAGGCCTACCTGAGCAAGAACACCTCCAAGAACGCCAAGCGGCTCAAGGCCGAGATGGGCAGGGACAACACCAACCTGGTCCTGACCATGGAGGAGTCCGAGAGGGTCACCGACGAGTACATGGGGGTCAAGGTCTGGTGGGCCTCCAGCAAGATGATGTCGCCGCCGCCGCCGCGGTCCATGACTTACTATCCGGAGCAGGAGAGGAGGTCTTACCGGCTGACATTCCACAAGAAGCATAGGGAGCTCATCGCCGAGTCCTACCTGAAGCACGTGATCAGAGAAGGGAAGGAGATAAGATCAAGAAACAGGCAGAGGAAGCTGTTCACGAACTCGCCGGGTTTCAGATGGCTGTCCATGAAGTCCACAATGTGGAGCCACATCGCTTTCGAGCACCCGGCCACGTTCGACACCATGGCCATGGAGCCCCACAAGAAGAGGGAGATCATGGAGGACTTGGTGACTTTCAGCAAAAGCAAGGATTTTTATGCCAGGATTGGGAAGGCTTGGAAGAGGGGTTACCTCCTGTATGGGCCTCCCGGCACGGGCAAGTCCACCATGATTGCCGCCATGGCCAATTTCCTCCACTACGACGTGTACGACCTCGAGCTCACGGCGGTCAAGGACAACACCGACCTCCGCAAGCTGTTGATCGAGACGACAAGCAAATCGATCATCGTGATCGAGGACATCGACTGCTCTCTGGACCTCACGGGGCAGAGGAAGAAGAAGGGTGAGAAGCTGCCGTTGGAGGACGAGAGCATGGACAAGCTCAACAAGGATATTCCCAGGAGAGACCCTTATGAAGATACCCACAGTAAGGTCACTCTTTCAGGGCTCTTGAACTTCATTGATGGTTTGTGGTCTTCTTGTGGAGGAGAGAGGCTCATTGTCTTCACCACCAATTATGTGGAGAAGTTGGATCCTGCGCTCATAAGGAGGGGTAGGATGGACAAGCACATCGAGCTTTCGTATTGCTGCTTCGAGGGGTTCAAAGTGCTGGCCAAGAATTACCTCAGTCTCGAAACGCATCCGATGTTCGACATGGTCCGCCGCATGATGAGCGAAGTGGACGTCACTCCTGCTGATGTTGCTGAGAACCTCATGCCCAAATCCGCAAATGATGATGCCGAGATATGTCTTTCGAGGTTGATTCAGGCCCTCGAGGAAGCAAAGGAAGCGGCCTCTGCCGCCGTCGCGAAGAGAAGCAACGAATCCAGAGACGAAGCTGCCAAGGAAGGCGTGAAAGGAGCTGCTGAATCAAGAGATGGGGCTGCCGAGGAAGACGCTGTTCGGACCAAAGACTGATCGGGAACGAGCTCCAGCATTTGCAGCATCTGTCTTTCTGGTAATACTGATTATCCAGCAGCAAAAAGCTATGGTCATTTGTGGTCTCGTGTAGCAATTGATCAAATGACTTTTTCTATGTTCTTGAGAAAGCAAGTTTTTGTCCAGGCGACATGTTTAGGGGGATCAAAGATAGAATGTTTTTCCTTTTGTCTATGGTTTTTTTTTTCTAGAAAGCTTATGCTGTTTACTAGAAACCCTTTTTATGGCGTTATGAACTTGGCCCCCATCATGTTATCCAGTGAACATGGAACAAGATGGCTTCGCTTGGAAAGATAATTCAAGTACTTCCAAACAGGTTTTTAACCAGTCAAAACTGAAAAACAGAGCTACAAATGACAGACGACAAGCAAAAATAGCTAGAGAAGAGTTTCTATGCGACATCCAACCAAAACCCAAAATGCCAGAGGCAGATTGCCATTATTAGGATCACCAAAGATGACAAAGGAAACAAGGCCATAATGAAAGTTTAGGCTGAAGCAGTATTTACGTGGTACTTGCACGGCCAGTCCCCCGGCGCTCGCACTAGCCAAACTCCTCACGTACTGAAGTCGGACTCCATTGCTACGCTAACAATACCACTCTAATTCCCTTGAAAACGTGCACTGGCATCTGAGGTGTGCCGCAGTCGTCTGTGTTTATGGACTCAAGGACAACCATCAAGGCCCTGAGGCTGGGCAATTTTCACTGGGCTGATCAACCTTCAATCTCTGGTCCCGACTATTGACTACATGCTTTTTAACTCTTGCCTTCCAACTGAATGTACCACCAGACTCCTCTTCGCTCATTGCTTGAATTAGTTTCTCTGGTATTTATGGCTCTATCTGAATACATTCATGCATCTTGTCAATTCGGGGAATCGATGCACTTGAAGAACCCAGAATCGAACTTCCATGAGAAAGATAGAAAGTTACTATTATCACTAATCCCGCATAGGGTGCCTCCCTCACCTTTAAGACCGGCCACAATCAAACTCGAGCAAATCCGTTCAGGAGGAAATCTACCCCATCGATAAACTTACTATTTTACAACCTCGAGGAACGCTGTATGCGTCGGAGTATAACCCGACTGTAGAAGTATCTCGTCCTGAAGAATAATAGCAATGCTGCAAGAGAACCCAAAAGAGTAGCGCCCGCCATAATGAAGAAAGACAACATGAAGCATTTTGTTCCTTCACATTTGTGCCCTTTCCCCGATGCTTCTTTGTCGTAGATATACCCAATCACTCTGATGGACAAGATGTACGATCCAACAGGGTTCGCCATGGTGATGGTATTGAATATGGTGCCCATATGATCCACGCCGAATATCTCGGATGTGATTGTTGGCATCAGCGACCATTGTGAGCCGTAGCACACGCCCACCAAAACCGAACCCACATACAGAGCACCAGGCAGGCCAGAACCAATGACTGCATGACCAACGCCGAGAGCAGCTAGAGTTATGGCCATGAACAATGGCCGAGCCCACCCTTTGGTGTGTAAGAAGAAGTCTGATACAAATCCGGCCCCGAAACGACCAAGAAAGTTCCATATGCTCCACAAGGAGATCATACTGTTCACTTCTTCGCTGGTATAACCCAGAGATCCTCCTATCTGGCCAATGTTGTTTACCGTGGCTAGTCCCGAGCCCATGCCACATGCCATGGCAAGAAATAATATCCAGAAGTCCACAGTGCAGATAGCTTGCGACAAATGTAGGTCTCTTTCGAGCTGCTGGTCGTTGTCTTCATGTTTACTGATTTCTTCATTAATGTCACCATGCAAAATCTGATAATCAGAACTAGTGGGATCTTCTTCTCCATAGTATATCTTCTCGTAGCGCTCTAGCTGGTCGAGATCGCTATTCTGATCCACAACTTCAGTCGACAGCATCTGTTCAGCATTCCCGAATTCTCCTTGCAGGGCTCTTGCAGCTACGAAAACAGGCGAAAAGAGCAACAGAAGCAGCAAAACTAACGCCGAAAGATGCAACAAGAACGTCCACTTGAAGATGTTTTCCAATATTATAACGACCATGAGATAAGCTGCAATGACGAGAGCAACCAAGGACAAAGCATATAGGTGTTTCTTCTCTTCCGCTGCGCTCGCATTATATATACTTACGAACCACATGAGGAGCAGAGCATTAATCGTGGGTAATAGGGCAAGCATCAGGAGAAACGCAGCAGGGTTCTTGTTGAATACTGTCTGATATATTTGGATCAGTATAGCTCCACTTAAACCGATAAAACCCTAACAAAAGAAAGGAATCAACAACCATCCAACCAAAGTGATTAACTATAAAATGCGGCAGAGCAAAGGAAGAAACATTAGAGCAGAGCACCTCTCAAAATTATAGACGACCTTGTTCTCAATGATTTGTTCAATTTCCACAGGTTTTGACTTATATATGATACCTCTTAATCACTCAATAGAACTGCTTTTCAACTTTCTGCTGCGCGCATGTATCGAGATCAAACACCAGTTTTACTTATCAAGAATCAATAGAAGTTGCAGTTCCAGCTGACGACATGATGCAATTTATGGGATGCCATCCAAAAGAAAAACATCAAGAACCCCAATCCTCGTATATCATTAATCATAACGAAAGAGTACGACTTTGAACATCAGTCAAGATAAAATCTTTCATTCAAACGAGTGAAAAGAAGGTAAATTCAAAACAACAATGACCAATCCACAAACTTAAATGTTCACACTCAATCAATCACCTTCATGATCCCAACAGCAGTGCCGCTATAATCGGGGAAGTTCCGGACTGCCGTGACGACATTGGCGGTGTTGAAGAAGCTCTGCGCGTGCGCAGCAAGGAGCATGAACAGGCACACTGCCGCCACGGGAGGCCGGCGCAAGATCCCGGCGACGGATGCCCACATCAAGGAGTAGCCCAGCAGGTTCTGGGCCGCCCCGGCGAGGTGGACCACCCACGGCCCGCCACGGCGGCGGGCATCGTTGGTGTAGGAGTAGAGGAGGCCGGAGAGGACGCCGCAGTTGGCGCCGAAGTCCTTGAAGACGGAGATGGTGTCGAGGGTGGACTGAGAGTAGCCCTGGGTGGACTTGAGGGCGGGGGAGTAGACGGAGAAGGTGTAGAGGTTACCGCTGGTGCTCTGGATCAGGATGCTCGCCACGGTCGACGCCCACTTGTTGCTCAGCTTCTTCTTCTCGTGCCGTTGGCGGGTCTCCATCTTTCTCGGGTTTTGGTGGTGGCGGGGGTGGTCGTCGCCGCCGTCTTCTCGAGGTTTGGCGATGCTGTAACGGGTTGTCGGGTGGAATTCGACTCTGGGCGGTGATCGATGTTGTCTCGTCGTCTTCGCGGGATGTTGATGACGATCGTGGCGGGTTTGAGACACCTGGCCCGTAACGTGGCCCAGGTCCTACCTGGCTAAGTTCCCACCTCCCCTCCTGACAGAGCAGAGAGCTATGATTTCCAACACGACAAAGAACACTAAAACCAAGTAACATGGCGCATGTCTAGTGCCAACGCTTCATTATATTGAAAACTCGATTTCGATTGCATCCATTGATGATCGACCCAAAAAGACTCGAACTTTGGCAAAATTGCAAACAATATGTTATGCATCTTACATTCATCTGCTCAAAATTAGATAAGGAGATTTCACTATGTCTTTTGCTTCTGTATTGGTGCATTTCAAGCTGACAATTTGCCGAGGTAGTAGCAAAATGATCAGATCTCTCTCTCACCCGCTACGAAAAACGAGAGAGAAATGAGGGTATACTGTAGCGCACAGGCATTTACTTGGTCCGGAATGAAAATACAACAAGGGAATGGCACGGAAAGGAAGAAACTAATTCAGGGGAATTCACTCATCAGCTGCTGTGAGCTGCGAATGCTGCGATCTTCTGTGAAGAACCAGCTTGTAGAAACTCCTCGTGCGGAAGAACAACACCAGATCGACCAGGAAACCGAAGAAGGCCACGGACGCCAATATGAAGAACGACAGCATGAAGCAACGAGTGCCGTAACAGGAGTCGTCCTCCCCTGTCGCCTCCTCGTCATAGATGTACCCAATCACCCTCACCGACAGGATGTACGATCCAACGGGGCTACCTATGGCTATGGTGTTGAATATGGTGCCCATGTGTCCGATGCCGAATATCTCGGAGGTGATCGTGGGCATCAACGACCACAGGCAACCGTAGCACACGCCCACGAGGACTGAGCCCACGTAAAGATTTCCAGAGAAGCCGGAAGCGATGATTATGTGACCGGCCGTCATGACGAGCAGGGTAAAGGCCATCAAGAACGGCCTCGTGAAACCTCTCTTGTAGAGCAAGACATCGGAAACATATCCGGCTCCGAGCGACCTAGAAAGTTCCATATGCTCAGTAGAGAGACCAAAGTGTCGATCTCGACGGTGGTGTATCCAAGGGATTCTCCGATTTGGCTGATGTTGTTTATGGTGGCTAATCCAGAGCCGAGCCCGCACACCATGGCTATGAACAACAGCCAGAAGTCCCCAGTACACATCGCCTGGATAAGATTCATGTCTTTAGAAACTTTCTCGGGCACTACTTGCGGTGGATTGTCCAACAGTGGACTCTGCTCAGAAGACGACGGCTCTGACGATCCCTCCCTTTCGTCCCTCATTGCCACAATTGCCGTTTTGAGAGGCCAAAAAAGCAGAAATAGCAGAACTATGAACGTCAGGATACGTGACCATAACGGCATGGTAAATATGTTCTCCAGTATAATTAAGATCATGAGATAACCGGCAATGATCAAAGCCACTGCAGAGAAGCTATTCAAATGCTTCTTGTCTCCCATCGCATTCGTGTCATAGATTCGTACCAAAAGCATGAGCACAAGCGACACAATTGTTGGCAAAATTGCTAGCATCAGAATGAAGGCACTCGGCTGGTCCTTAAGCATTGTGTAGTACACTTGGATCAGTATAGCTCCACTTAGACCAAGAAAGCCCTGCACCAGAACAAGATAGATCAGCACTCAAGAACACATTTTTATGCATAAACTATGCAGATTCGCACAGGAAATGCTGCTATTGACCTAATGATCAGATTGATTCTTAAGCATTTTCCCTACCTTCCCCAAAACTTCACCTTTCAGGGCTATTCTTAAGTGGATCAAACAGCAAGGCTTTCCAATCACTTCTAAAATTCATTTCTGCAGCAATTTCTCCCCTTATCTGTCTTCCCTCATGATAAGCACACTACGATTTGCACAGAGATTAACAGTTGTCACATAGAGGAACAGATCAACTGTGACGACTAAATCAACTTGGAAATAGAATCTCGGATTCCTTTAGTTTAAACTTCCATTCAGGACGCTATCTTCATCTTGACATGTCGGTGGAGGCGAGGGAATGAAGCATGTCATTGCCAAGAACATGCGTGGAGCTTCAGACATGCTTTCCCAGATTCACCAAGATATCACAGGAACAATCCTTACAATGTCGTGTGGAGGCACTCCAATATACATATGGACTAATTACACCACCTTGATTCAGTAGATGTTTATGGATTCTAACCAGCACTAAAAGAAGACCAATCAGTGGGCAACATGGAAAAGTTCTTAAGGCTGATTTGGACAATCTCTCTCTCTCTTCAAATAACACCAGCTTGATTCAGTAGATGTTTATGGATTCTAACCAGCACTAAAAGAAGACCGATCAGTGGGCAACATGGAAAAGTTCTCAAGGCTGATTTGGACGATCTCTCTCTCTCTTCAAATAACACCAGCTACAAATTTGAAATTCTGAAAACAGTCCACAACAATCACATGCACACATACCTTCATGATGCCGACGATTGTCCCACTGTAATCGGAGAAGTTGTGCACGCCACTGACCACATCGGTGGTGTTAAAGAAAGTCTGCGCGTGAGCCGCCACCCACATGAACAGGCACATCACCGCGACCGGCGGCCGGTTTATCACTCCGACGACGGAGGCCCAAATCAAGAAGTACCCGGCGAAGAACTGCACGGCCCCGGCGAGGAGAACGAGCCACGGCCCGGGAGAGAGCACCGACCGCCCGGAGAGGCCGCGCTTCTCGGTGACGGCGGAGTAGAGGAGGCCGGAGATGACGCCGGCGTTAGCGCCGATGTCCTTGAAGACGGAGACGGTGTCGAGGGTGGATTGGGAGTAGGACTGGGAGGACTTGAGGGTGGAGGAGTAGATGCCGAAGGTGTAGGAGGCGCCACAGCTGGCCTGGATCCATATGCTCGCGATCGTCGACACCCATTTGTTGTCCACCCTCCTCGCCATGTTTGGCGCTCTCTGGGTGGGTGTGCGGGGTGTTTATCGATTCGCGTTAAGGTTTCGCTTGGGAAGTTTCATGTGTCGGGGTCGGCACTGATTTTCTTGTTGTTGTCTTGTTCCTGGGAAAGAAGAGAGAGAGAGAGAGAGAGGGGGGTTGTGCAGTGAACCTAACTCGACTCGGTAGCTAACCGTCTTGCGAGTATTGGTTCATCCATTCATTAAAGGGAGAACGCCATTGAAGCTGTCGGTGTCGTTCATGTCTTTATCCGGTTGGATTACCATTGTCCCTATTCAAATTCTAAGGCATCTTGTTCATCTCCAAAATATGGGGAATTCCTTCCGTTTTGGCTACAAAGCCTGAAGAATTTATCGTCATCTCTCATGTTATGCCAGGGAAAGACTTACTGGGTAAGCAACGAGTGTTCAATGGTGGGTTCCGAAGATATTTTCGAGTCCAACTCGACCAAACGAAATTTGAAAATGAAACGAGGTTAACTCTACGGCAAAGGCAAAAATATCTTATCTCTAGATTTCCCAATTCGTATGATACCTGAGAAAATTTTAAATAAGGACAAGTGATGATGTTTTCTCAAAAGAGGAACGGCATGACGCGACAAATTAATCTCAAATAAGGATCAAACTCACCAATCAAAAAATTCTTCATTTAATTAGGGGCATTTTTATCAAGAACTTTTTTTTTTTCTCTTCACTTGCTTTCTTTCTTTTTCTCTCTTTTTATTAATTTTTTTTCTTTTCTTTCATTTTCATTTACTTCTTTTTCCTTCCAAAATCCTTACCTCGGAGACCTCCCTCTTCGCCATGGACGACATCCTCTATGTCCTCTCCAATCCTCGACCGTAGCTTCCCCCACAAGAGTGCATTTGACGCACTCATTACTTGCTTTTGTTGTCTCATCCGCCTCAACGAAGCCTTGCCCATTGTCGAGATGATGATGATGAGCAGCTTCGGCCTCAATGCCGCAACGCTGGACAAGAAGGAAAACGAAAAGGGACCAGAGAGAGAGAGAGAGAGAGAGAGAGAGAGGAGAAGAAGTGAAAGAAATTAAAAAACCAGAAAGGCCATTGGACAAAAATGCCCCCCGGGGTCATTAGTGATCTTGAGATCTTATTTGAAATTAAATTTATCACTTTAAGCCCTTATTTGAAATTGAGTTTGTCATTTCATGGCGTATTTGAGACAATATTCACTTTAGACACTCGTTCGATAAAACACCGCTATATAAGTTGGCACTATTCTCAAGCAACCTATAGCTAATCCAATTACATCTTTCTTCTTCTTGATAAATTTGCATAGCCCCACAACTACGATTATAATTTTTCATGAATTTGGAGTTGGACTTGACAGATAGGTGGGTGGAACATTGCAGAGAGGAGCTGGCTTCAGCGATGGATAAGAAAAATCATATCCGCATTCTATCTCACCCTTCCTCCTTAGGATTATTTTATCCCGCTGTATCTCATCTATATCCCCTTTATTTTGTCCTGGGCAACTCTTAAACATAAAATGTGATAAAACATATCATATCTCGAGTTTCATCCCGACCACCAAACGCAACCTTAGCCGTCTATTCCGCACTTGATGGTAGGAGTATATTACGAAATGGGTCTTCCAATCTCCAATCACGTGGAGTCAGCGATGGTAGGCGCATCATTAAGACCTCTATATCTAATTCAGATGCCTCTCATTCACACACACACACTCTCTCTCTCAATGCTGCTTGCTAAAAGTGATCCACGAGGAACTTACAAGAAGAAATTGGTCTCAAGATCACGAGGTCGAAACAGAGAATCAACAAATTAATCCGTCAGAATCCATTTCTCTAGTTCTAGTCCCGTACGAGGAGCGGCATATATAACGAACACAAGCCATTTTGTTTTACCGTGTATGGCCAAGTATGCTAGGAAGAGCCTGGCCATCTTCATTTTTCACTTTTACGGTCACATATTGGCGTGTCAATTTTACAGGCGAATGTTCGATATTTTAAACCTGTAAAAATATCTCAAAGAGCCTGTTTAAATACAAGCACGAAGTTTCTCACTTGACTTGAGTACAAATATCTATTGCTTTTCTAAGTACTAGACGATGGATATTTCAACAGTTTTGAAATATTGAAAATCATTTTTTTTTCGGGTAATGGCTTTAATGGAAACTATGACCGCAATCAATTTGTCTACGGTTTTGTAGCTTTTGACATGATTTATTTCTTTATTAATCATCTCATTTATTTGCCTCTAAAGAGGATATCCAAATTACAAAAAAAAAGCATAAAAAAAAAGAAATTCTCTTTTGTATTTCCATTTATTAGCTGGGTTTTACATATAGTAATATTGTTCATGTTCTCTCTATTTATTTTTTGCGGAGAAAATAAGAAGATCCGTTGTATCCCGAAAGGATAGCTATTCCAGCTTGTCACTCCCAGCTTCGTATTTCGAGGAGCGAAATTATATTGCAGGATAGTATTTGCACGCCTAAGATATTTTGTTCCTAATTTCCAACAATTTCAAAGATAAAGCCATAAGAGTAATTCTCTGGTTTTTCTGATCATTTGCTCTGCGCAACTCTTTTTGGAGTTCCTCACTGAGAAATCTGCACAAGTCGCAGCCGAGAAGAAGGAGATCGTAAAGCTTGACCAGATAAGAATCGCCGTCAAGCGGCATCCAATGAAATCTGTCAACCAAGAGCCACACTACCAGGCCGTTCCCTTCCAACAAAATTTCAGAATTGATTTCTAATTCGTTCTGAACTTGTCTTTTGCTCCATACTCTGTTTTTTTTTTCCCTTGTCAGTCGTAAGAAAGCGATGAAAGCAAGGAAGCGAGAGAGCAAACAAGGGCATAACAATAATAAAAAAGACATTTAGCAAAAGAGAGGTGTCATTCTGCCAATTAATGCTAGGAATGGTCCTCGATGTTTTCCTTTTGTATTATGTGGTTTAGATATTCGTGTCACACTAATAATCTCTGGTTTGGTCTCAGTTCTTTGCTGCTGGTCAGAACATGACAGCCTTGAGTTAGGAGTCCTAACTTAGGACTTGTTTGTCGTCCTTTAGATGTTATTTAAGTCATTTGTGATTATATATAAGAGCAAGTACGTGCTATAATTAACTTATGTTGATTTAGCATAACAATATCATGAGAAATTTGATCGAGTTATGATTAATGATGGATTTTCCTCTATTGGAGTAGACACACGTGTGTACACAAAAACTGTTAACAGTGAATCTATAATTATTAGCTTATATGCTGATGACATGCATGCATTGATGTCGTGAATGAAACAAAATGTTTGTTGACTTCTAAAATTGATTTGAAGGACTCGAGAGAAGCTAATGTTATTTTGGCTTCTTAAAATCATAAGTGATAGTGGCTTAATGCTACACACAAGCATTATGTGGTGGACACTTTCACGTCACATCTATGAATACTCCTCATGATGTCAATACTCAATTAGTGAAAACAAGAGATAGCATGGCTCAGTCTGAGTATGCTTAGACTATTTTAAGTCAGATGCATTCAATGAACTACACTGATCTAATATTGCTGATGATGCGTGTATACTGACTAGATATGCACAAAATCCTAATGGTGATCATTGGATTGCCTTGAGCACAGTAACGAAATATCTTAGATGCACGATAAACTATATAGCATTTTATATAGTGGATTTTCAGCTATACTAAAAGGATACAAGTGATGCTAATTGGATTTTAGATTCAAATGAGACCAAATCCACTAGTGGATATATGTTCACTCTTTGTGAATGTGCTATAGCTTGAAAATCAGCCAAGCAAACAATATTTGCTAAATTCACATGGAGTTAGAGCTTGAAGGACTAGCACCGGCTAGGAATGAGGTTGAGTGATTAAGAAACTTCTTAGCGAGATATTCCTTTGGAAATGAAATAGATACATGTTGTGCCTATGCATTGTGATTGTCGAGTGGCAATAGCCATTGCAAATAATAAAACTTTCAATGCTAAAAATAGACACATCCAATTGAGGCATGAAGTGGTAAAACAGATGCTTAAAGATGGAATTATGTCCATTGATATGTAAAGTTAGAAGTGAATTTAGCCAATCCTCTAACTAAATTTGTGGGAAGAATTTAAGATACATAGAGGGGAATGAGACGTAAGCCCGCTAAGGAAAATCAACAATGATGGTAACTCAAGCCATGTGATTGGTGACCCCATGAATTAGGTTCATATGGGTAATAAAGGTCATTAGTTGATCTAGTAATGCACTATTAAAAATGGATTAATACAACGAAAAATTATAAACCAAGACACTTGTAATAAATTTACCCCAAACTAATTTTTTGACTAAAAAAAAACCCCAAACTAAAACATTTGTAATAAATTTATCCTCCGTTAGTTTCATGTTAAATTTTATTATCAAATTGTTGAGTTAGATAACACGTAACAGTTAATAGATATACCGGTTTGTGATTTTTAACCTCCGTTTGTCGTATATGTACCGGTTTAGAGTTGTTCATGGTATAAACCAAACAAAAACTAATAGTGGGTAAATTTATCTAAGATGTATCTATTTAGGATGTTTGATGGTCAAAAAATTAGTTTGGGATAAATTTTTCATAAGTGTATCGAGTTTGAGATTTTTTGTGGTAAAAAAAAAATAGTTTTGGGTAAATTTATCACATATGCACTAGTAAGAGGTTTTTCCTGGTATTAACCCATTAAATATTGTTGGCCTTCCTAAGGTGAGAATATTGCAAGAGTGCAATGAAAAAGTGGCTTCCCTAATTGTTGTTGGTGTATTAAATCACACAATACACTTGATGGAATTACTAATATAAGTGTGTAGTGAAGCCGCCCATGTGAGAATTTTTAAAAAAATCTCTAGAGTACTTATGTATAAACAAGGCATGTGCTTGGCCTATTAGCACAAAACCTCCTTGAATAACAGAAATCGTGGGGGTATAATGTGATTGGAGAAAATTATAACTCATAAAAGAAATTCTTGATTCATAGAAATTTCAAACTTGACGAATGATTTTGTAAATTATATTTCATTATTTCTAGGTCTGGTTCATAGTCCGACAAACACCAATTTCTATGCATTACATTCAATCGAGTTTAACTCAACATTTAATTTTCCTTATTTTTCAATACTTTAAAATATGTGGGGGATTGTTAAATATTTCAACGGTTTTAAAATATCCAAAGCATTGTTTTGCAATGGATTTCATGGAAATTATGACCACAATCAAATTTTACTGATTCGTAGAGTTTGACATGATTTATTTTTTTATTAGCCCTCTCATTTATTTTCTTATAAAGAAAATCGACAAATCACAACAGCAACATACCAAAAATAAGGAATTCTCTTTTCTTTCATTTATTAGTTGAGTTTTACAAATAAAGTTGTTGTTCTTATTTTCTCTATTTATTTTGCGTGGAGTGAAGAGGAAGATTTATCATATCTTGTGAGGATAGCCACTACAGCCAGTCGCACTAAGTTTCGCAAGATAAAGGCCACTTCGGTGATAAAAGTTGTGTACATAGGTCACTTTGATGTCAAAAATTTCGCTGGATCACTTCAATGGCAAGTTGGAGACAAAAGGGTCACTTTGATGCCTCCGGGTGAAATTTTCCGACCAAGACCGCCATGTGTCATTAATAATTAATTTTTTAATGTAGAATGACATTTAGAAAGAATAATAAGTCCACGTGGGCTGCCACATGGACTTTTACACTTTAAAATAAATCAAATTCAAATTTAAAAATTAGTTAAAAATAATTTCGTTTAAAATAAAAATTGCATTTAAAATAAAATTAAAATAAGTTTAAAATTTAACAAAAAACCCTACAATTTTAAAAAAAAAAAGAAGAAGGAAAAAAGGTTTTTGGTTACCAGGTGGTGAGGGCTGTACAATCCCTCACCGCCTATTCTACAACGTTTTATTATTATTATTATTATTTAATTTATTTTTTTTAAATTTTTTACAGAAATTTTCAGTTTATTTTAAATAAAATTTATATTTTTTGATTTTTTTCCAAATTTTTAGATTTTTATTTATTTTGTAAACTAATTAAATTTATATTCATGTTTTAAATTTTTTTAACTTTTTTAATTGCTGATTGGACTTCACCGAGCCACGTTAATTTGAATTATTAGTAAAATAATGCCACATTAGATTTCGACGGAGCAAATAGGGGCTTGACACTAAAACGATCGTTTTTCAAAAAAATGGGCACTTAAGCGATTCGAATGAAACTTTTGGTACGAAAGTGATCTCTATACATAACTTTTGGCACAAAAAATGTCCTTTTCTCAAGTTTCACACTTCAAGCCTCATATACTTAATCTTATTTTCCATGCTCTTTTAACAACAGGTTTTCCAACATTAGAATCCTATTAAGGGTGTAATGCCCCCAAACTTTGCTCATTTGTCTAATGACACAGGGAAACAATAATAGGAAATACTTTCCAAAGAGTATACTCAAATTGATTGGAATAAAATTATTCTTTACAATGGGTGAACGTCCTATATATAGATAGGGCTCCTTAAGAAATTAAATATAACAATAAAGGAGATACTACGAATCAAATCTAATCTTAATCAAATAAGAATCAAATCAGATCAAATGAAATTCAAATCAAATATTGCGATCGGATACATCGTAAAGTTGCCTAAAATAGAAAACCGCTTGAAAACTTATCTAAACGGCTCCAAAAAGCAAAAATACATCGTACGTTACAAAGAAAGTAGTGAATATTGATCGAAGGCCGTTTCGCTTCAGCCCGATCAAATTTAAGAAAAACCCGAGCTCGCCAGCCCCAAATCGGTGAAATCTACCCGATTTTTTGACGATCACGTTTTTCTAAGAAATCACACGTCGCTTGTTCTACATCAATCTAGTTGGTGAATGTGTGATTGGCAGAGTTGTTCTTTTCCTTGGCTCTATTTCTAAGTAACATGTTTGCACTGAAAGGTAGTTGATAAGCTAATATGGGCGTTAGTTCTCGAATTCTACGTCTCTTGTTCGTAGAAGTAAAATGTTGTCCTGCATTTTACTTGGGTATCTGATTGAGCCATAATAGATTAGTGGGCTCCAAAATAAAATGAATTGCATGTTTAAAGGTATGTAATTAAAACCCCAAATTGCGATTGCTGTGGGCTGAGGAAAGTCCATGCTGGGCAACGGTACAATCTTTTTAGTGAGTAACCGTTTGTATAATGCATTAACTTAGCTCCAATCGTACGATCATGTGAATAAATCAACTATAATGGCAACTAAACGGGGCCACATCACGCCTTCATTTCTTTTGCCGAAAGTGAATATTTCATTCATTTCTCAAAATGATACACGACAGGATCAAAACAAAGTAAATTACAAGCAGTAAAATAGAACAACAAAGTACAAACTGCATTGATAATCATATTCTCATCCCGTAAGAAAAAATCCGTCTCAACATCCAAACAGAAGGAAAGATGGCCGATCATCAAATCTCATATCATCATCAGTGATAAGCACGCCGTAATTTCCTTATCTAATAGTTATGGCTTGCCTAGTTGGCAGTGAGCTCCTAGATTCAACGTCATCAGCATCATCCAAAAACAAGTTGAACAAATTCCCATATCTAAATCTAGATTGGGCAAGGTTGGACGAGCATAAGAACACCTCTAAAGAACCATCAAATCTAGATATAGATTGGAAGAGAAGAGCTCCCAAAGCTCGGAGAAGCCATATAACCACTTTTCGTGCAGCAGGAAGTCACATTACTCCTCTTTGATTCTGTTGGACTTCTTGGCTGGGAGGATGTGAAGCGGCGGGTTAGTTCCAAATGATGGAAGCGGAAATTATGCCCAGCGAGTGAAGAAGAGTATAAACAACGAGCTGAGAAAAAAATTACATGAAATTATTAAACCATTCTTGAAGGAGCGGGAAAGATAATCTCGACTCGAATCGAGAAGATTAAGCTCCCTCGACGGGCAATTATTTCTTAATGGAGGGAGCTTGGATTGGATGCGAAAAGGAGAGCCAGAGAGAGGAGGTTGAGGAGAGAAACTGGCTGGGGGTTTCTCACAGTAAGGAAGCAAGGAGTATTACTCAGGCCACCATTTAGCAAACTGTAGAAGTTATTTTCTCTTCTTTTCTCCAAAAGAATAATCTTATTAGAAAATACAGTCATAAATAGAATAAATGCATGAAATATTCTGTAAAAAATTAAATTCAAATAGTAAAAACTGGATGCACATTATATTTAATGAGGCTTAACCAATGGCATGAGGGGCGTTAACATTCAATTGTTAGGATATTGTTCGGTGCGGATTGAAAACCGATGTTATGTTGGACGGTCGACAGGCAATCTAATAACTCCTCAATAAATACACAAGTTAGACTTTCGTCGCTCTACTCGTATAAAACTGGTTGTTTCGATTTGAATAGAATGATAAGAAATCACTTTTCGGTCAAGATCGTATCGGTGGGTGAGCTACAATAGCAATGGATCGATGACTACTCTCTATTCTTACCCTCAGAGCTCTTAATTCTTTTCCTCATGTAGCAACTTTTTCGAACCTAGGCTCGTTTGTTCCGCGAATAGGAAAAAGTGATTCGGAAAACACTTTGTAAATAACAATCGCTTATAAACTTACAAAAATGAATGAACGTAGAATATCCTCATCATTTTCGCAAATATTTAGACACAATTTGTTTTTGGTAATGAAATTACTTTTCATTGAACGATTATTTCAAGCGATATGTGTAATCATTTTTATAAAAATATTTTCCAAATTGCTCATTATTTCAAGCGATCCTCTTAATCATCTTTGGAAAAATATTTTTTAAATTGCTCGTTTTCTGCAAAACAAATTAAAGCCTTAATCAACATAGAATTTGAAAATCTTAGCTTGCGATTGCAGGTACCCCACTAGAGAAATATGTCCATGAAGCAAGTGGTCATGGGAATGCTTGTGGCCATCACGCTGTTGGAGTTCGCAATGGCGATAACCCCAGATTCGAATCCTCACCAGCGCGAGCTCCAGGCATTTGCTGAGGAACGAAAACGTGAATGCTGTCGCGACCTAAAAAATAAACAAGTTAAATTCCAGGCTAATGGATTATCGGGTTAATTAATTAACTAACCTAACTCGGACTCTCCCGAATCCATACCAAATCGCCACTTAAGGTTCGAATGATTAACATGCAATGTGATTTGAATTTGGAGTCGCCACTAATCATTTTCGGTAGGTTGACTAGAAACCCAAATAAAATAGCGGGAGAAAACTATCTTATTTCTGCATACCAGAGATTAAGAGTCCGGGGACTTGATTACGCTAAATTATTCTAACGCCCTTTCGGTACCATTTTCATGAAAAATATTTGATTTGGTAATTTACTCGAATTTCAAAGGTGCAGTTTTTTTATTCTTTTTTTGTTTTTCTTCTTTTTTCTGAAAATGTAAAACATTGAGTTTTATGCGATATACACCATGGACGATTTAGAAAGAAAGAAAACGCGGCCAATCACAAGTATTCACAAAAATAAATTAACATATAATAATACTAAACTTGAACACGTGGCACGTCTAAAATAAACAATCAAATATTCAAATCAAATGATTACATCTTTGTAGATCAAGATGGAGACGATTACCTTCTATTACACAAAATCTTACTCACGTACAGGTTATAGTTTCTTTCAAGATCTCGAAGCTTGAAGAGCGTGGTGTCGTCGAAAATGGCAAGCGATAACGTTGTTGGGTGGCGAGAGGCGAAGTATGTAACGAGACTCGTCGAAGATGATGCTCGACCAAAGCTCTTTTTCTCTCACTCTCCAATTTTCTTTTCTGGTTTCTTCCTCAAGGACTATCTCAATTCTTTTCTCCTCAAAAATTCTCTCAATTCTCTCCTACTCCTCAAAAAAACTCTCTCAATTCTCTTCCACTCCAAAAAAACTCTCTTAATTCTCTTTTCCTCCCAAAAAACTCTCCATCTTCCATTTTCATCTTCTCTTCTTCATCTTCATCTTCCTTTCTTCATCTTCCATTTTCATCTTCTCTTCTTCATCTTCCTTTCTCCATCTTCTTTTGGTATTTGCAATGCACTCCCTGAAGTTTCAAGTATTTGCAATACGATCTCGAAGTTTTGAGTATTTGCAATACAATCCCCGAAGTTCGAGTATTTGCAATACAGTCCCCGAGAAAAAAATATTTCTTTCAAGCCCAAATATTCTTGGTACATTTTCACCCTATGTCTAATCTAGACGCTGTTAAATTAAGCTTAAATTATATGCCAATGCTATGTGAGATGATTTTTGTTTAGAACTAAAATTAGTTCTAATTTTTATGCAAGAAAAAGGTTAGTCAAAATTTAGGCGTCGCAATGCCCCCTCTTTGAGTGGAGGCTCGCAGAGGTTCCGCTCAAAGATAAAATTGAATCTGAATTTTGACGTGCAAATTATGGGCGAACTTTTTTTGGCGGGAGTTTTAATCCCATCTTTTGTAATGAAGTGATGCATGATATGCAAGATTGTAAATAACATGTGTCATAATTTCTCTTTTCCATGTTAGAGAAACCTCACATGGATCGCATACGAGAATACCTGCTTTTACCAAATACCTCATAAGGTGATCCAAGTTTCTTGCAAACACGAGGACCTTAAGGTATTCGGCCTATCCGGTTATCGAGACTTCTCCCTAATGCGAGACAAGCAAGATATGTGTATCCTTCTAGATCACAAGAGCTACGTCGTTGTGAGTTGATTAAATGTCGAAATCGCCAGGCATATGTCTTCACGATTCGACAAAGAGGAACCAAAATCTTAAGAGCTACGTCATTATGATTTGGTTTGGATCAAAATCACGGTGCTTATGTCTTCGTGATTTGATAAAGGAGAACCAAAATCTTAAGAGCTACGTCGTTATGATTTGGTTTGGATCAAAATCACGGGTGCTTATATTTTCGTGATTTGATAAAGGAGTCGAGAATCATAAGAGCTATGTCATTATGAGCCGACTAAAGGTCAAGATCACCGGTGCATATGTCTTCGTGATCGACAAAGGGGAACCAAAATCTTAAGAGCTACGTCGTTATGATTTGGTTTGGATCAAAATCACGGGTGCTTATATCTTCGTGATTTGATAAGGGAGCCGAGAATCATAAGAGCTATGTCGTTATGAGCCGACTAAAGGTCAAGATCACCAGGCATATGTCTTCGTGATCGAGGCGAAATCATAAGAGCTACGTCATCATGATTTGATAAGATGTCAAGATCGCCAGTGCATATGTCTACACGACTGACGAGAGAGGCATATTGCCAGAATTGAATCGTAACAACTATCATCGAGGAGTTGTTAATTTGGAAATGGGTTCAGAAAACTTACCCGGGTTCTCCGAACGATTAATCAAAGAACGAAACAGATCGCTTCGTATCGTACATGGCGCATTCGTTCCAGGAGAACTTGCTCATTCAATAATCCTTGGATGAATTTCGAGACCTTGGGAGAAACATCGAACATCGAGAATGTATTACCCATCATAGAATGGTAGAGGTAACATGCGCAAACATATTCAACAATGAGTTCATGCAAAACTATCCTACCGAGCTTGCAATGATGTATATAATGCAATCACTCATACCATGGTTTATGCATAACCATTCTATCAAGTTTGCATTACCAACCCTGTCCGGGGATGTTCTCACATTATGAATACCTCGAATGTGAGTGAGTGGGGGACTTCAATCCGAAAGGGTTTTCTCTCACTCTCAAGAAAAGTTATTTATCCATCTGCAGGGATTCAAAAGAAATCACTCAATCTTTCCATCATCGCATTCGATAAGGATCCGAGTAATCTCGCAATTGATACGATCGAGCCGATCCCGGGAGGTCTTGATTAGGACCGTAATGAGGGCTAGGTCAAAGGTTTACAAAGGGGACTCTAGTTGAGTCAAGGTGCTTGAAATGAATTCTTTCGTCATCTCTTGGGGTTACAAGCCAAGAACCCCGCAAAAATGAGAGAGAAGTAATCTTGCTTGAACTTTTTTGAGTGATGCTTAAAATCATTGAACTCCACATTAATTCAAGTGCCCTAGTCAAAAAGGCTTTTAAAGGGTTGTAATGGAGGTAATGATTTGGGGCCGAGAAACGAAAGGGTTCGTTTTGGCTCGAAGATGTTTGAGAAGGGGCTTGATGTTGGTGATCATTACAATCTTGTCACCGATCGTGGCCTTCTAGGATACCATCATTGCTCGGGGATGGTATGAACTGAAGATAGCATTTGCAATTTGACACTTCATGGAGATTTTTCCATCAACCCTTTTTAAGATATACAGGAAAATTGTGCATTCAAGCTCAGAAATATTCTACAAATGAACAATGAATTGAAATGGCATTGGTCTTACTTTTGGTAGGCACTTTGCTTTTTTAAATGCCTAGGAATTTTTGTGGAATCAAGCATTTCCTCTTTCTTCTCTTTTTTTTTTTTACTCCCAACTCTCTTTTACTATTGCATCTTGATGAGTTCATTGGGAGATTTTCTATTGATCCAGCTTTTCGGGTCCTTCTACTCAAAGATGGGCCATATTTGCTTTGGGACAACAATGATCACCAATAAGGGCTTTTAGAAACGAATTTGCAGGCTCAAATGGATTGTGCAAATGGATATAGATGTGTGGGATAGAAAAAGAAATGCTCTTCGTCACCATAGGGCACTTGAATTAAAGCGCAAGTACAATGCAAAGAACCACCCGAAGATTGATGTTAGTCTAAGCAAGAAGATTTCTAACCATTTGTCTCCACGATCTTGATGGAATTACCTCTGTTTTGCCCCAATGTGGGGTGGTTCTTGACAAGGGTTGTGGAAGTGAAATCTCCGCTCAAATGGGTTGATCAACGGATAACTTGCAGTGTTTAGGGTAGAGAAATGAATGCCTCCATCACTTCGGTTATCGTACCTTTCGCGAGAAAACGTTTTACCTCGGGGAATGCGGAATTTTGCCACCGTTCATCTCGCTTGAAAAAATTGGACGTGTTTGGGAAAGGATTGCCTTTCATCATCCTGTCATGCCCCCTTCCGTACATTCGATGTATCTTATGTAGTTCATGTTCCTTATTCGGAATTGGTAAATTAAACATGAGGAACAATCATGCGCAAACTATGCGATGTATGAGTGTTTTCGAGCATATAAAATGCAGCAACTTTTTATCTTGGCGGACAAAGTTCGCAAGTACATAAAAAATTTCTTAGGGGCATGGATCGTGAGTTGCCCCTGTTCATGCAAATGCGTTGCAAAACTTCATTGTCCGCTTCGAGACATGAGATTGTCAAAGGCTCCAAGAATTTCTCATTTCATTAATTTTTCATGGAGAAGGGATGCTTCTCTATTTGGACAGACAGTGATCCCCGTAAAAATCAAAAGGGAAAGCATCAATGTACGTCCTCATGTTCTAAAAGAGTTGAAACGATACCACTTTACTCATGTACGTATTCCTTGCGAACTTTGAATTGAAAATATCGATTCATCCCGGATCGGATTGTATGTCCGGATGTTATCTCTCCGGGTTCTATAACCGTCTAGGCCGAGCTTCGGTCTGCGAAGCAAAAAAGCTTTTATTAATCTTTGTACATTGATGCCAAATCCTAGGATCGACCCCGGGCGCCTCGGACCACTGTCATTCCCCAACCACTATCTTGCGGTGTTGTTAGGCGTCCACGTGTGGTTCGCTTTTGTTATATTGTTCTCAAAGCAGTTGGCAATCTCCCGTGGAGAATAAAATAAGCTTAACTTAGAGTTTGAAACGACCGAGAGCCAATTGGGACGATACGGAGTTACCCATCTTTGAGCCCGCTTGGTCTTTTACTTGCATTCTCCCAAGTAAGGCTATTCGAATCTCTCTTTATGGGCGTTCGGGGCATCGTCCTCAAATTGATTTGCTCCAGGCCTAGCTTAATAAGGAACTTACGCATTTGATAAAAGAGGAGAAAATTCGCCCTTTAACTCTAGACACTAGAAAGTAAAAAATATCCCACGCAGGGGAACTATACAAGGAATTAAAGGAGTATTCATGCGAGATTGGTTCCACCTCTTTTCTTGGCCATTCCAATGATCGGCTGATTTTGTCTTGGATCATACACCAATGATCGTTGTTTGAGGATCCATAATCACTTGCTTCGGATCACAACTCGGAGAGGTCTTTCACTCCGAACCGCGACCAAGACGGTGAGCTCATCATCAAAGTAATCTTCGATTTTTCGAGCAATTGATACTCGAATTGGGCATTGTTACTTTTTAACACCGGGCGACATTTCCCACTTTGTTTTCGCCGTGAGCGATCCCGACTCCTTGAGCTTGAGCCTCCGCCGTCGCTCGGGAACTCGTAGGGATGATCAACTGGTCATTGCTAGAACCACCAGCGGAAGGTCGGTATGGCCGGTATTCTTGATTGGGAAGTGGTCGGGTACTTTTTGCTCCATAGATTTTCCCGGGATTAATATTCCAATCAACTTTGCTCCGGTCGCCTTGGTTCCAAGCTACATCGTGCTTCTTCACTTATCTCTAAATGCGTGAAGGTGATTTGTGACACTTCGTAGGGTGAGTCCGTCCATATTCATCATTTTGAGTACGGCCATTGGTCGTCTTGAATTGATTCCTAGCCGTCGAACCGCCTCGATGAATATAGAATGAAGCTCGGCGGACCAAAGGGGCCTTTTCTTTCCGACAAAATCGTCGTAGTAAGTTTGGCCATAGTTCTTTTGTTCGAGTAATTGCTTCCTTACAGCATGTTGCCAAATGTTTTGGAGCACTCGAACGCAGAGGCTTCTTTAGGATGCCCTGAGCACCATGCAATATGGCCCTCGTTATGAACTGGCGATCATCACTTGCGATGTGACGATGACCGGTATATTCAACTCGAGAATCAATGATCTTTAAGAGATTGAGACCGTCCATATCGATCCCTACCATGGCTGCGACGACGATGTCAAAATCATATTTGTACTTGTCTCGGCTCCTCTAAGGCTTCCGTTGCTTTCACATAGCTAAATCCTATACATGCACTTTCTCAGCATGGCAATGAGGATCGAGAGGGAAACGGGGTTACCATCAATGGCCATGACTCGCAGATCCTCGGGATATGAGGCTTCCCATACTTCCGCCCGGAATGTACGCATACTTATTTTCCTTTCAAAACTTTCCATATGTAGACCGAAAAATGGGTGTTTCGACTAGAGACCGGGCTTTAGATGTTCTTTGGACTTGCAAAGATAAATTGCCAGAAAATCACAAAAGCGATGATGGCATTTCGTGACGAGTTACGGAGGTGCATGGAGACTTCAAGTTCTTTATAAACTTTTTCGGATCCGTTGGTCTCGCAGACAGCTTTTCTCTCCTTTTCGCCTTAGTGCCTTGGATCCATTTCGTAATAACTCTTACCTCTCGCTCAATCCGTCGTTCTTTTTTACTTTTCCGACATTGAGGAGCCCTCAAATCTTTTCACTTTCTCTACGAACGAGGCGATTATTTCCCTCCGCAAATCTTTTCGGTTCCTCCTACGAACGATGCGATTATTTGCCCTCCTCAAATCTTTTCGCTTTCTCCTACGAACGAGACAGCTTATTTGCCTCCTCAAATCTTTTTCGCATTTACTTACGTGAAGGCTTTCAATGCTTAGTCAAATCGGCGAGGAATTCACGCATTTAAGCATGATGATGTTCGTGGATAGTATCGTTCTTTGCCCCTGGATTAACTCTAGGCGTTAAAAGAAGAATGTCTCACATGGGGATTTTGTAACAAACAAGACATTCATTCATACATGTCACTACTTCTCTTGAGGATTCGTAAGGGTGGCTAATAATGCTCGAAAGCGATATTTTGAGAGCCCATAATAATAAACTAAAGCTTCATGTAGGCTACACATTCGGAGTTCCATCAGCGTAGAATTGGCTGGCTGTGACATCAAGGAAACTCCAATTGTAGTGATGCATGTCTCTTCCCTCGAAGGGCATCGGTTACGCTCTGCAAGACCGACTTTCCGGGATGTATCTCCAACGAAATCGAATTGTACGAGCTTGCTCCGGGTGATGAACGGTGAATGAGCATTTTCAATGCTCGAGATGTGGCTCATCGAGGAACACGTCACCAAAGGAGATGGGGCTGCTACGAGACATGGCAAACAGCGGCGTTAATAGCATCCCTATACCTCTTGTTCTCTCGCTCGAAGCTTTTCATTTTCTTCCCTCGAAACGCAAGTTCATGACTTTCATTTTTAACCTTCAATCGGGTCCGCTTGTTTTGAAACCAAAACTTGACCTTCAAGGGCTCCATTCCTATCATCCGGCTCAATTCATTTTTGCGTCTCTTATTCACGTAAGAGCACTCCTTGAAGGCAGCTTCGAGCACTTTGATTTGATATTTTCTTTTAAGGGGTTGATTGCGGCTGCCACTGCCATTGTTGTTCTTTGTCGAGATCTTGAATTTCACCGCCAAGGGAGTTGGGTTTTACGGCGTCGGCGTTGGATCCGGTCTCGAAATCCGGCGGTTCGCTTTCGGGGATGTCTAGGTTGATTGCCTCCAAGAAGTGCCGATGGCCTCTAAACATGTTGGATTGAAATACCTCTTACGCCTTTTGTTCACTCTACTCTCCGTCGTATGCTTACTCTCTCCAAATTCTTTCGAGTAATCGGGTATGTTCCAAAGCCTCCCTTTTAATGCGGATGAAAATCACTAAGCCGACGTTTTTCCTAAGATTTCGTGTTTCCGGCTTTTATCTTATTTTTTTCAACGTGATGGGACCCCGAATCCACTCGCACCGATTTTCTTTTCTTGATAACCATGCTTGTCTCCCACTCGGTTTTCAATTATGGTGGGACTTCAACTTTTTCGTAACTTTTCGGATTTGTGAGGCTCGAGATCATGGATTGACGATAGATCCAGGATCCAACGAACGAAACGCCCTGTAGTTTTACCCGAGTAACTAACGTGGCTCCGCAAGAATTGCTGTTTCTTCTCTCGGAAAGTATGCTTGTCTCCCACTCGGTTTTCAACATGGTGGAGTCCTCAAATCTTTTCGTAACTTTTTCAGATTTGTGAGGCTTGAGATGGTAGATCCGTGATTCACGGACGAAACGCCTATGGTTTCACCGAGTAACTAACGTGGCTCTGCAAGAATTGCTGTTTTTTCTCTCGAAAAGTATGCTTGTCTCCCACTCGTTTTCAACATGGTGGAGTCCTCAAATCTTTTCGTAACTTTTTCCGATTTGTGAGGCTTGAGATGGTAGATCCAAGTGATTCACGGACGAAAGCCCGTGGTTTCACCCGAGTAACTAACGTGGCTCGCAAGAATTGCTGTTTTTTCTCTCGAAAAGTATGCTTGTCTCCCACTCGAGTTTTCAACATGGTGGGGTTCTCAAATCTTTTCGTAACTTTTTCGGATTTGTGAGGCTTGAGATGGTAGATCCGTGATTCACGGACGAAACGTCTCGTAGTTTTGCCCGAGATAATTAACTCGGCCTCCACAATAATTATTGCTATAGCTTTTCCCGCCCTTTAAATTAGGATATAACGCCGAGACAATTATCGCTTTCATATCTTCATCTCCAACCTTCTAAGCACTCATTTGCATCCACTCTTTTTTAGCCGCTTCAACAACAATGGCTTCCCTTCCCGCACACGCCTTCTCGGTGAAGTTTTGGCCAAATAGGAGAAACTTTATAATCTCCTAGGCCGGGGCTACTCTTATATAGCCAACCATCCGGAGGCGACCGAGATTCGTCGTATGTTTAGGGATATGGACACCGCTTCTATTGAAGGTACCAAATTAGAAGAGGAATACAGGATCTTCCCCACCCTCTTCACTAACTTCCCGGAGGCTTACCATGTTGCTCATCAAAATGTTACTTTGGCCCACCTTGTGAAGGTACGCTATCAAGATCGGTCGGACAACTTGGTGTTAACCGAGTCTTGTAGCCGACAATTATAAGAAGGCCCTCGACTACGGTAATGAACAAGTCTCCCTCCGATTCGTGAGAGGGAAACTTGGTGGGATGTTTGGCCATGTCCCGGACCATCTTTGAGCGCGATCCGCCCAATATTGTTTTAAAATTTCAATGCACATGGTGGAAGAAAGCTGGACGATCCGACCCTGGATATAGCCGCGGGAGAATGCCGATCCACGACCGGAATCCTGCGAGCATCACGAGGACAAGGTAGCCAACCTCAAAGAGAAATGTGAGCTCCTCCTCTTTAAGTTGGCGGATCTCGATTCTCGGAGCGATCAGTAGGCGGAGCATCAACCGTATGGAGAGTCGCTTAAACTCCTTTGTGATGCTCATTATGGCTCGGTTGGCTTTACGTTCCTACCCCGTTGATCTATTTGTAAAGCTTTCCGATGAATGAAATGAATGCAAGTTTTTACTCATTTCATCTTGGTCGCCATATTTTTTTTCGCAAGATAACCCCTTTTACTCGCGAATATGTAAATCTCGGGCTCTTGATGGTCAATCCAATTGGGCCGAGAGGCTCCCCATTCGAAACAATCTCTCAACAAAGATTAGTGGCGAGGAAACAAACGAATGCTCAAATGTGAACAACTCGTGAATCAGATAATATTATAACTCGATTATGAAAACATCGAGTGAATCGAGCATAATATTTCTTTACAATAGTCGAAATGGATTGATAAAGACACGACCATCCATCTCAAATCAAAGCACCACCAGGGAGCACCTTCTTTACTATATATGGACCACCATAGTTTAGAGCGAATTTCCTTCTCGGGAGTGGGACTATTAGGCAATAATTTTCTCAAGACCAGGTCATTGATCCGAAAATATCGAGACCAAACTTTTTTGTTGAATGATTTAGCAACTCTCTCGATAACACGGCATGACATACGACCTTAAGTCTTTTTCGTCGATCGTATTCAATTGGCTGGCTCTCTGGATCCATTCACTTCACGCCATTAGCTTGAGACGAGATACGTAATGAAGGAATTTCCACTTCAACTGGTAGAACAACCTCCATTCCATATACAAGAGAATACGGGGTTGCCCCAGAGATGTCCCGGATCGAGGTCCGATACGCCATAAGTGCAAATGGCAACCTCTCATGCCAATCGCGATAATTTTCAGCCGTCTTCGCTAAAATTTTCTTAATGTTCTTATTAGCGGCTTCTACTTGCTCCATTCATCCGAGGACGATATGGGGAAGAGTTCGGATGCTTGATCTTGAATTCCTTAAACAATTCGTCCATTAGTTTGTTGTTTAAGTTCGAGCCATTGTCGGTGATTATGGCTTCAGGTGAACCGTATCGAGTAATGATATCCCGGCGGATAAATTTCGCGATATTTCGTGCCGTGATTGCTAAATAGGATGCGGCTTCGATCCATTTGAAGAAATAGTCAATCGCCACCAAGATGAATCGATGCCCATTGGACGCTTTAGGGTTGATAGGACCGATAACATCAATGCCCCACATAGAAAACGGCCATGGTTCGGATAACGATGCAACTCATTTGGAGGGACATTAATCTTGTCACCATGAATTTGACATTTGTGACAGCTCCGGACATGCCGAATACAATCTCTTTCAAGCGTGAGCCAATAATAACCCAACCTCATAATCTTCTTAGCTAACAAGTGGCCGTTCATCCGTGGACCACAAATCCCTTCATGTACTTCCATCATCGACGAACCGCTTTTGAGTCAACGCATCTTAGTAGGACAGAATCGAATGACCGCTTGTACAAATTCTCTCCATTCAAGAAGAACTTCGAGGCCACCTTCCTTATGTACTTTTGGTCGATACGGTACTTTTTCAGGGAACTCCCGCTTCGAATATAAGTCTTGATGTCATGGTACCATGGCTTACAATCGGGTTCATTGATCACGGTCATACAATATGCCGGCTTTTTTAGTACTTCAATCTTCATGGGTCAACCTCAAGTCCATTGGCGACTTGTAACATTGAAGACAAGGTAGCCAATGCATCGCGAATCGATTATGAGTCCTGGACAAATACTCAAATGAGATATCTTCAAATTCCTCCACCAATTCATCCAGATACTCATGGTAGGGTAGCAATTTAGCATCTCTCGTCTTTCACTTTCCAATAGTCTCAAGGATAATCAAAGCGGAATCTCCGAACACCTTGAGTCGGGCTATCCCCATTTCAATCGCAGCCTGCAGGCCGAGGATGCATGCCTCATATTCTCGCTATGTTATTTGTGCAAGGGAATACCAATTTTGCTTGCCACGGGATAATGCCGACCACCTGGAGATATCGGAACCGCGCCCGTGCCCGACCCCGATAAATTGACGGCTCCGTCAAAATACATAGTCCGAGATGTAATCCTCCACCGACATGATTCGATCCTCGAATGATAGGCATCATCATCTTGCCCCGGATTTTCAGCTAGAACATCTGCTATAGCTCGTCCCTTGATTGACTTTTGGGACAAATATTGAACGTCAAACTCGGAGATGAGGATTTGCCATTTGGCAAGTCTACCAATCAAGGCGGGTTGATTAAGCAAATATTTGATAGGATCGCATTCTGTCACCGTAAGCACTTGGTGATGCAAGGTATATTGCAAGCCTCTGAAGTACCCAGACTAACGCCGCACATGTTTTCTCTACTTCGGAGTACTTCATTTTCGAAGTTGTGAATTTCTTGCTTAGATAATAAATAGCT
Organism: Rhodamnia rubescens; assembly: GCA_021437795.1. Taxonomy (NCBI): domain Eukaryota; kingdom Viridiplantae; phylum Streptophyta; class Magnoliopsida; order Myrtales; family Myrtaceae; genus Rhodamnia; species Rhodamnia rubescens. The sequence goes on along the minus strand of JAILYA010000005.1, from coordinate 4,462,444 downwards.
CGTTCTTTCCCATCCTCCTGCTTCTCTTGGGCTAACATAGCACCCAAGGATTCGCTAAAGATTGTGAGGTAGAGGATTAGAGGTTGCCCGGCGTTGGAGGAACAAGCACGGGTGGATTCATGAGATGCTTCTTGAGTTTTCCAAAAGCTTCTTCGTATTCGCTATCCCATTGGACTAGCGCATTCTTCTTTAATAGCTTGAGGAATGGATTAGCAGTTTCGATAACCGAGAGATGAATCGAGCAATATAGTTTAGCCTACCCATCAAACTTCGAACTTCTTTAACCGTCGTCGGCGGCTTAAGCTCACGAATAGCCTTAACTTTCGAAAGGTCGACTTCAATGCCCTTACCGCTTACCACGAATCCGAGTAGCTTGCCCGAGCTGGTCCCAAAGACACACTTGGCGGGGTTGAGGCGTAACTTGTACTTTCGGAGTCCTGTCGAACAATTTCTTCAAGATTTCGACGTGATCTTCTCCATGCCTTGTTTTTGCTATCATGTCATCGACGTAAACCTCAATCTCATTATGCATCATGTCGTGGAAAAGGGCAACCATGGCTCGTTGGTAAGTGGCTCCGGGGTTTCGAGACCGAACGGCATTACCCGTAATGGAACATTCCCCATGGTGTGGTGAAAGTAGTTTTCAACTTGTCATTGACATTCATCGGATCCGATTGTACCCGGAGAAACCATCCATGAATGAAAACAATTCAAACCCCCGCAGCACCGAATGCGGCCGTTTTTCTTCATGACAATGACTATGTTGGCGACCCAATCGGAATATTCCGTAGTCTCGATGAATCCTACATCAAGAAGCTTCATGACCTCGTTTTTGATCTTCGCACTAGTTCCGGTCCGGCCCTCCTTGACTTTTGCACCACCGGCTTAGCCGAAGGATCGATCGGCAAACAATGCTCGACAATGGAGCGGTCAAGACCGGGCATATCTGCATAGGACCAGGCAAAAACGTCCCGATAATCCTTCAAGAGTCCGATCAGGCGTTCGGATATTTCCGAGGAAAGGCTTGCCCCGATCTTAACTTCTTTAGGGTTTTCCGCATCGCCTAGGCTAACCGAGATAATTTGTTCACCGGTCGAGGGCTTGATCTCCTCATGTTGTTCGAAACCCCGACGAATTTCCTCATAACTGGACCGAACTCATCTAGGTCGTATACTTCGAATCCACTAGGTTTCCCTCCTCATATATCCCCCATGAGTTGTCCGTAGGAGGAATTAGAGCAGGAATGGTTAGTGGCGGGCTGGAGGTGGATGATTGAAGTTTGGCGGAGAAGGCGGCCATCATTTCCTCCATCTTTCGATACATCATCTCTTCAAAGCGCTCAATCAAAGAGCCAAGTTTCTCGTCTAGGGCAAGACCGACGGTGGCGTTAATGTCGGCCATCCTCTTCGCGACCGATCGAGTAATATGTGGAGGATCCGTGAACAATTACCTGTACACAGTAACAAACCAAAAATGAGTACAGGGAGCGAGAATAGCGAGCCGGCCCATGGCATCCCTCTAGACTCAAACGAACAAAGTGATTATGACCAAAGAATTGAAACATGTAATTTTCAGTTTGTTCGCTTTTACGAAAAAATCCGTATTAATTCGCACGTTGGTCAAAATACGTCCAAATTTTACGAGCTTATAGTTGAGAAGATGATGAACAACGTTTATGTTGACCAATCGGACTAGAAATGAGCGGATCAAATCAGTTTAATGTGTCTTTCCGAAAATTCGCATTCAGAAAACTGTTATAACTGCAGGTAGTTGAAAAAACGAAAGGCCATCTTAAATTATGAATTTAATTCTGAAATTTTGTAGGATATTAGTTGAAACATAGGTCTACAACTTTCATGTTTGACACTTACTCAAAGCTCGATCGTAGAATTTAGTAAAAATCGTACAACAGGAACGAGCCAAATCAGAATTGAGGACAACCGATGAAATTGTAAAAACTACTAAGCAAAGTGTGAAATTGGAAACAAGACAATGAGATTCATAAACAATCAACCTAAACCATGGACCAGCCCAAAATAAAAATGAGATAACAAGGCGTAAGAGACAAGAAATTACCGCTCATAGGAAGAAAATGTCAATCACAAAGACATGCGCATGAATCGTGGATTCAAATTTTAGTTCTTTTAGCAAAATGAAATGAAGGACAGAACGACATGTCGCAGCCTCGCGTACGTTCATCATGACTAGTTGCCGCCTCGCATACATAGTCATGACTAGTCGGGTCCAATCATCTCGGCTTGGTTCGGTCGACAAGGGCAACTCTCATGCATCATAGCCTCACGTGCATGAGAACAACCCTTGAGCCATTTTTTAAAGAACTCGGGATCCAAGTGGGATAACCTTTAGCGAAGCCTTACCGCCAAGGTTAAAGAACCACATAAATACCATCCCGAAACTATCGGGTGACCCGGGTTCGGTCACAAGTCAAGGTGGTGTAGTGCAATTATATTAGGGGCATGCACGATATTTTAAAAGCAATCAAGACTCCGATAGTTCAAAAATTAAAATTCTCATCACCAAGCCTCGCAAAAAGAGGTTAGCCACGAGACTCCTCCCCTTATAACTCCCTTCCCGCAAAACCATTTAACACCTAGGGATTAAAATTCAACCAAGATTGCCAAATCAAGTAATTTTCCTTTTCATGAACTTATCCGGCTTAAGTCCTCTTTGGGTCCCAATGAGTCGCCAAGTCGTCGCGACCTAAAAAATAATAAACAAGTTATCTTCCAGGCTAATGGATTATCAGGTTAATTAATTAACTAACCTAACTCGGACTCTCCCGAATCCATACCAAATCGCCACTTAAGGTTCGAATGATTAACATGCAATGTGATTTGAATTTGGAGTCGCCACTAATCATTTTCGGTAGGTTGACTAGAAACCCAAATAAAATAGCGGGAGAAAACTATCTTATTTCGCGTACTAGAGATTAAGAGTCCGGGGACTTGATTACGCTAAATTATTCTAACGCCCTTTCGGTACCATTTTCATGAAAAATATTTGATTTGGTAATTTACTCGAATTTCAAAGGTGCAGTTTTTTTATTCTTTTTTTGTTTTTCTTCTTTTTTCTCGAAAATGTAAAACATTGAGTTTTATGCGATATACACCATGGACGATTTAGAAAGAAAGAAAACGCGGCCAATCACAAGTATTCACAAAAATAAGTTAACATATAATAATACTAAACTTCGAACACGTGGCACGTCTAAAATAAACAATCAAATATTCAAATCAAATGATTACATCTTTGTAGATCAAGATGGAGACGATTACCTTCTATTACACAAAATCTTACTCACGTACACGTTATAGTTTCTTTCAAGATCTCGAAGCTTGAAGAGCGTGGTGTCGTCGAAAATGGCAAGCGTAACGTTGTTGGGTGGCGAGAGGCGAAGTATGTAACGAGACTCGTCGAAGATGATGCTCGACCAAAGCTCTTTTTCTCTCACTCTCCAATTTTCTTTTCTGGTTTCTTCTCAAGGACTATCTCAATTCTTTTCTCCTCAAAAACTCTCTCAATTCTCTCCTACTCCTCAAAAAAACTCTCTCAATTCTCTTCCACTCCAAAAAACTCTCTTAATTCTCTTTTCCTCCCAAAAAACTCTCCATCTTCCATTTTCATCTTCTCTCTTCATCTTCATCTTCCTTTCTTCATCTTCCATTTTCATCTTCTCTTCTTCATCTTCCTTTCCCCATCTTCTTTTGGTATTTGCAATGCACTCCCGAAGTTTCAAGTATTTGCAATACGGTCTCAAGTTTTGAGTATTTGCAATACAATCCCCGAAGTTCCGAGTATTTGCACATACGATCCCCCGAGAAAAAAAAATATTTCTTTCAAGCCCAAATATTCTTGGTACATTTTCACCCTATGTCTAATCTAGACGCCTGTTAAATTAAGCTTAAATTATATGCCAATGCTATGTGAGATGATTTTTGTTTAGAACTAAAATTAGTTCTAATTTTTATGCAAGAAAAAGGTTAGTCAAAATTTAGGCGTCAACAAATGCCTAGATTTATGTCATCACCTAAAGAAGTGCGGTGACAAAAAAAAGCAAAGTAGAAATTATGACAAGATGTGTTACGACTATTGTGATGCCTTTTGCGCTCTATATTGGTACATTCCGGAATCGTGGGGGATACTTTTGTAGACATTCTTAATTAAAGAAAATTAAGGCTCATAACTTTGAAATTATTGTAACTCAGTTCCACTTGTTACACATGCAATATATACCGTCCACTTATATACTTTTTCGTCGTGGATACTTTCTTTTGTTTGCTCTGTTGTTAATCGAACCAAATAACAATATCGTTTTGTATCGATTGCACGCACGTACTGAATTTCATACACCAATAAGGGGAACAAACTACATGTTTGAGTTATTGGTCAAGGTTTGGCTTGCATTTTATTGCTGTGTTTAGTTCGGCTTTGAAAATGAGATTTGAGAAGATGCAAATGTCTTTAGTGAAAGTGGCTTTGGCGAAATGCAAATGGCGTTTGATAAAAAAATAATGTAAAATGCAACTTTGGGACAAGTTATATTTAGCCAAAAAAAAAAAAAAATTACAACGCTGGTCCCTACCGCCTCCCCTCGCCGATCTCGCTCAAGAAAGAAGATGAATAGTAGATCTAGCATTTCACTTTCTAAGAGGGGTAAAATTAAATTTTTAAGTAAGATTTTGAGGGCAAAATAGGCAACTAGTTATTTTTTTTATTAATGGGGCCTTCAACATTTCGAAAATGTTGAAACCTATCGATATTGGACTTTCAGCCTTCTCGAAAGCTGACATTTATCCTAAATGCCGTTTGAAAAGATTTGCCAAACACCCCAACATTTTCCTAAGTAGGCTCTAGCCCCTAAAGAAAGCTGAACCAAATGCACCTATTATGTGATCCATGAGGTTAGGGCTGTATGTCATATACACATGGGCTCTCTCATCATAAATAATAATAGTAATTAGGAGCAATCGGTTCTCGGTCTCCAATATTTCGAGTCGAGGATCGGACCGACCGGTCCAGTCTATTTTTCGACCAGTCCAATAGAACCAAGAAACCGATCCAATATCTCGTGATATCCCAAAATAAAGCAACGGAAAGCGACCCGCAAGCTTGCCACTTTCTCTCTCTTCGCTCGGCATTTTCCTCTCGCCATGCTGTGCTTTCTCCTCCTTCACAGTGACTCGAGAGAGAGAGAGAGAGGCGGAGGAAGGAGGTGTGAACCATCGGGCAAAACAGTTTCGACCCATCATCGCCTAAAATTGTGCGACCACCTTCTTGAATATCTCACCACTGCCGCTTCTCGGCAATGGATCCAAACAATATCGGAGAAAGAAAAAAGTGCTTTCTTTTTGTTTCTGCTCCTCTCTCTAGAAAATAGGTCCAAAAATCACCGCTAAAATTTCATTGGTCGACGGCACCCACCACCGGGGAAACGACGAAGTATCCGTGAGTCTCCCCTATCCTCATCCGCCTCCCTACCTTCTTTCTCTCCTTCCTTCGGCCTCTGTTTCGGGTTACGCATATCGTACGTATATATACCTCTTGTACATATCCTCACTCTCTGTAACTAAAATCTTTAAGTCCGGTCCGATTCCGTACACCTTGAAATCGGGAACCGAACCGCCCACATACCGCTTCCAATTTTAAGGATCGGGAACTAGACCGCCGCCCTCCGGAACCCGAAACCGGAACATCTATCCGATTCGACCCGTGCGATTTTCAATTCGGTCGGTCCGAGTTACTCATCCTTGATAGTAATAGCATTCAAAAGCAAAACATTTGAAGGAAGGACCATCACGATAAAAAATAAAAAGGTGTAATGATAAAAAAAAAATGAACCCCTTCTCTCTCTCTCTCTCTCTCTCTCTCTCTCTCTCTCTCATCTCTCTCTCCGCGCGTGCGTGTGGATTGACCTCAAATTGACCTCAAATTCACCTCAATCTATGGTTGTTGCTGGTACGCAACCTATTAAGGTTGAGTTGGCTTCACCTGGTATATGATTTGTTGGTGGTGCATTAATTTGACAAGTTTTAGAATTCGATTATACCTTATGAAGATTTATAACTCGATTGAAATTCCGTGACATGTTCTAGGACATATGGTACACTTATACCTAAGTATAATTTATTCATATTTAGAACGAAAGTGTAGTAGTTATTTTCTCTTCTTTTCTCCAAATAATAATATTATTAGAAAAATAGAGTAATAAATTGAATAAATGCAAGAAATATTCTGAAAAAATTAAATTCAAATAGCAAAAATTTGATGCACATGATATTTAATGAGGCTCAACCAATTGTATGAGGAGCGTTAACATTCAATTGTTAGGATATTGTTCGAGTGCGGATTGAAAACCGATGTTATGTTGAACGGTCGACAGGCAATCTAATAACTCCTCAATAAATACACAAGTTAGACTTTCGTCGCTCTACTCGTATAAAACTAGCTGTTTCGATTCGAATAGAATGATAAAAAATCACTTTTCGGTCAAGATTGTATCGGTGAGTGAGCCACAACGGCAATGGATCGGTGACTGCTCTCTATTCTTACCCTCAGAGCTCTCAATTCTTTTCCTCATGCAGCAACTTTTTCAAACTTAGGCTCGTTTATTTCGCAAACAGGAAAACATGATTTGGAAAATACTTTGTAAATAACAATCGCTTATACGCTTACAAAAATTAATGAACGTAGAATATCCTCATCGTTTTCGCAAATGTTTAGACACGATTTATTGTCGGTAATGAAATTAATTTTCAATGACTGATTATTTCAAATGATATGTGTAATCATTTTCAGAAAAATGTTTTCCAAATTGCTCATTTTCCGCGAAACAAATGGAGTCTTAATCAATGGAAAAATTTGAAAATCTCAGCTTGCGATTGCAGGTACCCCCACTAGAGAAATATGTCCATGAAGCGAGTGTTCATGGGAATGCTTGTGGCCATCATACTGTTCGAGTTTGCAATGGCGATAACCCCAGATTCAAGTCCTCTCGAGCGCGAGTTCGGGGCGTTTGCTGAGAAACGAAAACGTGAATGCCTAGATTTGTGTCATCACATAAGCAAGTGCGGGGACAAAAACAAGCAAAGTAGAAATTCTGATAAGACATGTCACAAGTCTTGTGATGCCTTTTGCGCTATATATTGGAACAATCCGGAATCGTGGTGGATGCTTTTGTAGACATTCTTAATTAAAGAAACCTGAGGCTCATAACTGTGAAATTATTTTCTCTCAGTTCCATCTATTACACATGCAATAAATGCCGTCGACTTATGTACTTTTTCATTGTGGATACTTTCTTTTGTTTGTTCTTCTGTTGTTTATCGAACCAAATAACAATATCTTTTTGTATCGAGTGCATGCACGTACTCAATTTCATACACAAATAAGGGGGAACAAACTCCATGTTCAAGTTATCGGCCAAGGTTTGGCTTGCATTTTATATCTGCGTTTGATTCGACTTTGAAAATGAGCTTTGAGAAAATGCAGTATGTCTTTAGCCAAAGTGGCATTGGGAGAGATGCTAATGGCGTTTGATAAAAAAATATACTTTAAAATGCAACTTTCATGAGAGCGGTGGAAGGGATGAAATGCAAGAACGACTGAACTGGGTGGCTTAGAGAGGTTTTGGACTGGAAAGATGGTGTGTTCTGGTCTTTTAGCGCGCCATCTGTTTTATAAGCCTCCTTGCTTCTCTATGATGCAAATGTGTTTACATTTCACTAATTGATTCCATGGCGAAAAATTGTCAAAAAAGGCCTAAATTTATCGACATTTTGTTAATTTAGTTTTAAACATTTTAATTTTGTTAATTGAGTCCTAAACCTTTTTACTTTTTTACTATATCTTAATATGTTTTTTTGAATATTTTTATTTTTCTCTTTTTTCCCTCTAACTTTTCTTCTTCAGACCGACACCTCGCCGACCACTAGTGAGGGTTGCGGCCCTCGCCGGCCGCCCATATCTAGGCGAGGCAAGCCTTGCCCGCGATCGGCTAGGCATTGTGGCCCTCACTGGCCATTGAAGAAGAAAACTAGAAGAAAAATAAAAATTAATAAATTAATAAAATTCAAAAAAATATGGAAATAATTATTAAAAATTATCCGCATCGGCGTCGGGGTGCCACGTAGGACGGATAATATCCACATTAGCGATTCCCGGCCAATAGAATTGAATTGGGAAGAAGTGAAAATGTTTAGGACTTGTTGTCACAAAAATGACCAACTTTTGGTTGTAGCCGGCAAATATCGGACTTGGACGATAACGATAATGAAAGTTACTCGACAACTCAAAGAGAATTAGTGGCTTGCCATTGAAGTCATCGATAGCGCAGCGTAAAGTTATCGATGAGAGTCTTGAAATTTCTTATAAAGTTATCCGTATCGACGGTGAGTGACTAGCACGAAGATAACTGTTGGTAAATTATGTCTTATCGGTTCGTGAAGTAACTTCCGATAACCACCGAAAGGGAATTACTTGAAGACACCCATTGATTGTTTATGTCTTATCTGTTTATACAAGAATTACCGGTAACCACCGAAATGGAATTATTTGTTATTTATAATTTGATAACCATGATTATAATTTGATAACTCGAACTTTAGTTATAGTTCTCGATGCTTCATTGTCGGTTAAATTCCAAACATTGTATCTATCTATCTGTCTATCTATCATCTCACTTTTTCATCGGTTAAATTCCGGCAAAGTGTTTTGTACTTCATCATCAACTAATTTCGACGAAGCATATCCATTTCTTGTGACCCATTGAGCCTTCTATTCGGAATCGCCACAGAACCCGTCTCTTTTTAATGAAAAATCGAAGAATCGATGTTACTTGTATTGATGAAAGTACAATAGGTTTAGGACTTCTTTGACAATTGTTCCAATTCCATGAGGTTGGGGTTTGATTTTGGTGGATTGGCGTTGTAAAACTAGAATGGTACATAAGAGAGGAACTCACTACTTCAGGGCATTAACATTGTGGTTTATTGACAAGGGGGTCCATCTTTTTCCTAGGATACGAGGCATTAAACAACGTTGGAATTGTAGGTGCAAAAACGACGTGCTTTAATTGATAGGATGATCGCACGTCTAAACCTAGGATGGAAAAGGTCTATAGATCTTGCTAAAGGTGTGGGTGATTTGGCACGTGGTTAATGAATGTGTTTTGTATAAGCGTAGATAGGGAGGATTTATGGAAGTCCCTCTCTAATCAAATGGTGGATGACGAGTTGTCCAAGTTCTTGTCCTCTTGTCAATTGCTTCTTCCTATATTTGCACATTAACGCGTCGAATTAAACCCTCGCTTTCTCTCCTTCCCCCAATTTCTTTACTGGTCTCCCCGCAAAGCAGAAGCCGCGATGAGAGAGTTTTCGAGAAGAAATTCAAAGCTTGAAAGCAACCATTAACAAATCATAAGTTTAAGTTCACGAAACTAGAGCATATCATAAAATTGGAGGATAATGATACAATTAGTCCCTTAACTCGGGAAAGATAATCCTGAGTCCAATCGAGAAGATTAAGCTCCCTTCGATAGACAATTATTTCTCAATCGAGGGAGCTTGGATTGGATCTGAAAAGGACAACTCCAGAGAGGAGGTTGAGGAGAGAAAATGGCTAAGGTTCCTCATAGTAAGGAAGTAAGGACGGAGTGCTACTCAGACCTCCAATTAACAAAGTGTAGCAGTTATTTTCTCTTCTTTTCTCCAAGTAGCATTCTTATTAGAAAATACAGTCACAAATAGAATAAATGCATGAAATATTCTGAAAAAAATTAAATTCAAATAGTAAAAATTGGATGCACAAGATATTTAATGAGGCTTAACCAATGGCATGAGGGGCTTTAACATTCAATTGTTAGAATATTGTTCGGGCGGATTGAAAACTGATGTTATGTTGGACGGTTGAAAGACGATCTAAAAACTCCTCAATAAATACACAAGTTACTTTCGTCGCTCTACTTGTATAAAAACGGTTGTTTCGATTCGAATAGAATGATAAGAAATCACTTTTCGGTCAATATCGTATTGGTGGGCGAGCCACAATAGCAACGGATCAATAACTACTCTCTATTCTTATCCTCAGGGCTCTTAATTCTTTTCCTCATCGTAGCAACTTTTTTGAACTTAGGCTCGTTTGTTTTGCGAATAGATAAAAAAGCGATTTGGAAAATATTTTGTAAATGATGATCGCTTATACGCTTACAAAAATGAATGAATATAAAATATCCTCATCGTTTTCGCAAATGTTTAGGCATAATTTGTTGTCGGTAATGAAATTACTTTTCATTGATTAATCATTTCAAGCGATACATGTAATCATTTTTAGAAAAATATTTTCCAAATTGCTATTTTTCGCCAAACAAATTGGAGCGTTAATCAATATAAAATTTGAAAATCTTGGCTCGTGATTGCAGGTACCCCGGCAGAGAAATATGTCCATGAAGCAAGTGGTCATGGGAATGCTTGTGGCCATCATGCTGTTCGAGTTTGCAATGGCGATAACCCCAGATTCAAGTCCTCCCGAGCGCGAGCTCCAGGCATTTGCTGAGGAACGAAAACGTGAATGCCTAGATTTATGTCATCACCTAAGGAAGTGCGGTGACCAAAAAAAGCAAAGTAGAAATTATGACAAGATGTGTTACGACTATTGTGATGCCTTTTGCGCTCTATATTGGTACAATCCCGAATCGTGGGGGATACTTTTGTAGACATTCTTAATTAAAGAAACCTGAGGCTCATAACTTTGAAATTATTGTACCTCAGTTCCACTTGTTACACAGCAATATACACCGTCCACTTATATACTTTTTCATTGTGGATACTTGCTATTGTTTGCTCTGTTGTTAATCGAACCAAATAACAATATCGTTTTGTATCGAGTGCATGCACGTACTCAATTTCATATACCCATAAGGGGGAACAAATTCCATGATTGAGTTATCGATCAAGGTTTGACTTGCATCTTATGGCAACGTTTGGTTTGGCTTTGAAAATGAGATTTGTGAAAATGCAAATGTCTTTAATTAGCTAAAGCGGCTTTGGAGAAATGCAAATGGCATTGGATAAAAAAAAATTAAAATGCAACTTTGGGATAAGTAGTATTTAGCCCAAAAAAAAAAAAATTACGGTGCTGGTCCCTACCTATCTCCCCTCTCACCTCGCTCAAGAAAAAAGATGAATAGTAGATCTAGGGTTTCACTTTCTAAGCGGGGTAAAATTGAATTTTTAGTAAGATTTTGGGGGCAAAATAGGCAACTAGTTATTTTTTATTAATGGGGTCTTCGACATTTCGAAAATGTTGAAATCTATCAACATTGGACTTTTGGCCTCCCCAGAGCTAACATTTAGACCAATGCCTTTTGAAAAGACTTGCCAAACACCCAAGCATTTTCCTAAGGGGGCGCAAAACCCCTTGGGAAAGCTGAACCAAAAGCACCCATTATGTGATCAATGAGGTTAGGGTTGTATGTCACATAAACGTGGGGTTTTTCATCATAAATAATAATAATAACTATGGGTGATTGGTTTCCAATCCCCAATTTTTGGAATTGGGGATCGGACCAACCGGTTTGGTCCGGTTTTCGGGCGGTCCAATGGAACCGATAAACTAATCCATTGTCTCATGATATCCCAAAACAAGGCAACAAAAAGCAACTCGCAGTCTTTCGTGCATTCATATAAAAATAGAAAATAAAAAAATAATTTTGTGTGGCGCATGCTCTCTTGATTATATTGATTTTTGGATGTTCGATTAATTGATTGTGCACCCGCATGATAACCTTTGTTAGTGGCTTAGGTTAAAATCAATTAATGTTGCCTTCTCAAATGATTTTTCATGAAATAAAATGGTACCGAAAGGGCGTTAGAGTAATCTAGCGTAATCAAGTCCCCCGGATCCTCAATCTCCGGTTCGCAAAAGTAATTTAGTTCTCTCGCTAATTTACTTATGTTTCTAATCGACCTACCAAGAAACGATTAGTGGCGACTCCAATTGAAAACATTTGCATGTTAATTATTTGAACTTTAAGTTGCGAATTGGTAGGGCTTGGGAGAGTCCGAGTTAGGTTAGTTAAATAATTAACTTGATAATCCATTAGCCTGGAAATTAATGATTTTTAGGTCACGACAGGGTTTTGCATCGCTTTTAATTTCCAATTTAGCTCCGATCAGAAAAGAAAAGAAAAAGTTCTCAATTTAGCATGCCCTAACATTTTTTGAGAATGTGTCATTCAGCCTCACCAATCTACAAGCCTTTCTCATTTCAGTGCTCGCCTTTTAAATCTTCAGTATGCGCCTTCAATCTTTTGAGATTGATTCTTTCTAGGAAAGAATTAATATTCCTTGAACTAGTTAATCCCAACAATTCTCCCGCTCTTTGCCGGCATATCCCTTTCCATTAAAAACCGACGACTTCTGGACACATTGGTTCACAAGACCCTGAGTGTTCACGAAAATCTTCTTAGTGCTTTACCTTGCTTAATCGAAAAATTAAAAGATTAATCGCGAATACGTCCTCTAAGGGGCTCTGATGCTGTTTCTAAGTTCATATTAAGCAGGAGTAGCAACAGCAGCAACGATAACAGAAACTCTTCTGCTAACAAGCAATAGAAGTTGAACGTTTGCCAAAACATTAATTTGCAACCTATACCTAATAGCAGAGCTGGCACAGGCAATATAGCTACAAAATTTTTCCCAGCCATACTTAGAAATGAGCTGCTGCTACTAACTGAACCCTGCAACAAGCATTTTCGCTTTTACTTCGCCGACATGTTATACGCTTATTCAAAAGCATTTTTTCCACTGACTAAAACTACAAGGAAACCACACAAACAAGAATGGTAAATGAAGATGAATCTGCAGCAAGGAACAGCTTGTAGCATGAAGAAACATGTTCGATTGAAAAAGATACTCATGGGTATCGAACATGCATTCAACACGAGTGAAGAAGAGTATAAGGAGCAAGCGAAGAAAAAAAGGCTAAAATACACTATAAGTGTCCAAACTTGTTTACGGCGCTTATTTTAGTGCCAAAATTTTCAAAACGATCATTTGAATTCCAGATTTTTTGAAAAATGCTCACTTCGAGTGCCAACTCCGGCTTAAGCTGACATGGCTAGCCAGAAATCCAACGTGGCCTATGTTTTTTATTAATAGTTGAGATGACATAACTCACCGGAGTTGGCATTGATATGAACGTTTTTCAAAAAAATTGGCACTTAAGTAATCGTTTTGGAAGTTTTAACACTAAAGTAGGCGCCGTACACAAGTTTTGGCACTTATAGTGTTCTTAAGCCAAAGAAAAAAACACATGAAAATAATAAAATATCTCTAATCAGGTCGGGAGAACTGATCTGAACTCAAGTTGAGAAGATGGAACCTCCCTCGACTCACGGTTATTTCTTTGTCAAGGGAGCTTGGATTGGAAGAGAAAAGAAGAACCAGATGGAGGAGGTTGAGAAGAGAAAGTGATTATGTTTCTTATAGTGAGGATGTAAGGAGTGCTACTGAGGCCTCCATTTAACAAAGCGGGATTAGTTATTTTCTCTTCTTTTCTCCAAAAAAATAAACATATTAGAAAATATAGTCATAAATAGAATAAATGCATAAAATATTCTAAAAGAAAAATGAGAAAGTTCAAATAGTAAAAATAAAATAAAAATTGCATGCACATGATATTTAATGAGGCCTAACCAACATTCAATCGGATTTGAAAACTAATATTATGTAGGATGGTTAAAAGAAAATATGATAACCCCTCAATAAACACAGACGTTAAACTTCCATGGCTGCTGCGAATAGAATGATTATAAAAGGAAAATCACTTTGCGGTCGAGATTTTATCGGTGAGGGACCTACAATGGAAATGGATCAATGATTATTCTCCATTCTTAACCTCTGGGGCTTAATTCTTTTCTCATTGTTAGCAGCTTTCTCGTATTAAATCAATCAAAAACTGTGATTTCAAAAATTTTCAGCTTGTGATTGCAGGTACTCCACAAGGAAAAAAAAACCATGTCCACGAAGCAAGTGATTATGGGAATTCTTGTGGCCATCATGCTGTTCGAGTTCGCGATGGGAATAACTCCAAATTCAAGTCCTCGCAAGCGTGAGCTCAGGGAGTTTGCTGAGGAACTAAAACGTGATTGCCGAGATTTATGTCATGACCTACGTGATTGCCGAGATCCATGTGATGATCTAAGCAAGTGTGGTAACGAAAACAAGCAAAGTCGAAAGTATGATAAGATGTGTTATGACTCCTGTAATGCCTATTGCGCTCTAAACTGGTACAATCCGGAAGCGTGGATCTTTGTCTAGACAATCCTAATTAGAGAAACCCGAGGCTCATAACTCTGATATATGCACATGCAATAAACATTGTGCATACTTTCTTTGTTTGTTCTTCCGCTGCTAGTCATTCAATTTCACATACACGACTTTGCCTATACACGTGGGCTCTCCGACAATTGAAAAAAAAAAAAGTGATAGTGATTGAAAAGCAAAACATTCAGAGGAACGGCAATCACGGTTAAAAATAAAAGGTCGAACGATCGATATGATGGTTTACTCTCTCGAACTCTCGACCTCAAATTCATCTTGATCTATGGTCGTTGACCTGATTTAACTTTGTGTATGGTTGTTGGCGGTGCATCAATTTATCAAGTTCTAGAAATCGATACACCTTTTGAAAATTTTAGGACTCAATTTGACTTTTGTGACATGCTTTAGGATCTACGGTGCACTTATACCTAAATATAGTTTATCCACGTTCGGACCGAAACGAATAAAAATAAGTGCATAAGGTGCAAGGACACTTGGTCTGTTGAACTCACTTATATAACTCATAGGCCTTTTTCAACAAATCCTAATGAAGTGTGATTTCTTATTAGGTTAATATTATGAAAAATCCGAAACTGATACATTTATGGTAAATTTATTCTAAATTATTTGTCTACCAGCAAAAAACCCAATGTAACCTCCGTTAGTTTCCGTTAAATTAGGCTAATATTGCGAAAAAATCTAAATTGATACACTTGTGACAAATAGAGGGTAAGAACTCCAAATTAATATACTCATTAACTCGCCACATGTTATTCAACTCAACAATTTGACGATAAAGTTTAAGTAAAACTAACAGGGGCAAATTTATCAATTGTTGCAGGTGTAAAATTTTGAGATTTTTAGTGGTCAAATATTATTTTGGGATAAATTTGTCACGGATTTATCGATTTAGAATTTTTTGTAATAAAAAAATAGTTTTGGATAAATTTATTACAAATGTACTAGTTTTGAGTTTTTCATGATATTAACCCTTTGTTATTTCACATGTCCATGACTTCAAATATTTTACAAGTGATTATATCACCCAGATTTATCATGAAAAACAATGGATCTAAAGAATTGAAAATTGCATTTGTTAGATTCAGTTTATTCGCATAACTGTGTTCTAATGCAAGATACATGTGACACAGGCCGCTTGTTTAGTGTCCCTCGTATGGGCGGAGGACCGAAAAACTTATATCTCCGTTGTCCTCCCACACTCGTATAACCTTGAAGCTCTTTTTGGTGTCAAACATAGTGAGTGAACGACGCAGAGGGAGTAAGAGGCAACTGGGTCTATGGGAGTGGTGTCACGACGATTTGTTCTAAGAGTTCTAGGATTAGACAGAATATTTTTCGTAGGAGCTCCGAAAGCGGGGTTGGCTTCTCGTGTACAAACCGGTCGGGAGCCGATGCCACTCTTTTGATGAGGCCATGGCAAGCCCAAACTAGTTGCGGTGCCTAATGTATTCTGCTCTTACTCTATACAAAAGATGCACGAGCTAAGCTGGATGTGGTGTAACTCGACACGATAAAGACATTCACCTAAGTGTTCCATGGTACAACTAAAGAAACAAAGCTAGCCTGGTGTGAACAACTTGCCGGGCGCCCCACAGTCGTTCCGCGGTCAAGGAATCTCTCGAGCATGTGACAATTTGGTATCAAAGTAGGAATCCCTCCAAGTAGGTTTGTGAATTGGAAGAAACCCGTGGTTTACTCGGTCCTAGGAGTGTGGAGAGCGAATCGCCGGAGGCAAAACAAAAGAAAAAGGAACAAGGCTAGGATAATGTACGGCTCTCGACTTGCTTCGGGATGCCAATGGGGGCATAAAAAGAAACTGGTTCCTCACTTGAAATGGGAGACGTTCTTCGATCAATTCGGAGAATCTCAAGATGGGTCCTCTATCATGTTTAAACAAGGAAAAACTCTCCATTGGTTAGATAATACAAAGAAAAAAGTGCTTATTAGGGAGAAAGAAAGGTGCCGTCGGGTTAGTGCGGTTGGCCAAAGTGCCACACTTTGAAAGCGACGGTGATTACGAAACGGTGCTGCCAAGGAAAGACAAGTGGCCAAAGAGCCACACCGAAACGCACGGGCGACCAAAGAAAACCCAAACGGCCTTTAAAACAAAAGAAAAGAAAAAGAAGCTACTGATGTTGAGGAAAAACAGTTCCGTTAGGCGATCGCGCGCCTCTATCTATGTAAGACCCGGATAAGCGGCATGGATGTAGGAAAAGGCGCGAGGAAGCGGCGAACAAAACCCGCAATGAGGGCGTTGCGCAATTGAGTGGGGGGAGAATGACACGGACCCGTTGTTATGTGTCTCTCGTATGGGCGGGAAACTAAACAACTTGTGTCCCCGTTGTCCTCCCACACTCTTATAACCTTGAAGTGGCGCTTGTTGGTGTCAATTACGGTGAGTGAGCGACGTAGGGGCTAAGAGGCAACTAGGTCCGTAGGAATGGTGTCAAAACGGTTTGTGCTAGGATTTTTAAGATTAGATAGAATACATCCCTTTAGAGTTATGAAGACGAGATTGGCCTCCCGTGTACAAATTGATCGGGAGCTGATGTCACTCTCCGATAAGGCCATGGTAGGCCGAAACCAGTTGCGATGCCTAAAGTATTCGACTCTCGCTCGATACAAAGGATGCTCGAACTAAGTTGGGTGTGGTCTGACTCGATACGATAAAGACATTCGCCTATGTATTCCGTCGAACAACTAAACAAATAGAGCTGGCCTGGTTTGAACGATTTGCCAAGAGCCCCACGGGTTGTTTTGTGGACAAGGAATCTCTAAGCCCATGACACATGCACATCAGATCCTTATCTACATGACACATTAGTCCATTATGAATTTAGACAAAATCACATTCAGGTCTTTTACTGTTTGAATCTTTACGAATGCTTACTACTAATAAGATTTGGTTTTCCTAATACTTTGTACCCAAATATGTCCATCCTAAGTTTGCGCCTGATTAAATGGGTTATATTTTTCTCCGAGCAGACTTTCATTGGTGGATTATGCGAATTGATATAACTCATATTTATCTTTGGTTAAGTATAAATGCGGGACCCATCCATCTAGTTAGTCCACATCAATCAAGACACAAGTTGAAACGAATTTTCTAAAATCCAGCTAGAGGAAAATACTTTTCTAATTAAATCGCACGTTCTTGAGGCACCATTCAAGACATGACACCGATAAACGAAGAAAAGGTCGATCATATTTGAATAGTGAACATGCTTCCATAACTGAGCAACTAGAAATAATACATGGTATCACTTTATATCACATGATATTCTACCGTAATTATATCGGATCAACATAGTTATCGAAAACCCCACGATTCTACAGATTTCGCATCACATTGTATACTTAGGCAACGACTTGCAAGCTAAAAAGTGTTCGAACATGTCGAGCGCTTGAGCAGGCGCGTACATAGGGACTTCGTGACCACAGCCTCTGATTGTCACGTAGGTTATCCCTTCATATATCTCAGACCAGCCACTAATCTAACATTATATCAATCCACATCGAGATCATTAGCAAAGGAAATAGTTAATCCAGCCGATTTATTTAATACGTGAGAACGTTAAAACAGTTTAACAACAAAACTGATTGGAAAGTTATCTTAAAGATAACGGATATTATTTGAAAGATCAAGATTTGATAAAGTTTGTTCGAAATTTCGAGCTAATTCGAACGTGGTGGAATTAGCGAAGTCCATGTTAGACTTCGTATCTTGAAGTCTGACTTTAGTTAGCAAGTAAATTGACTCTAACAGAAGTCGGGCAAGGAAAGCCAAAAGAAACAAAGAGATAAGTCCAAAAGTGAAGATAACAACAAAAGGACAAGTCCAACCGTGGACTTGAATATTTCGGTCAAAGTTGATGAGGATGTTATTTGACCAATATGTGCAGAACAACTTTGCTGGCTTTGCTATATATCTATAAAAGCATTGAACGCACGTCGATGGTAGAGTTTCTTTGATCGCACGAAATCTGGAAGTGCCATTCACGAGCGCTTGGCTTGGGGTTTCTCCGTTGGTCTTTGTTCGTGGAATTACATCAAGAGTTCAAGTGTTGAAGCCGATTAAATATTAAGGTTAGATTTGTGTAATTCCTTTACAATATTGAAAGATTATTTCGTGAGGAATTGGGGCTAAACACCGTGTGCGTTCTTGGATGTAATTGGGCTTGGAAACACCGAGAGTGTTTGAGTGACTCGAGTGTGGTTTTGTAATCTCCGTGTACGCTCATTCTATAGTGGAATTCGTTGTCGCTCTCCCCCGTGGACGCAGGCTCTACGACCGAACCACGTACATCCGGTGTCCGATTTATTTTCTCGTTCCGTCTATTTTATCGTTCGATCGCTTGGTTCCGCGCAACAATTGGTATCGAGCCAGGCTTATCGAGTTGAAGCAATCGATGGCACGAAAAGTAAAAGTGAAAATCACAAATTCGAGGAAGGACTTTGGTTTCGGAAGATGCAGATTGAAGACTATCTTTATCGATGAAGCCGCACTTGCCTCCGTCGGGGAGAAACCAGAGGCGATGAAGCAAGCCGATTGGGAATTGCCGGATAGACGAGCCCGGGTGTTATTCGGCGACGTTAGCCCGTAACGCTTGCGTTTAATATCGCAAAGAGAAGACCACCGCGAGTTTGATGAAAGCCCCGGCCGATATGTACGAGAAGCCCTCCCGATCAACGAGGTCTATTTGATGCGACGCCTGTTTAATTTGAAGATGAGCGAAGGTGCGTCTATTGCTAATCATATCAATGAATTCAATGTGATCGTTAGTCAATTGAGTTCGATGATATTGACTTTGAAGATGAGGTATGTGCTTTGATTCTATTATCCTCATTGCCCGATAGCTGAATACCATCATATCGCTGTTAGTAATTCCTCCGGGTCAACAAGTTTGACGTTTGATAATATTCGAGATTTGATTCTAAGTGAGGACATCCGTAGGAGAAACGCAATATGTATCTACCGCTTTAGTAGGTGAAAATAGAGGAAGAACCATACTGTGGTAGTAGAAGTAGTATGAATTTGAATAACGCAATCACCCAGGACGGTGGTCTTCGTTGGAATTGGGCAAGAGAGGGCATCTTAAAAGAAATTGCCTTAAGCTAAAAATGAGAATGGCAAGGGAATTAGAGTTGAATCACGGATGATTTTGCAAATGGATGATTACGGTGCGATAAGGTCTTGTCCAGAATCGAGAATTCGTCGTTTGATGGATGGATTATGGATTCCGGTTGTTCTTTTCATGTTACACCAAACAGAACCGGTTTGCTACTTATCGGTCACGGATAGTAGTAAAGTGCTTAGAACAACGCCAATGCGATGTCGAGGTATTGGTGATGTTAAAATCAGATGCATGATGGTATTGGAGGACATTGACCGAGTAAGACATGTTCCAAAGAAAAAAAACTTAATTTCCTTGGGTACTCTAGATTCAAATTGATGCGGTATTCTTCACAAAGTGCTTAGAAGATTGTTCGAGGTGCCCCGGGATAATGAAAGGAATCAAGCATGGTGGCCTATATGAACTTCAAGGTGAGACAATGACGAGTTTCGCCCGAGACGTCGGCATCCGCTCGAGAGTCTACGCTAAGAAAGACGGTGTCCGTGCCCATGCACAAATTTGATGTTGTTGTCGAAATACGCGGCCGAGAGCTTTGATCGAAACGAGACCGGTAAGTCGATTAAGCATGTCAACCACAATAGCATAGAGTCCCGCTAAGCTGGTAAATAAATTCCGCACGATAAAAGGCATAGTGAAACACCGCACTAGTGCTAGTAGACCACAACATTGCAATGATGAGCAAATATTACTAGAGATAGCCCGTAAAATGATCTCTAGTCCTAGAAGAATTCTAGTGGATGCGTTAAGTATGACGAGCTACCCGATGAACGATCTCCATCGACACGATCGAATATCGGACTCGAGAAGTGCGGTCGTAACGTTGCCGATTATTCTATTTTTAGAATGTTTGATTGCCCGTGTTATTATCGAGTAAGTGATGGTAAGCTCGATGCAGGGCAAGCTGCATATTCCATGGCTATGCACGAGGTGAGTGGGGTCATCGGTTGTGGTGCCCAAATATAAATTCACCACGTTCCAAAGCAAAAAGGTTATCTTCGACGAGTCTCCAAGAATGATTATAGTAGTGTTCATACGGATCGACGGTGTTCAAGGTGGAGTTGCAAACGAAACTCCCGAGGTAGCGGATACTAGCGTGGTAATCGACATAGATGGTGCTTGTAAGGGGGGGCGGAGAGCCAACCGTTGTTGTAATTGCTAATATTGACAAGGTACGTATTCGATTTTCCACGATATGGATGCAACGGTGGTTTTGCTTTATCCGTGATTAAGGAGCTTGTATCAAAAAGTCATTGTGGATCGTTAAAGGTCATGGAATTGGTATTCGATGAGGTCCACGTTATTGCAGTTCAAGCACGACTTGAACTTGAAAAACATCTATGGCCATTGGGGTTGTGGGAGAGTAGTAGCGTGAAGTTCGGATTCTAGCGAAAGCGATTAAAATTGGGCAAACGTCGAGCCAAGGTGGAGATTGTTAGAATATGTCTCGAGCTTAAGCC
Source organism: Rhodamnia rubescens (assembly GCA_021437795.1). NCBI lineage: Eukaryota > Viridiplantae > Streptophyta > Magnoliopsida > Myrtales > Myrtaceae > Rhodamnia > Rhodamnia rubescens. The sequence goes on along the minus strand of JAILYA010000005.1, from coordinate 4,441,492 downwards.
CAATCGTAAATCTATCTTGATCAGAAAGTTATCTTAAAGATAACGGATATTATTTTGAAAGTGCGATCGGATTTGATAAAGTTTGTTTGAAATTTCGAGCTAATTCGAACGTGGTGGAATTAGCGAAGTCCATGTTAGACTTCGTATCTTGAAGTCTTGACTTTAGTTAGCAAGTAAATTGACTCCTAACAGAAGTCGGGCAAGGAAAGCCAAAAGAAACAAAGAGATAAGTCCAAAAGTGAAGATAACAACAAAAGGACAAGTCCAACCGTGGACTTGAATATTTCGGTCAAAGTTGGATGAGGATGTTATTTGACCAATATGTGCAGAACAACTTTTGCTGGCTTTGCTATATATCTATAAAAGCATTGAACGCACGTCGATGGTAGAGTTTCTTTGATCGCACGAAATCTGGAAGTGCCATTCACGAGCGCTTGGCTTGGGGTTTCTCCGTTGGTCTTTGTTCGTGGAATTACATCAAGAGTTCAAGTGTTGAAGCGATTAAATATTAAGGTTAGATTTGTGTAATTCCTTTACAATATTGAAAGATTATTTCGTGAGGACAAAACTATGCGTTCTTGATGTAATTGCTTGGGAAACACCGAGAGTGTTTGAGTGACTCGAGGTTTGTAATCTCATTCATTATATCCCAGACGGGACGTAGGTCTTTTTTAGAACATGTTGATAGTCTTGAGGTTTCCTTACCTCTCTTCTTTCTCTTTAGTCCCACATAGGAAGAATCTAGGCCCTTTTCTCCCCTAACTTATATAAAGGCTTCTCATGTACAATGTTTAATACACCATTATTAGAGAACAAATACCATTCTCTTTAATCTTTCTTTCTTATCATCTACGACGAACCACGTACATCTGGCCGATTTATTTTCTCGTTATGTCTATTTTATCGCTCGACGTTAGCGCAACAAGAACATTAGAGAAGTAAACAGATTACCTTGTTATTCTGGCCCCAAGGATACCATTTTGCATTCCTCTTAAGACGCAGCTTGGAAATAGCGGTCCGAGTGGCTATGAAGGGAATTGTTGAGTCTGCATCTCCACTGATTAAAAAGAAACAAAGGAAAAGATATTCGGGTTGAATAAATAATTGCTTTAATTACAAAAGCGTTATGCAGGAAAACGTTATTTTCATACTGTTTTGACTTTCTGCTAAGCTTCCACCATCTTAAGATGAACAAAGAAATGAAGATTCAAAAAAGCTCTCGTTAAACAAACGCACGAACTTTACTGAATTTCTCACAACTCAATTACCATCGTGCGAGTTGGCGCAACTTCGAATCCGTTCCCCCTTTTAATTAATAATCCCGTTGATTAGTTACCTGTATATCCAAATTTGCAAGCCCGATTGAATGAGTAGCGTCAGAGTGGGCAACATTGACTTTCCCTTAGCGGAAAGGCTGTAATTATGTTGTATAGGCCTACTGCAAGGCCACAAAGTAATAGTTTGATAAGACTTTGAGTGGTTAATCAAAGCTCAAGCTAATCAAAAATGGAATGGAAATAATGGAATATAGAGAGGAAAAAACCTGCAATGTTTCCATGTCGTGGGGTTTGCATGGAAGGCTTCCTGCACATCCTTCCTCTTCATGTACTTGGAGGTACTCCTTTCGAGACAATACTTAGAAACCTGTTTAGGGCAAATCCTCGTGTCATAAAAGTGGATATAGTAGAGTGAATATTCGTCATTTGTTAGATTTTGAAATACGAGGGGAATAGTGAATAATTACCTCCTCAGTTTCACAGTGCGTTAGAAGAATATCAAATGCATTCACATTTCCAGTTTCCTCTCTCAAATATTTGATGAAGTAGGGCTCACATGCCTTCGATCTGTATGTCTTCGGAGAGCTGCACAATGTGCTCGACAGCCCTTGGTAAGTGTAGTCCGAGATAAGACCGTGGCTCCAATAGTATAGAGCTCGGCCTTTCAGTTCGCTCTCCCGGTCCAAGTTCGGATTACCCATCTGAAGGACATTTTTTAGCAGCACAGTTATTGGGGCTACAGGTCACCAATTCCATCCATAAACACTATACATACGCCTTAGGAAGCGTTACAACTAAGAGAATTGTTTCCAGTACTAATCTGCTCCTCTTTTTCCATTTCTTGAATATGCTTTTTACAGATGAAACCGTTGTCCCATCTTACCAAAATGCCTTGGAGATTCATCACCGCATTCGTTTTCCTGGAGTTCTTCTTCAGAATGATCTCCGCCAATGTCGGAATATAATGACCTGAGATCAAAGATCAAAACACGAGTTTAAAGACTCAATCGGGGCTTTGCAAAGATGGCGATTGAATGATTCTTACCGGCATAGCTTTGTCCGGCGATGTAGAAGGCTCGGCCTTTATACCCTGGGAATCTCTCGAACCATCTTTTCAGGAATGTATAAGTTTCATGGGCTAGAATTCATTCATAAGTTGTACAAGGAAAAACTTCAGTTTCTTATGTATTGGTGCATTGAAGACTCGCAAAAATTTGGAGAGGCAAAAGAAGCAAAAATTGGTGCGCACCTGTGGAGTGGTCTCCGTATTGAGTGAAGTTGTCGGTTGAAAAAGAAAAACCAACTCCGGCGGGCGAGTCCAAGAACAACAAGTTGGCTTCTGCACGAAAAAACCAGAAACTGGAGTGAAAACAACGGAGAAAACGAAAATGCTATGCAAATTTTGAATATGGTAGTTCAGTTCATGTTTGTGAGCAGCTTAATTAAATACCTCGGTTCCATGAATACGGGTTGGTGACGAGAGTTTCACTGTTGGGCGAGACTCGGAATGGGCCGAGCTCCTGCATCGCGCCATAGCCAACGGAGGAGCACCCAGGTCCTCCATTCAGCCACAGGACGAGTGGCTTATTCTCGTGGTCGCCAGCAGCTTCTACTAGCCAGTAGAAGAGGGAGGTCACCCTGTTGACGGAGACGTAGCCAGAGAACTGGGCCACGTGCAACTCCGGCTGGCCTGGTAATGTGGTGATCCGGTCCTTCGAGAGCTCATCATCAACTGCTATCCCTGTCGCGGAAAGCATGAGGATGAAGACCGAGAGGAAAAAAGACGGTGCATGGCGGAGTTCATGGTTAGAGAGGAGGGATTGAGGGAGACGAGAGTCCAAGAGACACAACGAGAGATGAGAGCGGTGGAAGAGATGAACTAGAGAGGTTCCGAACTGGAAAGATGGGGTGATTAGTCTTTCAGTGCATCGTCTAATTTATAAGGATCCTTGCTTCTCCATGATGTATATTTGTTTACATTTCAATTATATTTTCCATGAGGATGGGGTTTGATTTTGGTGGATTGGCGTTGTAAAACTAGAATGATGCAGAAGATAGAGCTAACCAACTATAGGAACTCGCTACTTCAGGGCATTAACACTCTGATTTATTGACTAGGGGGTCTATCTTTTTCTAGTCTACGTGGCATTAAACAACGTTAGGGTTCATTATGTGCGAAAATGACGTCCCTTATGGTGTTGTCCATTAATCGGCGTGGTCGTCAGTGTGATCCCCATTCGATTTCAGTTTCAAAGTTAGGATCATTGCACATCAAGGTCTAGGTATGTAAGGTCTATAGGTCTTGCTAAAGTTGGGAGGGATGTGGAACGTGGTTAATAAATGCTGGTTGTGTATGGGCATAGAGAGGGAGGATCTACGGAAGTCCCTCTGGAATTGAATTGTGGATGATGAGTTAATCCAAGTTCTTGTCCTCTTGTCAATTGCTTCTTGTTGTATTTGCACGTTAACCCGTCGAATTAAATCCTCTATTTCCCTCCTTCCCCCTTATTTCTTTACTGGTCTCCCCGCAAAGCCGAAGCTGCGGTGAGAGAGTTTACGAGAAGAAATTCAATGTTGAAAGCAACCATAAACAAACATAAGTTCAAGTTGAGAGAGTTTACGAGAAGAAATTCAATGCTTGAAAGCAACCATAAACAAACATAAGTTCAAGTTAAACTAATAGTGAGTCCTATGATTGGGGGATAATTACACAAATAGTCTCGAACTTTAATTCAATATGCAATGTGGTTCCCAAACTTTGGCTCAATATGCAATGCGATTTCTAAGCTTTCAATTTGTTTAATGTGATCCTTGACTTTAGCCTAGTATTTAACGTGAACTCGACCTTTTAATTTGTTCAATGAAATCCATGAACCTATGATAGATATTCAATGTAGTCCTGAACTACATAAAAATGTCTAGGGTAGTCATTCCATTACTTTAAGATCATGAGCAATCATGAACGTTTCCCCAGGATGTATAGATGATCCCTGGACTAAATTGAACATATACTAAAATTGAGGGATATTGAACAAATTAAAAATGCGAGGGACCACATTGAATGAATTAAAAATTCAAGGAATTGTATATTTCGGCCAAAGTTCAAAAACTATTTGTGTCAAATTTCCTTAAAATCGGGCTCTTCAATGCACATGCCGATGGCAGCATTGATCACCAACAAAAAGTTCAAGAAGAAGAGGAGGATGGGTCTTGTACTGCTCATACGTCTATAGTTATATAAAAATGACATTTAATTAGGCATAGGATGAGCAGGTTAACTAAATGGGGATTCCATATCATGTAGGGACCAAATTGGAGATTAGAATAAATTACCTAAACCGAATATGAAAAAACATTATAAATAGAAATCCTCGTTGATCTAATAATTCGCCCTATCTTATTCATTTCGATTCATAAAAAATCTCGTCGCATCAAAATAAACAAGTCATACAATAACCAAAAATTAGCTACACATACGTTATGAAGCTGAATTGAAATAACTTCGAATTTGGATATTCTTACAAGACATGGTCTCCGATTAACAACTTAGTAAAGTAATAGTCAACATGTTGTTTAGTTATTGAATAACTTCAATAAAATACGTGCTTTAATTTTGCTCAAAATTAAAAATTTATCCACATACGACGCACGGGGTGTGCTAGTAAGGTTCAATGAGAGAAATGGACACTTATTCCTTCGGGGTCTTCTATGGTCACAAAACTATATTGCTTCGATGATGTAAAACAAATCGTGTCTAACTAGATAGAACTCATCATAAGAGTATAAATTTCTAGCAAAAAATGACATAAACTAATATACAAAAATTCATTGTGAATGACTAAAAAAATGTTGAGACAGAATAAAGTGTAATATCGATCTATCTATGTGAAGGAAAAATCATACAAAAAGTTATAAACCTATTACATTTTTGCCAATTCAGTCCTAGACATTTTACTTTTATCAATTGAATCATAAACCTTTTCATATTTTGCCAATTGAGTCCATCGGACTAATTTTAGTCGGCGATCGCTAACGTGGATGTCGATTGTCTTACTTGACACGATCGGCGCCGACATAGATAATCATATTAAAACTTTTAAAAGTCAAATATTTCTTTCTTATTTTTTTTCTCTTTTTCCTTTCATTTATTTTCTTTCTTTTTCTCTTCTCAATTAAATTTTGGCAAAGTGTTTTATACTTCATCGTCAACTAATTTCGAAGAAGCATGTCAATTCAGTGTGATCAATTGAGCCTCCTAGCAGGAATTTCCACTGAACCCGTCTCTTCTTAATGAAAAATCGAAGAAATGAGGTTCGGTAAAAGGTATTTTGTTGACGATCATTTTGGCGAAATAGTATTGAATTGGCAAAAGTGCAATAGGTTTAGGACTTCTTTGACAATTTTTTTCCGATTTCATGAGGTTAGGGGTTTGATTTTGGTGGAATGGCGTTGTAAAACTTGAATGGTGCAGAAGATAGAGCTAACCAACCATAGGAACCCACTACTTCAGGGCATTAACATTGTGATTTATTGACTAGGGGGTCCATCTTTTCCCTAGGCTACATGGCATTAAACAACATTGGAATTGATTAGGTGCCAAAACGACATCCTTTAATTGATAGGATGATTGCACGTCAAAACCAAGGAATGGATTAGGTCTGTAGATCTTGCTAAAGCTGGGGATGATTTGGAACGTGGTTAATGAATGCTGGTTGTGTATGGGCGTAGATAGGGAGGATTTATGAAAGTCCCTCTCTAATCGAACGGTGGATGATGAGCTGGTCCATGTTCTTGTCCTCTTGTCAATTGGTTCTTCCTATATTTGCTCATTGACGCGTTGAATTAAACCCTCGCTTTCTCTCCCCGCAAAGCAGAAGCTGCGCTGAGAGAGTTTTTGAGAACAAATTCAATGCTTGAAAGCAACCATTAACAAATCATAATATTAAGTTAAAGAAACTAGAGCATACCATAAAATTGGACGATAATGACACAAATTGTCCATGAACTTTGGCTCAATATGCAATGTGACCCTTGAATTTTATATTTGTTCAATGTGATTCATGAACTTTAGATTTATTAATGTGGTCCATGAACTTTTAGTTTGTTCAATGCGATCTCTAGACCTTTGGTATATGTTCAATGTAGTCCCAAACTATACAAAAATGTTCAAGGTAGTCATTACATTAATTTAAGATCGGGAATAATAATGAATAATTTCATATGGTTCGGGGATTAAATTGAACATATACTAAAAGAGGGTCGACGTTGAACAGCTCAAATGTTAAGGACCGCATTGAACAAATTAAAAGTTCAAGGACCGGATTATATATTGGGCCAATAGTTCAAAGACTGTGTGTCATTTCCCCTAAAAAGGGCTATTAATGCACATGCTGATGAAAGCATTGATCACTAACACAGAAGAAGAGGACGATGAGTCGTCATGTACCGCTTATACTTCTATAGTTATATCAAAATGGCATTTTGTTTTTGGTCAGTTATCAAAATGACATTTAATTAGGTATAGAATGAGCAGGTTAGCTAAATACTGATTCCACATCATGTACGGACCAAATTGAAAATTAGAATGAATTACGTAAACCGATTCTTAAAAACATTATAAATGGAGATCCTCGTTGATCTAATAATTTGAACTATATTATTCATTTCGACTAATGAAGAATATTCTCGCATCAAAATAAGCAAGTCATAAAATAAACAGAAATTAGCTACGCATCCATTACGAAGATAAATTGAAATAACTCCAAATTTGGATATTCTTACAAGACTTAGTTTGCGATTAATACTTAGTAAAGTGATAGTCAACATTACTTATGTTTGTTGTTTAGGTAATAAATAACCTCAATTTTGAATATTTAGTGTGCATATTCGTGAATAATTATGCTAACAATATTCAAATAAGTAAGACTTATTTTGCAATAAGTTGCTCTCTAAAACATTACATACGCTTGTGGTTCAGTTGATTAATATATTGTCATGTAAATTTAAGTCACTTTTCTTATTCGGGCAATGCACGAAACGTGAAGGATGCCTCCAAGAGTGAAATGAATAATTGTTCCATGAGGTGGCTTAAATGATCGCCATATATTGTCTACTTATTTTGTAATGAAATCTTCTTTAAAGGATGTCTCTAGTTACGTTTGTTTTGTAAAAAATGAATGATTTGAAAAAAAAAAATCAAAAGACGATCGCCTCTGTCACTTAAAATATTAGCCAATGAAAAATGTTTTCAATACTAGACGCTTGTTGGCATTCCAGTCTATCTTCTCCTTTCAAGGCCTAGCCGAAAGAGAATACAGATACTTCTTGATTTTGAATATTTTTTATACAAATGAATAATGTGCCGGTAACTAGATTTGAACTGGTGATACGAGGACTAGTCCTCCGCTCTATCGAGTTGAGTTATCGTTTTTAGGAAAATATTTTTCAAACTATTCATTTTTCATGAAACAAATAGAGCCTACGAGTGACACATATGCTAACTTTTAAGGAATTGATACATTTTCCTCCCAATGAGTACTTTTTTGTGGTCTCCAATTATTTTGCTTTGATTTATACCTCCTTCATTAAATACCACGACTTTTGTTTAATCAACAAATTAAAATAATTTCAGTGAGTTTTGATGTTGCAAATTAACAATTATCTAAATGCCAAGACTTTTGTAATCCTATATATTAAGCATTTCCTTGGAAGATATTATTGTTGATTATATATAAAATATCCCTAACGACCATTAGGAACTTTGTAACTATTATTGAGTCCTTACGTTAATATAGAAAATAATCCAAGAATTCCACCTTTATTTGAAACCTATCGGTATTGGACTTTCAGCCTCTCGAAAGTCGACATTTATCCTAAATGCCCTTTGAAAAGACTTGCCAAACACCCCAAAGCATTTTCCTAAGTGGGCTCTAGCCCCTAAAGAAAGCTGAACCAAATGCACCTATTATGTGATCCATGAGGTTAGGGCTGTATGTCATATACACATGGGCTCTCTCATCATAAATAATAATAGTAATTAGGAGTAATCGGTTCTCGGTCTCCAATATTTCGAGTCGAGGACCGGACCGACCGGTCCATCTATTTTTCGACCGGTCCAATAGAACCAAAAAACGATCCAATATCTCGTGATATCCCAAAATAAAGCAACGAAAAGTGACTCGCAAGCTTGCCACTTTCTCTCTCTTCGCTCGGCATTTTCCTCTGCCATGCTGTGCTTTCTCCTCCTTCACGGTGACTCGAGAGAGAGAGAGAGAGAGAGAGAGAGAGAGAGAGGCGGAGGAAGGAGGTTTGAACCATCGGGCAAAACAGTTCGACCCATCATCGCCTAAAATTGTGTGACCACCTTCTTGAATATCTCACCACCGCCGCTTCTCGGCAATGGATCCAAACAAGATCGGAGAAAGAAAAAAGTGCTTTCTTTTTTGTTTCTGCTTCTCTCTCTAGAAAATAGGTCAAAAATCACCGATAAAATTTCATCGGTCGAGACGGCACCCACCACCAGGGGAAACGACGAAGTATACCGTGAGTCTCCCCTATCCTCATCCGCCTCCCTACCTTCTTTCTCTCCTTCCTTCAATCTCTGTTTCGGATTACGCATATCGTACGTATATATACCTCTTGTACATATCCTCACTCTCTGTAACTAAAATCTTTCAGTCCGGTCCGATTCCGTACACCTTGAAATCGGGAACCGAACTGCCCACATACCGCTTCCAATTTTAAGGATCGGGAACTAGACCGCCGCCCTCCGAAACCCGAAATCGGAACATCTATCTGGTTCGACCCGTGCGATTTTCAATTCGGTCGGTCCGAGTTACTCATCCTTGATAGTAATAGCATTCAAAAGCAAAACATTTGAAGGAAGGACCATCACGATAAAAAATAAAAAGGTGTAATGATAAAAAAATGAATGAACCCCTTCTCTCTCTCTCTCTCTCTCTCTCTCTCTCTCTCCGGCGGCGTGTGGATTGACCTCAAATTCACCTCAATCTATGGTTGTTGCTGGTGCGCAACCTATTAAGGTTGAGTTGGCTTCACCTGGTATATGACTTGTTGGTGGTGCATTAATTTGACAAGTTTTAGAATTCTATTATACCTTATGAAGATTTATAACTCGATTGAAATTCTGTGACATGTTCTAGGACATATGGTACACTTATACCTAAGTATAATTTATTCATATTTAGAACGAAAGTGTAGTAGTTATTTTCTCTTCTTTTCTCCAAATAATAATATTATTAGAAAAATAGAGTCATAAATTGAATAAATGCAAGAAATATTCTGAAAAAAATTAAATTCAAATAGCAAAAATGGGATGCACATGATATTTAATGAGGCTCAACCAATTGTATGAGGAGCGTTAACATTCAATTGTTAGGATATTGTTCGGTGCGGATTGAAAACTGATGTTATGTTGAACGGTCGACAGGCAATCTAATAACTCCTCAATAAATACACAAGTTAGACTTTCGTCGCTCTACTCGTATAAAACTAGCTGTTTCGATTCGAATAGAATGATAAAAAAATCACTTTTCGGTCAAGATCGTATCGGTGAGTGAGCCACAACAATAATGGATCGGTGACTGCTCTCTATTCTTACCCTCAGAGCTCTCAATTCTTTTCCTCATGCAGCAACTTTTTCAAACTTAGGCTCATTTATTTCGCAAACAGGAAAACATGATTTGGAAAATACTTTGTAAATAACAATCGCTTATACGCTTACAAAAATTAATGAACGTAGAATATCCTCATCGTTTTCGCAAATGTTTAGACACGATTTATTGTCGGTAATGAAATTAATTTTCAATGACTGATTATTTCAAATGATATGTGTAATCATTTTCAGAAAAATGTTTTCCAAATTGCTCATTTTCCACGAAACAAATGGAGTCTTAATCAATGGAAAAATTTGAAAATCTTAGCTTGCGATTGCAGGTACCCCCACTAGAGAAATATGTCCATGAAGCGAGTGTTCATGGGAATGCTTGTGGCCATCATACTGTTCGAGTTTGCAATGGCGATAACCCCAGATTCAAGTCCTCTCGAGCGCGAGTTCGGGGCGTTTGCTGAGAAACGAAAACGTGAATGCCTAGATTTGTGTCATCACATAAGCAAGTGCGGGGACAAAAACAAGCAAAGTAGAAATTATGATAAGACATGTCACAAGTCTTGTGATGCCTTTTGCGCTATATATTGGAACAATCCGGAATCGTGGTGGATGCTTTTGTAGACATTCTTAATTAAAGAAACCTGAGGCTCATAACTGTGAAATTATTTTCTCTCAGTTCCATCTATTACACCTGCAATAAATGCCGTCGACTTATGTACTTTTTCATTGTGGATACTTTCTTTTGTTTGTTCTTCTGTTGTTTATCGAACCAAATAACAATATCTTTTTGTATCGAGTGCATGCACGTACTCAATTTCATACACAAATAAGGGGGAACAAACTCCATGTTCAAGTTATCGGCCAAGGTTTGGCTTGCATTTTATATCTGCGTTTGATTCGACTTTGGAAATGAGCTTTGAGAAAATGCAGTATGTCTTTAGCCAAAGTGGCATTGGGAGAGATGCTAATGGCGTTTGATAAAAAAATATACTTTAAAATGCAACTTTCATGAGAGCGGTGGAAGGGATGAAATGCAAGAACGACTGAACTGGGTGGCTTAGAGAGGTTTTGGACTGGAAAGATGGTGTGTTCTGGTCTTTTAGCGCGCCATCTGTTTTATAAGCCTCCTTGCTTCTCTATGATGCAAATGTGTTTACATTTCACTAATTGATTCCATGGCGAAAAATTGTCAAAAAAGGCCTAAATTTATCGACATTTTGTTAATTTAGTTTTAAACATTTTAATTTTGTTAATTGAGTCCTAAAACTTTTTACTTTTTTACTATATCTTAATATGTTTTTTTGAATATTTTTATTTTTCTCTTTTTTCCCTCTATCTTTTCTTCTTCAACGACCGACACCTCACCGACCACTAGTGAGGGTTGCGGCCCTTGCCCGGTCGCCCATATCTAGGCGAGGCAAGCCTTGCCCGCGATCGGCTAGGCATTGTGGCCCTCACTTGGCCATTGAAGAAGAAAACTAGAAGAAAAATAAAAATTAATAAATTAATAAAATTCAAAAAAATATGGAAATAATTATTAAAAATTATTCGCATCGGGCCACAGGTGCCACGTAGGACGGATAATATCCACATTAGCGATTCCCGGCCAATAGAATTGAATTGGGAAGAAGTGAAAATGTTTAGGACTTGTTGTCACAAAAATGACCAACTTTTGGTTGTAACCGGCAAATATCGGACTTGGACGATAACGATAATGAAAGTTACTGACAACTCAAAGAGAATTAGTGGCTTGCCATTGAAGTCATCGATAGCGCAGTGTAAAGTTATCGATGAGAGTCTTGAAATTTCTTATAAAGTTATCCGTATCGACGGTGAGTGACCGGCACGAAGATAATTGTTGGTAAATTATGTCTTATCGGTTCGTGAAGTAACTTCCGATAACCACTGAAAGGGAATTACTTGAAGACACCCATTGATTGTTTATGTCTTATCTGTTTATACAAGAACTTCCGGTAACCACCGAAATGGAATTATTTGTTATTTATAATTTGATAACCGTTATGTGTAATCGCCGCCGTTTGTAAGGGTTAGAGATACCCCAAGTGTAATCTTTGTAAAATGGCCTTCGATCAATGATAGAGCCCAATGTTCTTTACATTTATCTTTGCTTTCCGCAACTTTACATTCCCGTATCTTTCAATTCTCGAACTTTAGTTATAGTTCTCGATGCTTCGTCGTCGGTTAAATTCCAAACATTGTATCTATCTATCTGTCTATCTATCATCTCACTTTTTCATCGGTTAAATTCCGGCAAAGTGTTTTGTACTTCATCATCAACTAATTTCGACGAAGCATATCCATTTCTTGTGACCCATTGAGCCTTCTATTCGGAATCGCCACGGAACCCGTCTCTTTTTAATGAAAAATCGAAGAATCGATGTTACTGTATTGATGAAAGTACAATAGGTTTAGGACTTCTTTGACAATTGTTCCAATTCCATGAGGTTGGGGTTTGATTTTGGTGGATTGGCGTTGTAAAACTAGAATGGTACAGAAGAGAGGAACTCACTACTTCAGGGCATTAACATTGTGGTTTATTGACAAGGGGGGTCCATCTTTTTCCTAGGATACGAGGCATTAAACAACGTTGGAATTGTAGGTGCAAAAACGACGTCCTTTAATTGATAGGATGATCGCACGTCTAAACCTAGGATGGATTAGGTCTATAGATCTTGCTAAAGGTGTGGGTGATTTGGCACGTGGTTAATGAATGTGTTTTGTATAAGCGTAGATAGGGAGGATTTATGGAAGTCCCTCTCTAATCAAATGGTGGATGACGAGTTGTCCAAGTTCTTGTCCTCTTGTCAATTGCTTCTTCCTATATTTGCACATTAACGCGTCGAATTAAACCCTCGCTTTCTCTCCTTCCCCCAATTTCTTTACTGGTCTCCCCGAAAGCGAAGCCGCGATGAGAGAGTTTTCGAGAAGAAATTCAAAGCTTGAAAGCAACCATTAACAAATCATAAGTTTAAGTTCACGAAACTAGAGCATATCATAAAATTGGAGGATAATGATACAATTAGTCCCTAAACTCGGGAAAGATAATCCTGAGTCCAATCGAGAAGATTAAGCTCCCTTCGATAGACAATTATTTCTTAATCGAGGGAGCTTGGATTGGATGTGAAAAGGACAACTCCAGAGAGGAGGTTGAGGAGAGAAAATGGCTAAGGTTCCTCATAGTAAGGAAGTAAGGACGGAGTGCTACTCAGACCTCCAATTAACAAAGTGTAGCAGTTCTTTTCTCTTCTTTTCTCCAAGTAGCATTCTTATTAGAAAATACAGTCACAAATAGAATAAATGCATGAAATATTCTGAAAAAAATTAAATTCAAATAGTAAAAATTGGATGCACAAGATATTTAATGAGGCTTAACCAATGGCATGAGGGGCTTTAACATTCAATTGTTAGAATATTGTTCGGGGCGGATTGAAAATTGATGTTATGTTGGACGGTTGAAAGACGATCTAAAAACTCCTCAATAAATACATAAATTACTTTCGCCGCTCTACTCGTATAAAAACGGTTGTTTCGATTCGAATAGAATGATAAGAAATCACTTTTCGGTCAATATTGTATTGGTGGGCGAGCCACAATAGCAACGGATCAATAACTACTCTCTATTCTTATCCTCAGGGCTCTTAATTCTTTTCCTCATCGTAGCAACTTTTTTGAACTTAGGCTCGTTTGTTTTGCGAATAGATAAAAAGCGATTTGGAAAATATTTTGTAAATGATGATCGCTTATACGCTTACAAAAATGAATGAATATAAAATATCCTCATCGTTTTCGCAAATGTTTAGGCATAATTTGTTGTCGGTAATGAAATTACTTTTCATTGATTAATCATTTCAAGCGATACATGTAATCTTTTTTTAGAAAAATATTTTCCAAATTGCTATTTTTCGCCAAACAAATTGGAGCGTTAATCAATATAAAATTTGAAAATCTTAGCTCGTGATTGCAGGTACCCCGGCAGAGAAATATGTCCATGAAGCAAGTGGTCATGGGAATGCTTGTGGCCATCATGCTGTTCGAGTTTGCAATGGCGATAACCCCAGATTCAAGTCCTCTCGAGCGCGAGCTCCAGGCATTTGCTGAGAAACGAAAACGTGAATGCCTAGATTTATGTCATCACCTAAGGAAGTGCGGTGACCAAAAAAACAAAGTAGAAATTATGACAAGATGTGTTACGACTATTGTGATGCCTTTTGCGCTCTATATTGGTACAATCCCGAATCGTGGGGGATACTTTTGTAGACATTCTTAATTAAAGAAACCTGAGGCTCATAACTTTGAAATTATTGTACCTCAGTTCCACTTGTTACACAGCAATATACACCGTCCACTTATATACTTTTTCATTGTGGATACTTGCTATTGTTTGCTCTGTTGTTAATCGAACCAAATAACAATATTGTTTTGTATCGAGTGCATGCACGTACTCAATTTCATACACCCATAAGGGGAACAAATTCCATGATTGAGTTATCGATCAAGGTTTGACTTGCATCTTATGGCAACATTTGGTTTGGCTTTGAAAATGAGATTTGAGAAAATGCAAATGTATTTTGCTAAAGCGGCTTTGGAGAAATGCAAATGGCATTTGATAAAAAAAAATTAAAATGCAACTTTGGGATAAGTAGTATTTAGCCCAAAAAAAAAAAAATTACGATGCTGGTCCCTACCTATCTCCCCTCCCACCTCGCTCAAGAAAAAAGATTAATAGTAGATCTAGGGTTTCACTTTCTAAGAGGGGTAAAATTGAATTTTTAGTAAGATTTTGGGGGCAAAATAGGCAACTAGTTATTTTTTATTAATGGGGTCTTCGACATTTCGAAAATGTTGAAATCTATCAACATTGGACTTTTGGCCTCCCCAGAGCTAACATTTAGACCAATGCCTTTTGAAAAGACTTGCCAAACACCCAGCATTTTCCTAAGGGGGCGCAAAACCCCTTGGGAAAGCTGAACCAAAAGCACCCATTATGTGATCAATGAGGTTAGGGTTGTATGTCACATAAACGTGGGGTTTTTCATCATAAATAATAATAATAACTATGGGTGATTGGTTTCCAATCCCCAATTTTTGGAATTGGGGATCGGACCAACCGGTTTGGTCCAATTTTCGGGCGGTCCAATGGAACCGATAAACTAATCCATTGTCTCATGATATCCCAAAAAAAGCAACAAAAAGCAACTCGCAGGCTTGCTACTTTCTCTCTCTTCGCTCGGCATTTTGCTATGCCTTATTGTGCTTTCTCCTCCTTGAAATTGATTCAAAGAGAGAGAGGCAGAGGAAGGAGGTATTAACATTTATAACTCAATTGAACTTCTGCGACACGTTCTAGGAGATATGGTACAATTATAGCTAAGTATTTTTTTTTTTGGTCGAAAATTAGTTGCATTTCATTCATCCAAAGTCGGAATTACAGTATAATCTGTCCATATTTAGACCGAAATGGATAAAACTAAGTGCAACGTCACATAAGGTGCAAAGACACTTGGTCTATTGAATTCACCTATACAACTCCTTAGCCCTTTTTGACAAAAACTATGGAAGTGTGATTCTTATTTAATATATCTATGACTTCAAATATTTGGCAGCTGACTATCATCAAGATCTATCGGGAAAAAACAACGGATCCAAAGAATTGAACAGTGCATTTGTTATATTCAATTTATTTACATAAATGTGTTGTTATGCAAGATACATGCTCATAAGATGTTTCGAGCTCATCTACATGCCACATTAGTCCACTATGAATTTAGACAAATCGCGCTGAGGTCTTTTACTGTTTCAAATGTGGGCGATGTCCATCTAGTTATTCCACATCAATCAAAAGACAAGTTGGAACGAATTTTGTAAAATACAGCCAAAGCAATATACTTTCCTAATTAAATCGCATGTTCTTGAGGTACCATTCAAGATATGACACTGATAAACGAAGAAAACATCCATCATATTTGAATAGTGAACATGTTTCCAGAATAGAGCAACTAGAAACAACATGAAGTATCACTTTATATCACATGATATTCTACGTTAGCTATATCAGATCAACATAGTTATCGAAAATTCCACGATGCTATAGATTTTGCATCACATTGTATACTTAGGCAACGGCTTCCGAGCTAAAAAGTATTCAAACATGTCGAGCGCTTGAGCAGGCGCGTACATAGGGACTTCGTGACCACAGCCTCTGATTGTCACATAGGTCATCCCTTCGTATATCTCGGACCAGCCACTAATCTAACATCATATCAATCCACGTCGAGATCGTTAGCAAAGGAAATAGTTAATCCAGCTGATTTATTTAATATGTGAGAACATTAGAGGAGTGAACAAATTACCTTCTTCTTATGGCCCCAGGGATACCATTTTGCAATCCTCTTAAGATGCAGCTTGGAAATAGCGGCCCGAGTGGCTATGAAGGGAATTGTTGAATCGGCATCTCCACTGATTAAAAAAGAAACAAAGAGAAATCGATAATCGGGTTCAACAGGAAAACTGCTTTAACTGCGAAAACATTATGCAGCAAAACATTATTTCCATACTTTTAACTCTCTGCTTTTTCGACCAAAAAAAAAAAAAAAAAATTTGTGCTAAGCTTTCAACATCTTAAAATGAACAGAAGCCATAAAGCTCTACTTCCCTAGAGGCTTCACCTGCTTCATTAGTGACAGAGCACACAAGGAAAAGTTGATGGCCAGGATCGCATTGAAGCTTGACGCTTCATGGTTATTTCCACAGCCTCGTTTGCTTTCACGTACAACCAAAAGAGATTTGCTTTTTTGGATAACAATGGAAACAAAGATTCGAAAAAGTTTTCGTCAAGCAAACACTATGAACATGACTGAATTTCTTGCAACTCGATTTTCTCCGTTTAAGTTGGCACAACTTTGTATCCATTCCCGCTTTAATCAATAATCAAGTGCAAGCCCGATTGAATGAGTAGCTTCAGAGAGGGCAACATCGACATTGCCTTAGCAGGAAGGCTGTAATTATGTTGTATAGGGCTACTGCAATGCCAAATAAATAGCTTGGTAAGACTTGAGTAGTTGAATTAAAGCTAAAACTAATCGAAAATGATATGGAAATAATAATGGAAGATAGAGGAATAAACCTGCATAGCGTCCATGCGGTGGGGATTGCATGGAAGGCTTGCTGCACATCCTTCCTGTTCATGTACTCGGAGGTACTCGGATCGTGGCAATACTTAGACACCTGTTCAGGAAAAATCATACTGTTAGAAAACTAGATATAGAACTGGGTCATTTGTGTTAGATATATTGTATATATTAGGACTAGGGTTTTCTTTTAGTGTATGTATTTACGTTTATAACCCTTATTTGTATGTATACTTATATCGGCCTTGTGCCCAATGGAAAATCAAGCATTCCATTATTCAATTCTCTAAATCTATCAATTTGTTGGGTTCCAACGCACGAGAATATAGTGAAGAATTACCTCCTTAGGTTCACAGTACGTCAGACGTACATCAAATACATTTACATTTCCAGCTTCCTCTTGGAAATATGCGCTGAAGTAGGGCTCACATGCCTTCGATCTGTATGTCTTTGGAGAGCTGCACAATGTACTCGACATTCCACGGTAAGTGTCGTCCGAGATGAGACCGTGGCTCCACCAGTATAGAGCTCTGCCTTTCAGTTCGGACTCCCGGTCCAAGTTAGGGTTACCCATCTGAAGGACATTTTCAAGAAGCATAGTTAATGGGCCTACTGGTCACTAAACATGCACCTTTGGCAAAATTACATAAAGACAGTTGTTTCAAGTACTAATCCGGTCCTCTTTTTCATTTCTTGAATGTAACTTTAACGGATGAAACTGTTCTACCCTCTTACCAAAATGCCTTGGAGATTCATCACCGGATTCGTTTTCCTGGAGTTCTTCTTCAGAATGATCTTCGCTAGCGATGGGATATAATGACCTGAGATTGAAGATCAAAGCATGAGTATAACAACTCGATCGGGGTTTTGGAAAGATGACGATTGAATGATTCTTACCGGCATAGCTTTGTCCGGCGATGTAGAAGGCTCGGCCTTTATACCCTGGGAATCTCTCGAACCATCTTTTCAGGAATGTATAAGTTTCATTGGCTAGAATTCATTCATAAGTTGTACAAGGAAAAACTTCAGTTTCTGATGTATTGGTGAATTGAAGACTCGAAAAAAATTTGGAGAGGCAAAAGAAGCAAAAATTGATGCACACCTGTGGAGTGGTCTCCGTATTGAGTGAAGTTGTCGGTTGAAAAAGAAAAACCAACTCCGGCAGGCGAGTCCAAGAACAACAAGTTGGCTTCTGCACGAAAAAAACCAGAAACTGGAGTGAAAACAATGGAAAAAACGAAAATGCTATGCAAATTTTGAATATGGTAGTTCAGTTCATGTTTGTGAACGCAGCTTAATTAAATACCTCGGTTCCACGAATACGGGTTGGTGACAAGAGTTTCACTGTTGGGCGAGACTTGGAATGGGCCTAGCTCCTGCATCGCGCCATAGCCAACGGAGGAGCACCCAGGTCCTCCATTCAGCCACAGGACGAGTGGCTTATTCTCGTGGTCGCCAACAGCTTCTACTAGCCAGTAGAAGAGGGAGGTCACCCTATTAACGGAGACGTAGCCAGAGAACTGGGCCACGTGCAACTCCGGCTGCCCTGGTAATGCAGGGATCCGGTCCTTCGAGAGCTCATCATCAACTGCTATCCCTGTCGCGGAAAGTGTGAGGATGAAGACCGAGAGGAAAAAGAGACGGTGCATGGCGGAGTTCATGGTTAGAGAGGAGGGATTGAGGGAGACGAGAGTCCAAGAGACACAACGAGAGATGAGAGCGGTGGAAGAGATGAACTATAGAGGTTCCAAACTGGAAAGATGGGGTGATTAGTCTTTCAGTGCATCGTCTAATTTATAAGGATCCTTGCTTCTCTATGATGAATATGTGTTTACATTTCAATTATATTTTCCATGAGGTTGGGGTTTGATTTTGGTGGATTGGCGTTGTAAAACTAGAATGATGCAGAAGATAGAGCTAACCAACT
Organism: Rhodamnia rubescens; assembly: GCA_021437795.1. Classification (NCBI taxonomy): domain Eukaryota; kingdom Viridiplantae; phylum Streptophyta; class Magnoliopsida; order Myrtales; family Myrtaceae; genus Rhodamnia; species Rhodamnia rubescens. Next base: position 4,422,511 of record JAILYA010000005.1, on the reverse strand, counting down.
ATCGGAACTCACTACTTCAGGGCATTAACACTCTGATTTATTGACTTGGGGGTCTATCTTATTCCTAGTCTACGAGGCATTAAACAACGTTAGGGTTTATTACGTGAGAAAATGACGTCCCTTATGGCCTTATCCATTAATCGGCGTGGTCGTCGGTGCGATCCCCATTCAATTTCAGGTTCAAAGTTAGGATCATTGCACATCAAGGTCTAGGTATGTAAGGTCTATAGGTCTTGCTAAAGTTGTGAGGGATGTGGAACGTGGTTAATAAATGTTGGTTGTGTATGGGCGTAGAGAGGGAGGATCTACGGAAGTCCCTCTGTAATCGAATTGTGGATGATGAGTTAATCCAAGTTCTTGTCCTCTTGTCAATTGCTTCTTGTTGTATTTGCACGTTAACCCGTCGAATTAAATCCTCTATTTCCCTCCTTCCCCCTTATTTCTTTACTGGTCTCCCCGCAAAGCCGAAGCTGCGGTGAGAGAGTTTACGAGAAGAAATTCCATGCTTGAAAGCAACCATAAACAAACATAAGTTCAAGTTAAAGAAACTATAGCGAGCCATATGATTGGGGGATAATGGCACAAATAGGTTTTGAACTTTGGTTCAATATGCAATGTGGTTCCCGAAATTGGCTCAATATGCAATGTGGTTTCTAAGCTTTCAATTTGTTCAATGTGATCCCCGACTTTAGCCTAGTATTCAATGTGATCTCTCGAACTTTTAATTTATTCAATGAAATCCATGAACCTATGGTAAATGTTCAATGTAGTCTTGAACTATAAAAAAATGTCTAGGTTAGTCATTCCATTACTTTAAGATCATGAGAAATCATGAACGTTTCCCCGGATGTATAGATGGTCCCCGGACTAAATTGAACTTATACTAAAATTGAGGGACATTGAACAAATTAAAAATGCACGGACCACATTGAATGAATTAAAAATTCAAGGAATTGTATATTTCCGCCAAAATTCAAAAACTATTTGTGTCAGATTTCCTTAAAATCGGGCTATTCAATGCACATGCCGATGACAGCATTGATCACCAACAAAAAGATCAAGAAGAAGAGGAGGATGGGTCGTGTACTGCTCATACGTCTATAGTTATATAAAAATGACATTTAATTAGGCATAGGATGAGCGGGTTAACTAAATGGGGATTCCATATCATGTAGGGACCAAATTGGAGATTAGAATAAATTACCTAAACCGAATCTGAAAAACATCATAAATAGAAATCCTCGTTGATTTAATAATTCGCCCTATCTTATTCATTTCGATTCATAAAAAATCTCGTCGCATCAAAATAAACAAGTCATACAATAACCAAAAATTAGCTACACATACGTTATGAAGATAAATTGAAATAACTTCGAATTTGGATATTCTTACAAGACATGGTCTCTGATTAACAACTTAGTAAAGTAATAGTCAACATGTTGTTTAGTTATTGAATAACTTCAATAAAATACGTACTTTAATTTTGCTCAAAATTAAAAATTTATTCACATACAACGCACGGGGTGTGCTAGTAAGCTTCAAGGAGAGAAATGGACACTTATTCCTTCGGGTGTCTTCTATGGTCACAAAACTATATTGCTTCGATGATGTAAAACAAATCGTGTCTAACTAGATAGAACTCATCATAAGAGTACAAATTTCTAGCAAAAAATGACATAAACTAATATACAAAAATTCATTGTGAATGCCTAAAAAAATGTTGAGACAGAATAAAGTGTAATATCGATCTATCTATGTGAAGGAAAAATCATACAAAAAGTCATAAACTTATTACACTTTTGCCAAATCAGTTCTAGACATTTTACTTTTATCAATTGAGTCATAAACCTTTTCATGTTTTGCCAATTGAGTCCATCAGAGCTAATTTTGGTCGTGAATCGCTAACATGGATGTCGACCATCCTACTTGATACAATCGGCGCTGACATAGACAATCATATTAAAACCTTTAAAAGTTAAATATTTCCTTCTTATTTTTTTTCTCTTTTTCCTTTCATTTCATTTCTTTTCTTTTTCTCTTCTCAATTAAATTCGACAAAGTGTTTTGTACTTCATCGTCAACTAATTTCGAAGAAGCATGTCTCTTCCGTGTGATCAATTGAGCCTTCTAGCAGGAATTGCCACGTAACCCGTCTCTTCTTAATGAAAAATCGAAGAAACGAGGTTCGGTAAAAGGTATTTTGTTGACGATCATTTTGGCAAAATAGGACTGAATTGGTAAAAGTGCAATAGGTTTAGGACTTCTTTGACAAATTTTTTTCAATTCCATGAGGTTAGGGTTAGATTTTGGTGGAATGGCGTTGTAAAACTGGAATGGTACAGAAGATAGAGCTAACCAACCATAGGAACTCACTACTTCAAGGCATTAACATTGTGATTTATTGAATAGGGGGTCCATCTTTTCCTAGGCTACGAGGCATTAAACAACTTTGGAATTGATTAGGTGCAAAAACGACGTCCTTTAATTGATAGGATGATTGCACGTCAAAACCAAGGAATGGATTAGGTCTGTAGATCTTGCTAAAGCTGGGGATGATTTGGAACGTGGTTAATGAATGATGGTTGTGTATGGGCGTAGATAGGGAGGATTTATGGAAGTCCCTCTCTAATCGAATGGTGGATGATGAGCTGGTCCAAGTTCTTGTCCTCTTGTCAATTGCTTCTTGCTGTATTTGCACTTTAACGCGTCGAATTAAACGCTCTCTCTCTCCTTAACCCTATTTCTTTACTAGTGGTCTCCCCGCAAAGCAGAAGCTGCGCTGAGAGAGTTTTCGAGAAGAAATTCAATGCTTGAAAGCAACCATTAACAAATCATAGGTTTAAGTTGAAGAAACTAAAGCATACCATAAAATTGGAGGATAATGACACAAATTGTGCCTAAACTTTGGCTCAATATGCAATGTGGTCCCTAAATTTTATATTTGTTCAATGTGATCCCTAAATTTTAGATTTATTTAATGTGGTCCATGAACTTTAGACTGGTGTTCAATGTGGTTCATGAACTTTTAGTTTGTTCAATGCATTCCCTAGACCTTTGGTATATGTTCAATGTAGTCCCGAACTATATAAAAATGTCAAGAGTAGTCATTCCATTAATTTAAGATCATGAATAACAATGAACATTTTTATACGGACTAGAGGCTAAATTGAACGTATACTAAAAAGGGGGTCCACATTGAACAATTTAAATGTTAAAGGACCGCATTGAATAAATTAAAAATTCAAGGACGTATTATACATTGGGCCAATAGTTCAAAGACTCTGTCATTTTCCCTAAAATGGGCTATTAATGCACATGCTGATGGCAGCATTGATCACCAACACAGAAGAGGAGGATGAGTCCTCATGTACCGATTATACGTGTATAGTTATATCAAAATGGCATTGTTTTTGGTCAGATATCAAAATGACATTTAATTAGGCATAGAATGAGCAGGTTAGCTAAATAGTGATTCCATATCAAGTAGGGACCAAATTGAAAATTTGAATGAATTACGTAAACCGATTCTTAAAAACATTATAAATGGAGATCCTCGTTGATCTAATAATTTGCACTATCTTATTCATTTTGACTAATGAAGAATATTCTTGCATCAAAATAAGCAAGTCATAAAATAAACAGAAATTAGCTACGCATACATTATGAAGATAAATTGAAATAACTCCAAATTTGGATATTCTTACACGACAGAGTTTGCAATTAATACTTGGTAAAGCTATAGTCAACATTACTTATGTTTGTTGTTTAGGTAATAAATAACCTCAATTTTGAATATTTAGTGCGCATGTTCGTGAATAGTTATGCTAACAATGTTCAAATAAGTAAGACTTATTTTGCAATAAGTTGCTCTCTAAAACATTACATACGCTTGTGGTTCAGTTGATGAATATATTGTCATGTAAATTTAAGTCACTTTTCTTATTCGGGCAATGCACGAAACTTGAAGGATGCCTCCAAGAGTGAAATGAATAATTGTTCCATGAGGTGGCTTAAATGATCGCCATATATTGTCTACTTATTTTGTAATGAAATCTTCTTTAAAGGATGCTTCTAATTACGTTTGTTTCGTCAAAAATGAATGATTTGAAAAAAAAAAATCAAAAGACGATTGCCTCTGTCGCTTGAAATATTAGCCAATGAAAAATGTTTTCAATACTAGACGCTTGTTGGCATTCCAACCTTTCTTCTCCTTTCAGGGCCTAGCCGAAAGACAATACAAGTACTTCTTGGTGACACGAGGATTAGCTGAGCTATCGTTTTTAGAAAAATATTTTTCAAACTATTCATTTTCGTAAAATAAATAGAGCCTACGAGTGACACATATGCTAACTTGTAAGGAATTGATACATTTTACTTACAAAGAGTACTTTTTGTGGTCTCCACTTATTTTGCTTCGATTATACTTACTTCATTAAATACCATGACTTTTGTTCAATCAACAAATTAAAATAATTTCAGTGAGTTTTGATTTTACAAATTAACAATTATCTAAATGCCAAGACTTTTGTAATCCTATCTATTAAGCATTTCCTTGGAAGATATTATTGTTGATTATATATAAAATATCACTAACGACCATTAGGAACTTTGTAACTGTTATTGAGTCCTTACGTTAATATATTATATAAACTAAGAATTCCACATTTATTTTGTTAAGATATAATCATACGAAATAGAATACGATGGAATGAATAGTTCATACTAAAATACGTACCTTAGTTTTACGAAAAATGAAAAAATTATTCTCGTACAACGCACTGGGTGTGCTAGTAGGTTCAACTAGAGAAATGGACAATTACTCCTTGGGGTGAATTCAATGGTCACAAAAGTATACATGTTGCTTCAATGATGTAAAACAAAATCAAATGGTGTCTAACTTGCTAGAACTCATCATACGCATAGAGTATAAATTTCTAGCAAAAGATGACATTAAATAATCTACAAAAATTCATTGTGAATGCCTAAAAATATGCTGATACTGAATAGAGTGTAATATCTATCTATCTATCTATCCGACAAATTATAAAAAAAGTCTTATACCCATTGCAATTTTGTCAATTCAGTCTTAAACCTTTTACTTTTTACGAAGTAAATCCTAAATTTTTCACGTTTTTTTCAATTGAGTCTATTATGCCAATTTTGATCGACAATCATTGACGTAGACCTCGGCTATCGTACTTGACACGATCGGCGCCGACATGGATAATTTTTTTAGAAAAAATAATTTTTTTATGAGTATATCTTTTTTTTCCTCTTTTTCCTTTCGTTTCTTTTCTTTGTATTTTTGTTTTCCTTAATGGGGCTAGCGAGATAGTAAGAAAAAAGAACAAAGAAAGAAAAGGGAAAATGAAAGAAAAAAAATTATTATTATAGTGTTAAAAATTGTCTACGTTAGTGGTGGCCGTGTCACGTAGGACAATCGACATCCATGTCGTAGATTTCCTACCAAAATTGACCTATTGGACTCAATTGAGAAAATAAGAAAAGTTTTAGGATTCAACTGGTACAATTAAAAATTTTCATAATTGAATTAGCAAAGTTCCAATAGATTCAAGAGTTTTGGAACAAGCTTAGGCGACCGTCCCACCAAGTCGGACGATGGGACAATCAACTATTTATGGAAAATAGTATACCTGAAACCAGATCACTTTGTTGATTTGGTTTCACTTCACATTTTTTTATTTTTACTTTTATGTATTTTTAATTGTACGTTAAAATTAGAAAATAAAGTATACAAGATAATTACGTTTCTATCCGCGTGAACACACCACATATTCACGTGATATGCTTATCGGCCGAAAATCTACGTCCGACATGTATCCACCACATATCCGCTTAATATGCTTGTCATCGAAAAGCCCACGTCCGATATGACGCATCATATATCCACGTGACATGCTTGCAAGCCAAAAATCCACATCTAATATATACGCATCATATATCCACATGATATGCTTGTCGGCCATATTCGCGTGATATGTTTGTCATCTAAAAGTCCACGTTTGAAATGAATGTTTCACATATCTCGCGTGATATACTTGTCAACTAGAAGTCCACGTCAAACATGTGCGTACCACATATCTACGTGATATGCTTGTCAATTAGATATGTTTCATTAAAATCTTGATTGTGTGGACCCTTTTATAATTTTATCTTCTAAGTTTTAGCTTACAATAAAAACACATAAACTTTAAAAAAAAATGTGAAGTGACACCGGATCAACAAGTGATGATCCGATTTCAGCAAACAATATTTTTGGTAAAAACTTGACCGTGCCACCATTTGACTTGGTGGGACTGCCAGCTTTTCCTAAGTGAAAAGTGGGTTTTGCATCGCTTTTAAATTCCAATTTAACTCCTATCAGGAAAGAGAGAGAGAGAAGTTCCCAATTTATCGTGCGTTAACATTTTTTGAGAATGTGTCGTTCAACCTCACGAATCTACAAGCCTTTCTCATTTCAGTGCTCGCCTTTTAAATCTTCAGTAGGGGCCTTTATTCTTTTGAAATTGATTCTTTCTAGAAAAGAATTAATATTCCTTGAACTAGTTAATCCAAACAGTTCTCACGCTCTTTGCCAGCATATATCCCTTTCCATTAAAAACCGACGACTTCTGGATACATTGGTTCGCAAGACCCTGAGTCTTCTTGAAACACCATAGAACAGGATAACCCAAGCTTAATGCTTTACCTTGCTTAATCAAAAAATTAAAAGGTTAATCGCGGAAGACGTCCTGTAAGAGGCTCTGATGCTGTTTCAATGTTCATATTAAACAGGAGCAGCAACAGCAGCAACGATAACAAAGAGACTCTTCTGCTAACAAGCAATAGAAGTTGAACGTTCGCCTAAACATTAATTTGCAACCTATACCTAAAAGCAGAGCTGGCACAGGCAATATAGCTACAAAATTTTTCCCGGCCTTACTTGGAAATGAGCTGCTACAACTAACTGAACCCTGCAACAAGCATTTTCGCTTTTACTTCGCCGACATGTAAAACGCTTATCAAAAAGCATTTTTTCCACTGACTACAACTACAAGGAAACCATACAAACAAGAATGGTAAATGAAGATGAATCTGCAGCAATGAACAGCTTGCAGTATGAAGAAACATGTTCGATTGAAAAAGATACTCATGGGTATCGAATATGCATTCAACTCGAGTGAAGAAGAGTATCAGGAGCAAGCAAAGAAAAAAGGCTAAAGTACATTACAAGCGCCAAAACTTGTGTACGACGCTCACTTTAGTATCAAAATTTTCAAAACGATCACTTAAGTGTCAAATTTTTTGAAAAACGCTTACTTCAGCCAACTACAACTTGAGCTGAAATGGCTCGCCAAAAATCCAACGTGACCTATTTTTTATTAATATTTGAGCTGACATGGGTCGCCGGAGTTGGCACTCAAGTGAACGCTTTTAAAATATTTGACACTTAAATGATCGTTTTCAAAATTTTGAAATTAGAGTAAGCACCATACACAAATTTGCCAAAATAAAAAATACATGAAAATAATAAAATATCTCTCATTAGATCGGGAGAAATGATCTCAACTCGAGTTGAGGAGATGGAACCTCCCTCGACTCACAGTTATTTCTTCGTCAAGGGAGCTTGGATTGGAAGAGAAAAGAAGAACCAGATGGAGGAGGTTGAGAAGAGAAAGTGATTAGTGTTTCTTATAGTGAGGATGTAAGGAGTGCTACTGAGGCCTCCATTTAACAAAGCGGGATTAGTTATTTTCTCTTCTTTTCTCCAAAAAATAAACTTATTAGAAAATATAGTCATAAATAGAATAAATGCATAAAATATTCTAAAAGAAAAATGAGAAAGTTCAAATAGTAAAAACGCAAAAACTGCATGCACATGATATTTAATGAGGCCTAACCAACATTCAATCGGATTTGAAAACTGATACTACGTAGGATGGTTAAAAGAAAACATGATAACTCCTCAATAAACACAGACGTTAAACTTCCATGGCTCTACTCCTATAAAAATGGTTGTTGCCAATAGAATGATTATAAAAGGAAAATCACTTTGCGGTTGAGATTGTATCGGTACGTGAGCTAAAATAGAAATGGATCAATGATTATTCTCCATTCTTAACCTCAGGCTCTTAAATTTTTTTTTTTCTCATCGTTAGCAATATTCTCGTATTAAATCAAACAAAAACGGTGATTTCAAAAATTTTAGCTTATGATTGCAGGTACTCCACAAGGAAAAAAGAAAAAAACCATGTCCACGAAGGAAGTGATTATGGGAATTCTTGTGGTCATCATGCTGTTCGAGTTCGCGAAGGGGGTAACTCCAAATTCAAGTCCTCTCAAGCGTGAGCTCAGGGCGATTGCTGAGGAACTAAAACGTGATTGCCGAGATTTATGTCATGACCTACGTGAATGCCGAGATCCATGTGATGACCTAAGCAAGTGTGGTAACGAAAACAAGCAAAGTCGAAAGTATGCCAAGATGTGTTATGACTCCTGTAATGCCTATTGCGATATAAATTGGTTCATTCCGGAAGGGTGGATCTTTGTCTAGACAATCCTAATTGAAGAAACCCGAGGCTCATAACTCTGATATATGCACATGCAATAAACATTGTGCATACTTTCTTTGTTTTTGCTTACGCTGCTAATCATTCAATTGTACATACACGAGTTTGCCTATACACGTGGGCTTTCTGATAATTTGAAAAAAAAAATTGATAGCGATTGAAAAGCAAAACATTCAGAGGAAGGGCAATCACGGTGAAAAATAAAAGGTCAAATGATCAATATGATAATTTACTCTCTCTCTCTCTCTATATCTCGATCTCAACCTCAAATTCACCTTGATCTATGGTTGTTGACCTGATTTAACTTTGTCTATGATTGTTGGTGGTGCAACAATTTAACAAATTTTAGAAATCGATATGCCTTTTCAAAATTTTAGGACTCAATTTGACTTTTGTGACATGCTTTAGGATCTACGGTGCACTTATACCTAAATATAGTTTATCCACGTTCAAACCGAAACTAGTAAAAATAAGTGCATAAGGTGCAAAGACACTTGGTCCGTTGAACTCACTTATATAACTCATAGGCCTTTTTCAACAAATCCTAATGAAGTGTGATTTCTTATTGGGTTAATATTATGAAAATCCTAAACTGATATATTTCGATAAATTTACCATAAATTATTTGTCGACCACCAAAAACCCAATGTAACCTCCGTTAGTTTCCGTTGAATTAGGCTAATAATGCAAAAACCCTAAACTCATACACATGTGGCAAATAGATGGCAAGAACTTCAAATTTGTACACTCATTAACCGCCACATGTTATTCAACTCAGAATTTGACAATAAAATTTAAGTAAAACTAACAAGGGGCAAATTTGTCGGTTGTTGCAGGTGTAAAATTTTGGGATTTTTAGCCGTCAAAAATTAGTTTGGGGTAAACTTGTCATAGATTTATCGTTTAGAATTTTTTGTAGTAAAAAAATAGTTTGGGATAAATTTATCACAAGTGTACTAGTTTTAAGTTTTTCATGATATTAACCCTTTGTTATTTCACATGTCCATGACTTCAAATATTTTACAAGTGATTATATCACCCAGATTTATCGTGAAAAAAAATGGATCTAAAGAATTGAAAATTGCATTTGTTAGATTCAGTTTATTCGTATAACCGTGTTCTAATGCAAGATACATGTGACAAGGGCTAGTTGCTTCATGTCCCTCCATTGTCCTCCCACACTCGTATAACCTTGAAGCTCTTTTTGGTGTCAAACATAATGAGTAAGCGACGCAGAGGGAGTAAGAGGCAATTGAGTCTATGGGAGTGGTGTCAAGATGATTTGTTCTAAGAGTTCTAGGATTAGATAGAATACATTTCTTAGAAGCTCTAAAGGCGGGGTTGGCTTCCCGTATACAAACCGTTCGGGAGCCGATACCACTCTCCTAATGAGGCCATGGCAAGCCCAAGCCGCTTGTGGTGCCTAAAGTATTCTGCTCTCACTCGATACAAAGGATGCTCGAGCTAAGTTGGATGTGGTATAACTCGATACGATAAAGACATTCACCTAAGTGTTCCATGGTACAACTAAAGAAATAGAGCTAGCCTGGTGTGAATGACTTGCCGGGCGCCCCACAGCAAGTTTCTTCAGGTCAAGGAATTTCTGAGCACGTGACAATTTTGTATCAAAGCATGAATTCCTCCGGTAGGTGTGTGAATTGGAAGAAACTTGTGGTCTACCCGGCCCTACGAGTGTGGAGAGTGAATTGCCGAAGGCAAAACAAAAGAAAAAAAAAAGGCTAGGATAATGTGCGGCTCTCGACTTGCTTCGGAATGCCAATGAGGGCATAGGAAGAAACTGTTTCCTCACCGAAATGGAAGACGTTCTTGGATCAATTCAGCGAATCTCAAGATGAGTCCTCTATCATGTTTAAATAAGGAAAAACTCTCCATTGGTTAGATAACACAAAGAAAAAAGTGCTTATTAGGGAGAAAAAAGGTGCCGTTAGGTTAGTGCAATTGGCCAAAGTGCCACACTTTGAAAGCGACGGTAACTACAAAACGGTGCTGCTAAGGAAAGACAATTGGCCAAAGAGCCACACCGAAATGCACGGATGACCAAAGAAAACCCGAATGGCGTTTAGAACAAAAGAAAGAAAAAGAAGCTACCGATGTTGAGGAAAAATAGTTCCGTTAAGCAATCGCGCGCCTCTATCTAATTAAGACCCAAAAAAGCGGCGTTGATGTAGGAAAAGACGCAAGGAAGCGACAGAATAAAACCCGCAACAAGGGCGTTGTGCAATTGAGTGGAGGAGAATGACACGGACCCGTTGTTCTGTGTTCCTCGTATGGGCGGGAAACCGAACAACTTGTGTCCCCGTTGTCGTTCCACACTCGTATAACCTTGAAGTGGCGCTTGTTGGTGTCAAATACTGCGAGTGAGCGATGCAGGGGGCAAGAGGCATCTAGGTCTGTGGGGAGTGATGTCAAGATGGTTTGTGCTAGGAGTTCTAGGATTAGATAGAATACATTCCTTTGAAGCTATGAAGACAGGATTGGCCTCCCATGTACAAATTGGTCGTGAGCCGATGCCACTCTTTCGATAAGGCCATGGTAGGCCGAAACCGGTTGTGGTGACTAAAGTATTCTGCTCTCGCTCGATACAAAGGATTCTCGAACTAAGTTGAGTGTGATATGACTCGATACGATAAAGACTTTTGCCTAAGTGTTCAATCGAACAACTAAACAAATAGAGCTGGCCTGGTTTGAACGATTCGCCAGGAGCCCCACGGGTTGTTTTGTGGACAAGGAATCTCGAAGCCCATGACACATGCACATCAGATCCTTACCTACATGACACATTAGTCCATTATGAATTTAGACAAAATCACATTAAGGTCTTTTACTGTTTGAATCTTTACGGATGCTTACTACTAATAAGATTTGGTTTTCCTAATACTTTGTCCCCAAATATGTCCATCCTAAGTTTGCGCCTGATTAAATGGGTTATATTTTTCTCCGAGCAGACTTTCATTGATGGATTATGCGAATTGATATAACTCACATTTATCTTTGGTTAAGTATAAATGTGGGACCCATCCATCTAGTTAGTCCACATCAATCAAGACACAAGTTGAAACGAATTTTCTAAAATCCAGCCAGAGGAAAATACTTTTCTAATTAAATGGCACGTTCTTGAGGCACCATTCAAGACATGACACCGATAAACGAAGAAAACGTCGATCATATTTGAATATTGAACATGCTTCCATAACTGAGCAACTAAAAATAATACATGGTATCACTTTATATCACACGATATTCTACAGTAATTATATCGGATCAACATAGTTATCGAAAACCCCACGATTCTACAGATTTCGCATCACATTGTATACTTAGGCAACGGCTTGCAAGCTAAAAAGTGTTCGAACATGTCGAGCGCTTGAGCAGGCACATACATAGGGACTTCGTGACCACAGCCTCTGATTGTCACGTAGGTTATCCCTTCATATATCTCGGACCAGCCACTAATCTAACATTATATCAATCCACATCGAGATCATTAGCAAAGGAAATAGTTAATCCAGCCGATTTATTTAATACGTGAGAACATTAGAGAAGTAAACAGATTACCTTGTTATTATGGCCCCAAGGATACCATTTTGCATTCCTCTTAAGATGCAGCTTGGAAATAGCAGTCCGAGTGGCTATGAAGGGAATTGCTGAATCTGCATCTCCACTGATTAAAAAGAAACAAAGGAAAAGATATTCGGGTTGAATAAATAACTGCTTTAACTACAAAAACGTTATGCAGGAAAACATTATTTTCATACTGTTTTAACTTTCTGCTAAGCTTCCACCATCTTAAGATGAACAAAAGCCATAAACACGACTCCCAGAGGCTTCACAGCTTCGTTTGTTTTCACGCACAACCAAACAGGTTTGCTTTTTCAGATGAAATGGAAATGAAGATTCAAAAAAGCTCTCGTCAAACAAACACGCGAACGTTACTGAATTTCTCACAACTCGATTACCATCGTACAAGTTGGCGCGACTTCAAATCCGTTCCCCCTTTAATTAATAATCCCGTCGATTAGTTACCTGTATATCCAAATTTGCAGGCCCGATTGAATGAGTAGCTTCAGAGTGGGCAACATCGACATTCCCTTAGCCGAAAGGCTGTAATTATGTTGTATGGGGCTACTGCAAGGCCAAAAAGAAATAGTTTGATAAGACTTTTGAATGGTTTAATCAAGGCTAAAGCTAGTCGAAAATGGAACGGAAATAATGGAAGATAGAGAGGAATAAACCTGCAAAGTTTCCATGGTGTGGGGTTTGCATGGAAGGCTTGCTGCACATCCTTCCTCTTCATGTACTTGGAGGTACTCCTTTCGACACAATACTTAGAAACCTGCTTAGGGCAAATCCTAGTGTCATAAAACTGGACATAGTAGAGTGAATATTCGTCATTTGTTAGATTTTGAAATACGAGGGAAATAGTGAATAATTACCTCCTCAGTTTCACAGGCCGTTAGACGAATATCAAATCCATTCACATTTCCAGTTTCCTCTCCCAAATATATGAGGAAGTAGGGCTCACATGCCCTCGATCTGTATGTCTTTGGAGAGCTGCACAATGTGCTCGACAGCCCTTGGTAAGTGTAGTCCGAGATAAGACCGTGGCTCCAATAGTATAAAGCTCGGCCTTTCAGTTCGCTCTCTCGGTCCAAGTTAGGATTACCCATCTGAAGGACATGTTTTAGCAGCACAGTTATTGGGGCTACTGGTCACCAATTCCATCCATAAACACTAAACATACGCCTTAGGAAAAGTTACAAAAAAGAGAATTGTTTCAAGGTACTAATCTGCTCCTCTTTTTCCATTTCTTGAATATGCTTTAACAGATGAAAGTGTTGTACCCTCTTACCAAAATGCCTTGGAGATTCATCACCGCATTCGTTTTCCTGGAGTTCTTCTTCAGAATGATCTCCGCCAATGTCGGAATATAATGACCTGAGATCAAAGATCAAAACACGAGTTTAAAGACTCAATCGGGGTTTTGCAAAGATGACGATTGAATTATTCTTACCGGCATAGCTTTGTCCGGCGATGTAGAAGGCTCGGCCTTTATACCCTGGGAATCTCTTGAACCATCTTTTCAGGAATGCATAAGTTTCATGGGCTAGAATTCATTCATAGTTTGGACAAGGAAAAACTTCAGTTTCTTATGTATTGGTGAATTAAAGACTCGCAAAAATTTGGAGAGGCAAAAGAAGAAAAAATTGGTCACCCCAGTGGAGTGGTCTCCGTATTGAGTGAAGTTGTCGGTTGAAAAAGAAAAACCAACTCCGGCAGGCGAGTCCAAGAACAAGAAGTTGGCTTCTGCACAAAAAAACCCAGAAACTGGAGTGAAAACAATGGAGAAAACGAAAATGCTATGCAAATTTTGAATATGGTAGTTCAGTTCATGTTTGTGAGCAGCTTAATTAAATACCTCGGTTCCACGTGTTGTAACAAAAAAAACACAAGGATTTACGTGGTTCGTTCAAGGTGATCTGTCCACGGGCGAGGCAAAACAGAACCACTATAATCAAAGAGAGTACATATTACAAAGTCGATCAATCGACAAAGCACACAAGTCTCCAACCAAAAAAACCCTACCGCAGATAAAATAGAGCCCAAAATTTTCCTCCGAGTCGGCCTATCGGCCCAACTCCCGCACGAACTAAATCTTCACTTTTCCCACTTTGGGCCACACAAAATATATGTCGGGTCGGGTGATGAACCGGACCGAGTACATAAAATTCATGACATATTTAACAAATCTCCACCTTGCTGAATTTAAACAAAGCCAATATATTCTCCCAAGATCCCTAAGCCTACGCAGCTAACTCGTGTAGGAAACAAGGAATGCAACAAAAGAATATATCCACTTCAAAAACACAAATGTAGAACTCTCATTCACCTCGCCACCAAGCCCCAAATGGAGCAAAACTCAAACAAGTAGGCCAATCAAGTTCAAGCAATGCTTAAACTTGTCGGAAACTAAATATCGCCAGATTATCAGCACAATTTTCTTTACCATTATACTTCTCTCAGAACGCCTCAATAAAGTGGTACCGGTATCGATGTGCTTAGTCCTCTCATGAAATGCTTGATTTTTAATCAAGTACATACACTATCGTCACAAAGACAACCGAATTGTCTTCCAGACCAAGTTCTTGAACAAGATTCCTTAACTAAATAGCTTCTTCACACCTTGCCATATACTCGTAGTAGACAAAGCAACTCGATTGTAAGGTTGACCTCCAACTAATAGCCAGCTAGATAGTGTAAAAGATAGACAAAGATCTTCTCTATCGAGATCACCTTCAAAATCGAATCCACAAATCCCACAACCGGTACGAAGTTTTATCAAACACTAGGCCCAATACCTTTGAGATATCTAAATATCCATTTCACCTCCAATGAACCTTCAGGCGCCATATACTACTAACCACACTAATCGCAATGCGGGACAAGGCATACCATAGCATACATCATGCTACCAACAGAGTAGGGACACGAGACATCGCGCCTCCTCAACCTCGATTGAGGTGAATGTAGAGCCGAGAGTCTAAAATGGGATGCTAACGTGTAACGAGCTTAGCGTTTTGCATGCCAAACTTCCAAGTACCTTCTCAATATAACTCCTCGCAGAGATATAACTTCCCTACTTTCCCGTCCTCCGAATCTCCATTCCTAAGATCTTCTGCATGACCCAAATCTTTCATCTCGAACTCCTCATTTCTTCAAGTTCAACACATTTAACATGTTCTTTGCAAAGAGCATGTCATCCACGTATAAGAGAAGATGACAAATGATCCATCCAATCCTTCCCGAACACAACATCCATGATAACCACTCCCTATCATAAAGCGAATCTCTTATACCACCGTCTTGGAGAAAACAAGGATTTCTTCAATCTACAACATGACTTCCTTGCCTTCTACATAATAGCCCTCGAGTTGGGCCATATAAATAGTCTCCTCAAGCTCCCCATCAAAAAGCAATCTCACATCAAGTTGCTCAAGCTCTAAGTCAAATTTAGCAACTATAGCCAAAACACACGAATGGAAGTGTGTTTTACCACAAGAGAACACTTCATCATAATCAATTCCCTCCTTTGATTGTAGCCTTTAGTTACAAGCCGTGCCTTGCATCCAGCATTTTCAACACCGAAATTCCTTCCTTTTCTTGAAGACCCATTTACACCCAATGGCTCTTTTTCCCTTAGGCAACGGCACCAAGTCCCACGCCCGGTTCTTGTGAAGTGATTCGAGTTCTTCAACCATAGCAACAGCCCATTTCTACGATTCGGCAAGTAACGATGATAGGTAGAAGGTTCCCGAATACCCATTTCTTCGTTGTAAGAGCATACCACCGGAGTACCCATATTTTTGAGGAGGCCAAGTCCCCTTTCTCCGGCAAACAGAGTAAAGCTCCACCTCATCTAAAACTTCCTCATCAATTGAATCAACAAAAATTTGCTCGCTCAATTCATTTTGAGAGGTCTTTTCTCAAGCCCACTGAGCCTCCACTCGTTCATATCATTCTCATGTTTTCCCGACTCATCAATAACATTCCTTTGATCAAGCATACCATTTCATTAAAAGTAACATCCCTACTAATAATGAACTTAGGTGAGTTAGGTTCCCGGCACCACAAACGATAACCTTTAACCCCATCAAATACCCAACAAAGATACATTTCTTTGCTCTAGGTTCAACTTACCATCTTTAACATGATAATAAACAGGCATCCAAAATCTTTATATTAGAATAATCACAAGGCTTACCACCACATCTCGAAGGAGTCTTGCATTCTATTATCTTGAAGGAGAACGATTAACCGGATAACAAGCCGTGTTAATAGCTTCAAAATTAAAACATGCATCTTGCCTCTCCAATAAAGTTCTATTCATACGTTCGCCACTCCGTTTTCGAGGAGTGTGCCTAACGTACGGTGTCGAACGATACTCGACCACAAAATTCATTGAAATCGCCACCACAAAACTCAAGACCATTATCGGTCCTAAGACGTTTGATCTTCTTCCCCGTCCGATTCTCAACAAGGGCTTTCCACTTCTGAAGGTTTCAAACACATCACTTTTTCTTTCAAAATAAACCCAAACCTTCCCGGAATAATCGCAATGAACGCCACAAAGTAAAGAGCACCACCCTTAGATGGAACCCCGGTCCCCATAAATCGGAATGGATGTAGTCGAGTGGCCCTTTGTCAATGCGTGCCGAATCACTCGCCAAGAACATAGTCCAACTAGTGAGGTCGCCTACAAAGTAAACCGCTTACTCAAATAGCCACACCACCATGGGCCCAAACGCATATGCCACAATTTCGCCTATCATTGTCGAAAATATGGCCAATTGAAGGACCCATAACCGGCTACCCCGCAAATGATACAAGTGATTCACCTTGCTTCCTTTCATCACAACCAGCCTTTGAGACTTTGAGTACTCCACCTCCACCAGTACACACACCCAATGGAATCCAAACCTCAACGAGATAAGGTTTCTCTTTAAGTCCGTATGCCTTACTACCAAGATTCTCACGCTTTGTCACGGCACTTAATCCGACAACTAATCATTTCCCATCAAGACTAATCCACCATTCATTGGTTCATATGGTGAACCATTCCTATTGGGCACATGTGATATGATGCTCCCGAGTCCATTATCCAAACATCGTTGGAGAAACTAACAAGAGCATGCCGTAAGAACACCGTCCGACGCATTAGACTCATTTTGTTGGCAACATTCGCCGCATCTTGCCTTACCATGCCTTATCCTTTCTCTTAAGCAAAGGACAACATTTGTAATGTCCTCTCTTGTGACAATAGTAGCACTCAACGTTCACCTTATCTCCAAGTGGCCTAGATTTTGAACGACCAACCCTCGAACACTTTATCCCCGCTCTTGGTCCCGTCTCTCACAAGTAAATCATCTACTATGTCTTCACTAGTATTTCCATTCAATTTTGTTCTCAATCAATTCAAAGATGTTTTCACATCCTCCCGAGTAATGGATTCACGCCCATAAAGCATCGAGTTCACAAAATTCTCGTATGAGGGGAACATAATACAATCAAAGCTTGATCTTCATCCTCGAGTTTAATATCTAAATTTTTCATAGCCATAACAATTTTATTAAACTCATCTAAGTGTTCCAATAGGGGTCCCTTCACGCATCTTTAGGTATAAAGACGCGCTTCAAATAAAGTCTCGATGTTAAAGATTTCTTCATGTAGAGACTTTCCGTTTCTTCCAGAGACCAGCCTTGTTTCCTCATCGGCGACTCCAAAACCTTGTCATCTAGAGACAATGATCGCCTATGCGCCTTCTCATCCATCTCTTCAATCTCCGCCGCGGTTATGTCTTCGGATAATTTTCATCCAAAGGCCCTAACCGTGCCATCTCGCCTCAATAAAGCCTTCATCTTTATTCTCCATAATCCGAAGTTGTTCGTCCATCAAAAGATGCGATCCAAACTTCAAGGATGCCATCTCAAAGAATCTTAGAAACCAACCACGCTCGTTTTTAACAAATGCGAAAAACAACCATAGAACACAAGGATTTACGTGGTTCGATCAAGGTGATCTACGTCCAGGAAAAAAAAAAATTCCACTATAATCAAAGAGAGTACAAAGTCGATCAATTCAACCAGTTCACAAGTCTCTCAACTCACGAAAAACCTAGCCGTAGATAAAATAGAGCCAAAAATTTTCCTCCGAGTTAGGCCTATCGGCCCAACTCTCCGCGTCACGAACTAAATCTTCACTTTTCTCCACTTTTGGGCCCACAAAATATATGTCGGGCCGGGTGATGAACCGACCGAGTACATAAAATTCATGATATATTTAACACCACGAATACAGGTTGGTGACGAGAGTTTCACTGTTGGGCGAGACTCGGAGTGGGCCGAGCTCCTGCATCGCTCAGTTACATAGAGAGGAGGGATTGAGGGAGACGAGAGTCCAAGAGACACAACGAGAGATGAGAGCAGTGGAAGAGATGAACTAGAGAGGTTCTGAACTGGAAAGATGGGGTGATTAGTCTTTCAGTGCATCATCTAATTTATAAGGATCCTTGCTTCTCTATGATGTATATTTGTTTACATTTCAATTATATTTTCCACGAGGATGGGGTTTGATTTTGGTGGATTGGCATTGTAAAACTAGAATGATGCAGAAGATAGAGCTAACCAACTATAGAAACTCACTACTTCAGGGCATTAACACTCTGATTTATTGACTAGGGGGTCCATCTTTTTCTAGTCTACGAGGCATTAAACAACGTTGGGGTTCATCAGGTGCAAAAACGACGTCCATTATGGTCTAGTCCATTAATCGGCGTGGTCGTCTATTTGATCCATTTGATCTCATATTCCAAGTTAGGATGATTGCGCATCAAAATCGAGGTACGCCAAGTTTATAAATCTTGCTAAAATTGTGGATGGTTTGGAACGTGGTCAACAAATGCTGTTGTCTAGTGAACGCTGGATGGCTAGTTGGTCCAAGTTCTCATCTTCTCGTCATTTGCTTCGAGCTATTTATGAAAATTAATGCGTCAAAGATGTATAATCTATTATTGGGTTGCATCGAGTTCAACCGAGAAAAGTATGGGCGGTAAATATGCATTATAAATTGATAAACATGTTAACAAGGATGATGCAGAAGATACAACTAACCAAATATAGGAACTCACTAATTCAGGGCATTAACACTCTGATTCATTGACTAGGGGGGTCCATCTTTTCCTAGTCTAAGAAGGCATTAAACAACGTTAGGGTTCATTACGTGCGAAAATGACATCCCTTATGGTCTTGTCCATTAATCGGCGTGGCCGTCTGTGCAGTCCCCATTCGATTTCAGGTTCAAAGTTAGGATCATTGCATATCAAGATCTAGGCATGTAAGGTATACAGATCTTGCTAAAGTTGTGAGGGATGTGGAACGTGGTTAATAAATGCTGGTTGTGTATGGGCGTAGATAGGGAGGATTTATGGAAGTCCCTCTCTAATCGAATGGTGGATGATGAGCTGGTCCAAGTTCTTGTCCTCTTGTCAATTGCTTCTTCCTATGTTTGCACATTGACGCGTCGAATTAAACCGTCGCTTTCTCTCCTTAACCCTATTTCTTTACTAGCGGTCTCCCCGCAAAGCAAAAGCTGCGGCGAGAGAGTTTCCAAGAAGAAATTCAATGCTTGAAAGCAATCATAAACAAATCATAAGTTTAAGTAAAAGAAATTATAGCGAACCATAAAGTTGGGGGATATGATATAAAAGTCCCTAAATTTTGGCTAAAATATCTAATATGATCCCTTATCTTTAAATTTATTCAATGTGATCCCCGAACTTTGGCTCAATGTATAATGTGATCCATAAACTTTAAATTGCCTAATGTTTAATGTGGTCCATGAATTTTTAATTTGTTCAATACGATCTCTGGACCTTCGATATATGTTCAATGTAGTCCCGAACTATATAAAAATATCCACGGTGACTCAATTATTCCATTAGTTTAATATTATGGATAATAATGAACATTTTCATATGGTCCGGGAACTTAATTGAACATATACTAAAATTGAAGGACTACGTTGAATAAGTTAAAAATTCAGAAATCGCATTGAACAATCTAAAAATTCAAAAGACCACCCTGTATATTTCTGCCAAAGTGCAAAACCCTCTTTGTGTCAATTTCCCCTAAAATTGGGCTATTCAATTTACATGCGGATGGCAGCATTGATCACCAACAAAATGGTCAAGAAGAAGAGGATGGGTCGTCATGTGCTGCTCATACGTCTATAGTTATATCAAAATGACATTTTTTTGTCGGATATCAAAATGACATTTAATTAGGCATAGGATAAGCAGGTTAGCTACGATTATGAAAAAAAAACATTATAAATAGAAATCCTCGTTGATCTAATAATTCGCGCTATCTTGTTCATTTTAATTCGTAAAAAATCTCCTCGCATCAAAATAAATAAGTCATCAAATAACCGGAAATTAGCTACACATACATTACGAAGATAAATTGAAATAACTTCGAATTTGGATATTCTTACAAGACATAGTCTCCGATTAATTACTTAATAAAGTAATAGTTAACATGTTGTTTAGTTATTGAATAACTTCAATAAAATACGTACTTTAATTTTACTCAAAATTAAAAATTTATTCTCATACAACGCACGGGGTGTGCAAGTAGGTTCAATGAGAGAAATGGACACTTACTCCTTGGGGTGTACTCAATGGTCACCAAACTATGCATATTGCTTCGATGATGTAAAACAAATGGTTTCTAAGTAGATAGAACATCGTCATAAAAGTATAAATTTCTAGCAAAAAAATGGCATAAACTAATCTACAAAAATTCATTGTGAATGCCTAAAAAAATGTTGAGACCGAATAAAGTGTAATATCAATCTATCTATGTGAAGGAAAAAGTCAACAAAAAGTGATAAACCCATTACACTTTTGTCAATTCAATTATAAACTTTTTACTTTTACCAATTAAGTTCTAAAATTTTTCATATTTTGCCGATTTAGTCCTTCAGGTTAATTTTGGTCAACAACCACCGATGTGAATGTCGACCGTCCTACTTGAGTCGGCCTACGCTAACATGAACAATCATCTTAAAACTTTGAAAATCAAATATTTATTTATTATTTTTTTCTCTTTTTCTTTTCATTTCTTTTCTTTTTTTTTTTTTCTTCTTGATGTGGTTGGCGAGGGTCACCAGGCACTCGTCGACCACAGTAAGAAAAAAAGAACAAAGAAAAGATTGAGAAAATAAAATAAAAATAAAAAATATGTTAAAATATTGTTAAAAATTTGTCAACGTAAGTCTGTTTTTGTCACGTAGGACGATCGATGTCCACATCAATAATTCCCCGCCAAAATTCACATGATGGGCTTAATTGACACAACGAGAAAAGTTTTTAGGATTCAACTAGCACAATTAAAAAGGTTTTATAATTGGATTGACAAAAATTACAATAGATGTAAGAGTTTTTTAACGGTTTCCCTTTTAAGCGAAAAGGGGCCTGATTTTTAAATTCCAATTTAGCTCAGATCTACCTTAATTTTTTTGTGGAGTTTAATTACAAATAGAAAAAATATTGGCCAAAGAGAAAAATAAAAGATAAAAGGGAAAAAAAAAAAAACTACTCACTTTTTACTAAAAATTACATTTTGTGAGATTCTTTAATTGTCCTTCCAGTGCAACAACTAACTTCATCCTTCCCTTGTTTTCCTTTTTCAAATTATGAAAAAGAAAATGTTTGTTTTTAGTTTTTTGAACGGATAGCCAAATGTTCATGCAATATTTCTTTCTAGAAAAAGAATCAAGACTCCTTGAACTAGTTAAATCCAAACAGTTCTCACGCTTTAGACCGGCATATCCCTTTACATTAGAAACCAACCACTTCTGGATACATTGGTTCACAAGACCTTGAGTGTTCACGAAAATCTTCTTGAAACGCCATAGAACAGGACAACCCAAGCTTAATGCTTTACCTTGGTCAATCGAAAAATTAAAAGATTAATTGCGGAATACTGCTTGTTGGTACGTCCTGTAAGAGGCTCTGATGCTGTTTCTAAGTTCTTATTAAGCAGGAGCAGGGCAGCAACAGCGGCAACGATAACAAAGAGACTCTTCTGCTAACAAGCAATAGAAGTTGAAAGTTTGCCAGAACATTAATTAGTAACCTATACATGATAAGCAGAGGTGGCACAGGCAATATAGCTTGCAGTATGATCGGCTACAAAATTTTCCCGGACATACTTCGAAATGATCGGCTGCTACTAAACGAACCATGCAACAAGAATTTTTGCTTTTGTTACGCCGACATGCAACACGCTTGTTAAAAAGCATTTTTTTCCACCGACTAAAACTACAAAGAAACCTCACAAACAGGAAATGAAGATGAATCTGCAGGAATGAACAGCTTGCAGTATGAAGAAACACGTTCGATTGATAAAGATACTCATGGGTAACGAATATGCATGCAATCACAACATGTCATTCAATTGGCACAAGTGTAATACCAAGCATAACAGCAGGGCTGAAACTGAGACTTGACTAACATCCATCTACACAGGCTATTTATTGCATTATGCATCAAGGGGCAAGGGGGTGGGTGGTGGACATGTGCATAAGACAAGACAAAAATGGCAATATCAAGAACAAAAAAGCATTCTTCGCGCACAAAACTTTAAAACATCTATATGCAGCCACATTATTTATATAATCCACCTTCATCACCATCATATCGTTTACCTGATTCCCGGAGGTATTTGTATGCCAGCAATTTGACAGAGTAAGTATCGATAAGATTCCACAATCAGATAATTAAAGTACTTGATCACGTACGGGCGTGAAAATGAAAAGTTGGAGGACAAAATTGAAAAAATAGCAGAAGTTAGAAGAGAAAAATGAAAGGAAGATGTCTATTAAAATTCTAAACTTGCTTTAAATTGTTCTTTGCAAGCTTAATAAATCAATTCACAGACAGCACAAATAAACCTTGCCCCCTACCCCCACCCAGCAAATATACCGTTGACAGAACTTAAAACAAAACTAAAATACAAGTTTCGGAAAATCGTGTGGCATTGCAGAATCATTGTCCCATCCTACTCTCTCTTTGATTTAGCCAAAGCCTTTTTCCTCTGCCCAAGCATATAGCTGTACATGTGAGGACCCCCTGAACCAAAATTTCGTTGCGCCTCTCAGATAAAAGCCTCAATAAACATTAAAATAAAGGAAGTAAATTCTTCACTCTTACCTGGGACATAGATCCCAAGAGCAAGGATAGCAGCATAGAAATAATCAAAAGAGTAGTTCCATTTGTTGGGCATTCTTATACAATACTTCTCAGATTTCTGCATAGACCAGATAGTTTAGTCAGTCACCAGATGCCAATTCAATCTCAAACAAATGAGCCAAAGGCAAGAAACTATCCTGTATCTGATGTTGAGAATGTTAAAAAGGCAAGCAATGCATTTGATTTAGGACTGCACGTGGACAGTACAAAGTTGGAAGCAGAAAGTGAAACCATGAATAAGGGCTCTGCCTAGCACACACTCACTGTTTGCAAGTATTTCAGATTTGAGGCAAATAATCATTTAGTGGTTCTATCTACAGAGAACTTTCATTGAAGGGCCTATGCAAAGCTCCTAACTCCAACGCAGTTAATGCAGCTGCGGAAACTATCAGACAATTTGGTGTTTTCAATCCAACAAATCTTTGGCGCGATAAGCCAGACATAAAAAAATCAAAACCAACCAAAGGAGGATAAATGAATTATAAAACCTTGTCTTTGGGCAGAGTAGGAATACAGTGCCAAATAAAGTGGCATGTTCATCGTTTAACAATGGGCTGGAAGTAATTCAGTTAAAAAAGAATGAAAAGAAAGAAAGAAAGAAATACCTTAATGTATGGAAGGGCAATATAGATTAGCCCAACTTCACTGGCAATGCCAGTTGGATACAACACCAGGAAAGTGCTGTACCTGCACAGTGAGAACATATCATTCAGGAAAGGTACAGCAATATAATATCAGATTAATGAAACTTCTCTAAGAGCTTAAATAGGCTAAAACTAATTAATTAGTACCTCAACCACAATAGCCATGATGGTGTAAAACCTAGAGTCTCCTTCATGCCAAAGAAAGAGTACCGGATAATCTGTCATAAAGAGAGATGCATAATTATTCCATAAGGCACTAAACCTCAGAGTTTTTTCGACTTCTCAATTTGACTAAAGCAACAAAGCCAGTTGTGCAATTCAGTACGAAATTAATATGAATAACATACCAGCACAGACTAGAGACAGTGCAAGATAAGCAAAGTCAGAAACCCATTGAACCATTTGAGTCCTTTGGACTGTTTCCATGAATTAGACAAAATTAAGAACATATGAAAGTAACAAGGCTAGAATATTAGGAGTGTTGATGAACAAAGAATTATAAGTAAAGACAAATTGAGGAAAAAAGAAGTCTTGAGGAATATGATAACCAACATTAGACTACAGCAAACGTTTTGAAAATATTTTGATGCATACCACTTAAATTTTATTGTAAAAACAGAGGCAAACGGTTGAAGGAAGATCATGCATTGGATTGAATAAACCAGCTTGGTTCAAAAGCTTAGATTAGACTACGTTTACAAAGTAATAATTACATTACGAGATATGCCATATAAAGGTATCAAAATAAATTTTTACCAGATTCTACAGAGACTCAATAAGAAGAGTTGTATCATAGTACAAAATGAATCAACATACTCTAGATAGACAAAATTCCATTAGAATCATACCATGAAGGAACTAGGAAGAAACCAATGTCAAATAATGTATGTCAGTTTGGTAGTAATGCAAGAAAGAAGTATCAGAAGTATATGTCATTTACATTGTTATTCACAGGAATAAGGACGAATATGCAAGCATTCAATGCTATGCATGGTTCCTTGGTAACCTCTAGTATTCTGACATCAGAATTGAATACAACAAAACAAAAAGCAGATTAAGGCAAGTGCTTCTGTCTCCTTGCAAAGTGCATGGAAACTAAATCCAAGGTCATTTATCACATGTAGAAAGTACAAGAGGCTAAGTCCTTGTTGTCACAGTTCATCTCACTATTCAGTAAATGCATCTCCATACATAAAAGCAGGTCTATGTATCTTTGCTATAAGTTCAAAAATATCTTGTCTAAAATGGAAAGAATTTGTACAGCTGGCTACAGGAGCGAGAGCACAATAAAACTGTGTTTACCTCAGTGATGGACCAGCTAATTACCAAGGAGCTAACCATTATGTGTTTCTGAGTCTGCCCATAATAAGCATGAGATTGTCAGTCCGAGAACATTCATGAGTTTAGCTCAAATTACAATGCCCAACTACATCAAGTTGAAAAGACAAGATTGCATGAGTAGGACGAATCACCTCGGGAAAACTATAGAGGATGCCCCAAGTTACATACAATCTTGAACCAATCTGAGGCAGGGTGGCAGTTATCGGGGATCTAACCAGACCTATGAACAGAAGATTAAAGACAAAGCGAATTAATCCAGAATCCATGAAATGTGGATAGAACAGATTCCATTTGACAATGTCAATAGAGAATTAACTCACCAACAAGACCATGGAGGATCTACCGGAGATCCAAGCCGGAGACCCAGAAATGGGGACAACAAAGAGAGAGAAACGTGAGAAGCCATCTTTGGCGAAAATCAATGGCGGGAGCAAGAGTGTAATTCAACCACGAAAAAAGCAATCCATGCGCCGAAATAAACTTCGACTCGGATCAGGCAAACAAAAGGCCCCCGCGGCACGCTTTTTTGTACGAATTGATTATGGCTAGTGGAGTACTAAACCAAAGCCTCTAAACCTGGTTCGCAGTCAAGACGCGTCCTCATCACAAGCACACAGCCCCACGGGACAACGTGCAATCGAAACCGAACAAACAAAGATCAATGCAGTCGCTGTGGTGTGTACCTCCAAGATGGCGGCAGTCTGAGCGAGCTGGAGAGGCCGCTCGACGGCGCTGTAGACATGCTCGTGGCCCGATTCATGGAGCGTCTTGACAGCGAGAACCAACACTTGTAACCTGAAAACGAAACGTGGGGGTGATCAGGACGCCATTCGGGACGGAGAGAGAGAGAGAGAGAGAAGCGGAGTGTAATGGAGTACCATCCGAAGAAGACAGCCCAGTTGTAGATGGAGAGGTATATGCGCCTAAGGGCCGAGGGGAGACCACCCGCCATTCGAGGGAAAGAGAAGAGGAGACCTGAGAAATTAAATGGCTCGCTCGCTCGCTCGCTCGCGGTGTCTTTTGCTCGGATATAGGGGGGCTGAGGCCTGCGGAAAATGTGAATGATTATAGGAGGACGATGTTCGACATTAAAGAGGAGAGGAGGGACGGTTGAGCTGATCAACCACTTCCCACCCGCACCGCACCCCACCATTCATGGTCCTCCTCATCATTGGCATAATGGGCCGACAGGCCCGCAAATAGGTAGGCTTTGGAGATGCAGATCGGTTTACAAAAAGGCCAGTAACCTTCTTGGACCGGCTATGCCCAATCAAATCCTAAGGAACAGTTCCATCCTCGGATATGGGATCTCGATCGTATATCGACGTGCTTGTATGCTTCGACATTTTGTGCTACAAACACGATGAAATGTACCTAAGGATATGCCCGTTTCGTGGACGAGACCGTAGAAACCCATGTCCATTCATCCGATCCGGTTCACACTTATTTGTAGGGGTGTCAATGGGCCGAGTCGGATCGGGTCTCGACCCAGCCCGGGTTGACCCAAAATTAACATTGCCGACCTTGGCCCGACCCGACCCGGCCCAATACCCGAGTTACATGCTTCCTAGATCTTCGGGTCGGGTCGGGTTGGGTCTTTTTTAAAAAAAAAATTCTCGCTATTTGAAAAGAATTAGAAATCAAGCTCTATAATTAAAGGATTTTGATTTCGGGAAGGAGAAAATCAAAATTACTTGAGACTTGAGTTCGAAAAAAATTTAGATTATATTTGCTTTTTCAACGATAGTTGAAACTCGATTTGGCACTCATTTTCTTGCCTGAATTTTCGAGGCAAACACCTTGGTTTCAACCTAGATTGCAATTAGTTCTCGAACATGGGTGAAAACATCAAACCACACTCATAATGAACACGACCCAGCTTTACTCATTACCCAACAACTCTATTTATTGTAGCAATATCACCAGTTCTTGATTAATCTTCTCTGTTCCTACTTGATAGACTATATCACTTGTCCAAAAGTGGAGACCAAAACTTTTACATGGAATTCTTGAATATATAGCTTAGGGCAATGACCATAGATAGTATATACTTAGACCATAGATGTTCACCAACAAAGATATCAACAAAATATATCGAGAAGAAAAAAAATCAAATTTTTCGAAGGAGGAGACGGCTTCAATTCATAGGTTGATGCGGCATAGAAGGCGTAACTCCGCCTCCAGGAGATCATCTGTTGTGTAAAGGATTTGAACTTGTATGGACTTTCCTCTTTTCATCACCAAAAGGGCCATCACCCTTTGCTTCACGGCACCGAACCCGGAAGGACCGGTCTTAGTATTGAAGCTTGGAAATCTAATAGACCCACCGTCAATCCTCATAGAGCAATCCCTCGGCTAAGCACCTACAAACTATTTAGGAAAATAGTTTTTGAGTCAAAAGTTGGGGAAATGGACAACTGTTGCACCGCAATTAATTAAGGATAGTTTACAGAGGAAGGAAGAAATTGATGGCGATATTATAGAATTACCATAGGTACTTGTAAAAGATATATATACATATATATTTGTTCTTGGGCACGAGGGGTGTAGAATTTAACCATTTCTATAACAAAGTGAAGGGCATCGTGGATAGTAACGAGAGTAGAAGGCTACCCAAGCTTCACAAGGTAATTTATTCAAGCTATGAATTGATTGATAGATATCACCAGAGTTGCTTTTATCCTGTTCTTTTTTCTTGATGTTGCTGCTTGATAACGAAGGTAGTGAATACAAAAGGAGCTAGTCTCTTACAATCCAAAAGAGAGAATATTCAATAAGGAGTAGGATAAAAAAATTCAACACTCAACAACAATTCGTGCGATAGTTTTTAGAACTACAACAGTGTATACCTTAGTTTTTCAAAATTACATGTACCAACCTTCAACTTCGTTAATCATCAAGAGGCATCGATGTCAAGTTTAGTTCGGTGGTCGTAGTGGGCAACTCTACATTAAATTTACGAATGAAAATGAGAACTAAGATATCCATTGAAATATAGAATGGTATAAATATTCTACAACTATATTTTTTTTACTCGACTCAAATTTTTCGAGTTCTTCTAAGTCCTCCTCAATCGAACAAGAAACCGACCCACTTCGTAACCAATCTTGAGCACATATAAGAGCCTCAACCATGCTTGGGGTCAAGGAGCTACAAAACACATCAAGCACACGACCTCCTGGGCTAAATGCGGCCTCGATGCTACGATCGAGACGGGTATGGCCAAGATATCTCGAGTAATGGAAGAGAGGATAGGATATCTCAAAGAATTTCCTTTCCACCAACTTAAGATATCAAAGGTAGCGCTATAGCGTTCACATCTTTCCTCTAAATACAAGTCCAATTCAGATTTTTCTTCCAAATATTCTTGTCCGGTTTGGCTAAGATACTTTGCGGTCATAAAATCAACATCGGCCACAAGAGACTTTGACGTGCTCACCATCCTTGTGCTCTTTTGCCTCGAGATGCTTTGGGGGCATACACCGGTGCGATATTGCTCCAACAATGACGTCAAAGATGTTAATACTCTATCTCGTAAAGTTTCCACGTCTTTACTTTCATATACATCATTAATCATCCACTTCACATATCCCCACTTATGCCGCGGGTCAAGTATGCAAGCAATGAACAAGATAAGATTGATATTGTTCACATTTCCACAATACTCATCGAACTTGATCTTCATTCTCTTAGCCATTTCTTGCAAACTCGTGTCCTCATTATGACGAAGTACTTATCAATGATTCCATGGACCCCATACACACTTTTCCCCATATCATTACTAGTGACATAAGAAGAACCTCAAACTTTTAAAGTTGTATCATAGAACAGCTTTTAGGAAAGGAAGAAAGTTACGGGCATACTCCCAATCATCATTAGTGGGCAACTCTTTCGCCTTGGAAAGCTCTTAAGCAAATTTGCGATCTCAAAATGCCAATGAGCTAAAAGCTGTTTGAAACTTTAGAGCTGCTTCTAACATCATAAATATTGAGTCCCAACGAGTCTTCACATCCAAACATACAAGACTCTTGGACTCAATATTCCAAGCTCAATACATTCCTTAAACCGTCTCAATCTCTTAGGAGAAGATCTCACATAACGCACAGCTTGATCGTATTCTAATGATGGAATCATTCATGTCTTTCAACCCATCTCTCACAATCAAACTCGAGTATATGGGCACAACACCTCACGTGGAGTAACTCATCTCTCAACACCAAAGAGTTCCAAGAGTTAAGTTTATTTTTTAAATGTTGAATCCCTAAATCATTGGAGCTCGCATTGTCCACGATGACAGAAAATACATTTTGAATCCCCCAATCAATCAAGCATTTCTCAATCACTTTTCCTATAATCTTGGCAGAATGACCCGAGATTTGACAAAAATTTAATATTTTCTTGTTCAACTTCCAATCATCATCAATAAAATGAGCAATCAGACACATATAACTCAAATTCGACATGACGTCCATGTGTCGGTCGTAAAACAAACTCTTGGTGATGTCTTAGGAGAAATATTTCTTCAATTTATTTTTTTCTTCCAAGTACAACTTATAACAGTCATGCCCTAATGTGTTCGTCGTAGGGATTACAAAGTTCGGCTGGAGTTTATTCACAAATAGCCGAAATCCCTCATTTTCTATGAACTTAAAAAGGCACTCACCAATGATAAACATGGTTGCTAGGTCCATTCGACTAACATCTTGGTCAAATTTTCAAGGTCCAAATGAACTACTAACCCCACCAAATCAACCCAAGGCACTTCTTTGCCTTTTATCGACATTTGCATAAAGGTGTTCCTTACACCTTGATAAATGACAATGCATCGAACTGGCGCCTTGACCACTAGCACAACCATTATTAGCCCCACAATATAAATATTCAGCTTTATCTTTATCAAGAATCTATTTGAAGTGTTCCCACACGATAGATCTCCTCTTTTTGTCCGTGGTACTTGAAGCACTGGTTTTGAGACATCTAACAAATTAAAAATTCAACATTAATTGCTAAAAGATCTCAAGCCACAAACAACCAAGGTGAAATAATGCTGTTAAACTACTACACGAAAAGGATTCTGCAACTATGTCAATCATTGTTAAATAAATGAGTTGCTTTGTTTAATGCAAATGGCTAATTCATATCACTAGTGAAATCCGCCAACATGACTATATCTATACGTAAGAACCCACTGTTGTTATAAGAAGAAAGATGCACAAACATTTCACTTTATCACGAGGCAACACTTGTGCAAGATTATGCAATTATTCTAGTACTATTCATTTAAGCAATTCTTAGACTCTGTCTGGTTGATTATTGCCGTCTTAAAAGGAATATCAAAAGGTACTTTGTTTTCTCAGAGAAATATCCAACCGGGGAACGCAACATATCTATGAGACTTCATAGTTCACTAAAATTAGGAAGGAAGATATGTTCCCTTTAGAGTTTTCAGCAATTCGTGGTTGTCATTCTAAGTTTTTGCATTTGAAGTATTCTAATTGGCTTGCAAATTTAACTTGTTTAGTCCTTCCTACATGACCGCGTCTATTAACTTCTCTTTCGTTGGAGGATATGGTTGGAATGCAAAACGGTTCATAGAAATTACCTCCTCATCCATTAAGAATACAAGGATTGGAACCCTCCGAAGACAAAGACGAACAGATTGAACTTCACAAATTAGTTATTTGTGAAGCCCAACTAGGCCACCGATAGTTATTTCTTGGGTTCATTTGTAGACCCAGCCCCCAACGAATCTTTGCTTACTCTTCCAGTGAGACTCCACAGCTGACCTTGATGTGTGAAAGTCGAGAGCGAGCAAACAAGCGACACTGACAGTAGCCAAAGACAGATGATATTATTGTTTTCAGTCACACGAGAGCCAACAACTTAATAAACATCTGACCGGGATAGAGAGGGCATTAAACAGAAGGGCAAAGCACATGGCAATGTTTACTTTGTTGCCCCGTGCTCTGTACAACAATTGGCAAATCAAATTCAGTCGCCCGGTCACCTAGTATCTTATCTTTACCCGGATGATTATCTAAAGCATGAACCACCCCTTTTTTTTTTTTTGCCTTTTCTATCAAGATAAAAAGATTCTCAAGCAACACTGATTATGCTCTCCCCACTGTGGAAGCCTGACATCCCCTGAAAGGCTGGATGCCTTGAGGACGAATCTCCTTGATCTGAAGGCAGAGAGAGGTTGAGGGATAGGGACAGTGGCTCCATTGTCGACTTTGTACTTGCCCCAGGAATGGAGGTAACTGAAGCATGAGAGATTGGGACAAGAGGTGTTGGCTGGTTGAGCTTCGACGGTGAATCCCCGGGCCCATCGCCTTGCACTAGAGTTAAATTCGGGACCTGATTCTGAACAGGAACTGGAAATGCTGCTGGTCCAATCGGCACCTGGAAAGGGGCCATTGTAAGATAACCATTTGGGTTGCAAGTATCTTGCAACAGCGAATGCTGAGGCAAGGAATTCAGCTGAAATGTATTATGTTGATGAGGAACATGTTCGTTCTCCATTGAACTTGCGGTTACCTAAAAGAAATGGATGCAGCAGCATCAGAAAAATTGTGTGATTTTAACGTAAAGATCAAGATTTGGCACAAAAGATTAGAAAGACAAACGTTGCAAGCGGGTTCTAGTTTTTTAATTGCCACAGCAAGAGAGCAACGTGACCCTTCACTCAATTTTTTAAAAGCCTTGCACATGGGAGAGCGAGCTTTTTTCTAGTACTTACTCCACAGTAAACAAATTGGCTTTTCTAAATCCGAGAAACCAAACCCACCATAAGCACATGACTGAGGTCTAACTTAATATACTAAACTTTTCCTCGATTTTGTTGTAAGAACCAGAATGCCTAACAGTGACCTCCTCCTGCTTTTCTCTAAGAAAATGAAAGAAAGAAAATGACACAGTTCCCCTGAGTAAAGAAAACTCATCCATAAATTTATGGCAGCTATTCAAGAGATTCATGCTTCAAGCCAGTCGATCACTTCATCTAGACATGAGCTCCATGAAACCATAGGCTGAATTCTTCTTTTAACTCATTCTATTTTGTATGAGTTAAAGAAAGGCTGTGATTAGATCGCTCAATCAAGGCAGGGCCTGAAGTCAATATTTACTTGGATTGAACCTGAAAAAGCTAGACCAAAAAAGGTCTCTATTGATCCAGGTCAACGTTCAGACACTTTCGTCGAATCTCATCAGCCAACGGAAACAAAGACAGACCTTCAAAGATAAAGAGGGGCCATCACAAAGTTCACGAAATACATACAGAATCGGTGGTTATGTCGAAGAGGCTAGACCGACGCCGCCGACGATTGAGGTTGCTTCGCCGAAGGAAATATTTCTGAGCATGGCTTGCAACCTGAGTGGGCGTGCGAGTCTTGACAAAGTTCCTGGAGATTGCTCTCCAATCTCCTTTTCCCACTTTCTGTAAACCCAACAAGAACAATCTGTGCTCCTCCTCTGTCCAGGGAACTCCTGGTTAAGTCCACAGACAAAAACACACATTAACACATTTCAGATACACATATGGACAAATTCCCATCTGATTAAGGCATCAAATGACTTTCCTTGTACATTTTAACGGCAATAACTCAACATCAGAAGATCTCCAAAGAGAGGAGGCATTAACCGATACAAACTAGCAAAAGCCACCGACTTTAGAACATTCACATCAGTATTTGCGAACTGACATCAAATCAGGATTTCATTGTACAGCTGATAAATACTAACAGCTCTTAATTAATCTTCCGCATTGAATCTAATTCATTGAGAGTTCTAATTAAAGTCATCAAAATCAACGGTTCCGACGGAATCGCATCGGATAAAGGAACTACAAGGTAGCTACAATAATCGAGATGACGAGTGATAAATGATGAGAAGTTTGTAGAAAGCAGTGATCACATCGCATGCGGGTAATGAAATCTCGAATCAGGCACTTTGGAGACCGATTACTACTGATACCTCTACGTATGCAATACTCCAAAAATCGACCCACCATTCCAACGGAAACGCATCGAAATTAACAGGAAAATAAAGAGCGAAATGCATGCCTCTCTTGCGCTCGCGGCCACTGCCGGAGTTGTGCACGACATCGTCGGCCGATGCATAACCTTTGGCGACCTCTTCCTTGTTGCCGCTTCCACTGTCGGCGTTAGGATTTGCATCCGGAGGCTGCTGATACTGAGACAAGTTGTTCAGACTCACGCTCTTCCTCATCGAGTCCACAACCACCCTCACGCCGAACAGCATGATCTCTCCGGCGCCGGCGCCCAGCGACGTCGGTGGTGGCGCGTGAAGGAGGCATTCTAGCACCAGCGACGGCGAGGAGCCGAGTTCTCTCCGTTCCTTTCGCGACGAAACCGAGAGTCCGTACAGTCGGAGCGGGGAGAGAGAGAGACGGAGACGAGACGAGACGAGACGAATGAGATGGAATGAAAATGGCATATATAAGGCGAAAGTCAAAAAAAAAAAAACAAAAATAAAAATGGACGGTGCATCTTTCTTGTCTTGGAACGTGGATATTTCCCTAATCTGACGGCTGAGATATTTCCTGAATGATATTCACATGGAATTCAGTCCAGGTACAA
Source organism: Rhodamnia rubescens (assembly GCA_021437795.1). NCBI lineage: Eukaryota > Viridiplantae > Streptophyta > Magnoliopsida > Myrtales > Myrtaceae > Rhodamnia > Rhodamnia rubescens. The sequence continues at coordinate 4,388,532 of JAILYA010000005.1, read as the reverse complement.
CGAGGATTACGGTCACCGCTCTGTTTTTTTTTTTTTTTTGTATTATCGCTAAGAATTAGGTTTGTTAAATGATTGACTTGAGTCCGAGACATAAATAATCCGATTTAAATTGACCCATTAACTCATTCATGACTCATTTATTCGAATGCAAAGTTAACTGAACCATATTCAATCCGACACACAATTACTAATATGCTTCTATATTTATTTCAATTTAAAAAAATTATTTTTTTATAATTTTATATTTGCTAAAACACTTCCGTGCGACATAAATTTAATGGACAGCTTTCATAGTTTTTTACCGGTAGCATTAAATTGAAGCTTTCTTATTCGATTATGTGCTAAAGTTTAGATAAATTTTGTACATAATCTCTTTAATGCGCAATAAATTAGTGTCTTTTTGTGAATTCAAAAATAGTTACCTCAAATATAGGTATCGGTCTTCATGCTCAATGCACAAATTGAGCGTGCTTGTTTTTGTACACGCATCTCGCATGCGCGTCAATGCTAGAATGGGTAGATATAAATTACTTAGATTTGAAGGAATTTCGTTGACCGGGGGTCATTGCGAAAGAGATTTTTTTGCCGAAGGGATTCTGTGTGATCTGGCACTTTGACCGGAGAGAGACTTGCGGTTCTAAGTTGAACAGCTGTAGTTGTCGAAAGCAGGGGAGAAGGAAGAAGAAATCCGAGGAGCGCTCGTCGCTAAGGATGTCAAAACGTCGATGTCATCCCTCGTCACTTCACCTCGCATCCCATTCACTGCAATTGTCCTAGTAGTGTCAACAATCATGTAATGAGTTCTTCGGAACCATCGTTTGTGCGCCTCCTACAAAAATTATCCAAAAAATCATAAATTTATCGTATTTTTATTAATATAATTCTAAACTTTTTTAATTTTATCAATTCTTTCACGATTTTTTAATTGAATCTAATTCGGCCAATTTTAGACATAAATCGTTGACGTGAAAAGTTTTTGATAATTTGTTAATATTTATTTTCATGTATTTTCTTTTCTTTTCTTTTTGTTGTCTTCCCTTCTTCCTCTATCAGGTGCGCGATTCTCAAGCAAAATTGACCGGACGGACTCGATTAGTAAAACGTAAAAATGTATATAAGACTCAATTGACAAAATTAAATAATTTAGGGTCGAATTGACAAAAGGCATTAGGCTTATGATTTTTTGGACAATTTTCTCTAGTCTTTTAGACATTTTGCAAAAAAAAAAATAAAAACACTTTGTTACTTCACCTGCAAAAAATAAGTAAAGTAAGATATCAAGGACAAGGTACATTCGGGTGAAATAAACTTCTTAATTCTCGGACGAAGAAAAGGAAAGGTATCTCGAATGTGGATTTTTTTTTTTTCTTTATACTAGTCCAACCAGATTGCAACAACCAAACTCAGAACTCCCAATAGCATGTGGCTCGCAGAATCGAGAACGGAGCACACAGCACATGATCCTCAACCCCGAGGGCCCTCCTATGAAATATTATCATCGTCTCCGAAAGCACACACTTTCTTCCTTAGCCAAACGAATCTGGTCAAAATACGTTCAGAGGTTGTCGTCTCATGAATTGGGCCTCTTTAGAGAAGTAAAAAAACATATGTCGATCTAGGACAAAGACCAACAGTTTCCAGCCATTATGGCCAATAAACTAATCCCATATGACCTAAATCAACTCGATAATTCAGCAGCGACAAGCAATATCCACTCGAGTCACCTTTCCCCTTTTGTGTCCAAAATAAAGCAAAGCGAAGTGCCAAAGTTACCTTTACTTCTCTTCCTAGAATACACAGACAATACCCGCCCTAGCTGGCATGCACGCCAATTCCGAAATGGAAAGAAAGAAGAACACGGACCTTATCATAACTTGCTTCTTTACGACCGTCGAATCGAGCACCCGACGAATATTCATTAGCCCTAAACGCTCCCGTTTTGACTACTTACCGATGCCGAGATTTGCACGCCTCAGTAGCGTTGTTAAGAGGACGCAACTAATACCTCGAGCACGAACAGAGCTAAAAGACTAAGCACTGTTATCAAACATCTAAACAATCTCTTGGGTTTGCAATGGAAGTTGAAAACGAATAAGATGTTGGGTTTAAACTATTCTTTGTTCGAGGGGCGAGGAGATGGCAATTCTTTTTGGGGGGGGCCAATGAAGATGGCATTTCGAGGGTGGGAATCGAATATTCGATCTTTATCAAATGAAGAAGAGATTTGTCTTCTTCTTTTCTTTTTTTTCCTTGACTTTAGTCTTATCTCTGGAAGTCCGTACGATTTTGTGAACCCTTGGTGGTGGGGGTGCGTTGGCAGGATAAGACGAGATAAGGTATTCTGGGCCTCCACCAATAACCATAAAAATCAACTCCCCTCTCGCCTTAAAAGTTTCAAATTTTTTTTCACACAAATCCGTGGACATCTGATCAATCATCGTAAGTTAGTAACTCTTGTTAGCCCTCTCAATTTGAGCTAGAACAAGTAACATCTGAAGTACTAAAATTCGAGAATCGGGACCTGAAAGTCCTCTTGGCCTATAATGAGTAGGGAAAATCCAACTACTGAATTTCGATGAACGATCCAAGCCAAAGATAGTTGAAAAGATATAAAGGGACAGACGCGTCGTTCTAAAGAACTATTTGCTGTCACAGTCATCTTGACGGAAATGCAAGCAGCTGTTCTCTCAAACATGCGTGCCCGCTCGCATGATTCGCCCATGACATTTTGCGAACTATCTTTTCTACTCCAAGAATTCCAGACTACAAATAGTAGGTAAAAGCTAAAGTGGTTCCTTAGTCTCGAAGATAAATCACGTCTCCCTAAATTGGATAAAAAGAGAGAGAAAGAAGCGAGTGGGATCGAAAGCAACAGCCACGTATGTTAAATCGACTTTTGCTTCGAATAATCCAAAAGCCGTAAAGTGGAGAAAACACCATGCATTCCCAAGCTAGGATCTTATCTTTTTGAGCTATTCAGATGCATATCAGACTCCACCTTTTGATCTTTTCATTGAAGTCTAACAAAATGGAGGGGGAGAGAGAGAGAGAGAGAGAGAGAGAGCTGTGACTAGTTATACAGAGAGGGTAGAGGCACACCAGGGATAATCTATGCGCCGCAACAGATGTAAAGTCATTGTTGCTAAGTCTCAAAAACCTACTCTACGACTTGATTAATTGCAAGTTGTTGCTAATGAAATCACGTTTCATCTTTACTCATTGTACTCTTTACCAGAGATCTGCTTGCAGCATGACTAACATGCACTCTGCTTTTGAACTGTGCTTTTCCCAGTTTTTATTTGTTCATAAAAGATTCTCAAATCCCACCAGTGCGAAAAAGGAAGAGAATAGCAAAATAATGGAAGTGGTGAAGTACCACTTACCAGCTTTTCACAACAAAGCCCCACTCGTGTCCACTGCCCATGCAGAGAGTCCACAACCATCAATCCAGGGGGCGAAACAGCAACTTAGCGCCCCCTGAATCGAAGAAGTAGTTGCCAAGTTAAACACAAGTTTCAATTGCTACAAAGTCTAGGACAGTTGATGTATTCTCAGAGGACTTGATAAACATATGACTAGAGGAAAAGAGATCCACTTCGCAGGACAATTCCTCATGCCCTCTGAAGCTACGGGGAATTTTCTGCACACAAAAGCTCTCTATGATCTAACAGAAATTGATGATATCTGTCCAGAAGAAAACAGAACAGAAACAAAAATCAGCGCATACCTTGGAAGCAAGCATTTCACGACCAGCTTCTCTTTATTCAAGTCATTATATTGGCTTCCGACCATTACTTGAAGTTCAAGTTTGAGAGAAACCTAGAACAAATGCCAATGTAGCGCGAGCTTCTTGCTTCATTGAATGACCTTACAACAGAAACAATAACACTGACATGCAATTGCAAGTTCAAAAAGACAACCCTTTACTACATGCAAAATTTAATGTACATCTTAAGCTGAAGGAAAGAAATATCTCCAAAGCTGCAAAATCATAATCCTTCCATTCATTCTGTTTGTATCCCAGTGTGGAGTTGAAGGACCAAGTCTCCATTACTGGCTTGTCTTCCTGGGGCAGAGTCTCCCTGAGATTTGGCAAAGACCTTAACCGCTCTTGAAAAGGAGAATCTTCAGCCAAATTGTGTAGCTGGAGCTGATTCTTGAAATCCCAACTCCGTGACTGAGTTGGGAAGAAACATGTCACGTCTTCACAGAACTGAGGACAGATTTCATAGACCCCTTCAGGCTGTGCTAGTAACAAGCTCTCTCTTTTTCCTCTCTTTTGCTTTGGCACGTGGATTATCGTTCCCATGAGAGATTCTCGTTCCTGACGGAGAAAAGGGGGAGTTGCTTAAAATTACTAATCTATCATTCTTGGATCCTTCTGAAGAGGATTCGATCCCAGAAAGAATTTTCTTTAGCTGTGTCCTCTGGCAGACAATTCTGCCCCTGTTCCAGCCTGGGGACCCAAAGGATGATGACAAAGTTTCTTGAAGGAATGACCAGGCAGCCTTTGCAATAGGAAATTCTTGACTGGTTGAGCTTTTCTCCATCTGTCCTCGACTGGCCACCGCATAATCGAGTGAGAATAAGGAAGCATGAGCAGTTTAACACAAGGCAAGCAATTAAAACATAAGTACAAATGGACTCAAAAGCCTAATTGTTTGACCAGTAATCTGAGAATTGTCAATGGCGAACATGAGAGGCAAAATGGACTTGATAGCATATTTAACAACCACGTGATAAGCAAGAGAAACTCATGAATCTTGATTAGTAGAATGAGCCTAGGAGACCAAGTAAGGATTCTGATTAATCATCAATTGTGTATTATCCACAATGAGAAGCAGAAACGCTAAGAATCTGCCACAAATTGATTGTGCGGTTTTCATAGTTAGCTTGACTTATCTTTCCTGTCAAATTTTCACAAATAGCCCGCAATAGGCAATTCACGGCCTTAAAATTGGAAAGAAAGTAATGTTTGCAGCTGTTGGACAATTCAACTAATGCAAGGATATGGGGAGCAATAAGAAGTCCAACAATACTCTAACCAAAAGAAAGCAAGTGCGTCGCTACGTAAAAGCTTCGGTAGGAAGGGTTAAGAAGCATATTCGTTTAATGGATTTGTCTAAACCTAGTTGCTGCTCATTGGCATTCCACTGATAAAGCCACAAAGAACTGAGTTCGAGAAAGTTCTCACTGGGTGCATAAAATAAATGTGGCATCACTTGTAGCTTACGTGTCAAGAGTACACACTAAAGATTGGACAACTTAGCACCCCCTAGGACCAAGGTTTAATCTCATTATTGGAGAAATGGGTGCACCTGCAAGGTGCAGCTCATAAACTTCAAGAGACTCGACTTAGCTCAACCCAATGAAAAATCATGGCTGGAATTTAATTACAGCTAACATCTCTATTGAATGTATCCATTCATCATTATAAATATAAAGAAGAGAAAAGCAGAATATGAGTAGAAAAGGCGCTTACACAACAACAATGCTTGCAATTTGAGGAAGATCCTCTCCATTCAAGAACGCTTCCCTCATACTATTTAGCCAAACTGATATGGCAGTACATGCACCACCTTCCCACATTCTGTGACACATGCCACGTCAGCACAGACAAGCAAATGGTTTAAGAGAATATAAGTGAGAAAAAAAGACAAATCCTACATACCTGTGTACGTCAACGGACCATACTAGTTTGCGTTTCCGAAAAAGTTCAGGAAACAGACCCCTTTTGGTCGCTTCACTGAGCACTCTGGCAGCACGTTCTTTCTGGCCTAGCCACCAAAGTGCCTCTAAAAGCACATTGTAAAATCTCTTTCCCAAACCACATCCTTCAGAGTTAAGTTTGTCAAGAACATACTCCACAATCTGCCAATTTGCATCGTGATCATAGTCCCCTTTAATCATTTGCCCTATCACTTGATGAATATTTGATCCACTATTTATGCACATCTCATCCAGCAAACCATAGGCATCATCCCACCTGGAAATACAGCAGCTTAAAAGTGAGAATGATCATCAAGAGGTACACTGCAAAAAGGTATTTTACTTCTTGAGGGAGCATGGAACCACCAAATCCTCTTGCAGTAATGATTGGTAATTCCTCTTTAAGTGTTTGGGATTTAGTAGACAATTCACCAATGCACCAATGATGACATCCAGTACATGGATACAATTGCAGATTTGCAACCATAAAACCAGATAAACAGACAAGGTAAGACAACAACACAATTCTAACATGTACTTCTGATTTATTTATGTTTTCCCACATTAAACTTGTAAAAGATAATACCACACAAGCAATAAACATTTCCCACTGAGATGAGGTATTCATAAAAGCATAATCATGAAAGGATAGAGATCACTTTAACGACGAAAACAGCATTAACTGAATCTCACTCCGGATAACATTAGCTCATCCTCACAAAAACAAGGTATGGATCATCATTCTCTACTATCTATCTTTTCATATTGACTTGTTCCCTTAAATTTAGGCAATAAGGGAGAAGTTTGAATCATTATGAAAAGAAAAGGTCGACCAAGTGAAGTAAGTTGTGGAAAAACAGAAGTAGGGCATTGTAAAGCAGGATTTCACGGATAAAGGATTAGTCGTACCTGAGCCAACCAAGAGATGGGCTCAGGGAAAAAAAATCCAAGTTAGTTATGCCAAAAAAAAAACCCAAAACTGCAGCCAGCAAGGTAACACAAGTTCTGGAAGCAGATCCGGAAGTAGGACACTCAAAGAAGGATAAGCCCATTTCACCAACTTAACAGCAGTAATAGGATAAGTACAATAGATGGTTACATATTGTGTCCGGTATAATGCTATTTAAAGCTAACGAGTTCCTCAATGCTCTCTTAGATGGATCCGACTTCTTCTTGCATGCACAAGATCAAATTTCAAGAATTACAGGATATAAGGATGCCTGACAACAATTTAATTGATGATTCTTCCATATAGGAAAGGACGGTCATCTCCATAGCAGTATGATGTAGAGCCTAATTACCTAGCAGCTATGTTACACGGACATGGGACACAACACGTGACACTTGAATTCTCAAAAAATAGATAATTCCGACACGATGGGACATGTTGTATATTATATGTATATTTTTATATATACACGATAAATTATTATTATTATTATTATATAAACAATAATAACATCATGATACCGAAACTATTATTAATCTCCTCCTTAGAAAGGTCTCACAAAATTTATCATGTGTAGGCAAAGCAAAACCATACCTTGCGATCAAAAAATATATCATGCGAAGAATTCAACTACATTTCATTTCAATAATCCATAAAACTTGGAGGAAAAGAAATTCCACATTCCACCTTAAATTTAACATTTAACCATAGGTGGAAAACAAAAAACAAATCCCATTTCACCATAAAAAATAACGAGAAGCTGAGTCGCGAGAGGAGGCGAGTCGCGAGAAGAGAGGAGAGAAGCGAGTCGCGAGAGGAGCAAGAACGCAATCGGGAGACGAGATGACGTGAGAGAGAATAGAAATTAGGTCAAAAATTTAGGTGTTATGACTCATTTATCCCTGGACACGCGAGGGGACTCGCATGTCCCTCTCGTGTCCCTTCAGTTGACCCCGTGTCCGATCTCGGACACGCGTTGACCGCGTGTCCGGGAGCATCCAGCAGTGTCCAGCTGACACGTGTCCGACACAGCAAATTTTTTGAAATTGCCATGTCCGTGTAACGTAGCTAGCAGACACAATCCCTATCAGTAGGATAAACTTGATATACTGAAGAGAGATGATCAAGTAATGTCATTTTTCTCTAAGATCAAGGACAGCATTACATAGCACAATTGACACTAAGGACTTCCTAGCACTACTGCTGCTTTGTTCTCAAACAACCAGTAATCCATGCCTATTCATTAAAGTGGATGAAACCATGAACGAGCACCATGGCAGAAGTGGCCAGGCAGCACAGCACAGGTAAAGTGTAAAGTGACTTTCAAATTTTTTGGATGAAGACAGAATGAGCACTCACCGATCACACTTTGCATAGACTGCCACCATCATACAGTAACACATAACGCTAGGCAATATTCCAGAGGATTTGATTTCCTTGAACTGCTCTTCACTCTCATCTACTAGCCCTGCAAAGCAGTAAACGCTCAAAACAGCTTCAAGAGTCCTCTCGTCGGGATTACATCTGACCTTTTCCATATCAACGTAAGTTTTAATTGCTTCTTCAAATTGGCCTCCTTGCCTGAAAGCCTCAATCATGCCGTTGAAGGAGTCCCTGTTCCTTGCAACTCCTAAGTCTCCCATCCTTGTCAATATTACTTCAGCCTCTTTATATAGACCACCTCCTGCAAATGTATGAATAAGAGAGTTGTAGGTTTCAACATTTGGCTTGCTACCCACCTCATTCATTGTATTAAAAGCAACAAGAGCTTCCTCATATAATGAAGCTTGCCCATATGCTTCGATGACCCCAGTAAAGACCTTGGAACTTGGTAATATCCCTCTCTCATTCATGCGAAGTAATACCTTCTTAGAATCCTCATACAGTCCTCCCCTCCCACATGCATAAATTAAGCCTTCATATGTTTCCATATTTGGCTCAACATTCTCCTCTACCATATCATTGAACAAAGTCACCACCTCCTTGAAGTACCCACCCTCACCAAATACTTGGATCAGTATATTATATGTAGCAGCATCAGGCTCAGTATTGCTCACTTTCATCTCAAAAAAGAGGTCACGAACGTCATCGTATCTCGCATGCTTCCCATAAAGATTCAACAGCATACTATAAGTAGATGCATTAGGGGCGCATCCGGCTGCCTGCATCTGCCTAAACACATCCATAGACTCTTTGATAGACCCAGATTGTGCATACGCCTCTAACAAAACATTATACGATGTGATATCTGGCAGATTCCCTCCGGACTCCATTTCCTTAAGGAGTTCCGAAACCTTCTCTAGCTTACCCAATTTCCCGAAAGTCTCAACAAGGTAACTGTAAGTCGTTATATCAGGAATTACCCCTCCTCCATTCATAGTCCTAAAAACCATCTCTGCCTCGTCGCCTAAACCCCTATTTGAACAAGCACTCAGCAATGTATTGTAAGTAACCAGATCAGGTTGTATTCCCTCGTGCCTCATCTCCGCAAACAAACCCAACAAGCCCTCCCAATCCAAACCACCTCTAGCACAAGAATTGATCACAGTATTGTAAGTCAAAATACTAGGAGACACCCTCTCTTTCTTCATTTGATCAAGGAACTCGAGTGAAACCTCGTACTGACCATTTCTCCCATACGCATTGATCAGAGCCGTGTACGAGAACACGCTTCGAGAGACGCCGTTGCTGGGCATTTCATCGAATATCTCTCTGCACTTATCTAGCAAGCCCTCGCGCCCCAACAGGCTGATCATAATTGTATAAATGTGCTCGTTCGGCTTGCACCAGATTTGCCGCTGCATGTACTTGAAGAGACGGAGCGAGCGCTGCCAATCACCTCGCTGCGCGAACTCCTTGAACACCAGAGCGAAGTCGTTCAACGATAGCTTGTTCTTGAAGAGGTCGAGGCAACGCGCGATGCTGCCGCGGGGCGGCAAGCTGCTTAGCTTGTTGATTAGGGTTTCAACGTCGTAGCTGTACTTACCTTTCTCGACGGTCACCGACGGGTTGCCGAGGACCAGGTCCTTGGGCTTGGCTCTGACTATTCCGGCGCCGGAGCAGCATCTCCGCTCGCCGGCGACGAAGTTGAGGTCTCCGGTGAGGAATCTCCGGCCAATGGGGAATTCTAGGATTTCCTTGGAGGATCGAAGACTGTGATGTTTAGGAGAAGGTAAGGGAAGGGAGAGTGAGAAGGTCATTGCGGTGATTTAACTAATCATGAGGTTCCGAGCACGATGGAAATTGAAGGTCGACTGGTTGTCCAAACTCTCCGCGAAGTGCTGTTCTGCTACAGAGAGAGCGACCGAGCGCGAGACGGAGGTTGAAGATGGACACGTGGAGTGCTTTATTGGATAAACAGGGCCATTATCCGGAGCGATAAGGAATGGGTCGGGTCGTCAGATTAGAATCTGCAATCCAAATCAGGATTCGTCGACGTGTCGAGGTGAAGGTATGTCTTTAAGGACAATAGTCAAACAATTGCAAATGATCGTTACTCGTCAGGCGACGTTCATGGATTCCCCCCTCTCTCTCTCTCTCCGTCTATCCTCCTCCTTCCTCAATCTTCATCCTCGACTTTTCTGAGTCTTTTCACGGTTTTCTTCTTCTTGCTGCCATAGCCGTGCTCTACGCGAAGCTCGCACGACCCTTGTCAGCGTGAGGCCAATCTCGCGCGGCTCACTGCGGCACAAGGAGAGGGTCGGCGGGAGACGGTGGCATCGATGGCAGGTCAAGCTGCTACGGTGATGTCAGCCTTGGGCGACGGCTTCCCTCGCGCGGAGAGTCGGGTAAGACCGACGGGCGGTCTAGCTGTCTCAAAAGGAATTTTTTTTTTGGTGCGAATTCCCGAAAGGATTTTAAGACCTCCGAAATCTATTGAAAAAGGATATCTTCATGAGAAATCCTACTACTCTTTTTAAATTGGCTCACGAAAAATGCTGATATGACTTTTTAAATATATTTTTTTACTTGGCAATAATGTGATTAAAACGACATCATTTTGATTAAAATTAGATTTTTAATGTAACTTCTATTTAGATTAATTTAAAAATAAACTAATAAAAAAGAACCAGAACCAATGGTGAGGGCGGCAAAAAATAAAATAAAACCAGAACAAGAACCGCCCTCGTCACTACCGCCGCACCACCATCGAGAAAGGTCGGCAATGGTGGAAAAGTGGTTGGCGGGGGTTGCCGGTCCTTGGGTAGGCCCAACAGTCAAAGATAAAGCTATGATAGAGCGTTGGAACTAGACTTAGATCCATGAAAATAAAAAAATTCAGTCTGCTTTTGTCTCAGGCATTTCATCGAACGTCTTCCTAGAGCCGAGAATCAACCTCTGTTAATGAAGATCGTTGAAGGACTGCGGGGATCTGACAACAACTATAAAATCACTCGATGGAGATGTTCAGATACGATTGGCTTCGGCCTGAGCAAGATGAAGAAACTTGGACTTAAAATAGCCAAATCAATGACGGATCGAAGCTGAAATTGCGAAAACGAAGACGCAACCAGAGAGCTTTGCCATGGAAGAAGCTCTAGAATGGCGTTGTGGAAAGCACGAGGGAGATGTGATGTGGTTGAGATCCCTCGAAACAAAATCGAAACATATTGAGTCCTGCGGTTGGCGAGGGTTGCCGGGCCCCGGTCACCACTTCCCCACCATCGTCTGCCCTACCCAATGGTGCTAGGGTGGCGTCAAGGGCGACACAGCCCTTGCCACTGGTTTTGGTTCTAGGTTTTTTTTCTTAATTTTAGCTTATTTTTATGATTATATTTTAAATAAAAGTTGTATTAAGAATCATATGTGGATCAAAACGGCATCATTTTAGTCATGTCATTGCCTCGTATGAAAGAGAAAATATTTAAAAAGCCACATTAGCATTTTGCATTAACCAAATTGAGCGGAGTAAACGGAAAAATTCGATTGCACTTTTTGCAAGTTTTATGATTTAATTACTCTTTCGTAACAAATTTTAAGATTTCTAGTGAATATATCACTCGAAAAAATAGTCCAAGCATTCGGCACATTTTTTTCTAGACAATTTGGAGAAATGTCGTATTGACAAAGCTGAAATAACTGCCTTGACCTTTTAGAATTTTCGGAAAGCTATCTTTAGATTTAATGATTTTTTTTTCTTTTCATCTTACCCTCATTAAATTATCTAAACTTATGTTCTCCCCTCACAGTACACCCCAATCTCTCTCTCCTCCATAGTGCCCTTGCTCAACTCTGCCATCTCCGGCGAGCCTAATTTGACATTGACGGTCCTCGTGACCTTAGTCAAGGGTTGCTTGAGGTAGTGCAAGTCGACTTGTGGTCGTCATGGTCATGCAATCCCAGACAGCCCTCATCGAAAGTCACTTGAGGTGATGCAATCTTAGGCGAGGCTGATTACCGGCATCTAACTGTCGTAAGTAGATTTTCCTTTTTTAATTAATTAATTTAGAATATTTAACGAAAGTCATTTACAAGTTTAGTTTTTCCAAATAGTATTCAAATTAAAGTCAATTCCTAGGGCACTCTCTAATTACACTTTACAAAATATTATTTGTATTTTGAATATGCTATTTAACTTAAGGTCTTTATATTTTTCCATTACTTTCCTTAAATACCGAACCAAATACAGCCTAAATTGTGTATTAATAGAGGGGGAGGTTGCTTTTTTCTAAAATAGATTACCTAGCCACACATAATGCAGGTGTGGATTTAATCTTTGAATCAATCATTTAAAAACGAACAATCATTGATGCAACTAAGGGAAAATTTTAAATAAGGACATGAAATACTCTCATTTTCTCAAATAAGGGCCTATAATAGATGTTGTTTCAATTAAGGGCTTAAAGTCGCTTTCATTATTTCAAAGAAAGGTCCTGGCTAAGGGTATTTTCTCGTCATTTGCATTTTGTTATTTTTTTCCTGTTTTTATTTTCTTTTTAAAAATTTTCTTCTTTCTTTTTCTTTCCTTTTCACCGATGGCGGCTTAGGCAATGGTCAACCATCGGCGAGGACCAAGCGAGGTGAGCCCTTGCTCGATCTAGCGAGGGCTGCCCTTGCTTGGCTACAACAAAGGAAAAAAAAAGTGAGATATGAAAAAAATGGAAAGAAAAAAAATAAAAAAATAAATGATGAAAATGCCTTTAATCGATCCTTCTTTAAAATAAGGAAAATTTTTAAATAAGAGCCCAAAGTACCCTCATCTCAAATAAGAGCTTAAAATAGATGTCGTTTCAAATAAGGGTTTGAATCACTTGCATTGTCTCAAATAATGGTCTCAAGTGGATATTATTGCACATGAGGACCTAAAGTGACCATATTAATCCGCAATAAGGGCTTGACCTCGGGTATTTGAGTATTTTACTTTTTGTTTATTTTTTCTTTTTCTTTCTTTTTGTCAATGGCCGGCCTCCGTGATGGCCGCCCATCGATGTTGCCCGGATAGGGTCGGGCGAGGGCCACCCTTGCTGGCCATAGGCAAGGCCAACGAGGGACGACCTCACCTCGTCGAGAGAGGGCCGACCGCAGGCAAGGGCTAGCCTGGCTTGTGGCAAAAGTTGGAGATCGACATACAAAAAGAAGGGCCAACCAATTGCAAGATTGATGGGGAATGCAGAGGTCAAGATAGAGCCGAAGTATAACTTCTTGTGGATAAGCGAGATGGTTATAAGTGAAATGAAGTAGAGCCGGGAATCTCGAAAGCGGTTGGAGTTGGAATGGAAATAATAACCGCTCTCGACGGTTAAGTTATGTACATGACCATAGAAGCCCGTGAAAGCATCATTTATAGATTATCCGCAATCAACAACGCTTATCAACTTACGATCCGTTTTTTTGAAAGGAAATTGTTTACATGGATGACTAGAAACTAACCGATCTGCGAAAAATAATTTCCATGGGCCGAGAACAATAAGTTTAGATTGAGAAAAACTTGGTCCCCGTCATCTTATAAATTATATCTTTTCCCAAATCACAAAACAAGTGAAAACTAAATATTTGTCTTGAAAATGATTTATGTAGAAAACATTTTTTTTTTATTTCAAAATTTTCAGCGAAACAAACCCAACTCCTATCTTTATTGCATTGTATCTCAACCTTCGGAAACATATAATGGGTATGAAGGAGGCGATTGTTGTAGAATTTACCGCGTGTCATTCTATTTTTAGGGGAAAATTTAGAGGACATCGAGCCATTCTCCACCGGCCGCGGCTTTTGTTTTTAAAAATTTGCTGTCATGCATATATCATAGGTGAAGTTTCAATAAGAAAATTGCTGACGTGTCTTCCTTCCTGCCGAACGGGATTACCATACTCTTTTTTGAGTTACAGTAATTTGATTAGTAAGGTTAATTAAGGAGCTAATCTATAATTTACTCACTTGCCAAATTAGTTGTATTGCAGCGGATTAAATTTTTGCAGCATAAACGGCAACATAGTTCGCATTGCTCCGCTCGAGGACAGCCTGAATCTGAACAAGACTTATCTAAGAACCGATACGATCCAACTTGCAATGAACAAGGCAAAAAGTTATCGCACGTCCCACTACATTCTCCTAGAAAAGAGTGAATAATTTAATGAACTGCAAAAGGCATATAAAAAAAAAAGGAAAAGGAGAAATAAAAAACAAGAAGTCAAAGTGTTTTTCAAACCGGTCCTTATCCTCGTATCTTCTTGTCCCCATTTGCCCAACAACGACTGGGATTGAACTGACGACGTCCGCGTTCGTATGGAGCGCCACCCACCGTAAGCCCGCCGACACCCGCAACTCCAACCGCGATGTTTCTCCGGGGAAAAAATTTTGTCTACCCCGTCTACACCTGAATCCAGTCTTATGAGCCCTTGATATCAGTGGGTCGCACGCGGGACCCATGTGATCCAACGGGTTTACTGTACTAAGCTCACGTGATCCGTGTGCATCCAAGAATTGCTCAAGTTTCCAATGCAACCGTCGCCTACGACTACTGCAGTCATCCAGGTGGCAGCGTGTCGGGCCCATGTCTCCGGTGGGCCCCGGCCTCAGGAAGAGCGCGCGCGCGCCCATAGACAAATCGAAAAACCTCCCCCACGGAGAGGGCACCAGTGGTTCTTTCGTAATTAGGAGGGCCTCCGAGGGCAATCTCTTTTGGGGAAAATGGGAGTTTGAAGTTCATAACAGACAGCTGGTCCTGCTTGTGAGAAAACGAATAAAACACAACTGCCTCTCTCGCTCTCAGTGTCCCTCTCTACTGTGGTCGCTCTCAGAATTCGCGACCCAAGCTCGAAGAAGCAGGAGAGAAAGCGATCGAATCCACTAGTCGAAGATGGACGATTTCGAGGTAAAATTCCATTAGAACGACGGACCGATCGATTCTCTTTTGCGTCTTCACTGTCGATCATAGCCGTGCGTCTCTTCCTCTCTCTCCGGCGGGGAATGGCGTTTGCTGTGCTCGTTTTGGTTGGTTTACGACTGGCTTATCGTGTTCCTCTCGATGCTTCGCGTGATTCGGGTTGTGTTTTTGGTCGATTTCCATTTCTTTTGAGGCGTTTTGGTTTTTTCTCTTCTCTTCTTCCGCGGGCAATGGTCAGTGATTGATGGCTGTTCTGATTGTGCTGATGTTCGTTTCCATTTTGGCGGGATGGTGTTGTATTTGATTTTGGTCTGAGGCTTTTTATGAATTTCTGTTTGGTTAGAAGCTGATGGCCTTGAAGAAGGCGTACGCGGAGATTATCCTAGGCATGGCCAAGGAGGAGGCGGCGCGAGTGATGGCAGCCGAAAGAAGAGCTACTCAGTTTAAGGAGGAGCTCCTTGGTTCGAAGGAAGAGGCGTTGCGTTTGCTTTTGAGGTTGAAGCAAATGTATGATGCCAAGGTATAATATGTCGTTTCATCTTGCTTTGGCTTTTGTTTTACAGGCAGCGAGGTTGATGAGGAGCCTGGGGTCTTTTTGTCAATTAATTCGCATGGCCAGTGTGGATAGTTGTTTGATAATCGAACTTTGGTCTTTAGTGGATATCATCGCACTCGTTTTCTAGAAGCTGCAGCTGTCTGTCTGCTTTCGATACCTATATTTCACCAGCTGTGTAACTCTGTGAATGTTACACTAATTTTGTGGTAAAACAAATACCACGTAAAGCCGTTAGTTTTAGAGTTTTTTTGCTTACGTTTTATTTCGTTTACTATTGGGTACAGCAATAGATGATAGATTGTATGTGAAACCAATCCAGTCGCCACTAGTACACACGGATAGGTCATTTTTCCTGCTACAATAGTAGTTGCAATTAGCTTTCTGTATGGGCCTGGCAGTAGTGTTGGTCTGTCTTTCTCATTATTTATGTCTAATGCATAAGTGGTAGGGCCGTCAACAATCACTTAAATGTGTGTCCGACAGTTTTGGATGGTATGTCTATATAAAAAACTTTGTGCTTAACTTCCCAAGGCTGCGTGTCTAATGAAAAGATCAGACTTGGGCTGATAGAGGATGCTTTCTTCCTCTAATTTTGTTACGAGAGACGTGCGTTTAACTATACAACCCGTGTATGGTGAAGCGGAAAATCCCATGATTTGAGTTAGGCACCTGACTTGCGAGACAGTCTTCCCTGCAATACAGTAGACATAATAGAAATCTCGATCTGCTCCCTGTTTCAGCTCATGGAAAGTTTCATTAGCTCATCTTTTTATAAGGCGTGGCCGAATACGGAGAATCTCTAGATTCTTCTCCGTTCAAAACGGTTAACTAATTGCCTCTTCGTTCTATTTCCATCTTTCTAGTTGGCTTATGTAGTCATCCAACAATGAAGCATTGTTAAGGCATAAATGCGTTGGGTGCCATTAATTTGCTCCACGGCACTTTGGAAGCAATTGTGCCTGATTGTACTCCGAGCACGATGATACAGAAAATTGGTGCAACTGAAGCTGCAAGCATTTTAGTTTGTCATGCCAATTTGTAGCTACATTATACACCATAACTTGTAATTACGTATCAATTTCAGCATTTTACTTGATGGTTGTTATTAACGTAGCAGTTTTCTCTCTATCTGAAAGTTCTCCAATTTCATTAAGCTTGTGCCCAAAAATCCATGAAGAATCCAAAGCGACAATGTCAAAGTTTCCACTATATGGAGGGATTGCATGAATTCGTGCATAAACATCTTGATGCGCGTGTAGGGGATGTGAATTGAGTGGAGCTACTACAATAACCGGCCTATGAGGCTGAGAAATCTCCATGCCTCTCTCTGTTAAGATGATGCAAAATGAAGGACTTGATTCCCGCTAGTGTACCTGTACCATGATAATCCTTGGTTTTGATCTCTTTAGTTAGTGCCCCCTTGTCATTAAAGAAAAAGATAGGTGAATCTGATCCTACAGTTCAGTCTCGGAGATTCTTTTTTCATATATCGAGGAGCACCAACTGAAGACACATATCCTTGCATACGACCTATTGAACATTTCTTTTACTCTGTTAGTTCAGCAACCTTGAATGAAACATTACTTTGTACACTGAGAAAGATGTACCAATTCAAATGATAAATGAAGTGATTGTGCTTTTATACTAAACTTAGAAAATCTTCAGTAATAAATGGTCTTTATTGTCAGATTGTTTTTTTTTGGTAACCGAGGTTTCCCACGTGCAATGGACTATTCCTCGGGGTGGTGGGGGTATGAGCGCCAATGCCACCGGTTAAGTCCCCCAAGACGTATTGTCAGATTGTTTGTATAATGTCAAAATCTTTAGAGCTTAAACTATCTTCAAATTGTAGTTTACTGCCCAGGCATGTGGTATTTCTGCTTTCAATCTTGTCGCCAAGGATGCAAACAAACAGCTTTAGTCCTTTCCAATTCGTGATGGATAAAATGCATACTCAGCCTGAGAGAAAATTGCTCCATTACTAAAAAGACGAGTGTCTTGGAGCAGTTTATCACCCAGGCATGTTGTGTTTCTGCTTTCAATCTTGTCGCCAAGGATGCAAACAAACAGCTTTAGTATTTTCCAATTCGTGATGGATAAAATGCATACTCAGAGAGAAAATTTCTCTGTTCCTAAAAAGACGAGTGTCTTAGAGTAGTTTACCGGACAAGGTACCTATGTTTACTAGCATTTTGTTTGTACTTTTGAGCAGTTTTATTCTTTGTTGAGTCAGCTGATGTTCGGCGGAAGCTAATCATTCAAAAATATACATATTGTTTTCTTTTGCAATTCTTTGTTCTGGTACGCATGGACCAAGGTAAATTAACTAATGGTCATGTGAGTGTTTGCACATATAGTGCTGTTCCTTGGTTGGCAATAGGCTCACGCTAGATCACGCAGGCAATAGTTACTTATGAATTGTTAAGTGTTACGGATGAATATAAGGAGAAACCCGAGAGACAGTGGATGCTAGTTGTTATATGATTTGTCTGGCATGGGACATTCTCTTCAGATGCTCATGACATTAGTTGTCATATGGAAAGTGTTAGACTTATGATAGAGTGAACTGGTGATGTATGGGTTGAGGATATATTCCGCATAAGAAAACGTAGAGTATATGCAACTAGCCAGTTTTTGTTTTGCAGTTTAAGCTTTTGAGTCAAATTGTGTCCAATGTATTGTTTTGTCCCGAAAAGGATACGTCTTTCACCATATGGTACCACAACTAGCCAGCATTGGCATGGAAGTGATCAACCAAAATGAAACCTGAAAATGTTCTTATGCAAAGAAACAGAAAGTTCAAGTTGAGCAACCGTTTATTTCAAAATGAAAATAGAGTAAGAAAGAAATAAAGAAAAGAAAAACTCCGAAATGTTTCTTATTACGACATATTTCGTTTATTACAGTGCAGTCCTTTTGATTACTTGGCAGAATATGGCATGCGTTGATTCCATAACAAAACAGTATGTTTGCTTCCTTGATTGGCTGTACTGTAATTTGCAACTTGCGGTTAAATGTCGAGGGATAGCTCTATTATTAGTTTTTTCTATCAAGCTCTCTTAGAAGTCATATCTGTGATGATCTTGAGATGATACTATACCTTTCAATAACAACATCTAAAGTGTCCATGTGAAGTTTCAGATGTGCTGACTTCTTGATGGGCCAGTTTGAGTCCTATGTTTTCTCTATTACATAACAAACGGAAAATAGTTCTTCAGAGAATGGGCATCCTTCCCTCAACCTGCTTGAGATTCAACTTTCTGGATCTTGGATTATGCAATTGATCATGTAACGGATAGAAATCTTGGATTATGCCTTTCAACTAAGTGGCTTTGGAAATCCAGTGACACATAAGAAAGCAAGTTAAGGAAATTAAATAGCATATTGTGCTTTCCAAATTTCCTTTTAGAGAGATTTCTATAGTCCTATTGTTAGAAATTGCGAAAATAGTTACCGAAGCAATTTTTCTTCCGCTTTCTTGTGTACATTGTATTTTATCTGCCTTGACCTACTTTTTACATGTATGCAACTGAGCATTTGTTTTCCCAAATTTGGTTTGACATTTTGGATTTGATAGGGTAATTACTATTTTGGGTGGCATTGTGAACGTTCGGGTATGCTAGAATATGTCTCTCTTTTGTTGACATGTTCAAGTGCCCTTAAATTGTAACAATTGTTTCGCTGCAAGCAATGAGAATATTGCATCTCAGTTGGCAGTTAATTCAAACCAATTACTAATTGCTCATAATTTCTTTGAAACCTCTAAGTTCCTGCTCATATCATTTACAAGTTCATGATTTTCATTTCCATTTACTTGAAGATTTTAGTTCTATCAAAGGAGCCCATATTATCAATAGATGTCTGGCCGAACAGGTCTACCTCTTGTTTGGCTTGAAATGAGACCTGTTTATAGGCATATTAGGTATTTTTGAAGCACGACTACTTTTCAAACCTCGACTCAGCCTATTGGTTGATTCATTGATGATTTCCCTCCTTTTGGCATGAATCTTACCTTTTTACAAACTTTTCCTGCATGCACATCTTGTCTATCACTTTCTGTCATGATTTGATGTCCATCACATTTAGGTAAACAATACATGGTTACTTATTTTAGGCAGAAGTTTGGAAAGCAGTAGCTAATTTTACTTGTCGATATCTTACGTATCTTATCGCATAACAGCTACATGATATTGAAATGGGACTTGTTTGGTGGCATATTAGGTATTTTTTAAATGACGGTTACCTTGTCTTGGAGTGCTCAATTGAGCACATAAAACGAGTTAGTTTTCCGCCTATTTGCAAAATACATACCCTTCCACGTGCATGCATATGCATGCATATTGCCTAAATTTCCTCTAATGGTTTGAGCATCTCGGATTTAGGGGCGTTTACAATTTATTACGTTGTGTAATGTGTGGTCCTTACTTTTTGCTGAATTTTGAAAGTGCTGTTTGATTTTACTGCGGTCAATATCCTATGTCTTAGTGAATTAGGGTATCTCCTGATATTTTCTTCAAACATCTCGCGCCATTAAGCTTTTCTTGACACTTTAATGTATTGCCTTGCTTTCTTGGGCATGAAAAAAGTGATCTTGGAAACAGTTTTCTTGCATAACTGGGATTTTAAACTACAATAGCATTACTGCACATCATGCCGACAATTACAGGGGAGGAGAGTCATCCATGCGTCTTTTCTCCAAAGTTGCAGAATCCAAAGACTCGAATTCATGATTTTTAAGTCATAATGGAACAACTATTGATGCTTTGGCCTCATCAATTTTAGTCCCATGATTGTATCATTATGCATTTTCTCTGCGATGTTTATATTCATGATATTCTTGGCAAGACCTAGTATCTTTATGCATTTCTCTGTATGTTTATGTTTGTAATATCCTCTGTACCAATTCCTTCTGCTTAATCTTTTCTAGTGAATAGGTAGGAAAGTGCTTGAAATTCTTTAAATATTACTAGAGTCAAATTATCTTTTCGGGGATGGCAATACCTGCTTCATGACAAAATGAAGTTATTCAATGTCCTCATCATATAAATTTGGTAAACTTGGAGATGTCTTTTGCAAATTTCTGGAGTGCCGAAATTCTTTCATACCTTTTCTTGGACTGTTTCCTGTTGTAAGACTTACTACTTATGTATGAGGCTGCAAAATAGGGGAATAAAACTCTTATCCTTTTTTATTGGATTTGGAAGCTAACACGGATCATTTATTTCCAGAATCTATTTAAAAATCTCCAAATCCTTCTAGTACTTTGGAATAGAAACTGCATTAATTTATTCTTCTTTATATGCAGTTGAGTGAAGCAGAAACAACATCAGCATGGCGGCAAGAGAGAATTGTAGAGCTTGAGGCACAACTTCAGGAATCTAAGAATACTGTCAAAGAGCTTAGAGAAGAGTTGAAGGAAGCTCGAGATCAGTTGGAAAATGAAACAACTCATAAATCACATCGAGTTAGTAAGACTTGTACAACTGGTGATACTGTGAAACCTGAAGAAGTATTAGGGGGAAAAGACGTACTACTTCTGGTTCTGTAGGACAGTCTCAATCGGATTCACATACTGCTTATGAAATTTCTGGCATGAATATCAGTTCCAATAAAGGATCAGTTGGGAGTAATTGCTCCTGTAAAGGTCAAGCTCTCAATGACTACTGCTGTGTTCATAACCGTAATTTTTCTGTCACAGTAATGAGAGGCAAAGAACCTAAGCTTAGGAGAAACAAGGACACTCAGAGAGTGTGTTCATTTGAAAAGAACTCATCTCCACAGCTGTCTTTCTCTGGACAAAAGGAGAATGTTGAACATGGGACACACAATGGGGGAAGAGAAGGTAAAGTGTCAGCTGCGATATCCAACCTCTCCGCAGATAAGAAGTACGGGAGGAAGAGAGAACCCTCTCCATTGAAAGTGATAAAAGCGGACTGCAATGCTGTCATTGAAACTTATGTAAAAAAAAAAAAAAGGACACCAGGATGCAGAAGCAAAAATACCTCATGGGGGAAGCTGCATGACCAGACTTTGACAAAGCAGCGAGCAACTGATGTTTTATCCTTTGGGATTTCTAAGGAATCTCATCCACCATGCAGACTACATTCACCTTCAGAGGCAACCGAAGTAACGGAGAAATTGGATGCTCTGGTTACTCGTAAAGATGTTGAGCTTGTTAAACCAGGTATTATGGTGGATGCAGATAATGGAAGTAAGACGCCGAAGGAATCAAAAATTATAAGACAGGGTAATGATGGAGTCCAGAATTTAAATGTTTTAGCTACCGCATCAGATCAAGATAAAATCAACGACTTATCAAACTCAGATCTGAAAGCTTCTGGTGTAAGTGACGGGATTTCAGGCAGACCTCTGGAGAAGAAGATTATCAAGTTCACATTTGCTAGGCGTAAGAAGGAAACTTTGTGTAGCCCTGATGGCACTTTCTGTGGTGCTGATATTACTTCAAGAAAAAGAGACGAAAACATGACCGTTCTTTGAAGCAGGAGAACTCTGCCCTTTCATGTGAAACATCTCAAGACAGTCAACAGCTAGCGCAAATTGCAGAACAGGTTTGTGATGTGAATCATCTGATTGTATGGGAAGTTGTGTAAAATTTGGCTTAACTTATCTAGTTATGTAGCCTCTAACTAGTTGTGTATGATCTGCTGTTGGAAATGCAGCACATTAGGTAGTGGTGTGCAGGTTCTAGGGTGGAAAGGGTGTTTGTCCTCCTCTAAGATCTACCACGTGGACATTGATGGTAAAATTTTGAAAGTTGAAATCTACCTTGTAGGCTCTTAGAGCGGCCCCGAGACCTAGGCTGCGTATGGTAACCATTCCGATTCGTAAAACCGATTCTAGTTAAAATGACTTTTTTTTATTCCGTTCCTGGATGAGTTTTAAAGAACCATAATGTGTTTGATAAATGCATAAAATTTATGTTTCAAAAAACTGCTTCTTTTCCTATTTTTTTCATTTAAGTCAAATAACTATGTAATTAATTTGTAAAATTTCATCCTAAATTGAAGACTAATTTCTAATGCACACTAAAATAATTTAAAATACATTATTTTTTAGTATGTCATAAATGAAACACAAATTTTAATATATGATGTTTGAAGTTCCATGAAGCATGGGTCGGGTTTCCATATTAAGGACTCATTTTTTTCTTTAAAAGTTACGTTGTTTAAATACATAGAAGCATCTTGTGATGCACAGCTACAAGTATGCGTGTTGGATGCCCTCATCTTTTGCAATATTTTTTGTAGGAGAGTGAAATCTATGAAATTTAGGTCCAAATTTATGAAATCGAGGTTAAACTAGCCTAATCTTCTTCATTTTTTCGGGATTTTCTAATTTTTTTGTTATTTTTAAAAAAAAATTATATTTTTTGATTTTTGATTTGATTTGATTTTATTTTTATTAGTTAGAGGGAAAAGTGACGAGAAAATTAAAAGGAAAAAGTGAGAAATGTGAGACTTCATTCTGTTTTGTTATTTTCAAAAGTGATTCTTTTTTAGAACCAACTTTTTTTTTTTCTGAATTTTGCTCTAAGAGTGATTCGATTCTTTAAAACCGATTCTGGGAACGGAATCAGAATCGGAATTGTTTATGTTACCAAACAGCATTCTCATCTTTTATTGTTCCTGGGATGAGAATCGAGAGAATCGAGAATGGTTACTATGCAGGCCCCTAAGAACCTTTCGGTTCTACATGTTTCACAACCTAGTATTATAGTATTTTAAATTTCTTATTAAGTGAAAACTTACTGTGCCTATGTCAATTACTAAAACACTCAAACACATTAGATAATATGTGCATTCTACAATAATGGATGGTCATAAACCAAAACATTGCACAAGTACATTTGCACATTATTTAAATGTGTTTTTTAGGATACCTGTATTTTTCTGCGAGTATCTTGCATTAAGTGTAGATCATGAGGTACAAGGCGGAGGTATACCCTGAAACATACACCGTACTTACCAGTTCTAAACTTTTCTTGTGACCTATAATGTTACCCTAGGTTCTTCTGCACATCTCTATGGGGAATAAGTTAGAACAATCTGTAGTGGAAACCTGTTATTATATTTCTAACTATTGTTGGAATTGCTTGATTGCCATGACAACATCCTTAACTACTACATCCTGATGCATTACTAAAGTGCTTTTTCCAATTACAATGAGTGCATTATGCTTCTTTCTAGTTTTATAAGCATATTTTTTGGAAATTCTTTACCTCAGTACATCAATTGTTCGGAGCAGTGGGTCCTCATTGATTATAGCTTCAGCTGCAATCATGCGAATGCACTTTTTGTGCAAATTAAGCTTTTATTTGCTTGAAAATCAACTGCAGCAGTAAGTTGTGTCCATCTTATCAACTTCCGTTTCCATAGTTGTCCTCAGTGGCTGCTAAACTTCTTTATGCTTGTGTGCTTTGAGAATAAAGGTTTTCCCCATGGCCTTGCGTTTTGTTTTGGGTTCTATTTGCTGTGCACACTGTAGGTATGGCCTTCCCGCTTCCTAAAACTCCCAATTGCAGATTAGTTACCCCATTTCTCACTTGTGCAGTTTTTAGGAATCAAATACTCGCAAAGTGATGATTTACTTAAGAATTCCGTTCTTATAACTTTTAAGTAAGACCGTTTGTGTATCCTGAAATGTCATTCTTTCCTTTCCTTTGCCTCTTTGCGCAAATTGAGTTTTATGGCAATGAATTGGGAGCTATGAGTGCCCGAATCATGTTTCATAGCACTGCCAGTCTGCCTTGTGTAGTACAAACCTTCTGTTGTTGGATATGTGGTTAGGCCAGGTGGATAGAATCGTGCTATTCGATGATTAGAGAAAGAAGGTTTATGCTCATAGGATACGCAATAAAGTAGAATTTTCACCTTTTCCGCTGCTCAAGTTGCCTGTTAACATGAGTCCTCTTTGTCATGTTATTGATCCATTGGTTTCTTCAACTCATTCTAATTGTAACACGCGCTGTGCAGCTTATGTCTCTGGCGAAGAACAAATGGTAGTTGAGGCCATGTCACTGTTACATGAAGAGAGACCGGGAGAGTCCCTCAATGTCCATATAAACAGCAGCGAGGCGGTTTGCATAGACAAAAAGGAAGCGATCGGATCATTTATGAACTATTTATGCTCGTTAATTTATCAATATCCTCATAGTTATCCAGTTGTACATAAATAATGACCGTGGAACCTGCATGATATAGTTATTCTTGACTTATCATTCATAACAGTATCATAGAGAGACAGATGATATGAAACTTTTCGATATCTATTTAATGACGACATTCATTGCCGTGAATAGTGTTGTGTTAATCATTTTGAGATACATGGAGAATTGCTTGTTTTTCTTTGAAGCTCGTTGCCTGTCGTGAATAATCAGGGCTCCATCTCTCGATAACTAGTCTCAACCCGAGCAATGTAGTTCACATTTACCGATCTCGTTTAGCTTACTCTTGGCGAGATCTTAAGATTTTCTTTCCGGACTTGATCCGTGAATTCTCGCCCCGCAGCACTCGAATTGAAGAAGCTCCATCTGTTATCGTTTGAGATCGGAACAGAGAACTTCATGCCGGTATAACCAGCCCAGATCGAGTAATGCAATTAGAACAACGCGAATCATGTAGTACATCCTTTCATAATTGATGGATCTCACCTAGGTTAACAACAAGGACTAGATAAAATAAAAGCGATGAATGCCACCAGATTTAACGTAGGTCCATTGGATTCGACCATTCGGATACACGCACGGCGCATTTGCCTAGTCCATACAAGCAATTTCCTATCCGCTCCTCGAAACAAATAGAGGTGGCAAAATGAGTCAAAAAAACCCACATTGTAACCCATATTTAAGAGTGATGGTCATAAATGAATTGCTTAACAAATTTAAATGGGTCACTAGCAACTTAATAGGTCTTAAATGGATCGTAAATGGATTAGATAATTATCTTAAGTGAATTTATTTTTTATTTTTAGTTATAAAAATTGTCCATAATGTTCATAAGTTTTGCTAAATTAAATTAAATATAAAAATACTTTAATAATATAAGTCGGATCGAATATGAATCGTTAGATTTGTACCGTATAAAAATAAGTTAAAACGAATTAAATATATCAACATAAATATGACCATAGTTGGCCCGGCCCAACCCCGTTTGGCCCCTCTAGAAACAAATTCACGATTTCTTGAAAGTTTACAGTGTTTTCTCCTTCCAATGAAGTTGTTGGCGCTTGGACCCCGATCTTTATCGATTGTCGACAACTCATCTCCCTCATCTATGATTACCTCTTCGCACTCCTATCTTAACGCGCGGTACGCGACGTTACGCATCGCACAAGGCAAACACGGTTCCATTTGTCCAATGAAAGTGAGATTTGCAGACAAGATTCGAGTTATGACTCTGCCAACACTGACTGGTGGAGCGGTTACAGAAGCCTTCAATCATTAAGAGAGTAATACAAGAATTCTGAGATCTAAGCAAGAGATCAAAGTTTAAGGTGACCAACTCAAAAGAGAAGATACATCACCCTCTGTACACATTCCAGGCTCTGTATTCGGGGATGCCCAGGTTGATGTCATCTGGTGTCTTGATCTTTCACTTCAAATATGGCAAAAGGCGATCTGTCTGCTGGCAGCCCCACGTAGAGTCAGACGAATTAACCTGTTTGTCTGCTCTCTCTCTCTCTCTCTCTCTCTCTCCTCACCAGATTCATCTTCACAGAACTTTAAAAGAGAAGTTTAAAGTCTTAAAGGCAGAACTTTCCATCTGGTAAGCTGCTCGACTTCAGAGGTTCTGGTTTCTGATGGAAACACAACTATGCATCTGTTGCATAGAATGTGAAAAATCAGGGTCAGATACTGCAAATGAACCACAAATTTACGGGACACCTATTCCTCCAACTAATGGCTCGTTAGTAGGACTGAAAATGGTAAGATAAACCGGATATAGGGGTTACCACAGAGGTCGAACAGCTTCAGAATTAACATGAAAATGATCTTGATTTTCGAAATGGGACATTGAGAATATGAGTCTGCAGGGGCAGGGGGCTTGGGTCTTGCTATTTCAGAAGTGAAATGAAACCTTCAATATGATTGCTAATGAGTTGCGACTGAAGAATGTGAGGCAGTACAATGTGATGACTTGTCTTGTGAGGAGGTTTCGGTCACTAAGGCCAATTCATTTATCCGCCAAGACAGAACTAAAGAAAGGTGGAAATATCATGACTCTGTACCTGGCAATTGTATTGGCTACTGCACCATCTCAGGAATTGACCGATTCTCAGTATGAATCTTGGCCAATGGATTCACCATGAAGCCAGCACCACCCTGCTGTCGAAACCTGCGGTTCTCCAAATTACACACTCCATTGTCACAGCTCCTATCAGCTCTGAAGCGTGTGGAGGATACTGATGGCATTTCGGAAGAGATGAACCTGGAACTTGAGTACCGACCCTCTGGCTTCCTCCGAAATTTTGAACTCAAGAAATCTGTAGGTAACATGCAACAAGAGGTTCTTCTGGAGTCATTGCTAGTCATCCTTCCACTTGTTAGTGCCAAGTCATATGAGATCTCATCCAACGCCATCTCTAAACCATGCACACGTGTCTCCAGAGAACGCATTCCATTTTGTGAGCTCCCAATGAATCGCTAATAGAAGTACACAGGAATGTAAAATCAGAACAAGCACCAGCACAGGTTTTGAAATGGATATAACCATAAAAGATAACCGAAGAGCAAAAATAGCTCACAGTATTAGCATACTATCTTGAATATTCTTGATTGTGCAAATATTGCTACTGATGAGGCAACTAATTATGCGAATCTTCACATTGTTTGCACATGAAGAAATCCTAACTGTTTTTCTATTGGGGTATGCAAACTCTCCCACTGTTACTTGATACAATGACGGTGTCACTTTTTCATTATCTAGTGTATCCCTGGTGCAGTCAGCAGTGATTAATTGGATAAAACGTTTCGGTGCTCATGCTTGGAAAACAGACCTGAAGGAGATCTAGTAGACTTGATTGCTGCTGCTCGATCTGAACAAGCTGATTGCGGATTAATGATAAATCTTCACAGTCCTTGTGATTCCTGTGGTGATCTTCAGCAGCGTTACTAGCTACAAGAGCAAAATCAGACCTCCCCTCGGGACATGGAACCACACGAGATCCAGACCTGAATCCACTAGGCTTGGGCAAATTCTCATCAGAGTTCTTGCTGAAAAGGGCTCTTTTAGTTTCTGGCTTTGAGACCTCATAAATCTCATTGCTCTTTCTTTGAGGAATGTTTTCATTCGTCTCCCTGAGATCATCCCCACCAGTCCCCTTTGATAAGGTAGATCTGGAAATAGCAATTTCAACTTTCCAGTCCGAAGGCTTCTTATGATCCACCTTCCGAAGGACGGGACTGACATTTCTGTTGCTACTCTTCAGTGGACTTCTCTTCCTTAGAGTGCTTGCAGATGCAGATGAACCAGTCAGTGCAGTTGGACGGCTGGGTGGTGTTGGTTTTTACTCATCTGAGGCCCGACAGATCCAGAAGAAGAGAGAGTTCTTGATGTAGATGGATAACGACCGTCACTCGCATTTTCTGCTTTGACGGATGGAAAGAAAGAGCTCGAATCAAGCAGATACCACAACAGAAAAATATTGGCAAACGATCTTGAGAATATGGCAGGCAATAAAATAAACTAACTTCACAACTTTGTCAAATCTGAACCTATTGAGCAACCGTGAATCCTATGGCTATGTCTATGGCTCGGCAAACTGTTCCAACATTCATAATCCAAGAAGACATCAATCCAGATTAATATCTAATTTGCATAATCCTTTTTTTTTTTTTTCGGTTGAGGTCCAGAGTGGTTAGCACCACAATAATGTGAACGGAATTTAACCTTTTGTAGATCTCGCAGCAAACCCAGCAAGAAGTAAAAATGCTAGAAAGACCCGAACCTTTGGAAGAAGAGACTGACTGAAGCGGAGTGGACACCTCCTCAGAAAGATCAGGAATCAGCTTCCAGGCCTCCACCGTCTGGTTCATAACCTCCCTAACTGCCTTCACCTAGAAAACCAGACGGATTAATTCGACCTTCAATTCATGATCCAAAAATTGGAAAATCGACACCAATGAGTAGTTTGTCACGGGATGACTAATGCAGAAATCCAGGTCCAAATCTACTGCCCACCTAATACCTACGCTAGCAAATTGCCCCTAACAAGGAAATCACGGTTCAACTACCACGTTATTATCATGGATCATATCCTGGAGATCAAAATTCTTCAAAGCTGGGATTTTGATCGGAGTTACCATCCCAAATCATACGGATAAAGTTACAAATTATGCAGTGTCCAAGATTAAAGAATCAGACCTTATCAAACCGCCGGTTCTCAAAGACCTGTAAACATGCGGGCTTAAACTCCACCAACAAATCTCTCTCCACGACCGCCAACTTCAGTAGAACCTCCGCGGAGGCCTTCCTCGCAGCCCAGTCCTCGCCACTGAGGAACCCAAGCACACAAGGCACCAAATTCTTCAACGCTCCCTCGCTCCTAGCCGCGCCGACACCAACTACGCTCTCAACCAGCGTCAGTGCCGCCGAGTTCGCCCTAAAAGCGTCGGTCTTCAACAGTCTCTCGAACCTCGGCAACAACCTGCACAACTTTGCAGGCTCAGGATCCGGCGAAGCATTGATAGCCGACGCTAAACACAGAGCCGCGCTCATCTGCGCGTTCACGTCTTGCTCGGTGAAGAGTGCGTCGGAGAAAGCCTTCAGGAACGAATCGAAGGAAGGTTTGTTCACGTTCGTGGCAAGAGCGGCAGTGGCGCTGACGCAGCCGGATCGGACGGCGGAGTCCGGATCGCGGAGGCGGCGCGTGATGCCGGAGATCATCTTCGGAAGGTGAGGAGAGAGAGTGTTGCCGTGAGTGACGGAGAGAGTCGTGAGGAGGTTCACGCATTGCTTGCGCACCGGAGACTTGTCAGACGCGTCGGTGGAGTTGATGCAAGAGATGAAGACCGAGAACGACGCCGGATCGAGCGACCGAGCAATGGAGTCCAGCTCCGAGGACGCGATGGAGTGAGTGTCGCGGTCGGCGAGCTTGGTGAGGCAGGTGAGGACCCTCTGCTTGAGGTTCTGCGGCGGTTGCGGACGAGGAGTGTAGACTGGCATTGTGGCGGTTTCCGGCGGGCGGCGATTCGGTCGCGGTGGTGGAAGTGGGCGGAATTAGGAGGCAGGAGGAGGAGGTGGCGCCGCCGGTATCTCCGGGGATATCGCCGGCGGCATAGGCCTCGGCTGCGGTAGAGAGAGAGTGTCTGTGCACTTTTTCGATGCTCTGCTGTGCTGTGCTTCTGCTCCGTTGGCTTGGCTTCTTCTTTTAAAGGAGGAAGGTAATCGCAGGGGAGTGATGTGGCGGGAGCGACACGACGTCGTTGGCATCAGTTTTGAACGTTTTAATTTGAGAAAATTTCAAATAAAGATACGGAGTGTCTTCATTTTTTTAAATAAAGATATAAAATGAATTTTTTTTTTAATAAAGGCATGAAATGACTTTTTTTATTTAAAAAAATAATTTTATAAATATCATTTTCTTAATTTATTTTTTATTTTTTTATTTATTTTTCTTTTTTTGTCGCCCAACTATCGCTTGCCCAGCTTAGGCAAGGGCAACTCTGGACACCGGAGGCAAATCATTGCCCGATCGATGCCGGTGATGGTTAGGGGAGAGGAAAGAAAAAGAAAAACAGGAAAAAGTGAAATAAGGAAAAGAGAAAAACGAAAATAATGGAAAAAAATTTCATAAAATAAAATGACGAAAGGGCCCGTAATCACGTATTTATTTGAAATAAGATCCACGATAGGAATAAGGTCACTTCATGTACTTATTTAAAATTTTATTTTTTAATTTTAAAGCGTTAATGGGTGAAGCGAGCATAAACTTTCTCGTCCTGCTCCGAAGCAATTGTTTATGGAAAAATCACATCACATGCTTAGTTTCGTACGGAGGGAAGATCAAACTAACCGATCGAGTCATTTATTTATTTGTTTTTTCCTCTGTCTTTTTCCAAATTGTCCAAATTCTAAAAGGTAATATCTATATATCGTGAATCATTAAGTTTTTCAATTGCCGGATCGCTCATAATTTATAGGACTATATACTTAATGACGCGAATAATGTGGATTAGGACATGATCTTTGGGACCGTGGAGTGCGGTTGGGGTTTTGACGTCTCTTGCCTTTTTCACTTCGCTCGCGTCCACGTGGACAAGTCATTTGGTTTCTCAACGAATTTGGGGAATGACCCAAGCAAATTTCTTAATTAAGGCTTTAAATATATTATTGGGCAGTTTGTTGATATATATATAATTTTTTTTATTTTTTTGGAGTGTCGGCGAGTGCATCGAAAGTCGGCCGTAACTCCCAATTTTTTTTATAATTCGAAGCTGCACACGTGGCAGCACGGTTTCACTGGGCGGTCGAGATTATGACAAATGTCACCAGCGATTTGATAATCTTTTTTTTTTTTCTCTCTGTTGGATTTTATACTTTCTTTTTTTTTCAGCAGATATACAATGTGATTGTAAAAACTGAAGAGGTGTGGACACCACCAAGGACGTGAGACTGGGGGCCACGTGCGCCACTGTGGCTTTGCGACTTGCCAACGACTAGATTCCCCCGTTCCTGCCTTCACCAACTTTCGCCGTCGCAATAACTCTTCTGTTTCCGAAATTAAATTTTTAATAAAAATAATATCCCTTTTAATTTTCTAGACGAGTTTACGAAATAGATAAATATATTTAATAACAATAAAATATTTACGTTTCCGAAACGAAATTTGTTTGATAACGGTATAAAGTTTCTAGGGTTATCGGCGGACCGCGGCAACCGATGGACGGATCAACTGACCGTGAAAAGGACGCAAGAGAGAGAGGGAGTGAAATGAGAAGTTAATCCTTATTTCCCATTTCCGTTTCGGAAATAGAAAAGCTGAAAATTTTAAGTTTTCGTTTCTATTCCAGATCTGTTTTTGGAATAAATTTTTGTTCTAAAAATCTAAAATTGAAATTGCATTATCAAGAGGATATCGGCTTGGAACTATGTGGCATGAATTGCATGAGCTACGCCTATGTCAATTTTGTGAATAGAAAGCTCTTCTTCGTTTGATTTATATCGTGAGTCTTTGCATTTTTATGATTGGCAAGCTTATGATTCTAAATAATTCTCACTCGAAAATATAAGTCATCCTCATAAATCCCTTAAGCCTTGTGCGTGCATCGCAAGCCTTTAACTCATCTAGAGAGCCGAATTAGGTCGTTCCCACGCAGCGAGCTGCCCGGGCCGAATATCATCTTATCGTTTTGAATTTAAAAAAAAAAAAAGAAAAAGAAAAAGAAAAAGGAGAGATCGTTAATATAGGCCCAAGTTCGAATCTACTCAACATATCCAAATGGATCCACCTTCACTCGGTTAGGATATATTATCTGCTCAAGTCCACATAGATTCTCCGACGTGATATGTCTCTCGAACACCTGTATTTCAACATACCCTAACGTGGATAGACTACACATGAAATCGAATAGCATTAACATTTACCAAAAGAGATATGGGATTGCTCCATGAACTTGTTGTTCAAAGTTACTCTCGGATCTATCTATGCATATCGATGTCTATCTACCCGGAGCAGAAGATTGGGGTTTCGATCTCATCGTCATTTCTGACCACGCCCATTCGCAACATCTGTGGTGTCTCGCCTTTCATGTCCCTGCTTCCTCCATGGATCTGGAGCGCCATCAGTCAAAACCACAATAGCAAGCAAAGCCAAGCACATCGCTTTTGAGATTCCAGCGACACGCCACCATAAAGCTTTTGCGAAAATTAAGGTGGGCGATGTCGATCCCGGGACCGCCCAACAAACCCAAGTGATGGTCACTGGACAACGGTGGAGGCAGTAATAACACAGGGTTGCATAGCAAGGAGAGCACCAGAAGCATCATTGCCCCGCAATCAATGCGGGCAAAAATTTATTCAGACAGGGAATTCACGCGGCGCCTGTGCCAGCATTTACGGTCCGTAAGCCCATCAGCCGAGTTGCTCGTATCATTACTCCTCCACGTTGCTGCTCCATTGCTTGTTCAGTTGATTGCTTGCATGCGGGCAATCGATGAGAATTGGATGTTTGTAAAACCCTCCACAGCCCCCGTAAATCCAATTCTAAGTGAAAAAGATCAATGTAAAAAAACCATACGTAGGTTTATATCATCTATGGTCGGACTGTTATCTTAACTTCTTCATTTCGATCGGATATGTTCTTGTTATTTTTTTTTTTATGAGAATAATTTATGCCGGGCAGTTAGATTATCCCGAGCCCCACGAGATATGTTATGGCCGATATGTCTGTAATCTGCTCAATGTCTAAGTGCTGTCGATCCGAGCCCCAAAACTCGAGCATGCGCGCAATCAGGTCAAGTGGGTGGTTAAATCTTAGTGTTAACTGTTAAGGGACGATGTTTGTGAACTAGGGGACAGTCGTGATGGGTCGTGGTCATTCGGTTGGGAGTACCAAACCAGGATGTGGGTGTCATCTTCCCACACCCACCTGATAATTAGGTCCTCCGAGAGCACAATCGGGGGTAAATTAGGGTTTGGTTGGTGACCCGAATTCGTCCTTGGCCTTGATTTTATATGGAGCGGTCATGATGGAAAAGGGTTCTGCTCTCATCATGCATGAAATGAATCTAATGTCTTTCATCTTTCTTCTTGTTCCAAGTTTTATATCCCAAATAGGGAATTCTCCAATGGGGTCATCTTTAGGGTCGATATCATTGCCTTGTTGCGGAATTTTCATAGGCTCTGTTAAAAGTTATGTAGATATGTAGAGGCTAGAGCTCGATGAAGATAGACTGTGAGGGGAGATAATTACTTGAAGTTTATAAAAGCTCTCTTCTTTTTAGAGCAATCAAAGCCTCTTGGATGAGAGACCTTTTTTAGCATTCTGTTTTGGAGATAATAATAAAGCACATATGTTCTCATATCCGTTGAAAAGAGAGAAATTCCATTGAAATTATCAAAAAAGTCTCGAATTTATTATAATTGTCTTGGTTCGATCTTTAACCTTTTGCATTCGTACCATCCAAATCTAATTTTTAATAGCAATTTTATTTAAATTAAATTCAAAGAATAAGGTGAAATTTAAAGAAGAAGAAGAAGAGAGAAGAAATGCGGTGAGAGCCGCAAGCTTTCGCCGCCGCTACTCCACCATCGCCAGGAAGGGCCGACAAGGGTGGGGGATGGCCAATAGGAGTCGCAGGGCCCCACCAGGAGCTAGGCGGCTCCAGTTTGCCCTTCCCCTCGCAACTCCTCATCTCTCTCCCTAGGCTAGGCTTTGCAATTTTTGAACTTCTTTTCATTTTTAAGTCCACCTCAGAAGTTTGCTGGAGGAGCGCACTGACATGGCATTGACGTGGATACTGCATGGCCATGTCAGCATAGCATATGCATGAATCCACAACATCTGCTCCAACAACTCTTCAGTCCATCCAAATGAACTTGTTAAGTTTGTTATAAGCAAATTTATGGCCCAAAAGATTACAAAAAAAATAAGCAAATCAACCGCGCTCTTTGGCAAAGGAATATGTTTATGTGGTGGTTTTTTTATTTACCGTTAGAGTGACAAGATGTTGTGAGTCACAAAAAATAAATAATTAATAATTAAAAATTATTGTGAGATCCACTTCTTGAAAAATTTATGGCCTATGATATGTTGTTATTCTCACGATTACCAAAAGACTATTATAATAACAAAGTCCTTTGGCAAATGAAAGGTTGTGATAGCGAATAAAGAGCCGTCGGTGAGAAGAAAAGAAAAAGAAAACGTGAAGTCAATGAATTATTCCAGATATTTAAGGGGGAGTAAAATCATGCTTTTATTTTTTGATTTTTTAATATATGCTTGCAAATTTAATATAAAAAACAGGGTTTAATTTTTTTAATAGATGTTTGCAAATTTAATATAAAAAAAGGAGGGTTTATTCACAATTTGTAGCTTTTTTTATTTTTCACAATAGATATTAAATTGATTTCCATTACCTTTTTGAGCCTTGGAGTCGAATCAATCGCTACCCCACCACCTCCGCTTTTACGTTTCATCTACTTTGAGTGTGGTCAACGGGTAATCTATTCGACTAAGCCACATGCTTAAGCATAAGCAATTGCACCTCATTGGCCATAAGATTAGAGAAAAAAAATCGTTATTTATTCGCGCAAGTTACTTCAACATGGGTCATTTTGGACCCTTGTTAAAATATATTTTTTCAATATGGGCGAAGCAGACCTATCTATCTTTTGAAGTGTGAATTTTATAAAGGAATAATCACGTGAACGGTTAATGAACTTTGACTCGATATACGATATTTAATTTTACTTATATGATCCTTGAACTTTAGCGCTAATATCTTTATGTGATCCATGAATTTTTAATTTGACCAATATGATTCCCGAACTTTTGGAACATGTTCAACTTAGTCCATGAGTGTAGGAAGATGTTCAATCCAAGATTTCGATTACTTCAGTTCGGGGACGACATTGAACATTTTCTTTGCGATTCGTAGGTAAGTTGAATATGTTTAAAAGTTCGGAGATCGCGTTAGACAAATTAAAAGTTTAAAGACCACATTGCATATTGGACTAAAGTTCATGAATTATATTAATTAAATTAAAAGTTCAAAGACCACATTGCACATTAAGCCAAAGTTTAGAGACTCATTTTATCTTTTATAAATGGGCATTCTCTAAATTATATTGTCCCGACATTATTATCCACGTGGCCACGTATTTTACTATGTTGGTTTTGGGGCTGCCCTAGATCTGACCCATCCTTACACGTGGCCTTCGCTTTTGGTGCGTAGCGAGACACATAACATGAGCAGATGGGCTTTGCATGCATGGGACGGGAACAGCCATCGCCAGATCCGAAGACATTCCTTGGAGTTTCAGGCTGAATCATGTGATCTTTCCTCGGAGGCCTCGACCCAACTTCATAATCATCTCCATATGCCCCAACCCCACAAATATATATCAAAAAAATCTACTTAAGAAATGATTTTATTTATTTATTTATCAATCTCCATCTGTAATGATATGGTGATGTGCATAAGAAGAAGAAGGTGTTAATTAACTGTTTAGTCAATGACTCATGACCCACAACTCATTTTCACTTACCTTTTTACCTTTCTTGTCTCTCGAAGGGACCATTTCTTGTGACTTAGAATCCAAGAAAAGGTGAAGAAGATACCGCTTTGTTGCAGCTGAAATGGGGACCATCGCGCCGTGTGGTGGACCCTCGTCATCAAGCACAGGAGTAATGGAATGTCGCATGTATCCGGCGCATGTGAGCCGACTCTCTCTCGGCGTTCAGATCGTATGGGTTCGACGTGAAGTTCTCATTTGTTCGATGGTTGAGATGGAGTGAGCTCATATGTTTCGATACTTTGAGCGCGTAAAGGGAAAGGGATGTTGCAACCTTAAAGTCATTATTATTTTTTTCTAGGTACCAACTTAAGTTTGCCAATTTAGTGCTGCTTTTACTTTGTTTTTGTGTTTTTTTGTTTTAGATCATCATTCTTTGTGACGACTCTATAGTGCCATCATGTTGAGCATCGTGGTAGGTGTGTCACAGGCTAATTGGGTTTTTTATCGTCCTCCATAATTTCACATGCAAGCCTAAGAGGCTAAACAATTTTTGTCTCTGTGCCATCTCCCTCCAATAATATAACTCGTCGTTTTTCGTAGTTTTAAATTCTTCGTACATCTAGCTGAATTCGGCTTATACTAAGCGTTTCGAAGAATTTACCCAGTCAAACTACCGTCACTCTCCATGTTTTACCACCAATCTCTTTCTTTGTTAGGTTGGGACGATAATTGATCCGGTTATATGAATTTCCGGCTAACTTAATTATATAGATTAGTAACATGATTCGGGTTTACACTCAAATTTAGGGTGCTATGACCCGAAATACAACCGAACTTTGTTAACATAGTATCGTCGTTGCCCTACAGTCGTCTAGATTATTTAAGTCGTTATGACATTTATGTGCTCATTTTTTTTCTGAAGCACAGTGATTTTGGGTTTCAAGTGCTCATTTACTTGATCGGGTTTGGTATGAGACTCAAATTTACACATCCGTTTTCGGGTTTCGGATGCATTCGGGGTTGGGTGCAAACGATCTCGAGTATGCGCTTGGTGGTGTGACACGGGGCTTCGGTCGCTGGCTCCCCTGTCATCGGTCACCAACTTTTTTGACCTTCCTAAGACTTGGGCGGGCGTCGCCCCCATACATGGTCTTACGACTTTGCGGAGACCTATGGTTTTGGTAAATAGTCGCCCAAGCCGCAAAACAGTGATTCGATTGATGATAAAGAAAGAGAAAAATAGGATTGATCAAATTCTATTGAGTTCGACTCATAAAAAAATAAGAAAAATATATGTATTTTTTATATTTATCGGATTACACAAAGGGATTCGCAAATAAAAGTGCTAAGGCTACGGACCATAGATAATCTCTTAACTATCCCATCAAATAAGTGGAAGTTCATTAAACTATGAAACGTTACCCTGCCATAATGTGATGTGTTTTCAAGACCTGGACTTTTATCATGACTTTTGCTCGTTGCATACTACTGTCCGAATAGTATCAATTCAAAGCCCGTCCGAATAGTATCAATTCAAAACCCGGAAAAGGCTGTAGAAGATGAAAAAAGGTCCATTGCACGGCTCATGGCTATGTCATAATAGATTCGAATCCCTATTAGTAACCCAATCTTTTCTTAGAAAATATACTCCATTACCTTCATTGATAATAGCTAAAAATGTAGCCCGTATCTTATTATTTCAATTTCCCGAGTGGTCCGAGGACTTAAAAGATGAGCCGAAGAACACCATACATTAACGGGTGGTAAGGTCCCATATTGACTATCATGAGGTCTTTTCTTATAGTTGTTACATTCATAGGTTATGGGTTAAGTCCCGCAACGAGCGCAACCCTTGTGTTTAGTTGCCGCCATTGAGTTTGGAACCCCGAAGCAACTGCTGGTAATAAGTCGAAGGAAAGTGAGGATGACGTCAAGTTATCAAAAATAATTTCACGTTCTTCCTTTCGGGAAGGGAGGATTAGAAAAATCTTAATGATTGCGACTTTCTCCGGACCTCCGAAAAAAGCATAAAAAAAGGCTCGAATGGTATGGATCTCCGTCACCCCAAAAGGAAAAAAGATCTCTCGGGAGTTGTTTCTTGGATCCAAAAGAGAGTACTTGGGTTCTCCCAATAAAGAAAAAGTATCATGCCCGAATCTAACTGGGATTCGCGGTGGTGGAGGAACTGGATCGGAAAAAAGAGGGATTCTAGTTGTAAGATATCTAACGAAACCGTCGCTAGAATTGAAGGATGAGTTCTTTTTTTTTTCCTCTTTATGATGATAAATGACCTACCTAATTTAGTGGTTAGAGTATTGCTTTCATACGGCGGGAATCATTGGTTCAAATTCAATAGTAGGTAGAACTTTTTAGATACCCAAGTCATGGTATCTAATAATTTTTTCTTACCACCTCCTCTTATTGATTTTGTATGTTTTCCATCCTATTTTATATTCATTTTTTAATTGAAATTTTTTTCATTGCATAAGAATCCATCCGATTTCACTTGATTTTTTTTAATTGTATTGAATACTGTATTCAATTGAAAAAAAAGGTGTAGAAACAAAACCTCTATTTATATCGCAGTTCCTTTGATTGTTCGTATGCACCAACCGATTATGAAATTGTATTGATAGCCTCGACTCATGTCCTAACTCGTTTGAGAGCTAGATTTGCCTCGATTGTTTGTCTCTTACCTTCAGCTTTCTTTTACACATTTATATGAAGTAACTAATTCGTTCATTCCTTCGATACAGCTTGTAAGACCGCGACGTATTCCTTGGTTTCGTCGAGTCATTAATAACTTGATTTTTTTTTACAAACTAGTAGATAGAAATATTCCAACTACATCAAATAATCTTTCAAATTGGACAAGGCTCTCTAGTTTATGGCCGCTTCTTTATGGTACCAGTTATTGCTTCAAGAGAAAATTCTACCGATTTCGATTTGACTAAAAAATATATGCATTTGTGGGTTCGATGCGAAAATTATTGTGGATTAAATTATAAGGAACTTTTGAATTCGAAATCTTTCTGGATCGATTGAAATAGGATTTTGGGGTACATCTTGGATCTGTCGATTATGTTATGGTAGTAGTCCTACTCCTGGCGACCTGGTCGAATTGGGACATCCTTCCTGCAAGTGCAATCATCCTCACCGGTTGGTGGAGGAGCTCCTCGATTTCTCTCTTCGGATACCAAAAGGAAACTAAGCTAAAAGAAACTTCCAATAGACTAAGGACACCTCGGGGACAAAGTTCAAAATTTCGAGCATGAAACTTGTAATCGACAAAGGAAATTGAATACCACCAAAGCTAATAAGAAGTTGGTGCGCAGCAAATCTGGTTGGGGTGGTTGTCTGCTGCTGAGCGCCACGGCATTGCAGTTGATGAGGCCCTTTTTTGAAGTTTCAAAAATTTTGGGGAAAGTGACATTTCCCGGTCCATTTCCTTCTTCGTGTTTTGCATTTATGGCCCTTAGATTTGTTCCCAAAATGGCATTTGTCATTTACCTATCGTCGGTGCATGTTAGCACATTTCAAATGACCTCTTAGGCCAGTGTGAGTCCCACGTGAATTCCTCGTGATCCGATGATGCGTGTGAAGAAAGTTGACACCGTCACTCGAGTATCCGATCATTTTCTCATCTCCCGACGCCTCGACCATTTAAAGCTAGGCAAAGCCAATGGATTAGCACATTCCAATAATTTCATCTACTCTAACCAAGGGAAAGGGAAAGCACCTTGCATTGGT
Organism: Rhodamnia rubescens; assembly: GCA_021437795.1. Classification (NCBI taxonomy): domain Eukaryota; kingdom Viridiplantae; phylum Streptophyta; class Magnoliopsida; order Myrtales; family Myrtaceae; genus Rhodamnia; species Rhodamnia rubescens. The sequence continues at coordinate 4,349,047 of JAILYA010000005.1, read as the reverse complement.
AAAACACGTGGTGATGGGGAAGACATCTAATTCTTATATTTATCACCGGTAGAGTGGTTCTATCCTGGTAATATTTATCGTCGCAAGCACTGCTGATATCGCGAAACGAATGTCTTTGCGACCAAGGTGCTCGTGTTGGAAGGCCGCCGAGCGGCGCGGTGGATCTAATACGAATCCATCAAGTATGCTAGGTGAATGCAACTTGCTGAATCTTGGAGAGTTTAATGACCTTTCGATCGGGCATGGACTGGACGGGATGAGTACTTGTGGACCCAGCCCAATCTTTCGCAATAGGAGATTCAGAGATCGCCCAAAATTTGAAATCGGGAGTGTTCATGCGTGGCCCAAGCTCAACATTCTTGCGTGGCCTGTTCATCAGCGGGATTGTTATAATATTTTTTTTTTGGGTGTGTACTATTCCTAACTCTGTCTCTCTAACTTTTGCTCTGCGCTCTTTATAAAGAGAAAGAGTCGAAATCAGCACCTATAATACTAACGTCTCCACCCTTAATCCCTCGTCGGTAAGGCCGCATGTCTATTGGCGGATTGTTATAACTTGATGAGAAAAGAAATTGAAAGAGCGAGAGAATCTTTGTTTTTTGAGGAATTTCATAGGCAACTAAGCTAGATTTATGGTAGAAAAAGTGTTTACAATGACAGATTCAACATCGAAAGCCCAAGATGAAAGGGACAAAAAAAAAAAAAATCTGCTGAAGTACTACTATCCGTGAAGTCATGGAAACAATCATGAGGAAAACAGAACTTGGACAACTCCTTCAAACCCATCCTTGCATACACGTGAGCTCAATGAGGATTGGCCATGAATGAACTGAAGATTTCCAAGATCAATGGGTCGTCATGAAACAGCTGCTTCGTCTGCGGCAAGCAAAGCATACAGAAGAATTTTGAATGAATTAGACAACACCATGACGTGAAGATTCGACCGGCTTTTATTGTGAAATTACCTCGTCGCTGAACTCTTCAGAGGTTATTAATTCATTCTGATAGCGGCAGAATATACGGAGAAAGCGATGTCGAACCTCGTCGTTGCATCGTCTCTGATGCACACAAAAATCAAAGCAGCGAGGGGATTATCTTTCAATCAAGGTCTAAGAAACTAAAGCACCGATGTTGAAAGAACATAAATTTCTCGACGAGACTTAGATTATAAGATATGAAATGGACATTAACTTAGTCACCTTAACGATGTCGGCGAATTTACTAGCCCAGAGCTCGCTATTTCTTTTCAGAATCCCCTTCGCTTCTGCATGTCGCATTATGGTCCGGAACTTGGGTCCGATATCGCCGTTCCATCGCTTGAGAAGTTGAGGTTTCTCCTCCAGTGACTCTGCAACCTTCGAAAATCTCTCTGTAATGTAATTACTGCACATGATTCGGAATCGGATTAAAATTAGAGGGGCAGATAAAAAGGAACCAATGTATTGCTCATCGGATAGTTTCACATGCATTATTACTCCGTTAAACCCTAGAGGGTCGTGTGAACATGTTGCGTACACACGAGCTTAAACCCTAGAGACACGTTTCTTAGGGTTTATAGAGACGGGCTTTTGACAGAAACAAAAACCCTAGCGACACGCCAAGAAAGTAGTAAACGTCAGAAGTTCAAGAAATCACGGTGCATCCTCTTTGCGGACGCGATTCGCCTCCAGGAACGCATCGAAGAGCCTTGTGTACTCCTCTGGCTCGTTCTTGAAGGCGACACGCGCTTCATCGTGGACGAATCCAACGACGTCCTCACGCATCGAGTCTGGACTTCCCTCGCCATGTTCACCGGACCTAACAAGCACGGCCAAGAGCTCTCAAGCCATCGATCCGAGTGCACTGGCAGAGCAAAATTTGGACTCTGGGAAAATAATAGATTACGGACCTCGGGTTGTGGTTGTCCATGATGGGGTTCTTTCTCTATGCAACAACGACGACGACGACGAGGGCTGACCTTGTGGGTTTGAGTCTCGGAAATCAGTTGAGGGGCTCCTGAAATGGAGCGAGAATGAGCGGCGATCAAGAAAGTTTGAGGAAGAAGAAGAAGATGACGCTTATATACGTTTATGCAGTTGGGGTTTAAAGAGGCGGTCAATACGCCGTTTGGACGCAGGAGTGCCGTATCCATGTTCCCGAATCCCTGTGAATAATGAAGTTTCTCTTTACCTGCACATTATGCAATACATGTACATCTATATCTATCCAATGATTTCTATGGTTATCGTATGAATTTTTACCCTGTGGTACGTGACAAAAAGGGTACTGAAATCAGAGGATTTAATTTGAAGTATGGACCCGGAAACCAGCGAGTGCAAGCTACATTTTAGAGGAAATTTTGAGAATGATTTAACAATTCAAAGGGATGATTTATTTGCAATGTCGAATTACTCCTAAAAGTTAATGCCCTGTAATTCGCGAGAATGTCATGTGTCTCGGTATTTGAACGATTTACGTCTTTTTTGTTTTTTATCGAAGAATGATGTACTTAAATTATGAAGCTCTCTCAAGTATTTCTTATTTCCATGTGAGAAATTTTTTTTGTCTCATAAAATTTTTGACATTAATTATTGTACAAAATCGATATATACTTTTCAAGTTCTTTTTTTTTTTTGGTCACATACTCAAGTTTTAGTGTTTTTTTTTTTTAAGATGCTCAAGTTCTAGGGTTTTTTTTTTTAGAAGACACTCAAGTATTGTACTGTTGTGATGGACAATGGGCTTTTCAATTGACTCAATTGGAGAAACTTTGAGATTGATATGATGTTTGTGTTTTTGCTTTATTGTACATAGAGATTTATGAGGTATGAATGAAATCGGTAGCAATTTAGGTTTCGTTTGTTCCGCGAAAAATATGATGTTTTTGAAAAAGATTTTCCTAAAGATCATTTTCTCGAAAAATGACAATATTTTTAATTGTTTGGCTGAAACCTAGAAATGAACTAGAGAATATTTTTTTTGTCGTTTGGTCAAAATTTGCTAACATGGACATTGATCGTTTTATGTGGCACATTCGGCACTAACATGAACAATTTTTGTAATTTAAATTTTTTAAATTTTTTGATACTTTTTTTTAAAAATTTTTTGCTCTTCCTTTTTTTTTTCCTTCCTTCCTTTGCCACGACTAGCCGGCGATGCCAACAAGGCTCGAGCTCGCCGGATCCAGGTGAAACTCAAGCTTGTCAAAATTTGGTGAGCCTCAAGCTAGTTGGCCTGGCCTCGTGTGAGCTCGAGCTCACCGACGCCGATCGCATCTATGGCACCAACACTGCTCACGTCTATGGCCGGTCATCGGGCTTTCGGCCGTTGCCAAGTCCTAGCAATCAATGAAAGAAGAAGGAAAAAGGAAAAAGAAAGAAAAAATAAATTTATTCAAAATTTGGTTACGATGGATTCGAGCACAGGTGCCTAGGACCAAGGGCTTGGCCTGATATTACTGAATTTGACGTCTCCGGCTTGGCCTTGATGGACTCATGCACAATAGCTAAGGTCTCGGGCGGGGCCTAGATGGACCCGTGTCAAGGCGCAAGTCTCGGGCTTGACCTCGATGGATTCGACCCCACTACCAAGAGCTCGAGAACGAGCATTGGTGTTCCCTTGCCCATGTAGCATAACTGATCCAAGCTTGGAAAATGATTTCCTCTTTTTCTTGAGTTTAAGTTTTGATGGGAAAACATTTTCCATCGACTGAGAAAAGATTTTTTGTCAACTCATTTTCCTATTCGACCGAAATACCAAAAAATGATAAAAATATTTTTCGCGAAACAAACGGAGTCATAAACACATTAGATTTGATTTCGTTTTGCATTAATGACAAATCGGAAACCTGTGAAAATGATTGCTTTCATGGGCTTTTTCTGTGGGCTTAATTAGCCTAAACTGCTTGTGATTATTCCTCCTGCCCCAATCTTCTTGGGCCTGGGAGTGGGATCCGCGAGTAAAGCCCCCTATCTACTTTGACTTGTCAAACTTTCTTTTTCTCTCCCTCTCCATCAATTTACTTTCCTAACATTTTAGTTCAAATTTTCGATTAATTTTTTTTTATAGAAAATTTCATATTTTGCAGATAAATGAACAAGTTACTGTAATTCTCAAATCACTTAGATTAATTTTGGCCCCATTGCTTGACGACAGCTACCTAAATCGATTTCATGAAAAAAACAACATGGATTTTCATTAATATAAACTTAAATTCTGCATTTTCTCATTTGTTACACTCGTTTCTTTCACCTTGATGACAGGTAAAAAAGCATTTAGTACGACATCTCTAAGCATGCATTACAATTCAATGCCCGTGCCTTTCATTCGTAACAATCACTCTATTAAATCTTATATTTAATAAGGTGTTATTGGGTTAATGACGAAGATAAAAAAAATCACATAGCATAAATGCAAGCTAATTAATTTACTAGACGTCGCTATGATTGCACGGGTTTTATGTGCAAAAAAAAAAAAAAACGCTTACGCTAAATAATTCGATCGAGTTAATGTCATTAACTAATTTTGCATTTTGAGTATTTATTCTGCTAAATTCAAAAGGAACATTCATAGAAAGATTTTAATGGACCCTAACAATTCCGGAAAGATTTTAATTGGCTAATCTTGGTTCGAACATGTCCGAAAACGACAGCGTTAGATCGGCAGTCGCGAGGCACGAGTACGATGTATGTTGCTAGAGAGGCCGCGTCAGCACTCGGCCAGGCGGAAGGCCCATCAATGCGAATAATGAATATTTTGCTGCCTAAAATAAAAAGAATAATCAAGGGAGAAACTCGCGTTACGACTCGCTGGGCCGCACCGTAAATAACGCGATGGGCGGAGGTCAGTTTGGTAAACCGGGCGACTACATATATCTCCTCTCGTGCGATCGCTGCAAGGGTCTGAAAAAACCGAGCGAGCGAAGCAGAGGAGTTTCCGTTATCCTATCTCTCTCTCTCTCTGGCCAATCTCTCTCTCTGGAAATTTCCTCTTGAGCGAAACAAATTAGGGTTCTACCGAATCGATTGAGCGAGGGAAGCGGCCATGGTTTCCGATTCGATCACCAATGCCTCCGCCAATTCGGCGCCGAACGCGAAGGATTTCGCCAAGAAGAAGAGAGTAAGTCCTCCAGCTTCTATTTTGAAACGCCTTTTTGCCCCGTTCTTCTTTCTGGCAATGTGTTTTGACGCATGGGATGGTTTGATTTGCGATTCTTATTCGCTTTCGCTAAGAATCTTTGATTGCCGGTATACAGGCCAACAGGTCGGCGAAGCTGAAGCAGTGCAAGCTCGACGCTCGTCGCGAGCAGTGGCTTTCGCAGGGTACGCGGTTGATTGTTCTTTATGCTAATAATCAGGGTCCCTTCTTTCGTTGTGATGATTGCCTAGTGTTGTTTTCGGCGTATTTGTTGAGTTTTATAGATGATCTGCGTTCCTCTGTTGATTTTTGGTGCTGTGGTGAATATCCAGTCAAGAATAAGGGAAGCAGTGAGGATTGGAAAGGTGAGAATCGCCAGCGAAGTGGGAGCGGCCAGTCACTGGAGAATTTAGAGACGAGGAGGCGGAGAGATGACCAGAACGGATCTGTCCACCAAGACAGTGATTCCGAGTCTCCATCGAACAGTCCGATTGGTCTCACCAGTGTATTGAGCGGCAATCATTTGAGTGGCAATTGTATTGGTAGCAGCAGCAGCTGTAGCAGTGGTAGCAGCACTGGGTGCTTTTCTGGGAGTACTACTGAAGAAGAGGAGGGAGGGGATGATGGCTGCTTGGATGATTGGGAAGCTGTGGCTGATGCCTTAGCTGCCGATGAAAAGCCCCAGAATCCTCCTTTTGATCCTCCTCCCAAGGGCGAAACAGTTGGCGGATTGCAGTCTCGAGGAGAGCACGAGAAAGAGTTGGTGGTTCCAGATAGTTCAAGACCTGAGTGCGTTAAAAGGCCTCCGAGAACTGCGACTGCAAACAACCAAGCGTGGAGGCCTGATGATGCTTTTCGTCCCCAGAGTCTACCCAATTTGTCTAAGCAGTACAGTTTCCCCGACACAAACCGGCATTATGGTAGTGGAGCCATCCCTTGGGGGTGTAATAAGGCTATATCCGTGCCCTCGTCATGCCCCATATGCTTCGAGGATTTGGACAAGACAGACTCTAGCTTCTTGCCATGCCTGTGTGGGTTCAGGCTCTGCCTGTTCTGCCACAAGAGGATCCTCGAGGAAGATGGACGTTGCCCTGGTTGTAGAAAGCCATATGAACATGAGTGCATCAAGGCAGAGCCAAGCTTGCTTGAAGGGAGTCTGACGTTCCGGCTGACTCGCTCTTGCAGCATGATAACCAGGACATAGGATGTCTACGTTGCAAAGAGTTCTGTATGTCTGGTCTCTCTTTTTTGATGTGTGGAGGGTTTTACTCGTTTTGATGGAGTTATCTGTGATCATAGGACAATGTTTTACCGCACCTGATTTGAACTGTTTCTCTGATGAATCTGGTTCTGAACAGTGTGGATTCTTAGCCAATGTAGAGAACTCATGTTGCTATGTGAATAGATAAATGGTATAGAAATTTACTATCGAGAAAGAATAAGATCCCGAGTTTTTCCTCTTAAATTTCTCGTGCCCTCTTAGACCAGCTTTGTACCAGAAACTGTGTAGCTTGGACCTGGCTTTCATCTTGTCTTTTCTATGCTGCATAAACACAATTGCGTTCATCCAATGAGTGGATTGCCCTACTGGAATATGTCCTTATCAGGTGTTCCGAGATCGGATATATGAGTTTTATCTCCAAGATTTATCTGGTTCATTCCTTGACTTGTATATGTGATGAGTTTCCTGGGTAGCAAACTAATCAAATGGCAAATAACCGTTCTCAAGGGAGATTTTTAAGTATTGAAGAACATCTTCCTGCTAACTAGTCACAAATACTTTTGACACAATTTGGGGGTTGAGGGCAGTATCTGGACATGCTTAGCTTATGCAGAAGTTGGTCATGAGGAAATATTGCGGAATTTCTTACTGAGACAAGCAGAGAAGTTATCATCTAGTATTTTTGTATGCATCAATGTGTATGACTGTGAACATGATCTCAGATTTTACCTTCTCCTAACTTTTACTTAATTTGCACTCGATTGCCCTGAGATAATGGAACTTGTTTTTGTTTGATCTTTATGCCTACACTGCACCATGGAATACATTTAGTTCTAGACTTGCTCTTAGGGAGATATGTTCTTCCATTGTTCTGAAGTTGGACGAATGAATCATGATAAAGGAGGATGAGGTTGCTCGCTGCAATCGTGCACGATGACATTGCTGATTGCTTTCTGTGCTGGCACAATTTGTTGACAAATAGTTCTCAGTAAGGTGGGGTATAATATTGATCCTAAGCTTTGAAATAAAAGTCTTTTTGCAGCATCTGATTATGTATGAACTTCATGATGGTATTACAACTAGGCAGGGTAAAGTAAGACCTTAAATTTAAAGCAAACCGGATTTCTTGCTTTGAGATAATTCGTTAGCTAACTGACCTTTTCTTTTTAATGCACCTGACTAGAGAAATGCACAATCTTTAAGTTTGTCAGTCTAAACTTTTTTTTTTTTTTTGGGGTCGAAGTCTAAACTTTCTTGCCATTGTAAGAGTTGTTTTTTAAGCCCAAATAAGAAAGAAATATTCACCTTGTTTATCAATCTGGCTTCAGTTTGGAAAAATGCAGAAGCCTAACCCAATTTGGATTAGTCAGTTCTGTCTAATCTTTAACTAGCAGCAAACCCATAAACTGAAATCTGAGTTTTGAGGATTGGGTTTTTTTTTTGCTCGGTTTAAACTTATTTTTCATGTACCTGCCTTATTGATTTAGCTTCAGCTTTGAAATATGCAAGACAAACGCATATCAGATTAACTCACTCAATGTTCTCTTAGATTAAATCAAACAAGTAAAATGAGTGTGGGATATCATGTTTGGGGGGTTGTTTTCATTTTCATGTGTTCTTTTCTTTTCAAGCACCTTGTTTATGTTGCTCTCTGCTTAAACATTGGAAATGAATTTTAGCCTTGCAAGTTGTGCTCGGGAGTGTTAAACCACTTTCAGAGTGTGTTGTTGCGAAGCATATTCTTTGTTAATTGTTGCTGATGACATCAGTGGTTGCTTTCATTTTGATGGCGCAATCAATTGGCGATAGAGGCTCAACATGATGTGGTATTATAGACCCTTTGCTTCAAATATACATGTTATGTCATGGTTGTCTTGAAACAATCCTGGCTGTTGATTTCAAACTTTGCATGTATTTCTTGTATCCTTTTCTTTTTGTTTGGTGTTTGACTTTGTGGGAGAGAGAGAACCTTGTTCACATGTACAACTGCTAGGAATCGATCTATATGTCATTCCCTTGTTTTAAGTTGATTTAGCAAGCTACAATGAGGTGGATCTGGGAGAATTCTGGGCTATAAAATTCTCAAGTTTGTTTCATCCACCAGTGTGCATTTTCCATAATACTTCATAAATTGAAGTGACTTCTCGTGGCATTATGCATCTCATAGTCATAGGTATCCTGCTTAAAGAACTTCCCCTACTGTTATCGGCTGCTTTCAGTGGCAACTGCATGAGCATGTGATGAGTGATGACTTTGTTGCTTTCAGGTCAAGATTTCTATTCTATTCTACCATATAGATTGATCTACGTATGTAAAATTATGATGCTGTCATTGAACGCGCTTCTAGTCTTTGTTGGTTGATTGTCTTCAACATAGGATGTCTAGGTGGAGTAGTTTTAGTTCAACGGGATTCTTTGGATAAACAGTGTGTGCCTTCTACAATGTAGTCGATCTGGCTTAAATGCAACTGCAGTTACTTAAGAGGTTGATGGAGGATGCACGAATTGGTGGCCAGATTTGCCTCTACTTTAGGAATTACTCTAGCTTTGAAACAGATGACTAAACATATGTTTGGTAGTAATTGAAGTTCAGGTAAGCTTTGATCAAAAAAAAAAAAAAAAAAAAGAAAAGAAAAGAAAAGTTCAGGTAAGCAGATGGGAAATGTACTTTCATTCAGTAAGGTTGGATATATCTAATGTCATACAAAGAGGTGGTTTTTCTGGTCCTTTTTCTTTTCTTTTTTGGTTTCTTTCCAAAAGGCAACAGTCTAATGCACTGTTTTATAAACGGGAAGTTCAGGTAGTACATCTTTTGTAACTGATAGTTGAGTCTCTGCCTCTATTTCATCATCCTCACTTCTGTGCACGTGCCCATGCATTTGGACATGAGGAGACATGGCCTTTTCTTGTTCTTACAGGGGGCAAACTGTTTTCTTCTTGAGCTTAGGAGTTGCTCCAAGTCTTTGCTGTGCCTTTTTTCTCCTTTCTTCCCTTGTACATCATTGTTGCGGCTGTTCTTTCCTGTCTCTGCTTGGCTTTCAACAATGTTTTTATCTCCATTTTGTGGGGTGCGAAGTTGAAATTTTTGAGATGCAAAAGTCTGGTTATGTTTCCATTGGGGTAGTCTTTGACAAGAGAAGGCCTGTTATCTGATTTGACAGCGATGCTATTGGTCAGTTCTGCAATCACTTTTAGTGTTTTTCTCTATGCTGGTCAGTTCTGCAATCACTTTTAGTGTTTTTCTCTATATTGCTGAGTCTAACAAGAATACAAGGAGTTCTACATGGCTTACTTTCACTGGAGCAATTTTAATGATTCGTACATCTTTTTTCTTTTTGTGAGTTTGGGATCTTCAGGGACATGAAGAAGACTGAGAGGTTTTTTCCTGTTATTTGAAGGGTGATTTATTTCATTAAAGACATTTATTGTACAGAGAAAATCAACTGAAAATGGGAAGGACTCCTCTTTAGATGATACCAGCCAGTTGCTGTGTCTGGATTTTCAAGCAAATTTGCAGCAAGGGATTTTCAGCTTGGAATGAGTTCTTTGATGCAGGAATTTGCCTTGTGGTTGTCAGGGAGAGTATGCCACCACTTAACGAGTGTGCTCTTTTCTAAGAAGACATCCTTCTCCACCTCCTTTTCATCATACCATTTTCTCAGGTTCTTCTCCAAAGTCGAAACCCTGTTCTCTATTTCTTTCCATGGTGCTTTCTTGTTAGTACTCGCAATGTTGAGCTCCTCCACCTCAGCCCAAAAGCAGGATTCACCACTTGAATCTCTCTCCAATTGCTCAGCATGTTCTCGCCATCTTTGCGGATAGTGGTACCGTCTTGGCCTTCCTTTGGTCATGTAAGGACCTGCATCTTCATTCTTTGAGTGTCGATAGTAGTTGGCTATGTCTATTGGCTCCACAAGTCGGCGAAACCTTGTGCCGAGCTCCACCCATTCTTTCTCTGCCTCAAATTTATCTGGGAGCTGCTCTTGTTTTATCATTTCGATAATCTCGTCCCACATAGCTGCCAGTTCGAGTCTCTTTATGTTGGCCTTGAAATCTTCTTCCTTCTTTTGCATCTTGAAAGCATCATAATATCCCACACCATCATTCTCGCTTGTGGTCCGATAGTTGTCTAATGCTTTGAGAGCTTTATTTATGGCGTCCTTCTTGTGTACAATTGTTTTCTGGTTATCAAGTTTCTGCTTTTCTGACACTCCAGCGGCACGAAGGCACAGCCTTGCTGTTGGGCACTATAATCATGAATTTATATATGGTGAATATTCGGTTATCTTTTCTTAATAAATTGAATACTATTAGCGAACTAAGTTTATTTTCTATAGAAAATCCTTGGACCAATATTTTCCATACCAGGTTAAGGTCATTCAGTGAAGCACCAATATCTATAGTATCGTCTGAGCTGAGAGGAAATTCAGGGAGGTTCTCCAAGCTTTTATCCAGTGCATCTTTATATGTCCAATGTGTCTTTAAGCTTGCCACTGCTATCTTCTGAAGCTCTGTTTCAGACTCGATCTGTAAGGAGTAAAACAACAGTTGAAGAACTGCATCCGGGTTCTTCACGACCACCAACTTGCCAGTCTCGGTGCAAAAGACATACTTCCCGCACGGTCGGTAAGGACTTAGCTTTATGAATCTAGACATGGTGTCAAACAATGTATGTTTGCTTCCCGTTAGTGCGCAAGCTGCGTAACTTGCAACACATGATGCATTCTTCATCACATTCACAAATATTGAAGCCAATTTTGCTTTGTCGGCTTTGTGATGTGGGTCTAAGAAAGGGGGAATCTTTTGTAGCAACTCCGTTGTAGAAGAGCGAGGAGCGAGTAGAATCCTGGGAATGATGTCAAGTTTCATAACAAAGTGGACAAAGCAATCAGACCAGCCCTCGCGCTGGACAGCGTGACAAAAGGTGCGGTCGGTGGTAAGTGGGGATGCGAATGTTAAACAGAGAGGAGGATGGGAAGTCTGCTTCTCGTTTGATCTTATGTACTCCTCAAGGAACCAAACAGTCGCGTATATTGCGATTGGACTACCCGATGAATGGCCTGCAAACACTATTTGCTTATCCTTCTCCACCGCCTTTGTCACCTGAAAAATTGAAGACGAATCCAGGTTCATTTCTGACTCTTCATTTTTTGCTTGAATACCCATATCATCGTGACTTGGTTCTGATTTCTCTATTTTTTTAAGAATACTGCTTAGGTGGAGAGAAATTTATACTGAACCATGTATGCTGTTGTTGTTATCTAATAGTGAACACTTGGGGAGAGGGTTCTCTAAATTCCTACATGCATAGAAAAGTCCAGACAAACCCCATAGCGTCCTCTATGCTCGACTAGCTAACGACCCTCATATGGTAAATTGCAAACTGAAGTAAACCAGATCGTGCGTGTTACGTGATCTATATACCTACATCTTGTTAGATACTATGACTAGATGAGAGTTTTAATGGTACATGGTGTGTGGTCATGAGCAAATACTAGCGCCAGCTCTAGTTTCCAATTTATGGTGTTCCGGTGAGAGTTTCTTTGGACTGAACTGGACTTGGTAAGGCACGCCTTGAAGCCGAAAGTGGGCACTCAAGTTTTCTGTTCTTCGAATGAAACTTGGAGAACTCTAGAAATGGCTTTAAATGCTGTCTGAGAAATACTACTGACTCTTTGACGCATTGAAACAACGGGGAAAACCGAGCATCATTCGAGATTTCAAGAATACCTCTGCGCGGAACGTTCCACTTCCGTCATCCAGAATACGTAGGAATCTCGCCATGAATGCCTCGTTGACCATGGCGTCCACCTCTTTGCCTATGCTCTTGAGAGATCCGAACTTTTTAGTGTCGATCTTGGTCTCCCGAAAGGCTTGGCTTTGCTGTCTCCGGAAAACCAGTCATTCAGAGACCATGATCCAGGGAAGGCCACGATGACCTGGGAAGGGCTATCGGGAATCTTCCTGTCGACGAGACACGGCTTCTCTGGGCTCTTATGAGCTTCAATCGATACAGATAAGGCTGTCTTGACCACTTCCGCTTTGATGCCAAGATCTCTCTCCATGGTCTGTGTATAAATGTCTATGTTCTTCTAGAGCTTTCTCTCTGCAAAATTTGCTTGTCGACCGGTTAGCTGGAGGAGGAATGATATAGGCCAAACGGAGTGGGTTGAAATTTGCTCAAATGTCCCTTTTTGATTGTTTGGCGGGGCAACAGCACACAAGCCCAAATGATCACAATCGCTGGATCATGCGAGTCCCCGGCGAGTCTTAATGTCAAGCAGCTGTGATCGGTGGAATAGGTGAGTGATGTTGATGGGTATTTTGAGCAATGAAGCGCTCTTTATTGACTCGAATTATCATTGAATTGTCAATGGAGGAAAGATAAGCATATTCTTCTCTTTCTAATAGGTAAATACTAGTCGGATGGAGAATTTATCTCGAGTAGGCATGAGACAATTCGTCTTTTGGTTAGAGAAATCAAGGTGAGGTCGCGTGGGAGAGGAATCACCTTTTTTTTTTCCCCTCCAAAAGTTGGGGATTGCCTCTCATTCCCAACCTAAAAGTACCCAAACGAATGAAAATTGTGTAGATGATTTCAGATGATTGTGCTTGTTCAGCTTTTGATAAAAGTCATGTTCCAAATGCAGTACTTAGGTGTTCTTTTAATAGTTTTAGTACCTGGAGAACAAGTTTTCTAACCAAGACATGGGGACGATGGCAAATTGTGCAACCGACCGATCAAAAGTAAGATGCATACACACGTGGATCCAAGTATAATGAGGCTTATATAGCACACGAGCAATAGTGATTATTCAGTTGTACGACATTGTCCCTGCCACGTTATGTAATCCGTGACCTAAGATATTTTCTTTTGGGGTAACTTTATTTGGATTCTGCTTGGAGATATTAGTGAGGTCAAGCGGGAGCACGCGATCAGCAATTGTTAACTAGTATTTGTTGGTTTTACTCTTTTAACTTAAAAAGAAAATGTTGGGGACTACTTATGTAAGTAATGATGACCATATAATTGAGAAACAGATCCGAACATTTCGTTTCTAAGCAAAATAGCTATTTGAGCTTGGGGAATACCTCTATTTATAGGTCCGCTCAGAATATCATTTTTTTTGTTTAAAAAAAAGATTTCTTACAGAGAATGTTTGTGTGCTTTCAAAAAATTAAGGTTTTCGACCTTTCAAAGTCTTCATAAAGAGAAAGAAAGAAAATTGGAAAAATAAAACGTCAAGTCGGTTTTGCGAATTTATAAGTATGCTATCAACATAATCTGGCCCGCACGTGTGTGTTCTTCAATACACACCAAAAATCAGTAGTCCATCTCTCTCGTTGTCCGCTCGAATAGATCAGTAAGTCTTCGACGAGCGGCCGACCAATAGAATTTGCCAGGTCAACAAGATATTTTCACCAAACATCTCGGCTAGCCCAAACGTTGTCACACCCCCCAACGTTGACAGGTGGACATTAGAAGTGTTAGTTTTATATGTGGCGCTTATTTTAGTTTCGATTTTTTTGAATTAATACCACCAAAATTCTAAATTAATACGCCTCCCATAAATTTATCTCAAATTATTTTTTAAACCACAAAAATCTAAAATTGATATATTTGTGACAAATTTACCCTAAACCTGGTAAATCCGACAAATATATTCTCCGTTATTTTTCGTTAAATTTAGCTTTCAAATAGCGAATTGGATGACACGTGGCAATTGACGAATATATCAATTTAGGTTTTTTACCTTCGTTTATCACAGGTTTATCAATTTAGAATTTTTCGTGTTATTAACTCACTTTAACGAGATGGTGACTTTGTCATAAGTGCACCGATTTGGGGTATTTTATGGCAAAAAAAAAATCAAGTGTAGGGTAAATTTATCATAGACATACCAATTTAGGGTTTTTGGTGGTAAAAAAAAAAGTTTGGAAAAAATTTGTTACATATGTACTAGTTTGTGGTTTTTTGTGATTAAAAAAATATTTTGAGGTAAATTTGTCACAAGTATACAAGTTTAGGGATTTTCATGGTATTAATTATTTTTTTCGGATCACTTAAATGCCATTTTTAAAAGAAAAATGATTATTTGAATGCCAATTTCGATTTGCTTTATCGAAGATTTTATATGACATTTTTTAAATTAATAACTTAATCCTACGTGGCTCGTCGGAGAATCCGGTCGCCTTTCAAAGCACAAACGATGTCGTTTACCACATTTCCCCAAAAAAAAAAAAAACTAAATAGTTCAATTGGCCGGAGAAGCTCCAATTTGAAACCCTACTCGGCGATTGAACCCAAAATCCACACTTATTTCAAGTTGATACAAAAATTAAAAGGTTAAACTTACAAATGGAGGACAGGAGTTTTAGCAAGTGGCTCAAATTCGTTTCCGCAAAACGAAGAAGAAGTTGCGTGTTATTGTTTTGCGGGTTTCGAATCCAAGAAGAATATCTTAGACTTGATTGAATCCAGGAAGACTGTTCTATGGATGTGACCGGTGTAGAGAAGGCTCAAACTGCAAATATTTCAATTGTATTCGATGAGAAATTCTCCGATCGAGTAAGAAAAGTGATATTGGAGCTACTTTGAGGACGACTTCAACCTCCACCCACGTTAATGGACGAGTTGGAGGATGTCGACTCAATGCAAGCCGAATGGAGGGTTTAACTTCTCTGGCCAACCATCCAAAGAAAAAAGTTTCAAGAACGAAATCCGAAAGAAAACATTATCGAGCACTCATTATGTTGTTGTCGTCTTGTGTAACCTATTTTATGGTTAAATGTAATGTGAGTGATAAGAAGAAGTTTCTCAATCCACCATAAATGAAGATTAGTGGAATATGTACTTGTACTTGTATAATTTGTAACTATTGTTGTGTTGTCGGCTTGCTGCAAATTCTATATGGAATAAGAAGGTCGTTGCAATCTCTAGTTAGAAATGGCAAGTTGGAATTCATTGGTTGTGAGCACTTACAAGTTGGTTTGCTTAGTTGTGTATTGTCAATCTTGATTTGCTTAGTTTTTGCACGAGAAGTTTCGTTTGTTGCAATGTTTGGTGGTAATGATTTGTTGGTTTGATGGTAATGGTTTGCTGCAAACGCTGATCAAATGAAGGAGTGGTGACAAGTTCGCAAGTGACTATTTCGAGTGCCCTAAGTTATTAATATGATCGTTTGAGTGCCAAGTTTTCGAAAGTGATCACTTAAGTGTCATAAGTTGTAAAATGCGATAACTTAAGTGCTATAAGTTGTAAAATGTGATCACTTGTGCTATACTACTTTTTAAAAATGCATAGAAATATGTGCATTAAAATTCATAAAACTTGTCATGAAAAAGCAATTGAGTTTTTAAAACTTATAAAAAGTGCAATCAAGTCCTAAAACTTGTCAAATTAGTGCAATCGAGTCATTCCATTAACTCCGTCCATTTAAACTAACAACCATGCCGATGTGACTTTTTTTTAGTAGCTCCGGTGATGATGTGGCTACAACGTGAAACAAAAAACTAAAACGAAGTATTTTTGACATAAATTTCAAATTTTTAATTAAAATATTAAAAAACACACAAAAAGAAAAAGAAATGTAAGGGCGGCAGGCCCTTGCCATTGCCGCCCTATCTCCGGGCCGGGGGGAAAGAGGGTCACTAGGCCCTCGCATGTGGTCGACAAGGGACGCCGGCCATTGCTAAGGCCATGGTGACCCTCGCTTGTGACATCCCGAATTACGCTTACTTGATGATAGTAGCTAAATTGCACGATTATTTTTTGTTAATTTGAAGCTTAGATTGGCCCTCAAGATTAGACGATTGTGAAGTATCATCGCTAAGGACTTTCATCATGGTGAGGAGAATTTTATTTTTTCATTAGATTATTTTGGACCTAAGTACTTAATTTTCCTTGTAGTTAAAAATTATGCGGGCATAATTGAGATATTTAATTACTCTATAAGAACCAAAATTTTGGAGCAAAATTACAAGTTTAATTGCCCTATGATTGTCGAAAAAACACTAAGACCTATATGGGTATCCAATTAACCTCCCATGTGTTATTTGCATGCACAAAATTGAGGTAAAATTTCCAAATTAGCCTTGCATGGCCAGCCACCCATCTCCTTCCCTCTTACCCACATGTGTGTCCACATTCAAGCAAGTGTAAGGGTTTAAGATCAATGACAAGTGGCACAAGGATCTTGACACTTGTGAAGGTAACTTGTAACATGAGTTAAGTGAGCTAAAGAAGCTATTCTAGCCCTCTCTCTCTCTCTCTCTCTCTCTCTCTCTCTCTCTCTCTCTCTCTCTCATTTTCCCCCCACCTCTTTTAACCAATCCCCCTTCATTATGCCATTTTGCTCTCCCTTTCCTCTCCCTCACCTCTCGGCCGAACCCTCTCTCTCGCTCTTGGGGTGTAATTTATTCTTCAAATTCAATCTAAAGCTCTTAAGAGATCCAAGAGCACTAAGGCAAGAGTGATTCTCAACTTCTACCCTATATAAATATTTTTGCCTTTGTTCTTGAGGGTAGTAGTTAGTTTTATATTCTCGTGTTGCATGTAGAGTCTAGATAGCTCAATGTGGAATTTTCGGCTTTTGGTCCCAAATTTAGTCTTGAATATTAAGAATAGAAGGATTGATGGAGAAATTATGACTTGTAGTCGATAGATTGGTAATTGCATGCGACCTCGTGGTTGATTTTTGGGCCTATTTGTATATTTGGATCATGCATGTGGTGTTTTGAAGATATCGTGAACAAGTCTTGAACTAAGTCCTTAAACTAGCTGTTAAATTAGTCTTTGTTAATGAAAGACCCGGCCATGAACTCTAGCTCGCCAATTGGACGTTGCATGTCGAAAATTGAACAAAATGATGCTAGACTAATACCTATATGGTTCGGTTCAATGGGGGTGTACCGAGACTTGAAAATAGATGCCTTAAAGTTAATAATTGATGCTGGAATTGATAAAATGCTTGTTGGTTATGGATTGTTCGTGCTAGAATTAGACGTATACGGGTTATATTTATAGTGATTTTATCATAAATGCGGTAGTACATAGATACATATATGTGTATGTGGCCATAGATATAGATAGGCCCACTTTTGGATACGGGTGGCCAGCACATAGAGGAGCTAGGCAACTTTTTGGACCTTCTCCCCCAATAGTTCGGTAAAATTGAATATGGGTGTCTTTTGTGTATGAAGTAAAAAGAGGTAAAAAAAGGAAAATGATGTAATCGATCTTGATATATGAATTATAATTGTAGCAAGTATGTTATATAAAATGCGGTTTGTCATGATATTATGCATTGGTGAAATGTTTCATCTTTCTCTTGTGCTAATAAGTTTAATCAAGATTAAAGAGCACATATCGGTAAGTGGCGTCCTAGGGCATCACCTCTCGAGCCTCCACTGGCCCTTTTTGGTGACGGGGCCGGCGGTGGCAATGGCTTCTGTGCGCTTGCCTTTGGTTGTTTATTTGGTATTATTTAATTTTTTTAAAATTTTATTTGAATGGTTAAAAAATTGGCATTTATACCAAAACGACATGTTTTAGTCTTTTTCTTCACGTTTTAGCTACGTCATCACCATGTAAGTGAAATAAATTATTTAAAAATCTATGTCGGCATTTATATTAGTCTAAATAGATGGAGTTAACGGAAGGACTTGATTGCACCAATCGACAAGTTTTAAGACTTGATTGCACTTTTAATAAGTTTTAGAACTCAATTGAACTTTCATGACAAGTTTTAAAACTTTTAATGCATATAACCCAAATGGATAATTTTGGTTCAATTTTTTTTTAATTGAAATAGCTATGTCTTTGGTGCATCTTATACTTGCGAAACACAAATACAAACTCAAAACAAACCCGACATGAACACCAATACTCTAGCCCAACCAATCCAACTAACGCAGCCAATCCCCGCACCAAAGACTAGTACACTAGCCAACCGGCACAACCAACACTCCACACACCAACATAATCAAGAAAACAAACACTACCAAAAAAGCATAATATGAAAATGTCAAAAGCATTGAACTGACATTGAACCGAGTCATTTCATTTTGGTCAAGTTGAATAACCAACTCAAACATCCACATTCACATATGTGCTTCCCACCAAAACAAAATAAAATTATTGAACCGACATATCAAGCAAGCACTCATGAGTCAATATGCGCAACCTTCCATCAAAAATCAAAACTAAATTAATATATCCATCAACTTCCCATCGGTTAACTTATACACACCCCCCCCAAATTACTTTTCTTTCTTTTGATGGTTTTTAGTTTGGATTCATAATCCTTGTACTCTTTCTAGCTGAACGTGCATGCTATTCATATGGCCTTCTTGTCCCATATACTTTCTTCTTAGTAGTAGCCATTTTCTTTGTAGGACTTATTATTTGATGGGAGCTCTCTTTAGCATCATCGGTGGTGCGAGGATCGAGTAGATTCATATGGAGCTGGGTTCATTGTTAGTGACTATTTTGAAGCACCCACTGTCTTCTTCTTTGGAGCAAGATATCAATGTTTTCTTCTTTGGAGCACTCTTATTTGGCGCAGCCTTTAACTCTTGAGTTTGGCCACATTCAGAGATAAGCATAAAAAGAGTAAAGTAGACTCCCTTTTCGAGCCCTAATTTCACGCGACTCATGCCTTGTACCAATAACCCCAAATTCCCTTCGATCCCTAGTTTTGCGAGACTCATTGCCCACACCGACAACCTCTCTTTGGAGCCCTAATTTTTTGCTACTCACAACAACGACCTCAACTCCAAGCCCTAATTTCGCCCAACTCACACCGGACGGAGAAATGAATCGTGCCGAGTGTGAGCAACGATCAACGAGCTAGCAATAGAAAGTGACGGGTAGAGTGTGATGTTGAGTGAAAGCGAGAGCAACGGGAAAATGTGCGACAAGGATAGTCGAGCCACGACATTTTGCTTCTTTTGGAACGACGTCGCTTATGCCATCATGGCATAAATAATATTGTTGAAGACATGCCTAGCTATGTCGACCGAGCGACATTGTTTCTAAAGTCCACGTGGATTGAATTTTTTATTTCAGGATGACATGTCACTTAAATGTTTCAATTATAAGTGATCGTCTTTTCTCCAATTTGACACTTAAATGAACCAACAAAAAATTATGGCACTAAAGTGAGCACCATACACAACTTTGGCATTTTTTATGTTCTTTTGACCCAATTATTTAAAAGTAGTGACGATGACATGACCTTCATCCTATCCGAACGATGCAACTTCAAACATAACCAATAATTTGGTTATAGGATCGGAGCTCCAAAATTGATCATATATAGTTTTCCGAACTAATAAACTAAATCTCAAGAAATACCATTATAATAGTATATCATACTCAAGATTTGACTATCCAAATTCCCCATCGATATCACTTGTCCTATTTGCCACAAGCTGAATAACCTAAAAAAGATTTAAAAAGAATGGTATAAGCAACCATAGCTCGATTGAATAATATATATTTTCTAAGTAGATCGAACATTCACTATGATATTTGTAAACCGATATCATAACTCATCAATTTTAAATCCGGAATACAATATGTGTAATATAAAAAAAAATGGGTTCTATATTTTCAACAAAACTTCTATGTAACAAAATTATTTATCAACAATAACAATCAACTAACAATGGTCCATTCCATTGATTGATCTAATGCTCAACCTCTAACTATGATCACGTTTAATGCCCGTGACAAAGGCTATCTAGTTTCCCTATTAGCTAGATTTCTCCACCTCTATCAACTGTTGGTACGGTATATAAAGACGTCCTAATAACAACATACATACTTATCCCTCAATGGGTTCTCGATCACAAGCAACATGATGTAACGTCTTAGGGCACTACCTTCTTACTATCGAGCTCTATCGTAATCTTATTACATAAATGTAGTATACTCGACGCAAGCGGAAGACTATTAAAGACAAAACAAGCGGCCATACAAACATATAAGTGCATGCATGAGTAGACACGCCGCCTAAGGATATGACTCTATACGGTTTATTTACTTGTATCATACAATCGCAAGCTCATCCAACTTGATTGTCAAATACTTCATATATATATATATATATATATTAATCGGATTATATACATCATCCATTATAAACAACTGGAAGGATTCAAAAGGAAACCGCCTACTCCTAACTACGTCATCAACGTGCTCCATCACCACCACTTTCATCCATAGCCACCTATACTTGAGTATCTTAAAAGGATTCAACAAACGAGAGTGAGCTGAAACTCAGCAAATAGAATTATTCACCCAATAATTAAATCATCAATTCATTAATCGATAAGCAGAAATAATCAGCAACCAACCACAATGTACACGATGAAATTCACCACAAATCAAGCACATAAAGGCCAATGTTAGGCTACTATCAATCCTTGCCAATATCCAAGCCTCGAATTTCTGTCCAAGCCTCCCCAAAGCTTGCGATCTATGTCCTCATTGAATCAATGCTCAATTTGTGTCAATTCGACGGCACTCAAAGTGATCCAATCATTAAATCCAGCCTACATGAGGTCTCAAGATGTTAGACTATCGCTTAGATCTAACATGCAAACCACAAACGCCACAAAATCACCCTTCACAACCACGACCGAACCACCCTAGGTACTCGATCCTCAATTCGTGTCGACTCATGAACACTATAAATGATCAACTCATATTTTCGGTTACCCAAGATCCCGAGACAAGTAACTTGAGCAACGGATCGAACATGCAACTTCAACGTCCCCTCCATGCAAACACGACTTTCAATCGGCATACCCATGCCCAAAATTAGCGATCCACGATAATAAAAAAACAATGGGAAAATTAGTCACAAGGATAAGAAGCCTACTTGCCTTAGGTTCGTGCGGGAGAATATGGAGATCAATTCGCCGCCCGAAAAAGCTCAAACTACCCTTCCTTCCTCCTTAGCGCCACGGCCACAAAGAGGAGCGAGTGAGCGGGCGTCAAACGACTTCAAGGGCCGGATTACGAGGCTAGAAGGGCTCAAGGATCATCGTCATCAAGCCATGGAATCGCCGATGCAAGACAAGAGCAATAGTGAGCTTGGGCAAGAGATCACCGAGAGAGAGAGAATGAGAGGCGAGAACTTTGGGGTGGTCTTCAAATGAGAGGAGAGAGTGTGAGATTGCCCTTTTATAGAGGGTTTGAGTCCGTGGGAATCTAAGGCGGTTCATGGGCTTCATGGTCGAATTGTGAACCAATTTTGTGCCAAACCGATTTTACATAAGTTAACTAATTTCGCGCGAGACCGATTTTAAATGTCGATCCAATTTTATGCGACTGAAAATGTCATTTCTTTACTCATAATACACCAATACGTATCGCTTTCAAAATATGAGTTTACAAACTCGAAGAAGAGATAACACCGCTTACTTGGGAAAACCGAAAACCAGCTTATTAAGGTTACTCGAACCAACGAACTCGTATTTTTATTGATAATTAAAAATGATGTTTATATTTGAGCTATACAATACTCTAATGAACGACTTGACTAAACTGCACTTAATTGTCGATAAAACGACTTCGACATGCTAATGAAGCAACTCGTTTATAACGAATTTTTATGTTACACGTATGTCGCATGCGATACTTAGGAAATGCGTTCCGATCAAATCATACTTTGGAATTGATTTTCATTAAATTCTATGGTTTCATAACGCCCTAAACTATTATTTGCATATAAATCCACCACTCAATAACTCCTCAATCAAACCTCGTAGTTCAAAATTCACATAACTTTAAATATATGGCCTAATTTTGAAAATTACATTGACCAGGATGGATAACGAGTTTGATTACTTAGGGTGTGCATGATAACCATTTTATTTTTCTAATTTCCTATTTTTCTGTTCTCGCGAACAAGTTTGGAAAATAAATTTGTCTAATAACGCAACTTCATTTTTCGATATCCATGATAAATTTTTAGCCTAGAAATAGGTTTGGAACAGAAATAAGAATTTTTTACTTATCTCTCATCGTTCACTTTCTCTCTAGCGTTCTTGTCCGTCGCATGCACAAAGTTGGCCAAACTTCTCCATCTCTTCTTCGCTCGAGTTTCGTCATCACAAGGAGCCTTGCTACCATTGTTGAATGCCCATCGCCGCAACCGTAGCTCCGCCTCATTGCAACCCTTGCCTCCATCGCAGCAAGGTGAGTCTCTCCCCCTCTTTGTTGTCGTGACCTATCTTCGCCTCCCTCTTTGTTGTCCGATTCACGTTCCACTAGCGACCAATTGGAGTCTCAGTAGATTGCAAAATCTGATATGGGGATGTTCTGTTTCAATTTTTTTTCGCTTATTTTCTTTTATTACAACCATAGAACATTACATTGATATAATCTTGGAATCAAAACTTTTGCACTTGAATTGGTACACCATCTCTAGATGTTCGGTGACATGTATACTTTTGCTAATCGGTTGATCGTGCTAATTAGTGACAATTCTTCTATTCATTCCAACATGTTGATCTATCATTTATAAGATCAAAGAATGGATTATTCGTGCCTATATTCGCTGTAATGGGGGCTGACCTTTATTGATTACATAGGAATTTAATATACTTTGTAGTCATTTTAATTACCTTTGATGTTATTATAATTGCAATTAATGAGTTGGCTCATTTGATGCTTAACCAGTCAAGGTTAAATGACATCCAACAAAGAGGCATTTATATTGATATCAAATGAATTTATGTTCCAGGACAAAAAATTTGTATTGTTATCAAACATGTTTATTTACTTAGAAACTCGTCCATGGAACCAAATAGTTATCATTCAAGGCCTTATTGGGCCCTAAAAACAAAGTTAATCCGACTTGGCAAGGTCCCCATGATGTATAGGCATAAGTTGTTTCACTCCTCTCTTTCCTTCTTGTTATTGTCGTCATTTATGTTTCTTTTCCCTCTTACGATCCACATAAATCTAATGAAGAAGAAAATAGAGGGGGCTATATGAGCTACGGCTTGGTAACGTAATGGGCTAAGCTCGAAAGTATAATTAAATCCTCAAACTTTCATAAGGTGCAATCAAGTCCTAAAAACTTATCAAATTGATGTAATCGAGTCCTTTCGTTAGCTCCGGCCAATTTTACTAACGAAAAATGTTGACGTGATATTTATTTATTACTTTCTTTCTCCTACATGGCGCTAAAGTGGCTAAACAAGAAAGTTAAATCCAAAATAGCCTTGTTTTGGTCCAAATTTGATTTTTTTTAAATATACTAATTAAATAACATTTAAAAAATAAACAAATTTAAAAAAAAACCAATGAGGAGTCTACAGGCCCTCACCGTCGTTGCCCCAACCATCGGGGCAAGGTCGGCCAGGGGTTCTAGAGTGCCACCGCCGACCGGGGTGGGGTTGGGTGGAGACTTCACCAGTGGCGACCCTCGGCTCACTTTGGGCGAGGGCTAACAAACCTAGCCCAATATGGGGAAGGGCGTGACCCTTGCTTGCGGTTAACTAGGCCCACCGGCGAGTGCCCGGCAGCTAACCATCACCCCAACCATCCCTAGCCCTTCCAAAGAATGGTTAGGGTGGTGGGGCAACGGCAAGGGCCCTACCCTCGCCGGGTTTTACCGTTTTTTATTCAAGAGATATGTTCACTAGAACTCTTAAAAACTTGTCACGAAAGTACAATCGAGTCTCAAAATTTGGCAAATTGATAAAATCAAGCCCTTCCGTTAACATCGCCAATTTAATTAACGGAAAATGCTGACATGACATTTTTAAATTAATTATTTTATCCTATGTGTCATTTTTTTATTTGTTAATTAGATTTTATCTATATTATATTAAAAATAAGAAGAAAATAAAAAATTATTTCAAAAAAACAAAACTCAAAAAAAGGAGAAAGTCGAGCTCGCTTGCTTGTAAGGGGCAACCGCCCATCACTAGAGGGGCCTCTCGAAGGTCACCGACAAGGGCCATGGTGACCGGCCCTCGTCGACCGCCGAGGGCGCCTAGATCTAGGAGGCGCCGGCCCCAAGCAATGGTCGCTAAAAGCGACTCTCCCTTGACCTCGAGCTTCCATCGCCATCACTAAAACACCGCCATCGCTAAAACACTTTGCATATTCTCCGTCCTTCACAGAGGATACTTCTCCTCTACACATTCAATATATTTCGTTAGCCGAATTGAACAAAGTTAAAAGAATGAATCGATTGCATAAATTTAACAAGTTTTATGATTTGATCACGCTTTCTTGAGTTTGTTTCATCCACCGGTGTGCATTTGTGTTTGGACCCCCTTAAATTGAAGTGACTTCTCGCGGCATTTTGCATCTCATAGTCATAACCACCCCGGTTAAAGAAGTCATCAACTACTCCTCGGTGGCAATTACATGTGCATGCGATGACATATGACTTTGTTACTCTCGAGTCAACAATCTATTCTGTTCTACCATAAAGGTTAATGCAAGTATGTAGGTTCATGATGCTTGTCATTGAACGCTCTTCCAAGATTCTGTTGATTGATTGTTTGTAACATAGGATGTCTAGTTGGGGTAGTTTTTAGCTTAACTGGATTCTTTGGCTGAATAGTGTATACCTTTTGTAATGCGTCTCTCAAGTAGGTTGCATGTCGTTACGAATGCCGATTTTGAGATGGAATTCGCACAATGGTTTGTGATGGGTAACATGTAACCTCTTTGCTTTCTTGATTATGATTAGCTGCATTGCCTTTTCAAGGTGTCGAGATTCTTTTCGCCATTTCATTGCTGATATCGCATTCCGAGAGCTAGTAATTATGTAATATGCTTTGGTTGGCAAGAGTTGCATGTAACTAACTCGCCACTTTCTTTTCATTAATGATCGAAAACAGCTGTCCCAAGCTATCTCGTATTATGTGAATCGTGAAAATTTCATCGAGACTTATGTTCCGTGGGATCAACGCTTAAGATCATTTTAAAGAGCTTGCTATATTCCCAAGTGTGAACAGATTTTTCCCGGAGGCAAATTCTCATCGGATGAACGGTTCGAAGTGTCACGATGCAAACGTAGGAGGCGGTTCATGTTTCTCTTTATAGGACACATATATCAGCAAGGTATGTAAAACGGGTTCTTCAAGTGAAAAATTCTACACCCCTCTTATTACTATGTTGAGATACAATTAAGGCGGTCGGCCTAGTGGTCGCGGGCGGGCGGGCGTTTGGGACATGTAGCTTAGGGTTGAGGGGTTGACAATCCATTAAGAAAGATGAAAGAAAAATTATGGAAATCCATTTGTGACATTATGCGTTGCTAACTATATTTACTTGTTTGGATGGAGTTTTGCTTTGCAGCTGTGCGCTGAAGCTACTGGTTTGGTTCCTTGCCCAGCAATGTGTCGATCTGGCTTAAATGTTGCAGTTGCTTAAAGAGGTTGATGGAGTGACGCAACGAATTGATGGCCAGATTTGCTTCTACTTCAGGAATTAGTCTAGCTTGGAAGCACATGACTATGCACAAGTTTGGTAGAAATTGAAGTTCAGGTAAGCATATGGGAAATGTACTTTCATTCAATAAGAGTGGATGTATGATAAAGAAGAGGCGGTTTTTCTGTTCTTCTTTTTCGTTTTTTGGTTTCTTTCCGGGTTGAACATTCTTACGCGCTTTTTAAGCAGGAAGTTCAGGTATAGAAGGCGGGCGATACGATTTCACGGCGATGCTATTGGTTTGTTCTGCAATCGGTTTTGGTCCTTTTCTCTGTATTGCAGAGTCTAATAAGAATACTGAGGAGTTCGACGTGGCTAATCAATGTAGATCAGTTGTATCAGCTCTTCACTGCAGCAATTTTACCAATTCCATCAAATTTTCCCCTTCTGTGTGTTTAGGATCTCCAGGGAGATGAAGAGAGATGTAGAAGACTTCAGAGGTTCTCTCCTATATTTTGCAGGTTATCTCATTGTTAACACTTATTTTACAGTGAAAATCAACTGAAAAGGGATATGAATCCTCATGAAATGATACGAGCCAGTTGCTAGGTCTGGCTTTGCAGTAGCAAGTGGGAATTTTCAGCTTGGCATGAGTCCTTTGATGCAGGATTTTGCCTTGTGTTCGCTAGGGAGTTTTCGCCACCACTCAACAAGCGTGCTCTTATCTAAGAACACATCATCCTTCACCTCATTCTTAGCTTTCCAATCGTTCAGCTTCTTCTCCAAATCCAAAACCCTGTCCTTTAGTCCGGTCCATGGTTTCTTGTTAGCAACTTCGACATTGAGGTCCTCCACCTCTGCCCAAAAGCAGGATTCGCCGCTTGAATCTCTATCCAACTGCTCGGCATGTTCTCGCCATCTTTGCGTGTAGTGGTACCGCTTCGGCCTTCCTTTGGTCATGTAAGGACCCGCATCTTCATTCTTCATGTGCCGATAGTAGTTGGCTATGTCTACTGGCTCCACCAGCCGGCGAAACCGCGTGCCGAGGTCCACCCATTCTTTCTCCGCCTCGAATTTGTCGGGGAGCCGCTCCTGTTTTATCATTTCGATGATCTCGTCCCACATAGCTGCCAGCTCAAGTCTCTTCACGTTGGCCTTGAAGTCTTCTTCTTTCTTCTGCATCTTGAAAGCATCATAATATCCCACGCCGTCGTTCCCGCACGCGGTCCGGTACTCTTCTAATGCTTTGAGGGCTTTGTTTATGGCGTCCTTCTTCCCTTGGATCGCATCTCTGTTATCCTCTTTCTGCTTCTCCAGCTCTCCAGCAGCACGAAGGCACAGCCTCGCCGTTGCGCTCTATAATCACGAAACTATACATGGTGAATATTCGATTATCTTTTCCTAATAGATTAAAGATCATGAACTAGAGATTTCATTTTCCAGATTAAGTATGGACAGTACCAGGTTAAGGTCATTCAGTGCAGCACCAATCGTCTTGATGCTAATATCGACAGGATCGTCAGAGCTGAGAGGTAATTCTCGGAGGTTCTCTAAACAAACTACATTGGGCGTGGCCAAGCTTCTATCTAATGCATCTTCATATGTCCAATGTGCCTCTAAGCTTGCCACTGCTATCTTCGGAAGCTCTGGTTCGGACTCGATCTGTAAGGAGTAAAACAACAGTTGAAGAACTGCGTCTGGGTTCTTCACGACCACCAACCTGCCAGTGTCGGTGCAAAAGACATACTTCCCGCACGGTTGGTAAGGGCTTCGCTTGATGAATCTAGACATGGTGTCAAATAATGTATGTTTGCTCCCCGTCAGCACACAAGCCGCGTAACTTGCGACACATGATGCACTCTTCATCACATTCCCAAATGAGGAAGCCAGTTTTGCTTCGTCGGCTTTGTGACGCGGGTCGGAGAAAGGGGGAATATCTTGTAGCAACTCCGCTGCGGAAGAGCGAGGAGCGAGTAGGATCCGGGGAACGATGTCGAGCTTCGCAACAAAGTGGACAAAGCAGTCAGACCAGCCCTCGCGCTGGACGGCATGGCAAAAGGTGCGGTCGGTGGTAAGTGGGGATCCGAATGTTAAACAGATAGGAGGACGAGGACGAGGACGGGAAGTCTGCTTCTCGTTTGATCTTATGTACTTCTCAAGAAACCAAACGGTTGCGTATATCGCGATCGGACCGCCCGACGAATAGCCTGAAAATATTATTTGCTTGCCGTGGGCCACCGCCGTTGCCACCTGAAAATCAAAGACAAATCCAGGAACCAAAACAGTTGCGAATGGTAGATTGCGAATCGAAGCGAACCAGATCATGCTTGTTACGCGATCTATGCACCTAAATCTTCCCGTCACATTCTATGAATTGAGGATAATTACAGAACTGGATGAGAGCTTCAATGACAGAATGTGTGCGGCTGCGAGAAAATACTCGGGCAAGCTCTAGTTTTAGATCTGTTCTGTTCTAGTGAGAGTTCATATGAATTTTACAAATGCCGTCTGAGAAGATACCGCGAGACAGCGGCGAAAATAGAACATCCATCATCAATCGAGATTCAAAGAATACCTTCTCGCGGAGCGTTTGATTGCCGCCGTCCTCCAGAATCCTTAGGAACCGTGCCGCGAATGCCTCGTTGACCAGGGCGAACGCATCGGTCCCGAGCCTCCTGAGAGAAGGGAACTCGCTCCTGAGAGAAGGGAACTTCTTGTCGTCGATCTTGGTCTCTCCGAAGGGCTTTGCTTCGCCGTCGCCGGCGAACCAGTCGTCCGGAGACCATGATCCAGGGAAGGCCACTATGACCTGCGAAGAAGGGCCGTCGTTGTCGATCTCCCTCGCGACGAAAGGCGGCTCCTCCTCGGCATTGGCAAGAGCTCCGATGGATACAGACAAGGCTGTCTTGATCACTTCCTCCTTGACGCCAAGATATGCGTCCATGGTCTCCGCGTAAATGTGAGCTTGTCTGTGCAAAATGTTGCTTCGTCGACAGTTTGACTGGGAGAGGGGGAAGATAAGATACAGGCCCAATGGAGTTAGTTGGAGTTTACTCAAATGTCCCTTCGATCATCGATGATCGTTTTGGTGGGGGCCAACGGAATACAAGCCTAACATGATCACAACCGTCGATCACGTCAGTCGATCCCCAAGGAGTCTTAACATCGAGCGGCTGTGATTGGTGGGAATACGGGAGTGATGCCGGTGACTGGTGGCTGGAATTATTATTGACTTGTCCTGGATAGTGGGTCGAGCCAAGCTTGCTCTTTTGTTTTTAATTAGCGAATACAAGTTGGACAGCGACATCAAGGTGGGGCCCCGTGGGATGATCACTTTTAAAAAATCTGGGGGACTGCCTCTCTCTTTATAATTTAATAATTAATACACCAAATGATAACGACAAAAAATAATAATAATAACAATGGATTTCATACGACTTTAAAGCGCTTGGCTTTACATAAAGTCACGTTCCAACGGACAAAGCAACGTCATTTACTGGACGGACATATCACCTTCACCAGATGGTGGCATGTCGCGGAGTAAGGCGATCACCTATTGTTAAGTCTTGTTTTTCAAGTTAATAAGTGTCCCATACATATATATATATATATATACATTTTTTATATCCGAGATTTTTCACGTGCGATGGTATTTATGGGGTGGTGGGATCTGGCCCGTCTTTACGGGATAAGCGTCCGAGATGCGATCGGGAGAGTTGAATTTGGGGCCTGATCAGCTTAACGTCTTCGGGAAGAACTCTCAACCACTCGATCATTCGCCATGGCAAATGTGTATTCTTCAATACACCCTAAAGCTATAAAAGATTAGTAAGTCTTCAACGACCGGATGACCCAATCCCATTTGTTGGGTCAACGTGGAATTGCCGGGAAACATCTCGGTTTTTGTATTATTATTTTTTTTTGGTCTGAAACATCTCGGGTTAAAAACACATGTTTTCACACGAACTTTTGTCTTTTCGACGAACGCGTGAAGGAATCTCGACGGACGGACCTGTGGGGTAATTTAAATAGAAATAAATAAAAACAAAATGAAAAAAAAAAGGAGAAAAGGGGTTCTTTTTATCACGTGACAAAAGGGCGACAGCATCGAGAACGTTCACAACTATGATGACAAGCCTTATTCTCTAATTTGGATGGCGATGAGAGAGCCTTTGGTGCTCCACTCGGGGCGAATCTTTGATTGTGCAGCATAAAGCGGCTACCGCAATCTGTTTATTTCGTGAAAATTTAATAATATAAAAAATATTTTGCATTTATCGCTTACGAAATTGAATAAATTAAAAAAAATCGAAGACTGCGAAAGAGGCTACTACAAGCTATTTGTTTCGTGAAAATTTAATAATATAAAAAATATTTCTCATATATTGCTTACGAAATTGAATAAATTAAAAAATATTTTTATTATTCATAGGAATTTCTAGATATGAATTGTTGTTTATAATAAAGATATTTTTTATTAATTTATTATTTCATTCGATGTCAAGATGTCTGCTCATGATCCGTGTGCAAAACTGTTAGTTCTTCTATGTGAGCGCCGCCCACCCCTCCCTCTCTCTCTCTCCAAAATGTGCTTGCTTGACGGGTTCAACTAGGGGAGGGAAGGCATAGGCCAAGTGGAGTTGGTTGAAATTTACTCAAATGTCCCTTTAATTGATTTGGTGGGGACAATGACACGTAGGCCCAAGAGATTACGATCGTCGCATCACATGACATTTTTCGAGGGCCTCCGTGTCGTGTCTAACACTTCGATACTTATCCAATATGCGACCGACACGTGGTTAGCCCCAAAACACCCTAAATGACTGCCTCCCAATATCCCGACACGTTATTTCGATTTATTTGACATAAGATCAATTTTAAGATTCCCAATAAACTAGAAGATCAAGATATAAATTTATTAAAGATACGTATACTTAAGTCATATACCCAGTAACCCTAAAATTAATTTATCCAAAAGTTAAAAAAGAAAAAACTAGTCGTGAATCCCTAATAGAAGAAAAAAAAAGAAAAAAATTCACCGATGATATTTATCGTGTATATATAAAAATATACGTTCAATATACAACGTGTTCCATCACGTATTCGAATTTTTTATTTTTGGATAAATCACGTATCGACGTGTTGTGTCGTATGCTATGCAGTAGATAGTTGCTTTTGTTGGACATTGAGGGCCCGGCCAATCATGAACGTACAATATGTTCAAAACAAGATAGCCCCTTCCGCCATTGAACACGAACCTAGGACTTACCTTATAGCGAAAAATTGCATCAGGCATATGTTCCTTAAGATCATCAAGCCTTAAGATTTTCGTAAAGAGCGTGCACATTTTGCGAGCGTGAACGGATTATTACACGAGTTGGAGGTTTGGGAGATGTGGCTTTTTTCCTGTTCTTACTACAGGCAAAACTGCGTTGCTTGCTATGCCTTCGTTCTCCTTCCTCATCTTGTGCAGCAATGTTTGCAATTCAAAAATGTCTTTTTTTTTTTTGTCTTCATTTCGTGCAGTGGACTTAGCCGGGAGACACTGCTACATGGGAAGCTGATGTCTTTCAGATGCAGAACTCTAGCCAGTATGGGTCGGGCATGTAAAAATTTAAAAAAGTTTAATTTAACAATATCATATTTCTTAATTAATTATAAGAAACGAAATATTTCATGATTTGACTAAATATACAAGTATTTAAGTTATATTGGTCGGATTGGGTATGGATCGGATCGACCATGAGTCATTAAACTTTTACTTATATAAAAATGAGTGAAAACGGGTTAAATTGATCAATATGAGTCGAATCATATTCGACCTAATACAAACCCGACCTGACCAGCCATCTAACCTCCGCAGGCCGGTTTGCATTGAAGTTACTACTGATGTCTTTTGAAGGGTAATTTATTTCATTTGACAGACATTTGTTTTACAGAGACAATCAACTGAAAAGGGGCACGACCCCTCTTCGCATGATGCTAGCCAGTTGCCGGGTCTGCCTTTTCTAACATCTTTTCAGCAGTGAGCGGAAATTTCAGCTTGGCATGAAGTTTTTGATGCAGGACTTCGGCTTATGGTCTTCACGCAGAGTTTGCCACCACTTAACGAGTGTGCTCTTTCTTAAGAACATGTCACTCTTATCGTCCTTGTCTTTGTACCAATCTTCAAGCCGGCTCTCCAGATCCACGACCTTGTTCTCTATTTCATCCCACGGTTTCTCCGCAGCTTCTACTTTGAGCTCCTCCACCTCGGCCCAAAAGCAGGATTCGCCGCACGAATCTTTCGGCAACTGCTCGGAATGTTCTCGCCATCTCTGAGTGTACTTGTACCGGTTTGGCCTGCTTCTTCTGCTCATGTAAGGACCTGCCACATCATCCCTAGAGTGTCGATAGTAGTTGGCTATGTCTATCGGTTCCACGAGTCGGCGGAACCGCGTGCCGAGATCCACCCATTTTTTATCTGCCTCGAATTCATCGGGGAGCTGCTCGTCTCTTAGCATTTCGACAATGTCGTCCCAAATAGCTGCCAGTTCAAGTCTCTTTACGTTAGCCTTGAAGTCTTCCTCCTTCTCTTGCAATTTGAAAGCGTCATAGTACCCCACATCGCCATCCTTGCTCGCGGTCCGGTACCCTTCTAAAGACTCGAGGGCTTTCTCTATGTCGCCCTTCTTGCCTTTGATCCTTTCCAGGTTATCCAGTTTCTTCTTCTCCAACTCTCCAGCGGCACGAAGGCACAGCCTCGCCGATGTGCACTGTAATCACGCAATCATATATTTATGAACTATTCAATAATCTTCTCTTAAAAACTTAAAAGAGTATCAGGAAACTAGACAGTAAATATCGACTATACCAGGTTAAGGTCATTTAGTGCTTCAACATTTGAGCTGAGAGGTAATTCTCGGAGCTTGTTCAAACAAACTACAGTGGGCGTAGCCAAGCTTGCATCTAATTCATCTTTACATGTCCGATGTGCCCTTAAGCTTGCCCCTGCTATCTCCCGAAGCTCTGCCTCAGACTTAATCTGTAACGAGTAAAACAACAATTGAAGGACAGCATCCGGGTTCTCCACGACCACCAACACCCCTTTCTCGGTGCGAAAGACATACTTCCCGCATGGTCTGTAAGGGCTTCGCTTGATGAAACTGGACATGGTGTCGAGTAAGGTATGCTTGCTTCCCGTCAGTTCGCAAGCTGCATGGTTCGCAACACATGATGCACTCCTCATCACTTTCACAAATAAGGAAGTCAAGTTGTCAATTGAAGCGGGTTCGTAGTTCAGGTCGGAGAAAGAGACAATTTCTCGTAGCAACTCTGTTGCGGAAGAGCGAGGAGCGAGTAGAATCCTGGGGACGATGTCGAGTTTCGTGACAAAGTGGACAAAGCAATTAGACCAACCCTCACGCTGGACGGCATGGCAAAAGGTGCGGTCGGTGGTAAGCGGGGATGCGAATGTTAAACAGAGAGGACGACGGCAAGTCTGCTTCTCCTTTGATCTTACGTGCTCCTCAAGGAACCAAACAGTCGCGTATATCGCCATTGGACCGCCCGATGAATGGCCTGCAAATATTATTTGCTTATCGTTCTCCACCGCCTTTGTCACCTGGAAATCAAAGACAAATCCAAGCTTACTTCTGAATCTATGCTCGGTCAATGATGAACACCCCTTTTTAACTGCTAAAGGGAGGTTTTGAGAGAGATTTAAATTGAACCATCCATGTCATTGTTGACATCCAATAGGGAACACTTGGAGAGAGTGGTCTTTGTATTCCAACCAACATGTATAAAAAAGTCTAGACAAACTCCAAATCGTATGTATACACATACTCAGACTATAGCTAGTGGCCCCATATGTTTTGGAGTTATTTCAGGTAAAAGAGGCTAGTGATCGGTTTATAGATGTGATAAAAAATCTTGTCTTTTGAGCTAGTTTTTAGGATAAGACGGAGCCAATACCACCCAATACTGATATTAGAGCTCACTTACCAACAAGCCTAGATCTAATAGTCACGCGGGACAAGTACAAATTGTTGTTGCTCCGACCAAGGCCCGATTACTCTCACCCAGGGCCCGATACGTGAGAGGAAAATTGTTGGAGTTATCCACGTCGGTTGTGGACTGAGCCGGTGATCAGCGGGAAAAGTCTCGTCTTTTGAGCTATCCCTTGAGTTAGGATTAAAAAGGCCCAAGATCATCCAGCGGTACGGTAGATTGCAAACTGAAGCAAATCAGATCGAGTTCGTCACGTGATCTGTATACCTACATACTATGACTTGAGGTCGAATATAGAACTGGACGAGAGTTTCAATGGTAGAGGGTGTGTGGCCATGAGTATATACTTGCGCAAGCTCTATTGTCCGATCTATTGTGTTCCAGTGAGAGTTTATATGGATTGAACTGGACATGGTGAGGCACGCCCCTGAAGCCGAGAGTAGGCACTGCTCAAGTTTTTTGAGCTTCAAGCAAAGCTTGGGCGAACTCTAGAAAGGCCTTAAAAACGCTGTCTGAGAAATACTACGATCCTTTGACAAATTGTATCAACAGCGAAAAACAGAGCATCATTCGAGAATACCTCCGTGCGGAGATTTGGACTTCCCTCATCCAGGATATGTAGGAATCTTTCCATGAATGCCTCGTTGACCTTCGCGGCCGCATCCTTGCCGATGGTCCTGAGAGAAGGGAACTTCTCAGGGTCGACCTCGGTCTCTCCGAAGGGCTTGGCCTCGCTGTCTCCGGCAAACCAGTGATTCAGAGACCATGATCCGGCGAAGGCCACGATGACCTGCCAAGAGCTATTCTCGATCGGGCGCACGACGAAAGGCAGCTCCTCCGGTTTTGTATGAGCTTCGACGGACACAGACAAGGCTTGCCTGATCACTTCCGCCTTGATGCCAAGATCTCCTCTCTCCATGGTCTGGGACTGTGAGCGAATGTGTGAACTTGTCTCTGCGGAAGGTGCTCTGTTGTTGTTGACACTTTCAGCTGGGGTTAGGCTGAAATAGAATCAAATGTCCCTCGAGTTGACTGTCTGGTGGGGACAACGGCGCACAAGGCCAAAAGATCGCAACCGTCGAATCACGTGGGTCTCCCGCGTTGGGTCTTAATGTTTGAACGGCTCTGATTGTTGGAATAGGGAGTGATGCCGGGGAAGGGTGTTTTGGGCAATTGAGCGCTCTTGTCGTCTTGACTCGTGTTGGATAGTAGCTGCCAGCTGGGTTGGGTCAATGAATGAAAGGCAGAGCACATCCTTTTCATTTTAATATGGTGAATAGGCGATCGATAGAGATATTATGTAGTAAGAGCTAAGTTCTCTCTTGGGTCGGGTTCGGGTCGGAGACATCAAGATGGGGTAATGTTGTAAAAAATAATATATTTTTTTATTTATCCTAACTCTAACTCTCATTTCTTTTTGACTTTTTCTCTATTTCTTTTCAAAATTTTCACAAAAAAAAAATGAAATGTAAAATGTAAAAGCTATATTTCTCGATATTACATGGAAAAAAAAAAGAGAGGGTATTCCATTAGTCTGATTTTTTCCCCAGCCTAAAAGATTAGTAATCTTTCATTCGACGACTGGATGACCCGGTAGCATTTGACAAGTCAACAAGATATCGCCAGGAAACATCTCGGGCCAAACAAATGTTCTGCGCTGACTTTTGGTCTTTCGATGAACTTCTGAAGCAATTTCAGAGAACCATTTTAGAAGGACAAGAGGCGATAAGAAAAGGGAATCCTTATTGCATGACAATTGAATTTCGTTTGATTCACGAAAAATAAGGAATTCGAAAAATATTTTCGAAATAATAATAACTTATATCCCTGGCGAAAATGAATCGATGAAATGATAATGTTTTTCATTAACTAATTCTTTCAAACGATACATACGATCATCTATAGGAAAATATTTTTCGGATCACTCACTTTCCGCGGAACAAATGATAACTTAATTAAATGGGGAGTCACATGCACGTGGAAGTAGAACGTCACACCTATGTTGACAGGTTCATTCTCTAATTTCAATGGCGACGAGAGCCTAGGGTGCTCCGATTGCGATTAATCTTTTGATTGTGCAGGCTGCGAAGGGCAATTTTGCGTGTCTTCGTTTCGGCAAAACGCGACTTCTCCGGGTTCTCATGAGCTTCAATGGATAAATCTAGTGCGACCGATAAGAAAACAAAATGTGTTCACATGTTGCGCCGATTTTGACAAGATTTATAGCATGCGAGTAATGATAATTGATCGTTACACAACATCGTCACTGCCACGTGATGTAATTCATCTGATGAAATATTTTCTCTTGGCATGGGACAATTGAGGTCATACCGAGAGACATCGAGGTGGGAGTCACTAGAGAGTGGGGGATCAACAACTATTAGCAAGTATTCGCTGGTCGTAGCTTTTACTTTAAAAGAAAAGGTTGGCAATTAGCTTTTCTTTCATAACTCGAGAATACCGAATTTCTTAAATGATTGTCGTGTCAGCAAATGTTTGTGCACTTTGAAAAACTTTTAAGGTGTTCGACTGTTGTCGTGTTTTAACTTTTCATTAAACAAAAGAAAGAGATTAAAAAGTAAATGTGAAGTCTTAGAGAAAGATTAATCAGCACCCCCATCAACATAACCTGGTCCACACACGTCTATTCCTCCACACAAACAAGAAATGGATATCCCATTAGTCTCGTTTTCCGACCCTAAAAAGATTAGTGTGGAAGGATGGGCAATAGCATTTGTCGGGTCAACAAGAAATTGCCCGGAAACATGCCGGGTTAAAACATATGGTCTTGCGCAGACTTTTGGTCTTTTTGCATGAACATGTCGAGCAACTTCGGAGAACCATTTGAGAAAGAGAAAAAGAGGGAAGAAGAGGGATTCCTTATCACATACTCAATTAATCAAATAGACCCTTAACCACCATCTAGAACGTCACACCAGTTCCGGGCCGTTCGGACCCGATTGGAGGCCCACGAACGTGCTCCTCTTCAAGACCCGAAACGACTGATCAAGGGCCCAAACGAGACAGTTCAGCTCGCTCATGGCCGAAACCTTCCTTTCCTATTCTTCTTCTTGTGTAAGCTCACACAACACAGTCCATAGTATGCGTAATTATGTAACGGCACGTGAAGTTCGATATCACGTTAAAAAGTCTAACTTAAAAGCAAGGGGACATCAGTATCACAATGACGACACTGATGCTATAGAAAAAAAAAGGGATATTTTTTTGGTGGATGCCATAGAATTGATGAGTCCTTGTCTTGAAGAATCGAAAATCGAGTTCCATTTGTTTTTCGTGTTGAGTAGGTTTGTGCTAAACTCACGCGCGCGCTCTCTCTCTCTCTCTCTCATGAATCTGTAGTTAAGAAAAAAGCTTTTCGTTTCCTGAAAGGGCTCCATTTGAATAGGTTTAAAGCCGAGATGAAACTTTTGCTTTGCTGAAACAGGTAAGACAACAAATGATGTCTCTAAGATGAGGAAATTGCCGGTTAAGATCCTCACTGTCTCATGTTAATTTACACTGTGTTTCAAGAATGTCGCATCTCCTGTTGCAAGTTGCTGCACGTGGTTTGCCTTCTGTTCAGTGGTGGAAAGGCTTGAATCAAGAATGGTCGTTCAGTTTTGCGCTCTTGATGCTATTGGCTTGGTTCCTCGATCTACAATGCAGTTGACCCGGGCATGAATGTTGCTGTAATTTAGGTAGTCTATGGAGCAATGCATGAGTTCGTGGTGAGGCTTGCCTGCATTTGAAGCAAACGAGATGCACATGTTTGGTAGTAAATAGAAGAAGTTTGAATTTTGTTTTTGCTTTGGTCTTGCTCGTTCTTTTCTGTGCAATTCAAGCATATTGCCACTGTATTATCACTTTTGTGGGATAAATTTTACTGACAGGAAGCTGCCGGTCTAACAATCTGAAAATATTTTTAGTTATTTTTAACTCTACACAATTTCTCAATTAATGAGCGTTACATGCAAAATTCACGATGATAATATGTGAATTTACGATTGAGATTATATCGTCCCGACAATACTGCTAGAGAAATCCTCTTTTAACTCTCCTCTGAGCAACTTTATTACACGATAACACATAGTTTATAGAGAAAATCAACTGCAAAGAGTACCAATCCTCTTGATGCCAGCCAGTTCCTGGGCTCTGGCTTTTCGGGCAAATCCTCTTTTAGCTCTCTCTCTCTATTAGACCTTCAATGCAGGACTTTGCTTCGTGGTTGTCGGGGAGAGTTTGCCACCATTTTGCAACTGCGGTCTCCTTCAAGAATGCATCCTTCTTCACCTCCCCTTTGTCGTGCCATACCTTCAGTTTCTTCGCCAACTCTAAAGCCATCCGCTCGTTCAGTGGTTGATTATTGGCAAACGCTTGGTTGAGCTCTTCGACCTCGGCCCAGAAGCAGGATTGACCACATGAACCTTTTGGCAATTGCTCGGCGTGTTCTCGCCATCTTTGAGCATACTTGTAGCGTCTCGGCCTTCCTTTCGTCATGTAAGGACCCGTGTCTTCATTCTTTAAGTGTCGATAGTAGTTGGCTATGTCTAGTGGCTCCACAAGGTGCCGAAACCTCGTGCCGAGGTTCACCCACGTTTCCTCTGCCTCAAATTTATCCGGGAGCTCATCTCGTTTTAGCATCTCGATGATCTCGTCCCATATGCCTGCTAGTTCCAGTCTCTTCACGTTTACCTTGAAGTCGTCCTCATACTTTTGCACCTTGAAAGCATCAAAATATCCCATGCCACGGGTCTCGCACGTGGTCCGGTACCCTTCTACATCGGAGAGGTATTTCTTTATGGTGTCCACCTTGTGTTCCATCTTAGTCTGGTTATCCTCTTTCTGCTTCTCTGACTCTCCAGCAGCACGAAGGCACAGCCTTGCCCTCGCACTCTGCGATAACAAAATCATAGTTGGTGAACATTCGATTACACTTCCGAAGAATATTGGAAAAGTGAGTTCGTTACATAAAGAAAAATGCATGGGCCAGGGGAATCGACTCACTAGATTGAGGCCATTTAGGGCGGCGTCGATCGTCTTGGTCGCGATATCTGCGGTATCATCTGAGCTGAGAGGTAATTCTCGGAGGTTCTCCAAATGGACTGCATTACGCATGTCCAAGCTCTTGTCTAGTCCATCTTCATAAGCAAGATGTGCTAGTAAGCTTGCTACTGCTGTCTGTGGAACATCTGATTCAGGCATTAGCTGCAAAGAGTAAAACAACAATTGAAAGACAGCATCCGGGTTCTTCGCGACCACCGACCTGCCAGCCCCGGTGCAGAAGACATACTTCCCGCATGGTCGGTAAGGACTTAGCTCGACGAATTTAGTCATGGTGTCTAATAGCATATTTGTGCTGCCCATTAGAATGCACGCCGCATGGCTTGCAACACATGATGCATTCCTCATCACAGTGCCGAACAAGGCGGTCAATTTCACCTTGTCAATCGAATCAGCTCCGCGATGTGTGGACGCCGAGATGAGGTACGGGAGGATTTGTTCTAGGAACTCTCTTGTGGAGGAGAGCGGGGCGAGCAAAATCCTGGGAACAATGTCGTGTAACATGACAAAGTGGACAAAACGATCGGACCACTCCTCTCGCCGAACGGCGTGGCAAAAGATGCGGTCGGTGGTAAGAGGGGATCCGAACGTTAAGCAGAAAGGGCCGTGAGTCGGAGTCTTCTTCGATCTTTTGTACTCCTCGAGTAACCAAACGGTCGCGTATATCGCAATCGGGCCGCCGGAAGAGTGGCCGGCGAATATTATTGGCTTGCTTTTCCTCATTGCCTTCTCCACCTGGAAACGAAAGACAAATCCCAGTTTGATTCTTAGTCAATGACGAACGTCTCTTCCATTGCTAAGACCGTGTGCAGAGAAATTGAACTAAACCCAGACCGCGGGTGATGCGATGTGCCAATGTACTTACTTCCGGGGAGTGCAAAAAAAGAAAAAGAAAAAGAAAAAGGCAACGCATCTGAAGAAACTGGAAAATGGATTCAAGATTCAAGAGTACCTCAGCGCGGAGGGTTGACTTCTCTACAATCTGCAGGAATTGCCTCATGAAGGACTCGTTGACCGTAGCAGTTATGTCGTTGCCGATGCTCCTGAGGGAAGGGAACATGGCGAGATTGACCTCGGTCTCTCCGAAAGCTCTGGCCTTGCCGTCTCCGGCGGACCACTGATCGAAAGACCAAGACCCGGAGAAAGCGAAGACGACCTGCGAGGGGCTGCCGCGGCGGATCTTCTCGAC
Organism: Rhodamnia rubescens; assembly: GCA_021437795.1. Classification (NCBI taxonomy): domain Eukaryota; kingdom Viridiplantae; phylum Streptophyta; class Magnoliopsida; order Myrtales; family Myrtaceae; genus Rhodamnia; species Rhodamnia rubescens. Next base: position 4,309,061 of record JAILYA010000005.1, on the reverse strand, counting down.
GAGGAAGGGCTTCTCCGGAGCCTGGTGGGCCCTGATGGAGGCAGAGCAAGCTCTCTTGATCACCTCATCTTTGATGCCCAGTTCTTGCCCGCGGCTCCCCGTGTCCATGGCTTGTGCAGATCTAGACTACTGCAACTTCTTCTTCCTCTTCTTCTGCTGCTGCTGCTGCTATTTGGGTGGGTGCTTGTTCTAACTTATTAAGGACGAGGAGAAGGAAGATGGAGAGTGAAACTTCGTTGATGGGTTGTTCTGTCGTCGAGCTTATCGTTGACTTGCTTTTGAGGTCTTTGAATACACATGCGTGGAAATAGCCCCTCGTTTGGGGTTGCTGTAAGACAAAGCATATGATGCTTTTTCTTTTTTTTCCGATTGGCAAGTGCCCGGTTGTCTTAACTATAAGGTAAAAATTCAGGATTGCCCTAACGATCACTTTTCGAAAAATATATATAGAAATTTCGATTCTTTACCTTCTCAGGAGCTTGGGCGATGATGATGTATGCTCGAGAGAGCAAGGTTTCGTCACCCGCAGACAACACATGACATATCAGTATAGTAGCTTGTAAAATAAAAATAGGATGGAATTAAATAAATAAATATATATTATATAAGTAAAAGAAAAGAAAAGAAAGAAATCATTTCTCATCTCCTTGTTGGGCGTGAGGTTCTGGCCGGTGACATCGAGGTAGGCTTCGGATTGGGGGGAAAGTTCAGGACAGTCTACTGTTGTCCGCGACCATGGGAGAAATCGAAAGCGGGGGTTTGCTGCTAAAACGGGCTTCCTGAGTCGATGAAATGAAGAGAGGCGTCTTGGTGGGAAGATGGAAACGGATGCTGACGTGAGTGAATGCCACGTCAGCAGACATAAGCTTTACGTGCGTAAAAAAACTAAAAATAAAAATAAAGGATTAGTGCATAAACCTAATTCGCGATAGTTATGTGCATTTTCTTTGTAATTTCGGAAAGCAACAGGAAGTCAAAAGACTTAAAAAAAAAAAAAAGGGTGTTCCAGATCTGTCGTTGGTCAGTCAATAGGATGCCGCGAGGAAACACATGGGAACATGCGCGTTTTCTTCTCGGTGATTGAACTCCCATTTCCATTTTGGAAATGCGACGCCGTACTGGTCTTGTGCTGTAGATGACAGGGAGAAAAAAAATAGATTTTTTCTTTCTTTCTTCTTGAGTACCAAGAGATAGACTAATATTACTCAATTATCAGGCACTCTCTAAGTGAAATCTTTTACCAACTGAGCGAAGAGGTCACAATGTGGACGAACTATGTTAGAATTCTTCGTCCATGAATTGCATATCTAGGTCGCCATTGAAGTTCTCCTAAGGGTCGTGTGAGGCTGCCAAACTTTTGCCAATGATTGTTGACAGCCACGGATCTATTTAGGCAAGATTTGAAGAATCGCGGCTCACGCGAGATACTGCCGGTCAAGGATTGCCGAGGTCGATGGTTGCCGTGTCTAGCATCGCAAGGTCGACGCTAACTAGACCTAGGGTTATCCAAGCTTTTTATCCCCGGATTTATGCCGATTGAGAGCCTTGCCGGGGTCCTGCGACCTCGGAGCTTCTCTTTTGGGCTTGTAACGAGCCTCCACTCCCATGATGAAAATGATGAACAGTATTGACGCCCTATGCTTCCATTCACAATGGAGACAATGAATAGCGGGAACGCCCGGGCTCACGCTTAAGTCGCTCAAAGGGCACAACTTTCCACGATGGAGATGATGAAGAGACGACCTCCCCCTGTTTTTGTTTTTCCCCTTTTGCAAACATCCAACCACTCTTTGCAAAAAGTTACCCCAAAATCACTTAACCAAACGATATTTGCTTTAAGCAAATACTCCTTGAGCTTCTTAATGTTGTTTTCGGTCGTATCGTATCCATATCTAGTTAGAATAAGGCTTATGGATCGTTGTGAACAGAAGAAATATAAATGGGCTCAGTTTTTGGACCCAATGGGCTCAATTAAAAGGCCCGATAATGATTTTATTGGAGAAACGTCCGGCCCAAAGCCTTCCTTTGCTGCTTATTCTTCCTTTCTCTCTCCGTCGGAGAAGCACCGAAATCGGCATCGATGGAGGAAGAGAAAGCGGCGGCCTACTACGACGAGCTCACTCGGAAAGGCGAAGGAGCCGCGAGGTTCAAGCAAGGGCTCGGCTTCTCCGCCTCCAATGGCTCGGCCCCTCCAGCCAGAGGATCGGCGTTTGTCTCCGCTTCTTCTTCGTCGTCCTCTTCTTTCCTGAGCAACTTCGTGAAAGCATCGAGCCCCACCAAAACCTCGCAGTTCGAAAAGCAATCTCATCTCGAGTCTATCCAGAACAAGCTCAGGAAGAAGCCGGATGATGCCGATAGGCATCAGTCTAGGGTTTCGGATCGGAACGAGCGAGGAGATCGTGGAAGTCGGAGGCACCGATCGAGGAGTGCGGAGAGGGAGAGGCGGTCGAGAAGGAGAAGCAGGAGCAGAGATAGAGATAGGTACAGAGAGAAGGACAGAGACAGGGACAGGGAGAGAGATCGGGACCGAAGGAGGAGAAGTAGGAGCAGGAGCAGAAGTGCGTCGCCGCGGAGATCCGGGCGGACACGGGGCGCGTCTCCTCGAGAGAGGCGGAGGCCGGAGAAGAGTAGGAGTGATTACAGACAGAAAAACGAAATGGAACGATCGGGGAAGGAGCAGAACGGCGGTGGAAAGGCGGTTGATTGCTCACGATTGATCGATGGATACGACAAGATGGTACGCTAGACTTCTTAGCCTGAGTTTTGAATCTAAGCAAGAGGACATTGATTAATGCTGTGAATGAGTAATGCCTTGTCCAATTGTATCGAATCGAATTGAATTTTTTTGAACTGAAGCCTTGTCCTTAAACGGTGTAAGCTTTTGTTTCGTGAAACAGACTGCAGCTGAAAAGGTTAAAGCCAAGATGAAACTTCAGCTTGCTGAAACTGGTAAAATTAATGATGTCTTGGCGATGGTGCTTCTACTGTCTTGCAATTCCCTTTCTGGAACATTTTCCATGGAAAACTCTTTCCTATGCTTGTTAATGTTTTGTGATTGAAGTGCAGCTGAAAAAGATGAATCTAATGGAATGGGCCCTGGCTGGGAAAGATTCAAGTTCGACAAAGATGCTCCACTTGATGATGAGGAAATCGAAGGTTAAAGCCTTATTCCTACATGTTAACTTGCCGCGCATGCAAAAGTGTAAAGAACTTGGATCAAGACTCTTGTTTTGGTTTAACTTGCAAATGTTCCAGTGCCTCTGGTTTCTCGCTTGTGACTGTTCTCATTCAAGTTATGTGTACTTCTTATTCATATCGAATAAGTTAAGTCAACTGGACAGTTTGTCGACACCTCATCAGGTCATCATCTCCCTGACGCTTGGTTCCAGTGGTGCACATTTCGACGTTGATGGAAAATGTTGTAATTGCCAATCATTGAGGCGCACTAGTTCAACAACATTTAGTATGCCAAGGAGTGAGAAGAAAGGCTAGTTTAGCAGTATTTCGAAATTTTCCTTCTTTCTTTCTAGGGATGCTTAAGTTTTGATGAGGAGGAACTGGCGTGTGTGGTTTGTGTTCTTTTGATCTTATGGTTTTCTGCTCTGACACTTTACAAATCAATTGTATAGCATGAACATAATTAGAGCAAAAACCCCTAGACATTATCATTTTAATGCCTTTAAAAATGAACAGTTTGGTAGTGGTATTGTCTTAACAGCAATACTCCAATTGCTAATTAGTATGGACAGAAACCTGGGTTGAATTCAGTGGACTACTACTGACTATGGACATCCTTTGGTTTCTGCAGCTGCTGAAGATGATGCAGCCTTAGTCAAGCATATCGGGCAGAGCTTCCGTTTTTCAGCTGTAGAGGTGCTCTCAAGTTTGAATTTGGTTAAAACACTCTAATTGCTGTGATAATAGAGGACTGCATGATATAGCATCTTTTGTAAGCATCTGATATCCTTTTTTGCATCACGGTGAAGGCGAGAAGGGAGGAACAGATAAAGGCTGCACATGATGAAGCCATGTTTGGATCTTCTCGTACTTTATCGGTTGAAGAGCAGGAGCCCAACGTGGAGAATGAAAACAAGAGTGTTGAGAATATCCCTGCAGCAAGCCTTGTCAGTGAAAAGGTACGAACTTACATCAATTCTCGCAGTTTTCATTTGAGGTGCTTCCTGAGCTACTGAGGTGAATCCGTGCCGTTTTTAATGTGAAATTAGGTACTTGCTAGGCAACAAGGTTCATGGCGTGACCGTGCTCGCAAAGCATAAGTGAAGAAACAGTTTGATGGAAGAATCTAACCACCCTTTTATGGAATTGCTGAGGAGATGTGCTTTTGAAAACGGTGAAGATTTTGAAAGGATTGTGACAGGCAAAGTTTAGGTGGCATGGGCGTAGACCGGGAGCATGACAAAAGTATATGCCCCTCTTCAATTCTCAAGAGTTGCAACAAAGGAATGAAGCTGCATGGTCCTTGGCTTTGTTTCCCCCTCCTGCAATTACCCGGTGACCATGATGATATTGGTTAGAGCCGTGAAGCTTCTGCAAGGCACGATCGTTGGTTTGCAACCTGCAGATAGTGTGGGCCGCCTGTCGTATTGAAGTCTTAACTTGGAAGATCGTTGTTTTATCCATGCTCCATCTACGACGAGAAGGAAACTTGCCCTCAGCCTCGTGTTTTGTTTGTTTGCCCTGGAAAGTTTGTTTTCGTATAGCCATCATACACCTTATGCTCCACCGGCGCTGTCCCTCTGAGGCAAAAGTCGAACCGATTCCTTGCATTTCGGGAGCCAAAGCTGATGTCAACCTGTCTTCTCCATCATATCTAGCTGTACATTGGCAAATTCTTGGGAAGCATTGCGCGTAACTCAGTACTGTGTATCTATTCAACGAAATGTACGAGACTTACCGTGTCGAAATTGAAGCATCGTATGTCATTTGTTCGGGAAAGATGATGACGGTTGTTCAATTTGACTGTCCGATGTACCGAACGGTAGTACAAGAAAAACGGTGGGACTCGCTCGCCCAGCAGGTTCTGGCCTTTACAGTATGAACTGGCATTGAGTTCACATTGCCAAAACGTGAGAATTTACTCAAATTTCTTCTTGCGTTACATGACATTTGCCTTCGAAATCTTCTGTATATTAAAGCCAAAATCCCGCTTTCGTTTCCCTTTTCATTTGTCCCCAACACCAAGGGATAGAAAATGGATCTGTAACTGAATAACATGAAGACCGAAAAAAGATGTAATTAACACCGAACGTTTCGTTTCAAAAGCTTCTGCATGGAATGGAATTACCCATTTTCATCTTTAGTCAATCGTAAGTTTTTTTTTTCTTTTGTTTGGCTGAATTTGTCAATGGTACATTTTTTTTTTTGGGTCTGGATCAATCGTAAGTTGGCGCTTGTAAAAAAAAAAGTTGGCGCTTGTGTCTTTTTCAAAATTTCAAACCCGCCAAAAAAAGTCACTCTCTCTCTCTCTCTCACCGTCTCTCTCTCTCTCTCTCTCTCTGTGTGTGTTTTCATTCATCGGAGGTTTGAAGATGGCCTCGATCCCCTCGGTGAATCCATCGGAATCTCTACTGAAGCTTCCAAGTTACAGCAGGAAGCAGAAATCTCTTGGCCTTCTTTGCACCAAGTTCTCTCTCCCTGCGGATCTGTTTTTTTTTTTTTTCCATACGTGTCTGGTTCTTGTCTTGGACATACTCGTAAATCTTGAATGGTTGATGCAGTTTCTTGGGATTATACGATCGACAAGGCGTGGATTTGATTGGTCTCGACGAGGCCGCGTCGCGATTAGGTCTGAAATCCTAGCTTTTTTTTTGTAGCTGCCCTTAAAGAGTTTAAAGCGAACCGCGCTTTTATTACGATTGAATTGGCGTAAGAGGGTTTGGGATTTACAGGCGTGGAGAGGCGACGAATCTACGATATTGTCAACGTCTTGGAGAGCATCGGAGTGAGTTCTTCTTCTCTGGGGTCTTCTTTGTTATTTCTGAAACGTTCATTAGCTCCCTTTTTTGAGGGAATGAACGTGATTTCAGGTTCTAGCAAAAAAAGCCAAGAACCAGTATACCTGGAAAGGGTTGGGAGGAATTCCTGACGCTTTGAAAAAGCTCAAGGTGGTTCACTCACCAGTTCATGCAGAATTCTCTACAAGTAAGAACCGGCAATTGGAGTATTTCAGAAAAAAGGTATAATGGGATTCGTTGTTGTTTTTCAATTTAGGAAGAGGGATTGCGGGAGAACTTCAGCATTTCCAATTTCGCTAGCTACAACAGAGTGAGAAAACAGGGACCCTTTTGTTCTCTAGCTTTCGTGGTACATTCAATTCAACCGAGAAAAAACTTTTGAATGTGTCCCTTGGATTCATCCCTGGTGTTCTTTATAGGTATCAGATGATGAAGAGGACGATGAAATATACTCTGATCCTAACATGGGAAGTCAAGAGGACCAATCCAACCCTGCCCCTGTGCTCAAAGCTACTGGATCAGCAGCAACAGGTGATCTCTTTGGAGGTCGTAGTGTACAATTTTGCAACTTAACTTCAGATATTTGCACATTGAATCCTCTCATCTGTTTATTTGTTCCCATTTTACAATATTTGGTGGCAAATTCTTCGTTTAAGTATTTTACTAAGTATGCCGATCTAAGACAGTTTTAGTATGATCATTGGGGAAATTTGAAAGGATGATGTGCGATTGCTCTGAGCATCCTTGACTGTCACAATCAATTTATTATTCTCAAACCTGTCTCTCTGGTGACATCGCAGACAATAGAAGAGAGAAATCTTTGGGACTTTTGACTCGGAATTTCGTGAAGATTTTTATCTGCTCAAATGTGAGTCTTGTACTTATGTGTAGTCTTAATTTGTGAAAACTTCTAATTTACTCTCTACTGATATAATGAGCTGTCTGAGCGCTCACATCTCTGTATTATTACAATTGCTAAGGTGTCTGTGTTCTCCCTTGATGAAGCTGCTAAAATACTGCTGGGAGATGGTCAGAGTTCAATTATGAGAAGTAGTAATCATCTTCCTCTTTGCGTCTCATTTTGCTGATGAGGGGGGATCTTGGAAATTCTAATTAGAGATCTCTCATTCTGCAGCAAAAGTAAGGCGACTCTATGACATTGCCAATGTATTGGCTTCTATGAACCTTATTGAGAAGGTAAAGACTTATAGTATCAAGCGCGAAATCGTCCATAGACCGAACATTGTCGTACTATTCACTGAATCTTTGTTGCTAAAGCGGAAAATAAATCCTAAGACTCCAATGTTTCTTGGTGATATGCAGACCCATACTACAGATACCAGGAAGAATGCTTTCAGGTGGTTAGGGCCCAGAGAGAAATGGACTGGATCTGTTGATGCTCTAATTAGTGATGATCCTAAGAAAAGAGTGTTTGGGACTGAAATCACCAACACTGATTTCAAGAGAAATAAAATGAGTCCCTTAGTTGAGGGAGTTTCAAACTTCAATTCGAACACACAAAAAAGTCGAAGAATGAGAGACTAATAAAGGAGCTCAGCAGAGGCAAGTCGGAGCAGGATTCAAAAGAGAATGCAAAGAGTTACCAGTTTGGTCCTTTTGCTCCTATCGACATTCCCAAAGACATTGCCTCGAGGGCCGACAACAGACGTACGTGGCAACCCCGTGACTGGGAGAGTCTTGCATCCGCGTATAGGCCTCAATATCACAACCAAGGTATTGCATGTTAATCAAGTGGTGCCTTAAGATATTATTGATGTTTTAGTGGAGAGAAAACACCATCTGGAACTGTTTTTGCCATGGCTGACCTCCGAAGCTTTCAATTATTTATTGTAGTATGACACCTTGGTCTATTATCTACTGCTAGTAGTTGAAATTACACTAGAAAACCGAAATAATTTGCTTCCAATGCATTTCTCCATCGGCAAAATACCGTCACTTCACAAGTTCAGATCTTGGGTGTAATGTTATTATTCCTGGCCATCTCCAATAGATTATCCTCAAAACTTAGTTTATTCCAACTGTTTATTCACCCTTCTGGGGTCATGGTCATGGTCATGCTACTGTATTTGCTGTAAGTGTATATTATTGAGGACCGTCTAGTGTCTGGTTGGATTTGGGTCTGTGCAATGTCTTGGTCAAACCTTTTGTTCAGGCAAATACTTTCGAAAGTGAAAAACTGAACTGCATCCTCTCGACCCCCTGTGTCACCAGAAACACGTACATGCACTACCCTTTTGTCCTTAGAGGTCAGTTAATCCAGAAAAGTGACCCCCCCTCCTTTCGTTTAATTGAACATCTGCTTTTACAATCGTTGGTTTTCTTATGATGTTGCAGCCTTGAGGGACCTCTTCGGCCACTACTCGGAAGCATGGAAGTCTTGGTTCTCCGAAGTTGATGGGAAGAGCCGCTCTAGCGCAAACACATGATGCTCCCGGATCTCATTGAATGCGGCATGACACCTAACCGATTGCTCTTTATCCTCCATTGGGATGGGAGGTGATCTTGTTTTGTGCATAATCTCGAGGCCGTAACTTCCAATAGTCTTCATTTGTATATCGACACATACTAACAATATTACCATACTACTCGTTTGGTAATAGTCGACTACTTTGATGGGCACTTTCTACTAGGCGACGTCCAATTTTAGTTTGCATATGATCATGTCGTGGGGAGACACAGTGATTGGAAGAGAAGACCGCGTGGAAATGGGTTGAATCTTAGGTGCTTCAGCACATGAAGATAGATGAAGATAGACTCTAGCTAGGGGTGGCAAAAGCTGGATAGATGTAGCACAAAACAGTTCTCAATTTGCAAGAATTGCAGTTTTGCTATAAACAGCTGCCTGTTCGATAACCGTTTTCTTGATTGTACTTTTCATTTTCTCTGGTAGAATTCCTCAAACGTGATGAAGGGGAATGAAGTGGCTGAAGCCAGAAAACATCTTTTTTCCCAAGTAACTTCAAGTTACACGATGAACCATCTAGGATTTTGTCCGGCCTGAAATCTGCTGAAGGAACATAAGTAGAGTGGTGATCGGTACTCTCGATTCCTCTCACGAGCATCTAGAGTAACTATTCATCAATTAATCCATCACGAAAGATCTGAGGGTTTCACTTCCTGCAGTTCAAGAAAATTTTTGTGTGATAGAAAGAAAAGACCTCTCGACAGTCTCTCTCATTACTATGTCTGAATAATCATAAGTACCGAGAAAGTATGTATAAATCACACATTCTGCTCTAGTTTCCAATACATCATATACAGCCCACAATAAGCTAGTACCGAGATCTTTTCACAGTTCAATATTAACACATGCAATCCATCAGTGTCACCATTAATCAGCAACAATGAGAAAGAGAGACTTTGTCTTCGGGTCATTAATCGCAGCTTAAACCCTTATTCCGGCACCCAGTGTCGAATTCTTCAATCATTTGAACTATCCATCAGGTGCTATCCATCAGCATCAGCATTATTATTGTTTTTACCGACTACCCGTATCATAAAATTATCTCATCTTGAACACTGATATTCATAGTCTTGTTAGGGAGGACGATGCTGTTGATCACCACCACCTCGTCTTCAACGGTCACAGCTTCACCTGCATTAAGACACTTTCACATTAATCTAAAAGCTGTCCAAATATTTACACCTGGCCGTAAAACTACAAATGGATGGGAAGCATCTCAGGGGTACCGAGGATTGTTATTCCAAGTTTCGCATTATAGTCTCCTCCACCCTGTAATCAGTAATTTAACTCAAAATTAATGGCCCAAAACCATTCAAGAAACGGAAAGAGAAAGGACACATGTTGAATACAGAGAAGCTTTTTCTAAGGCACTCATTATTTTAAGTTTGATATTGCAAAGGGAAAGAGAAGAAACCGGACGTAATGTCCCACTTGATTGCACCATTATGATACCGTTATGTCAAAAAAGTTTTCGCCTTCACAACGTAACTTATTTGCATTTTATATCACCCTCAATCGCCAAACGAAAGTCTTTAAGCGTGTCCCGGATAGAGGAGTTGCTGAGTGAAGTTAACATAACGTAAATCTTTGTGTGCACTATTCAGAAGTTATAGAGCAAACTGTTATTTTCTCATCCATAATAAATTATAGTATTCTCGCCAAGTCTTTTCACTTGCCTGGGCGCGTGACCATTTCCCAATGGAAGATTTCCACCCAATAATTGAATGAGTAGCCACTGCATTTTCCTGAATGAGGAAAAACATAAACATCAAGCTTGTAATCAAATTGCTGCACTCTCATATCTTATGACTGGTAGCAAACCTTGATCTCAACATCATCGAGGATGATACAATTCATAAGCCTGGCACCTGCTCCTACGCGTGCATTAGCTGATATGGAGACATTAGGTCCAATCTGATTTATATAAAGATGCAAGCTTCAAATATAAATGTGGGAGGGAGAACCATTAAAATGTAACAAAGAACTATGCAACTACTGAGAGACTTTTGTATGGTTGACAGGCAAGTTCTGTTGCTACACCATTGTTCTAAAACATGTCACAGCGATTAAAAAAAATTAGTCTATATAGAAGTTGCTAAAGCCAATATCTGATCTTTTCAAACTTCTCTCATATGGATATTAATACAAGCATCCACTCAAAAGATCCTCATGAAACGTTGACAATTATAACAAGCAAAGAACAAGAGCAACACCTTACATACAATATAAAGCTGACATTTAGAATAGTGGAATTGCATTCAGCGGAATGCACATACAATGTTCAACAAATCATCATGTATTGAAAGTTCAAATTTCAAACATCATAAGATATCAGTTTTATCAACAGATAATTCAAGCACATCAAGAAGAAGAAATTAAAAAAAAATGACCTTGGCAGTTGGGTGCACTTTTGCCGATGGATGAATATAGACATCGCCAATAATGGTAGCACCCTTTGTACCATCTCCACTTGCCAAAACATGGGGAGAGGTAAAGCGAAACTGTGCAAGATACAAACGCGAACATTTCAAGGACATTCTGCAGGATTTGAAGTAGTCAATCAGTTACAAGACCATTCAAACTCAAGTTGCCAAAATAGATTGAAGAAAGGAAATCATATCCGGCATACCCTGGAGTCTTTATCTGTTCCCAGAAGTCCATGGTTTCATATGTATATAGCTGCCTTTTTCCAGCTAGAGGTGATAAGATATCTTGATCCAATCGCACAAAATCTGTGGGGAGAGTCCTGTTGAATTGCATATATATTGGGAACGACAACAAAAGAAGAGAAAAAGGATTCTACTGCTGAGACAGAAGACACAAAACAGCCTAAAGCAGGGACAAAAAACATGAAGAGCATTTCTAACTTATAAACAACGAATAAAAAGTGATGTAGAGTATAAAGTGCAACAGAACAAAGAATGCCATTCATCAGAGAAGTACTATTAGACTTGAAAATATTTCCTAGACAGATTTGACAAAGCTTCGTCACATGCAAAAACAATGAATGAGCCATAATTCTCAACATGTTTCTGCTTGATTTCACTGCATAGACAGGTGGTCTATAATTTTTCATTTGCTTCCACTAAAATAGATTGCCATCAGTAATTTGTTTAGTACCATTACACTAGAGTCATCCTAGTTTGTCGAATAGAAGGTTTACTTCAGACAACAAAATCATCAGAGATAGATTACTGCAAAATGATCATACAAAGTCGCAGTGTGGATAACCCATCCCTCCACTGTATAAGTAGATATCCCAGCAAATAAGCAGAAGGCTCTAAAAAAGTGAAATCCATACCTTGTCGCCGGTTGTAAGGCCTCAAAGCTAGAAACACGTTTCAAATTGGCTGAGAAGCAATGGAAAGTCAGTTTGAAACTAGATAATTATAGAAGCTGCTTCTTAGGAATTTGAAAAGCCATACGTAAATTCTCAATAAGCAAAACAGATTTTAGTGGAAAAGCTGCAGACTTGCTAAAATTGCAAAATGAAACATTCCCCAGTAATGAAGTTTACAACTAGAACCTAAAGGACTTAGTTTTCCACATTAATTTAACTGACCTCTGTCTTTCCGTTGAGTGGACACATTGCGGATGGCACCGAATATATCTGGTGTAAATATGTATACACCACAATTTATCAGGTCACTCACCTGCATCACAACATAATATCAGCTCTTAAAGGGAGAAAAAGAAAGAATATAATGGGTTGTGAGATGATTGCCAATCTAGACTATGCCAGATGCTCAATTGTGAAAATTGGGAAAGAAACAAATCTCTCCAAGAACATACAAATGTCTCTGGTTTCTCTGTGTAATGCAACAACTCTTTGGTACTTGGATCAGCTATCAGTTCACCAAACTGGCTTGCTAATTCTGCATAGACCTGAAGGACATACAAAGAATAAGACACATAAATGGAGAGCCTACAGAGGGACAACAAGAAATTGACCAACCTTAATTACGAGAAGGGTTCCCATCCCACCATATCCTCTATGAGCCTCTGCAAACGACAGGCAAGAATGGAACTAAGATTTCCTCAACCAAAAAATAATTGTGGCGTAGCTTCCACGGAAAAAGTGCATATAATTATGATTATCACAATAGGAAAGCATAGTTCATTTTAAGGAAAAGGACGACAGTTACCGAGCATTTCTGGCAAGGGGAAACTGCAGCAAACATCACAGTTCAGCAAGAAGATATGAGACTACAAAGAAACAATAAGCAACACCATCAGTTTTAGCTGGAACCTACTGAAAGAACTTAACGATTAATTAAGTACAATGGAATCCTAAATCCACTGCAATTATAGGAGATAATATCATCGTAAAGAAAATGTATCGCAGCTCTTTCATATGGAGGGAAATATTTGGCCAGTAACTGGCAAAAACTAGATTCAACCTGAAACTGACGATGGTTAATTTAAGTATTCAACAGATTTGGTCAAGTATACGAAAGCTCTGAAGGGGAAAAAAAATAAAACCGAAGGAGACCGAAATTGTCGTCGCTTGCATTTCAATTGCTTCTGCAGATATAATCAGTCAAGACCCGAAAGCCAAACTTTGGATCCAGTGGAAGGACCCCAGAGAATGGGGAGATCCCATTGGCATGAAGTAAACCTTGCCTTGGTGGAATTGAAAGTGAAAAAGGCAAGAAGAAAAGAAAGCGATGGCATACTTAACACAGAGAAGGGAAAAGGTATAAGAAGTCAAACCGGGCTGTCTTCCATAATTAGATCTCTGAAGTTATACAGACCACCAGCTGAACCATGTGGCTTGTCTTCCTTTAAATATCTGAAAGCGATGACAAAAACAACAACAACATCCAATGAAACCAATTTAGTGAGCTTATAAAGTAGCCTACATGCGCCATTGAATATGAGAACAACTTGCCTGACAGGAACCTTAAGTTCGTTGGAAATTGAGGAGACATACAGCGCGAATTCGCGCTCCTCGTAGAAACCAATGAGATAGATCTGAGCTAGATTCGGAATCTACACCACAACCAGTGTCCCCAATTACATTTAAATTGCAGAGAACGAAAAGGCCATAGTGCCCAAGCAATCCACACATCCAGCAATTGTCTCTCAATCAAACATCCAAAACCATACGCACCCTTTTACAAGCAGAGATTGGATGGTGAACCATGGGCTGCCCAGCTAAAGGGAAAAGCGGCTTCGGGATATTCAGCGACAGCGGTCGAAATCGAGTACCTGCAAGAAGGAAAAATTACGGATAAACAACAGTGTGAGCAGATAAGATGATCTAAAGTGCCTAACTTTCCTCCACATTAGGACGCATTCAATTCATTTCTCAGAGCTTAACATCCGTGATCGGAGAACAAATGAACATGTGCTTTTCATTTGGTTCGGCAATTAATATAACAGCAACAGCATATCAGCATTTGAACCAGAATAAGTTAATTTCTACGGACACCGACGCTCCGAGAAAAGACACACAAACATATTCAGACAGGTACTGTCATTCGATCCAGCAAAAACACATTCAACGCACTAATCCCTTTGGCGCTCTCCTCCAGGGGGAAAAAGCCGGATCGAACGGAGTTCCCTCGTGGAGCTCAGGCGTACCTTTGGTCGGGCCACCGACCATGATGACGGCGACAACTCTCTCCTCGGCGCTCCCCATTCTTGTTTGGGGGGGGACGAGAGCGCGGGATCCGGATCTCGTGCAACCTCGATCGTTTCGGAAACGGAGGCAGGGGGAACTAGAGACGAAGCACACGAGCAGCAGAGGAGGAATCGAACGTGGGAATCAGCCGCGCCAATTATTGGGACGGTCCACTCCGGTCGCTGGCCAGACCAGAGGCGCAGCAGGCACTACGCTCCAAAATTTGCCAGTACGTCACTTCGCCAATACAGAGCAGAGCCCCGTCCCTCCCGCATGCAGCGAAGTTTCCCACCTTGTCGTTTTTAGCTTCTTCTTCTTCCTTTTTTTTTTTTTTTTTTTTTTTGTCTGGGTGGGGGGAATTTTCGGTGGCTGATGATGAGCGATGATTGAGTTGAGCAAAGGGTAAGCGGTTTCAATCTTGGTCCAGATCCACGAAGCACCTAACATTTTCTGGGGCCTCCGTATCCGTCGTGTCTCATGCGGTTGGAATAGGTTCGGCGGCGTGGATCGCAAAGTCCTTGGCCACCTCATCCATACGATGAACGGAGGCCACTATAACTATATTAAGAGTCAGAACATAAGTGTCCGTCGCTCCGAACACGCGAGTCCAGCATCCTCGTGACGCCATTCCCAACGGCCAAATTCTTTTCTTTCTACTTTAATTAAGTGAAATTATTGGTGCGCATGATATTAATTCTCACAGGTTATTAATGGAGAACAAAAATTATTGGTGCGCATGATATTTAATTCATCTGCAAAGGTGCGCGTAGGGCAATTGATAGAGACGTGTGGGATTGATTTGTCTTTTCGAATTTGTGCTTTCATTCATGGCATGCTGAAAAGAACAAATATATTTTCGATATTCTATGTTTTTCAAATGGAGAAAACGGGCGGAAAAATGCTCGCAGTTTTAAATTCTCCTTACCATTTTTTTTATTTCCCAACAGAAAAATCTAAATATTTAAAAAAATTTCAAGTCGGATTTTTATCTCCGTGTTTTCGGTAGGGGTGAGAAAAAAAGAACCTATCGGACCGGTCCGATTTTCGATCCCAATAAAATTGAAACACGTAATTGTTGGTCCGGTTCCAGTTCTAAGGATGGACCTGCCAACCCGTACCCACTATTTCTTTATTCTTATTTAAATTTTTAAAGAAACTATTTAAACTCTTAATTATTATGAGATACTTTTACACGTTTTAAATGTGAAACCGACTATATGTTGCAAGACACATGAAACAGGTTCCGCCGACCATTCGAGAACCGAACGTTCAATCCGGTCGGGTCCGATGGTCCCTCTAGCCGGGTTCCGATTTCGGGCCGGGACTAGACCAACAGGGGAACCAATCACCTCTAATCTTTTGGGGTAGATAGAGAAGAATAAATTTTCCAAGCGGACATATAAGCACGATTTTCAAGTTATACAAATCTAAGCCAACTAAAAGACGTACTGAATTTATAAGAAAATGGTGTATGAACAATGAGAATGACTCGCACTCCTTTCACCTCTTGAAAAAAATAATCGATCGTTTAAAAAAAACACACGATTTTGGTAATTTAAATTTCGGAAAGATAGGGGGGATTGATTTTCCATACTACCACTAGTCAAAGTTAAATTTGTAGAAGGAATATGTGAATGAAACCATGCTTTGTTATGACAATGGTTTCTTCACCTTGGTTAGGAGACGGGCGAAGTGAGGGTTAAGTGAGGGACCCATCGAGGGATAAGAATAATATGTTTGATAATAATATAAAAATTTCTACGGTTGCCATCTTGTTTACCACTTTGCGAACGCCAACCATTTTCTTCCTCGGGCTCTATTTCTAGCCAGGAATAGATTTTTTTATTTTTATTTCTTGACGAGCTTCGAGCATAGACATGATTGATAACGACGGAAAAATTTATGTCCCCGGAACGAAATATGTTTGATAACAAAGATAAAAAATTTCTACAATTGCTTGGCATTGGGCCTCGATCGACAAATGGTGACAAGTGGATGGAAATTGGCGGATGGCGATCGGCGGATGGCGAATAGCAAATGGGAGCCAAGGACCAGAGGCTGCGATCGGTAGAACAGAGACCGCGCGGCCGGCGAATGGTGAATGGCAAATGAGAGCCGGGGACAGATGGGCGATGAAAAGCAATCGTAGCCGATAGTAAATGATGACCGACTTAGGTTATTGGTTGCTAGGGATTGGAGACCCGCAGACAGGTGACTGCGCAAGACAGATGCAAGAGAAAGGGAGACAACATGCGATAGAGAAAAAGAGTGAGCAATGAGAAGAATTTTTATTTATGTTCTAAACCTATTTCTAGGCTAAAAATTTATCCCGAAAATAGAAAAATGAAATTACATTATCAAACATATTTTTATTCCATACTTGTTCCTCGGAACATAAAAACAGGGAAATAGAACTATTGTCATGTGCGCCCATAATTGCCATAATTTCTAAAAATAATAATAACTCGAGTGCCAAAATTTTTAATCAATCACTTAAGTCCCAAAGTTTTTTAACAACGTTCACCAAAGTGCCGAAAATCCGACGTTGCATAGTACATGTGGTGAACATTCTCAAAAAATTGTAGCACTCAAGTAATGGATTTAAAAACTATAAGACACTTAAGTAATCAAAGAAACAAAAATTATAGCTCCCAAGTGAGGGCCATACTTAAGTTATGGCACCCAAGTGGTCAAAACAAAAAGTCATGGCACTCCGCATGAAAATTATGACATTTTTGTGATGTCATTTTTTCATGAAGCCATGAATCTACATAATTTAGGATCGTAGGTTCTAACTAGATTACGGGTGGATTAGATCCCAAAGTGATTGAGTTCAATTAGTGTTGACACCTAAATTTTGACTAAATTTATCCATCATTAATTTACATAAAAAAATCAGGAATTACTTTTAGTACCCACAAAAAATAATTAAGTCATTATTCGTATTTACTTTTGTCATTCAAGCATTGCATTTTGCATAAAAAAAAAAAAAAAAAAAAAGTTTTGGTTTTTTTGTGGGGACATGGCCCCATACATTTCGCATATTCATTGGGTCGATGATTGACGGGTTTAATTGAATGGTTTAGAATGTGATTAGTAATGGGAACAAGCCCATAATTCATTTAGATGGCCTAAATCAAACGTGGAAGTTGAATTTTTGAAGCCTTTAGTCTGTTGACCAAGATTTGAGGGAATCAGCATAGCCCCATGATATTCGTGCACAACCGTTTACTTGGGGGAGAAAAAACGGGAAAATCATAATATAAAAAATTGAGAGATTTGAGGGACTATTTTATTTGCACAATCACATGAAAAGAGGAGGAGGACATGCGGTGCCTTCAACCGGAGGTCAGTGAGCGAGCCCATATAAGGTGATGCCCGGAGAGAGAGAGAGAAAAGGGATTGAGAGAGTTTGATCATAGAGGGCAAAGAGAGAAAAGTCTTGAGACAAGTCAGAAGTTTGGGTGATCTTTTGACACATAGAGGCAGTGATTCACAGCACCACGCTGCACAAAAGGAAGAAAAAAACGTGAGAGAGGAGTCAGTCGGAGGAAAAGACGAAAGAAGAAGAGAGAGAGATTGAGGAGTCAGCCCATTGTTTTCTCCATAAACGCCTCCGCCCTTGATTTCTCCAACGAGTCCTTCGTTGCCCAGCGAACATCCAGCGTGACCTTGGTGGCAATCCTCGCAGAGCTAACGGACCCCGATACAACCTCGTCACCGTTCCTTTTGCACCACAAAAAAAAAAAAAAAACTCCTTGCAGGTTATCCGGTGAAGACAATAATCTCATCATGTTTCGATCTTGGCTGTGAGTTTTCCGGGGAACACTGTGAATCACTAGGTCAGACATCAATCCACGAGAAGTCTACTCGTGAGCCCCCATCGATCCACCCTTATCCACAAGGCGGTCCGAGGTTCGAATTTTGGCAATCAAATCTGTCAAATTAGGTAACTATTCTTATCCCTAGAATATTTAAAATTTCTGTTGCCTAATTAAATTGATTTGGATTCCAATCATATCTTTGTGAATATTGCATATCACACCGTATATTGGCATATCTGAGCATATCTTGAATGCGTTGCATAAAAGTGGATTTTTTTATAATAAAAAAAATAGGTTAATTAGGAATCCTTTTAAAATAAAATAAGTTTCAAAAAAAACCTGGCAAAAAATTTATAAAAATCCTCAGATATTTAAAATTCAAAGATATCGTTGCATTTTAGATAAAAGTTGCATCCTTAAATCAAAATCATGTGGATATTTGTACGTTTAATTTAATTTGAGAGAGCTAATTTAGGTTTGCATTCTAGGATAGAATCTGCATATTTGAGTACATTTTCATGTAAAAAATAATTTATCTTTAATAGGTTCAGGGTTTAGGCTAATTTAAACCTTAAAATATGTAAGATAATTATCTTTAGGCATAGTTTTATTTAGGGTCATTCATTAACCCGAAAAAAAAAAAAAACTTGCCATGTCATTTGCATGCTAGGTTTAGATTACATAGAATTTGCATGTAGAATGTTTAGGTCTTTACGTCATGAAGTCAATTTAATTAGATCATAACATCATTTGTAAATTAATTCAATTTAACTGCACATCTAGTTTAACCATATAGCTAAATCAACTTCATATGCATGTTTAGAATAATCATGCATTCAACTTAATTCATTTGCATTTTAGGCTAAATTCATTCATGACATATATAGATTAGCCCTCATCCTTTAAAAGCGAAAATCCAAAAAAAAAAACAAAAAAGATTATGTGGCACATGCTCCCGAGTTTATTCTATTTATGGATGTTCATTAATTGATTGTGTTCTCGCATGATAACATTTGTTAGTGACTTAGGTTAAAATCAATTAATATTGCCTCACAAAAAATTTTTTTTTTTTTCATGAAATAAAATGATACCGAAAGGGCATTAGAGTAATCTAGCGTAATCAAGTCCCCGGACTTTAAATCCCTAGTTCGTAAAAGTAATTTAGTTCTTTCGCTAATTTACTTAAGTTTCTAATCGACCTACCAAAAATAATTAGTGGCGACTCCAATTCAAAAATCTTTGCATGTTAAGTTGCGATTTGGTATGGGTTTAGGAGAGTCCAAGTTAGATTAGTTAATTCATTTAATTAATCTAATAATCCATTAGCCTGGAATTTCTAGATTTTAGGTCTCGACAAGTAGGTCGGAAATCCACGGTCTAGAACCATGTATCAAACCAATGGTTCCCAACTCCGTACACCCATAACCTTCTCTCTAGTTCCTAAAATCGACTAAGTTCCTTTGCCCATCATAAAGCCTTTTGAACACCAGATTTACTCTTGGTCAAGTACTAGTGTGAGTAATTTTTCACATTGGGAGCCAAGGCTTTCGCTGGGGTGTGATTTATACTTTTCATCGACGAGAAAATCACGGGGTCGTCCCGCTTGCCTTTACTTTCTAATGCGTTGTGTTTGTGCGCCGACTCCTAACGCCTACAAATTTTGGTGCAAACTTGAGCTTTTTCAGGATTTGTTATGGACCGAACTCGGCTGATAGCACACTTCTAATTTAGGTTCATGGCTAAACCAAAGATATGGTTTGGCCGGGGATTTACTCAAGCAATCATATATGGTTGTTTGGTCTTCAAGGTTATCGAGTCTCTGAATTTAGCGCACAAATCTCGTCCACGAGTGAATCTAAAGCTTGCTTCGGAATCAAATGACAAAAAATTCCCGCTACTTAAGTATATTTAATTATTTAAGGATTCGAAAGTTGACCCTTCAACCACACAACGTCCTCATTGGACGTCAACCGTGGATTTAATACTGTTGGAAAGGCTAATTTCTTAAAACACCTCTAATTTTGATTAATGCCCAATTCTACCTCAAACTCTCTTTTTTGTCTCAAGGAAACTTTCAATTTTAAGTGCAATCTCAATTGTAGCCCATTTTCCTTTTGTCTACCCAAAAAAAAAAAAAAATCACGGCTTTAAGTCCGGTCCTAATTCTAACCCAAAATCTTTTTTTTTTTTGGTCTAAAAAAATCTCCCAACTTTCATAGTCCCAAATATGTCCCTAGTTCATATGTTGTCCAAGTAGGCATCGATTATCCAATGTGACGTCCATGTGTAACTACTGACATGGAATTTAGGTGCCACGTTAGACAACTTAAAAGGGAAAAAAAGAAAAATTGAGAGAGAGTTCGCGAGTATTCATCATGTACTATCTACTTCTTCCCTCCCTTCCCCTCTCACTCCTCCCTTGCCGTTACCCTCGGGATGCTACCGCCTTCGCCGTCCCTTGGTTGCAAAGTTGCCGGTGACCTTGCAGCCCCCTCCGAACTCTAAGGGAACCATCGACAACCTTGAATGAGCCCGACCAGCCCGACTCTCCTATTTTTGAACTCCTCCTAGCCTCTTGCAACTCTCGACCCGTGGCCAACAACGAGTTCCTACATACCGGCTTGGTCTAAACCTCGGATCGGCGCTAATCCAAGGCCAAGCCGAGCCCTGGATCTCGATTGAGTTTCTCGCACTCAGCTCTCGCCTCATTCACGACTATTAGAACATATAGTCTTATAGTGTAGTCTTGTAGGCATTTCTTCTTTCTCTTTTGTCCCACATAGGAAGAGCGAGAAGCTCTTAACCTCTTCTAAGCCTATAGAAAGGCTCCTCTTGTACATTGTTACATACACAATTATTAGAAAACAAATATCATTCTCTCTTAATCTTTCTTTCTTATCATGATATCGGAGTCAAGATCATTGTCTTGAGAAGTATGCTCTATTGTTGCCATAAATTGGATTTTCTGCATCGAAATTAAGACAATGAGCTCATTGTTTTTTAAAGTATGCTCTACGGTTGCCATAAATTGGATCTTTCGCATCGAAAATTAAGACAATGAGTTTAGGGCTATTGAGCCGTCATTCTTGCTTGCCCTAGTCAAGCTTCCATTTATTCGTGCCTATATATTTTGTTTTTCTTTCTCTAGAGGCTTTATTTGTGCCTCTTATTCGTGCTTCCTACTTTCCGATCCTTTCGATCGACTTTCACACCTCTATCTAAGTCTTTCTTCTCTTTTTCGATCATCATGAGTGATTCCGACCGCATCGATGTCAAGCTCGATGGTTCTAGTTATTCCATTTGGAAACCATCGGTAATGGTTGCACTTGTTTATCGCGATTTATTTGAGCATGTGGAGGGTCTCCGTCTTGGTCCTAATGCTCTCAAGGACACCGACTCATCAACCGAGGTGATTATAAAGCGTGCCGCTGAAATTTGAGCATGGATAGTTGCTAATCGAAAGGCATGGGCTATTCTTTTTGGCTTTATTGATCCTACTCTTCGCCCGCAATTTTCTCATATTGTTCGAGCAAAGCGTTTATAGGATCGGCTCGCCGAGATGTTCACTCAAATTGGGGACATTCGGGTCTATCGGTTAGAGTAAGAGATCTATTGTACTACACAAGGGTCTTGCTCTATTCGGGACTTCTATAATTACATGCATTCCCTTTGAAGTCAATTGGTTATTCTTGTTCTGTTATCTACCCGACATGCTTGAACTGTACTTAGTGTCCATCTATTCGGCTTCGAACTCAAGATAGGCATCGTCTGCATACTTTCCTTATGAAGCTTAGCTCTCCTTATGAAGGTATTCGCGGCCCGACTTCTTCATCACTCTCTAGACCATCCCTCCTTGATGTTGTCAAGGAACTGTGATCTGAAGAAACTCGTATGGGTCCGCTTTCCTCTTATGCGCTTTCTAATTCCGCTGCTTGTTTTGACTACTCCACCACGTGCTACGCCAACTCGTGGCTCTCGCCACCCTTTATGTACTTATTATCATCATCCCGATCATGATGAGTCACACTCGCGGCAAAAGAAGAAAGATGCTTCATGCTTTTCTCGTCATCGCGTCCTATTCAAGACTTTGCCATATCTCCATCTGTCTCGACTGTTACTCTAGTTTCTTCTTCTACGGATGACCGTATTGCTTGCACTTGAGGCCTAGCTTGCTTGGTTGAGTCCCTCTCTACTCTTAGGTTTTTTCCTGGTTCGACACTCCAACAACTTCTTCATATCTTTGGAAGCATTGTTGTAGCTACTCCTTCTTCAAGTGATACTTCGCTATCTAGATACTTGACTCGGGAGTTGCTAGACATATGTCTGCTTTCATTGCTTGTCTCACTCGGCTCTCTAAGCTCAAGCATTTAGTGCATTTCTTTACTACTGATAACTCTCCTCTTCGGCTACCCAGTAGGTACTCTCACCGTCTCTCGAGATTTCAGCGTCCACGATGTGTTACATGTTCCTACCCTAGCTTTTAACTTATTATCTATTGGACAACTTATCGATGATGGATATACTTTGTAAGCTTTACGAGATAGCTCTTGCTTTGTGCGGGATCGTTCGAGTGGCCGGATGATTGACGAGGGCGGTAGATGGGACGGACTCTATATTATGCAACATATTCATCTTCCATCCTCTTCAATTCCTGTTCCTATTTTGGCTACTCTCGATCTTGCATGATGGCATCGGCGTCTCGGGCATATTCCTTCTTCTTATCTCACCGTCCTTCATCAACAAGGCGTTTTGGGTCTCGTTTCTTCGGGTAGTCTTCCTCGGTGTTCTATTTGTCCTTTGGCCAAGCAATCCGCTAAACCTTTTCCTGTCGGTAACTCTAGATCTAATGCTATTTTCGATCTTATTCACTCGATGTATGGGGTCTTGCCCCGCTCTCTTCCAAAAGTGGTTTCAAATATTATGTCCCTTTTATTGATGATTATTCTCGTTATACATGGGTTTATCTTATGCGTCGGCGCAGTGATTTCTTTTTCATTTATCAATCTTTTACTACCATGGTTGATGCCCGAGTTTAATACAAAAATCAAAGTTTTTCGTTCAAACTCAAGAAGAGAATATCTCTCAAGTCTTTTTTGGTTCCATTTTGGCTAGTGATGGTACACTTCCTCAGCTATCTTATCCTTGGGTTTCAGCTCAAAATGGGGTTGCTAAACGCAAGCACAATCATATTTTGGAGATCACTCGCGCTCTCTTACTTGGCACATGTATTCCTACTAAGTTAAAGGGTGAGACCCTTCTCATAGCTGTTCATCTAATTAACCATCTACCCTTATGCATTTCTCCACCAAGACACTCCTTTTCATCGCATTCATTCTCGACCTCCCAGCTATACTCATCTTCGAGTTTTTGGGTGCAATTGTTTTATCATTCTTCCACGCCACAGAACGTACCAAGCTCACCGCTCACTCTATCACATGTGCATTATTGGGTTACAACACCAAGCATAAGGGTTATCATTGTTATGACCTAAATGCGCAACGTATACGTATCTCTCGCAATGTTACCTTCCACGAACATATCCCTTTCTTCCTTGCAAACGTCGCACCTCCTATGTCGTCTCTGTTCTATTTATGGATTTCCCTGTTGATCCTTTCCGACCCTCCTTGTTCCATTTCCACCTTGGATCCACATATATCGCCACCTTTCCTATCTTCGCATATCCCTTCTCTTGCACCTCTTGCTCCACTAACCCTCAACGATTTCGTACCTCTAGAGCCACGTCGTAATCCTCCTCGGGATCGACATTTGCATGCTCGGTATGTAGTTGCTACTTCTTACTCTACCGAGTTTGGTTCCTTTTTTTTGTTGTTGTTCATGCTATACATGGAACCCACTAGTTATCACGAGGTAGTTCGGCATCTTTGAGTGGCGTCGGGATCGACACCATTTAGCAAGTCGCAATCCTCCTCCTGGGATCGACGTCTGCATGCTCGGTATGTTGTTGCTACTTCTTACTTTATCGAGTTTGGTTCCTTTTTGCTTGTTGTTCATGCTATACATGAACCCACTAGTTATCGCGAGGCAATTTAGCATATTGAGTGGCGTCGAGCTATGTCTAAGAAACTCTTAGCTTTGAAGAGTACCGGTACTTGGGAGCTTGTGCCTCTTCCTCCCGAGATCGATCCTTGGTATCCTGCCGATGGATATACAAGATTAAGACCCGCTCTAATGGCGATATTGAGCGCTACAAAGCGCGTCTAGTTGCCCGAGGTTTCTCATAGGAGTATGGTATTAATTATGAGGAGACCTTTGCTCCGTAGGAAAAATGACATATGTCCGTGCTTTGCTAGCTGTTGCTTCAACTCTCAATTAGCCTCTCTTTCCGCTTGATGTGAAGAATGTTTTTCTTCGTATGAGGATCTTGAAGGATATCTTTATGCAACCTCCACCTGGTCTTGCTCATACCTGCGGACAAGTTTGCTACCTTCGACATGTTATTTATAGTCTCAAACAGGACCCTCGTGCTTGGTTTGAGAAGTTTAGTGATGCTATTCGATCTGCTGATTTTGCTCAAAGTGAGGCTGATCATGCTATGTTTGTTCATACGTCTTTTCTTTGGTTGCACCATTCTTCTTCTCTACATAGATGATATGGTCATCACTAGTGATGATCGTGACCATATTGAGCATACCAAAAGGCACCTTCAAAGCAACATTTTGCCATGAAGGATCTTGAACCACTACGCTATTTTTTTTGGGCTTTAAATTGCTCACGAGTTCGCGTGGTATCCTTCTTTCTCGGTAGAAGTATACCACTAATATTTTTTCCAAGACTGCTCTCTCGGATTCACGCACTACTACTATTCTTATTAAACTAAATCGAAGCTCCGTCCGGATGATAGGGAACCTCTTTACGATGTGACCCGCTATCGAACTTTGGTTGGCGACCTTGTATATCTTACTATCTCCGACCCAACATCGCCTATGTTGTTCATGTTGTCGGTCCGGTTTGTCGCCGCTCCTCGCACGATTCATTATGCGGTTGTTTTGAGGATCCTACGCTATCTTCGGGGCACTTTATCGCATTCCTTATTTCTCCCATCTTTTTTGCTCTCAAGTTGCGAGCACATTCGATGTTGATTGGGCTTCCAATGTGACCGATTTCAGATTTGTTATTGGCTATTGCATTTTTCTTGGTGATTCTCTCATTTTTTGGAGTGCCAAGAACAACATATTGTCTCACGCTCCTCTACTGAGTCGAATATCGTGCTATGACCGACACTACGGTTGAGATTGTTTGGCTTCGCCCCTTTCTTGCGATATGGGTGTTTCACTTCCGAATTCCACTCCTCTATATTGTGACAACGAAAGTGCCATTCATATTGGTGCCAATCTAGTCTTTCATGAGCGTACGAAACATATTGAAATCGACTATCATCTAACTCGTCATCATCTCCAAGCTGGTACCATTTCTCTTCCATTTATTGGGCCGAGAATCGGCTTGCGATTGTTTTTACGAAGGCTCTCACATCACGGCGTTTTCAATTTCTTCTCTCCAAACTCTTTTTGTTTGATCCATCGTGAGCTTGAGGGGGTGTTAGAACATATAGTCTTGTAGTGTAGTCTTGTAGGCATTTCTTCTTTCTCTTTTGTCCCACATAGGAAGAGCACTAAGTTCCTAACCTCTTCTAAGCCTAAATAAAAGCTCCTCTTGTACATTGTTACATACACCATTATTAGAGAACGAATATCATTCTCTCTTAATCTTTCTTTCTTATCAACAAGAACTTTGGAGGGTGAGTTTTTAGTGTGATGACCGAGCACGGAGCATAGCATTGCAAGCAAACAAAGTCTTGAGGTTATTGAAAATAGAACCCAAAATCAATTTGAAGCTCTCCCATGGCCATGGACGTTGCGAGCCCGAAGCGCAAAGCTCAACCAACCATCTCTCTCAATGTTTTTTCTATCGAGTTACGTTACGGCGTGGCACCTAAATCCATGTTAGCAAGTGCACGTGGACGCCACATCGGGTAACTAATGGCTACTTTGATGGCGCATTAACAGTGACGGATTTGGCATTCAAGAACTTTCAAGATAAAATTGAGACCAAACCTAAAATTAGGTTTTTTTTTTTTTAAGGGTATTAGGCAATTTCAAAAATCAAACGATAACCATATTACTACGTCATTATCATCGGAATAAACACAAAAGCGCTCAATTCTCTTCCTGGTTTGCCGGACTAGACATATGATCTTGATGTATGACAAAAATGGAGAATTATACTTCAAAAGCCCGCACTAGAGGAAGGGGGTTATGAGGTTGGGATTTCATGTCATGTCGTCCGAGGTCGAGTTCGCGTCCACGTCCAGTGCGAACAAGACCCATTTAAAAGGCGAAATACAACGTACTCCTTAAATGACAATACAAAAAAACACGGTACGTTCTAGAGAGAGGACTATGAGTTATCACATGAACACAGATAAAGAATTAAAGGAATGCTTTAGACGATCCGACCCGCGTGTAGGCAATAGGCATATGACAAAAGAATACCGTGTTCATAATCAATGCCACCGCAATTGCGTGAAGAGGAAACGTTTGTGGTCAATATTTTCTAGGTACGTCTAGAAGCCGAGAAAGCACGCGGATCTAATGCGATCGGCCGCGTTCAGACCAAACGGGAAGAAGGGCATTATCGTCTTTTCACGAGGATCGAATGGTGACTTCTACCCCCGCCGCCTCCCCCAGGCGACGACGTGTCGAGTTCCAATTGGGTCATTGTTTCTAGATGCTGGGCCCACCGGTTTCGGAAACGCACCGCCGAGTCGGACAACGCGCCCATTCGACGTGCATTCGTTCACTGCAAATATATAACGAGATCGAGTTGTGATCACAACTGCAATCTCCAACGCTCGTTTCATTTCGCGCACACAAGCTTTTCTCGATTACCATCTCTCTCTCTCTCTCTCTCCAGAAATTTTCCTTCGTCTTCTCGGCAACAAGATCTGGTGGTGAACATGGAGGCGAGCCCCGAATCCTCGACATGGGCTGATCAGTGGGACCACACCCCGTCGCCGCATCCGAACCCGGTTGACGACTCCAAGAGGCTCGGCGGATCCACCAGAACCGACAGGTACAAGCAGAAGGTCGGAGAAGGCCTCGTGAAGACCAAGACGGTGGCGTCGCACGGCGTGAATAAGGTCAAGGAAGGGACCGCCGTCGGGTTTCGGTGGCTCAAAGACAAGTACCGCCAGACCACTCGGAAGCACTAGCTTAACTCCGGCCAGCCCGGATTTTTTGTATCATTTGTGTGTCGTGATGATCGTATATACGTATGTTGTGTCGACTTGGTTTTGTTTATCAATAAGGATTGGTCAATCCTTCATATTTCATTATTCATATTGGATTATTTGATTTCATATGTAATTAATTGGCACATCGAATTATAATTTTTGGAGATTGGACTTCATCGGACGTGTTGACTTTGGATTAGTTGAGGTCCCATCCATGACTTTTGATCTCGCGGTTCATGTAGATCCGTTGAAAGTAACGAACGTGGTAAATCGCTTTACAATGACGTGACCCGGCCGAAGCTCTTCAAACGTTTGACTGATCAACGTTTAGCAAAAAGTGATACGTCAGTTAACGGCTGATGTTGACTTCACGATACCGCCTCCCCGCTAATAATTTTGAGCAAGTCTCGTGTGTAATTGGAAGACGTAAAAAGCCAATCGATCTCAGCCATCAAATGGTGTGAGGTCACATCCGTCGGTTGCGTCTTGCATGTAAGAATGCTTTGCCGTTACTAAACTTGGGAGACTTCTTCTATCGTGATGGGTGACGTCAATCTGGGCCAGCGTAAGCCTTTGGGCTCTGGATGCAAAATTCATGGGCTAAGTGAAACACGTAGATGTAACGTAAATTGCATAGAAAAGGGCTCCCATGAATTCATCTTTTGGGGCCCTCGGCCATCAGGCCTACTTCCACTTCCAACCGCTTGGGTGTAAGCCCCACATGAATAAGCCAATCAAAAGCCTACGAAGCACTGATACTTTTCGGGGCCTGCGTGTCAATCTTCGACACTCTTCGACGTGTTAGCGACACGTGATCGGCGCTCTAAATACGCCAATGACACACGAGTCCAGCATGCGACACGCTATTTCGACACACGTGGGAGTCAATTTTAAGCATTTTTAATAAATTAAGGAACAAAATATATATACTCAAGTAAAAATAAAGTAACATATCTTGTCACCCTAAAATTAATATATCCAGCCAACAAAAAAAAAAACTAATCATAAATCCCTAACAGAATAAGAAGAAGAAGGCTGATATTTTTATATATACATGACAAAATATATAAAAGTCTACATTTAGTATATAACATATCCCAACATATCGAGTTCTCTATTTATTGAGAAACGACACGTCGGTGTATCGGTATCGGTTCTACTTAACTAAAAGCAACTTGAAATGAGAGAGGTAATTGAGAATTTCTCAAAGGGGATACACCGTCGATAATAGCTTAAGCTAGATTTGGCGTCCGTTGATCGAGTTTGATGAAAAGATATTCCTCTTTCCTTTTTTTCCAATTTCGGTTCAGGGATTGCAATCGAAACCCTTACTTTGGTGGAATAGCCATTCCCCAAACATAATTTTCACCATGCCTTCGGTCAGATTTTTTTTTTTTTTTTGGTCTTTGCTTCATCGAGTGAATTGGAATGACTAGTTTCTTCAACCTATGGCATCATGATCGTGTCCGCCAAAGATCAGACCCGACGTAGGAAAGCAACAAAGCCGATTCGATTGCCATTGTCAGCAACAGTGGGAGACCAATTTTGATCGGCTGAGGTGCCATTTGCCTGATCCGTCGAGCAACGCATCTTCGCCGGGGAGGAATTTTGTCGACCAGAATATGGATGGGATCGCTCTCGATGACAAATCAGAGCGTTTGTCCCTTCTCTTTTCGCTGTCCTCTCAATTGAAGTTGACACTACCCCTCCAAAGAAAACTCATCAAATTCATGCGCGACTTGGCATGGTGGGGAGAGAAAGAGAGAAAAAGAGGATTTCATCGATACGAGAACGAAGGAATCAATAACTCGACATAAGCCCAGAGGCAAATACTGCACCGTCCAATTGGTCGGATGAAACCGACACTTATCCCGATGTTCGAGACTCTTTCTTATAATTCCAATTGTTTCTCTCGCCTCTCAAAATCTCACGGGGATGGATTTGATGCTCCCACATTCGTAGCGTGAGTAGTTAAAAGCAAGTAATGAGACGAGATTCGAGTTATTTCACGAACACAATACTCTTGTATATACTGAGCTCGTAGAGAGAGAAGTAGGGTTTTTCACTATAGTTTATCGGTATGAAATAATTTCGGAGTGTTTGGTGAATGAACTCGAGGGGATTCACCGATCTCCAACCTCCACTTGCATGTGAAAAGCTTAGAAAAAACGAGGGGATTGTGCCATTATTACCGAATGAAAATCTCCATTACAATATGGTCGCATGTCTCTTGAAAAGTTCTATCTAATTTAATAATTGGGAGAATTACCAAAAAAAAAAAACTAAATTTATTAGAATTGTGCTAATTTAATTCTAAAACTTTTATATTTGTATCAAATCGGTCTATCCCATGGCGATTTTGATCGAAAATTGCAGAGTGATGCATCCTTATTGACGATGATAATTTTTAATAATATTTTAATATTTTATAAAAAATTTTTTTTCATTTTCTTTTTTTCTTTGGCCTCATGGCCCTCGTCTTTGGCTTTGGTTGCCTTGAGGAAAAAAAAAAAAGGGAAAAAAAAGTTAATTAAAAATTAAAATATTATTAAAAATTATCCACGTCGATCTCAATTAAGCCACATCTGTGATTTCTAGTTAAAATTGACTTAATAAATTATTTGACGTAAATGCAAAATATTTACTATAGAATTGCAATATGACGAGGGTTTTTCTTTTGGAGTAATTTTAAAATGAAAAGAGGGTGGATCGTCTCACGTTGGAGGAAACATGAGGTACAAAATCCTCGGCATGGCAGATGGGGCCCACATCTTCTGTCTGATCTTCCTCCCACCGCACAGATCTGTGATCTCGATGTGAGAAAGAAAAAAAAAACGAAGCGAAGCCAGGTGAGCAAAACTGAAATTGTGGTGCAAATGCACGGGAGACACGGTTAGTTAAAAAGGAGGCCTAAACCCTACGTGGGCCCCCGGATTCTACCTGATCTACGAGTCCTGCGTAGCCCAAGCTTTCGGTGCCGGTTAGCTCTCCAGTCTTCAGGTACTAGAATGACGCCGTGGATCTCCATCATGTAACGAACAAAGTACTCACATTTTTAGGTAGAAAGCCTGTGAAGACTCCTGCCACCTCAAAGATTGAGGAGGAAGCCAATGAGGGTTTTTCTTCGGCGGGGTTCGGCGCGAGCTCTGTTAACTCTCGGCAGTTTGAAAGCGGTGCCGGTTCAATGGACTCGGTCGAGCATTAGTCCCGCTTTTGGTAGCACCCTTCATTTGCTACTTCCTCTTTTTCTTTTCTGTTTTTTTCTAGTTCAATCCGGTTTTGGACGATTCCAGCTAATTCATTAGCGGCTTAACTCCACCGCCAAAACTCAACCTCTCGCCGATCATTTTGATTTAACATGCTGAAGCTAGCAAAGAAATGCAAGAGGTCTGGCCAAAACTCAACCTCTCGCCGATCATCACCGTCGAAACTTTCCTGGGAATTGGAATGATGCCACGTCCTATCTTCACGTGAACATTCACATCATATCCAAACGCAATAGACATTATCCTCGAGGTGGGCCCACACCACACCTCGGTCTGGTCCCGACTTCATTTTTTTTTTTTATATTTTTGATCTTTTGTCTTGTCTTCTTTCTATAATTTATCATATGCTTTTGGTAGGCCAAAAGCATCTCACTTTTCACCGGCGGTCTTGTCGCCTGAAAGTCCAAGGCTGTCCCCATCGCGTTATCCATCTTTCCCATCTTTTGGTCTACGGGAAAGCAACTCTTCCTCACATTTGATACCCCCTTTGAAATTAACTTCTCCATTCTTCCTCCGTGGCCTCCCGGGTCTACTCCTCTCTGGAGCGAGAGAAGATGCAAGCTCCATGGTTGAGTCTGCTTAATTGCATGGTATGCGTAGAGCAATGCCCTCATATGGTAGTAAAGCTTAATCATCGGGGACGGGACAAGCTTCGCGAAGCTCGCGAACTCGTTCCGTCCGATCATCTTAATTCACGTGCCTCCCCTTCTCTTTTCCGACGAGGTTTGTTCGATCATAGAGATCCAGTTGCATGGCCAGTATTATAAGCCGAGCCAGTTTTAATAGTCAGTCAACAAGTTCGGCCTATCAACATCCATTCAATTCGTGATTCCATCTTGTTCCGGGCGGTGGCGATGAGTTTTTTCGAGGAACCAATTGTTGACACCTAAATTTCGATTTTTAGAAATTCATTTATTTACTTCATAAAATGAGAGTTATTCATAATTCTCGCAAAAATTAAATCATCATACATTGCATATTTATTTTCTATCGATCATTGCATTTAAGATTAGATGTGAGTCAATTAAGCCGGGACAAGCACGATTGAACCCGCACGTCAATAAAATTCGGCTAGCCCATGCTCTATTTCTTCTGGCCGAAATTTTTAAGAATTTTAAAGTGAGAGGACTCTTAATTATCAGAATTTTTAAATCCTATGGCTAAGAGTTGATCCTATTAGAATTCCTAATCTAACGGCCTAGATTGAGTCATAGTTGTATTAGGTTTAGGAGACCCTAAGTTCTATAAATATAACACTATGCCTAGGGTTGTGGGGGTTCGACATTCAGAATTTTCAAAGAAAAAGGGTGAGAGTTCCACATTGGCGACTAGTCCAACGTTGTTGAATTTTCTGCATCCTCGTGCCGACGTTCGCCACAATTACGAGCTCCCAACGCTGTCATCGTTCTGTTCATCCAATGTGTAGCCTTTCTAGTGATTGCAAGTTTTGGTGCCATTATCAAGAGCACCCATATACGGTCAGAAGGGAGGAGGCCACTAGGAAGAGAAACTGTGCACTTCTTAGTAGAAGTTTCCTCAATCTTTGAGTGCATAAAGAGTCCAGGTGGTCTTCAATATTCGTGAAGATCTTTCTTTTTTGGGTTGTTGACTCCACCGTTGAGCCTTTGATCGAGATCCTCAAACACGACGCAAGTTGTTCTCCCGTGTTGACGTCCATCGCAGCAAGCTTGGTTAATGCATGGCCTAAGAAGAGTCCTTTTTTCTACGAACCTTCTCCAATATTCGACGTATAAAATTTGGACTTAACACAAGGTAATCTTCTTACTTTAAGTTTGCAAATATGTGACTCTCTGATCAGAATTTGCACACGTCTAAGGTCCCTCTTGGACTGATTTATGCTTGCCATGAGAAGTTAAAGAGTATGAACCTCGTTGTTAATTGAGCTTTGGTTCCAAGTTTCGGTGATAAAAAAAAAAGCCTTTATTGCGAGTTTGATCATAAAAATTTCAACTTTCATCACAATTTTTGGAAAAAGGTGTTCATGAGCCTGAATTGATTGTTATTTTGACACAATTTTCTAAATAAAAAAAAGTTTCTAAATCTAAATTAGGAAATTTTATTTCCTAATAGGCAACATCTTTAAGTTGGATAAACTTATCCGTCGCCGTTCGGATACGACCCTCCGACTTAATAAAGATGGGAATTTAGTTAATCTGATCTATCGGCATTTAGATCGATTCGCTATTTTCAAAAAACCGAATTTAGATTTATGAATATTTTTAAAAAAAAATTGCAAGAAGATGTTGTCGATCGATTTTGACTTATCTTGATCGCTATCTTAAACTGCATGATTGAGTGGATATTTTGTGCTTGATTGATATCTTCTTTGATTTAAATCTCTTGATAAGTTTTAAAAAATCTCCTAAAAAATTTAGTGAGATATGGTTTCTTAGAAACAATGTCTAATTAAATCTTTAGGAAGATAAAGTTTCTTAAAATCTTTATCTCATTAAGTTTATATTGAAAATTTAGGTCAAGAGAATCAAATCGAATATTCTTAATCGGTAGGGAATCCAAAAGAAAAGGGACAGAAATAAAAAAATTTTTGTCATGCATGTCTCACATTATATCATTGCATATTTAGCATATCTCGGATATCTCGCATCATTCTCGTACATATTTCAAATTTTATGCATATCTTGCATATCCACTTCATATTTTCGAGTATCATATCTTGCATTCCATAATTTTTTTTTATATATCATTTATATTCATGCATATATTTGATCTCATGCATATTTCGATTATCATAAAACCAAAAAAAAATCAGCTCATGTTGTCTTGCATATCTCATGCATATCTTCCATATTTTCTCCATATATCATGTATATCCATATCTCATGTCATATCTTTTGCATATTCCATATCGTATCTTGCATATCTTATTATATCATATTTCCTTTGCATATCTCATCATTTTAGATAGTCTCATTGCATTCATTCATTCATACCATTGCATTCATTCTAAATAAATGAAAATACAAAAACACCTCATTCGAGCTTAAAGTAAAGATCAATCAAGTTTGAGTTGCCAAACTTAGAATCTCTCATGGAATTAAGGTACCGAAAGGGCATTAGCTTTAATTAGTTAATGTAATCAAGTCCCCGAATCCACAATCTCCGGTTCGTAGGAATAAAAATAGTCCTCCCACTATTTTTATTTAGGTTTCTAATCAACCTACCCAAAATAGTTAGTGGCGACTCCAAAGTTAAAATCATATGAATTAACCAAAGTTGTGAGTTGGTAGGGCTTGGGAGAGTCCGTATTAGGTTAGTTATTAAAATTAGCCTAATAATCCATTAACCTAAGAAAATTATTTTTAGGTCGCAACAACCATTCCCATGGAAGGATCCCGGTCATCGCTAGAAGAAAATGGATAAGCTTTGTGTTGTTTCTCTGTTGCTATTCAAGTCGTATTGAGGGTCAATTTCGAACACGTCAAGCTATGTAGCGATATGATTCCAACGAGTAATATCAAATTGAAATCCAACTCGTGACCTTACGTTCTTTAACTGTACTTGAAAGTTAGGGATAATAACACAAATAGTCCATGAAATTTGACCCAATATATAATCTGGTCCTTAATCTTTTAATTTGTTCTATGTTGCTTCTAAATTTTAACCAAATATGCAATGTGGCACATGAACTATTAATTTATTTAAGGAAAATTTTAAATAAGGAATGTTTAGTTGATATGTGCATGTTTGAATAGAATGAAAGTCAAGTGAAGAGGTGGTAGTTGTCCATGCGTCCTCAAGTGAAGCTTATTTCAAATAAAGTGCAAAAATGACCATATCGCTCTAAAAAAAAGAGTCCGACCTCGCCGATCGAATGGCATTTTCGTCATTTATTTTTTAATTTTTTTCCTTTTTTTCTTTTCATTTTTTTCCTTTTTAATTTTTCCCTCTTCCCTCTACCGGCCATTGATGAGGCGCAATGATGGTCGAGGGAGGGAAGAGGGAAAAATATATAAAAAAGAAAGAAAAGAAAAGTGAAAAATTTTAAAAAAAATTAAAAAAAATCTCGTATTTTTTTAACAAAATTCTCCAATGGCTAAAATAGTTATATGCTCACATGTCGGTCAAAAGTCGTTATTTGAGATAATTTGACCACTTCAGGCCCTCATTTGATATGATTTGGCTACTTCATGCTCTTATTTAAGAAAATGAATACACTTTAAACCTTTATTTGAAATTTTCCCTTCGCTCAATATGGTTCTCGAATTTTAGGTACTTGTTCAATGTTGTCCTTTACGCTAGTAGAGATCAAACGATATAGTTCTTAAATTAAATGAAAACCTTCAATAATGTCCTTCCACTAATTCATGATCGGGGTCATCATTGAACAATTTTATATAATCTAGTGACTAAATTGAACATACACAAAAAATTCAGAGATCACATTGACCCAAATAAAAGTTCAAGAATAATATTGTATATCGAGCTAAAGTTCATAAATCACATAAAATAAATAATAAGTGTTATGAGTATATTGTATGAACAAAAGTTCGGGGAAATTTGTGTTAATTCCCCTAAAAGTTAGGCTGCCTTATCAATTACACCTGCTCATTGATTAAAAAGTCGGGGGATCGAAACAATTTTTGCAATCTAAGGGTGCGCATAGTAACACTTCTCTATTATGAATAAACTTCTAATTGGAAGTTGATTTTTCTACTTCTCTTCAAAAGCGAAGTTGATTTTTCTACTTTTGATGCAGATTGACTTCTAATTAGAGAAATTCGTTTGATAATGGTTGAAAATTGTTACTTTTGAAATATTATTAACAAAATCTTCGGCGGTGGTCGTCTGCGGTTAGCGGGTAGGCGGCCGGCGGTCGGTGGGCGGCGGCGGTGGTCGACGGTCGGGCGGATGGGCGGCGGCGGGTTTGGGGGGGGGGGGCGGGCGGTGGTCAACGGCGGCGATGGTTTACGGAGGCAAGTGTGGTCCAAGAAATGATTCTAAAGCCGAGAAGTTAGACCATAAGTGAAATTTTTTTACTTCTCAAAATTGTCAAAATTTTTTTATTAGAAGTGAAAATCCTATCATAAATGAAAAATCCTATCATAAGTCAAATTTTTTACCAAACTGATTTTTGCTTTGGAAATATTTTTACCAAACAGATTTTTCTACCGGATTGACTTATGATAGAGAAATTGAGAAGTAAAAGTATTATCATGCGCACCCTAAGCATTTTCGATTGTTGCAGTCAAATAAATCATTTTTTACTCTTATTGAGTTGATTGGGACTCGAGCTTCATAAATTGAAGGCCTAACTCCGCGTTCAGTTCGGTGCCCGTTACATCCGGAAGAACGTCATCATGTTCTATTTTCATCGGTCCAATCACCATGCGTGATGTACTACTACTCTAGCTAAGGCACTTGCCCCTCCACATGAACATCTGGGATTCAATTGGATCTACATTGAATGCAAGTTTCAATAGTTTTTCTATGTTTGATGATATGAGATCGAAAACATTTTATGTTTAAATATCATTTGAAAAATAATTTTAATTTTGTGATTTTACCTCATATTTATTTTTTTCCCTTTTTCTTTCTCTCTCTATCTTGACCGATTAGCGAAGGCCATAGGCGAGCTCAATCTTGTCGATCGCTAATGAGCCTCAAGTTTGTCGGCCCATGTTTGTGGTGGTTCGCTGGCCGCCGCCAAGGCTTGACGACCGGCGGACAAAGAAGAAAAATAGAAGGAAACTAAAAAATATAAAATGAATAAATAAAATATAAAATTGTAAAACATAAAGAGTATAAAAATATATATAATAATAAAATAGTAAAAAATTCGACATGAACTATTTTGGAAAGTGTTTCATTTCTTTAGATTTAGGAATCCACTTTCCTAATTTTATGCATGAATTTTCCGTTGACTTAGTCTTTTTCGAGGAATCAAACAAGTGAAAGTCCGAAAAATCAATTGCCAAAAAACATTTTCACTAAAACATATGCACCCTAATTCTTTTTTCATGAGACAAAAATTGAGTCATACCAAGTTATATTTTTCATTACAGAGTGATCTAATAGGCTTCTGTCAAGTATGCAAATCGTGCGCATTTTTATAAATACCAGCATCTCGATATTGGTGGGTAGAATAAATATATGGATAGGTCCTAGGCTACGTTTATTTTACGAAAAATAAATTATTTGAAAAATATTTTCCTAAAAATGATTGCTTGTATCCGTTAGAATAATTATCAATGGAAAATATTTTCATTATCAACAACAATTTATCTAAATATTTTCATGAATGACAAAAAATATTCTCATCCATTTTTATAATCAATACAAGCGGTCATTTTTAGAAAAATATTTTACAAATCATTCACTTTCCGAGAAACAAATGTAGCCTTAATGTATCGGCAAATACTTTTGCCGAATCCATGTATCGGCAAATACTTTTGCCGAATCCTATGCCTTTTTTTTTTTTGTCAAAAGAAAGATGTCATTCATATCATAACAATAGTTCGAAAGTTACATCTTTCAAGTCTAGTAAATTCCAAATAACTTCTGGACAAAACAGAAATTCGAAACATATAACAAAGCACAATCTGCAGCTAGAAGCACACTATCACCACTTCGAGAACAAGTGGTGGCCGATCACAAGATTCGGTGATAAGAACATATCGAGATTCCCACCTCATTTGCAACGGCTTGCGGTGCGCATCTAGGTTCGACTTCCTCATCATCGTCATCGTGCGAGACACCAACATCGATATATTGAAAGAACACAAATCTAATGCTTGTAGAAAACTCTCAAATCTATATCTAGATTGATCTTGAGAGAATAAAATCCCCAAAACTTAACCTAAATCTAAATCGGGAGAGAAGAATGGCTTAATCCTGGAGAGGTTGTGGAGTCACGTCACGACCATTCTCCTCGGTAACGTCGTGCCGGACGGATAACCGAACTAATCTTCACGCTCACACAAAATTAGCTGCAAAAATTTATTCATGCAAACAAAATAAAAGCTTTAAAAAGAGAGAAGAAAACAAGAAAGGAAAGTGGAGAGAGAGAGAGAGAGAGAGAGAGAAAAAAAAGAGAGAGAAAGACCGCTCCCTCTCCCTCAAATGCAAGTTGGCAACTGCTTTTCCAAGGAAATGGGAAAGGGATAGGCAACCCTAGCAAAGGGGTAAAGGCATTCCTATGCTTTTTGTTTTTTTTTTTTTTTTGTCAAAACCCTATGCCTTCCTGAATATGCAAGAATTTGAGACATTGTTGTTGGGATTTGGGATCAAGTACCCCTTAGACGCCCTAACAAGACTCCCAAAATCAATGTTAAAGCAACGATGTCAAAAATCAGATTTCCACTCTTACTTCAGTTCCCGACATCATTGTTGTATCTTCCATAGGTGTGGAAATTGGATATTGCAACATGACTTTTTTAATTAGCGACAATCAATCCTCGATCCGGTCCGGTTCTTAGGCAATCCAATCATTGGGTCGATCACATTTTTTTGAGAAAATATTACAAATGTTCCATGAACTTTGGCTCAATATGCACTGTGATTCATGAACTTTTAATTTAACCAACATGGTCCTTAAACTTTAGCTTAATGTGCAATGTGATCAATGAACTTTCAATTTGTTCAATGTGGTCTCAAACTTTTGGAATACGTTCAACTTAGTTCTTGACTATAAGAAAATATTCAAAATCGTCAATGAACTTGAATTAGTGGAAAGACTAACATTGAACATTTTTCTATAATTCGAAGACTAAGTTGAACTTGTTTCAAAAATTCATGAACCATATTGATCAAATTAAAAATTTATGTACCACATTACACATTATGTTAAAGTTTACGGCTTACATTGTACATTGGATCAAAGTTCAAGGATCATTTGTATGATTATCCCCATTTTTTTTATATGACAAGACAGAAAATGCATATTGAAATAAGTAAATTTGCACCGCTAACTCTTTCAACAACGTGGTTTCGTGGAAGTTTGAACGTGCAACTCTCACATGAGATCTAAAGATGATCATTGTGAGCCTCATTCTCCCTTTATACTACCCTTCGATTATGAATGTTCAAAATCCAATAGCCACTTTTTAAGAATATAAGGGAAAAATTGCCACTCATTGAACACAAGAGAAGTCGATGCTTCCCAGAAAATAGAAAGGAAAAATCCTGAGGTTTGCTACTTTGTAATTACCAAGAAGGCCATATACTTTTGGCAGCCCAAATAAAAACTATCCAAAAGAAAATCCATGTTGTATAAGGTAAATCTTGCAGGCTGGAAAGTGGTCAAAGAGAAATCATACCACCAACCTCATGAACACCACCTTAGTGTAATTCAGTGAAAGAGAGTGAGAGCCATAAGAGTGAAGAGGGAAAAAAGAGGCATAAGTTTACGTTTAAGAAATTTTAAAAAATCAAATAACAAAATTTTGGTCCGACCCCCTTGGAATTGGGAACCGAACCACTTGGACACCGGTTCCAATCTTAAGAACCAAGAATCGGAACACTGTCCTCTAGAACCGAACCGAACCGAACCGAATCAAAACGGCCGGTTCGGGCGGTTCTCGATTCGATTGATCTGTCTTGCTCATCCTTAACTTTAATTGAGTTATATATAACTCGAGTAGTACCAATATATTTTCAATGGAATTAATTGAGGATTCATTCATTTAAAAAAAAAACTTTTAAAATTGTTGGAACGATAAAGACCGAAGATCTTCCTAATTTCAATATAGTAGAAAATATGACCGAGTGGTGTGATATCCATAGTTACCAAATTCATGATTGTCACGCATCGCATTGTTTTCTATCAAAGGATAATAAATCATTCCCAAAGAAAATAAGATGAATTTGGGATTTACCGCCATGAACGTAAGCTTCCAAAAGATTCTTTTTCTTTTGGTCGTCCGAACCATGTTAACTATTAGGTGTTCTTCTTCTTTTCTTTTATCTCTTTTTATTATCATTAAAACATGGTATCATAGCAAGGTTCGATCCTAAAGTCAGCTCCTTTGTCAATGCTTCCGCTTGTCCGTTGGTGATGGAGAATCCGAGTTTTTTTTTTTGTGTGGTGGTTTTTGGCTTGCGCAGAGGGCAATCATCTTTATCACACCTTCATTGAATTCGATTGTTCCTAGATAAGCTTACTGAATTTTGTACTATCTTTTTGTTCAACATGATGGTTGATAATAGTAAACTTGTTATCGAGATGTCAAATAAATTTACGATCGTTATGTTAAATGGGCGTAATTATTTGCCGTGGTCTAGAGCTGTCTCTATAACTCGGGGGCGGATCAAAGTTGGGTTATGAGAATGGTCTTATTAGAGCACCCGTAGTTACAGATGCGAAATTTGCTAAATGGAAGGCAAATGATAATATGATCACGTCTTGGTTGTTTAATTCAATGGAATCTCAAATTTATGAGATATTTGCTTATTTAGAGATTGCTAAGTCCCTATGGGATTCTTTGAAGGATATGTATGGAAATGTTGATAATGCATCCCGTGTCTTTGAGTTGGAACATGGGCTTGCTCATACTAAGCAAGCATCTAATCAAACATTCACTAAATATTTTGGTAATATGAAAAATAAGTGAGATGAATTACGACAATATTGATCACCTACCCAAACGGTTGAGATTTATGCCCATCGTGAAGAGCATGACAAGATTTTCCAACTTTTGGCTAGTCTTATGCCCGAATATGAAGATCTTAAGAGGCAAATCCTAATGAGTTCCACTCTTTCCAATTTTGCTACCGTTTGTGCTATTGTTCAAAGGGAGGAAACTCGTCGTCGTGTAATGACTCCCGATTCTAAGAAAGGGGGAGATTTGATTGAGAATTCCGCCCATACTAATAAAAGTAATCGCTCCGATTTTGGTAAAGGTAAAGGCAAAGTACGCAATAATAAATTTCATTGTGATCATTGTAATAAAGATGGTCACTCTAAGGACCATTGTTGGAAGCCTTATCCTCGTCTTCGGCTTAATAAGGATAAAAGGGGATGTCAAGGTTGCAGCTCATATACTTAAGGCTTGACATCCGACTTTCAAGCCTCTATAAATAAAATTGCTCTTCAATTGCAAGCATCTTATCCAAACCGATGGGACAACATCTTTTGTCTCGATTCTAGCAATCGGCTCAATCTAGTAATTCCCTGGCTCATATGACTCTGTCTACAAAAAATTCTTCTATTGTTGATTCGGGTGCTACCGACCATATGTGCAGCACTTCTTATGGATTATTTGATTTTTGTGTCTTTGATGAGGGTTCTCGTGATCCGATTACGTGGCCAATGGAACTCAAGTTTCAGCTAAAGGATAGAGCACCGTCAATTTATTTTCTTCTATTTGTGATGTGTTATTTGTGCCATATTTATCTTTAGATTTATTATTGTCGGTAAACTTACTTGAAGAATTGGACAACAATGTTATTTTTTCCTATTAAAAGGTAGTGTTCCAGGATATAATCACAAGGAGGATAATTGGTGAAGGCCATCATCAACAAGGTCTCTATGTGGTTGATTTTTCGAGCAAGACTTTGGTTGCAAAGAAGAATAAGGAGGCTATTTCGCAACTACGGCATTTACGCATGGGCCACCCTATCGCGACCCTCTCGATTCGCAAGGTTCCCATTGAGTGAGGGAGTGGTCTCGAGGGCTAATAGATTATCGATCGGGCTGCGGCCTTTGGATGAGGAGGCCTTTAGGCTTTCTCGCGCGGGCTCTCCCGGGCCCATACCAAATCGCGAGAGGAGTGTTTGAATTTTTTGACGATAAGAGTCGATCGGGTTCGATCTTAGTGTGGTCGGGTGGCATGTGCAATGTGTGCATGCATTTGGAGTCGCCATCGGTCCTTCTTGAAAGGTGGACCGGAAAGCTCACTAAACGATTGGAAGAGATCGATCGGTTCTACGAAATCAAAGATTTTGGATTCGGAAACTTGGTTACGTCGGTATCATTACCAACGCCCTTTCAGCACCTAACACGAGTGATTATCTTAATTAAAATTTCATGCATGCGCGAGTTTCGGGTGAGGTAGGTTTGATTTATCGGAAGACTAATCCTAGTAACCACAATCAATAATGTGCAATCAAATATATAAACAGAAAAGGCACATCAATGCACATCAAGGGTCCTCCGGCATAGCCCTAAAGGCTTAGAGAATGGGTGATTAGGGTTCACTTGGTGATATGTGAGAGATTTGGACATGATTTTCCAAAAGAGCGAAATCGTCATTTTTGAAAAGATTGAGGGTCAAAACACCCAAAATAGGTCTTGGCCAGTTGATCGTGGCCATTTCCTATTTTTCAAGATTTTTAGGAATTTTTCCGAATTTTTTTCGGAGACAATCCCAAAAATTTTGGAAAAAAAATCAAAGAAAATTCCCATTTTCAAATTTTTAAGAATTTTTCAATTTTTCGAGACAATTTGCCATAAGGGCGAAATCGTTATTTTTGGGAAGATCGGAGGGTCAAAACACCAAAAATAAGCTATGGTCAATTGATCGTGGTCATTTTCTATTTTTTGGGATTTTTATAAATTTTCTGAATTTTTCCAATTTTTTGAATTTTTTTATGATTTTTCTATTTTTTATTGAATTTTCTATTTTTTTATTGTTATTTAATTATCCCAAATTGTTTTAATTATTAAAATAATTTTCTGGATAGGGTCAACTCGGCCGGACCGTATGGGTCGAAAACCGATCTAAATGACGTAGTTTTGATTTTTGTAAAATTTTTCCATTTTTTTATTTTATTCTATTTTTATTACTTATCGAAAATTACCCCATCGTACTCTCCAGGTTGCACCACGTGGCCTCTCCTGGTGCGTCCGATCTTGATTTAATAAACTCCGAAAATAAAACCCCCATCAAACGACCCACGTCGCCATGTGGCATCATGATGACCATCCGATCAAGGCTTTTTATTATTATTCAAAAAATCATTTTTTATAAGAAAAATATTTTATATTTTTTGAAAGGACCGGATAGCGACACGTGGCTACGCCGCGGCACGCCATGTCGACGCTAAACGGGCCCATCCATCGATGTGGTTGCCCACATGGCACGCCACGTCGGCGCGAACACAACGAAAGTTGACAAGTTAGCCCCCCTTCCTTTGCCGGGAAAGATGATCGGCGCCGGAGGCCAAAATCCGACTTAAAAACGAGCGGATCCGCCCACAATTTCGACGCCAAAGCGTTCCCTATCACTCTCACATCAAAATATATTCAAGTATTGACCAAAAGAGGGCCAGAGCTCACCAAATGGCCGGTCACGAATCGATTCCGGCGACCTCAACTTTCAAAGAAGAAATATTCGAAACTTCGCTCTAACCGTTCCAAGTAGCAATCAAACAAGCATCCAAAGCAAGCTAGGAGGCTTGTTTGAACTTCCTCGAAGATCGATGATCGCGCGAGAGACATTGGAGAGCTCTTGATCTCGACCGAGAGCAATGAGGGTCCAACCACGATTTCCAACGTGATTTAATGCAAAGAAAAGATCATGAAAGACTTAGAATCGGTTCTAGGACGCACTCCAGGCAAGGGATTGGCAGAAATGACTCGGACATGACATGACCGAGGCTAAGGCTCACTAAATGAACCGGGTGACATTTCATCAAACAGTTCATATGCATGTGAGAAATTTATATTCAAGCTGAAAATGAGGTCTCAACCAACGGAACCGAAGCAAGCGGATATTTGGACGCCACTATAGGGACCTAAATCGGCCCCTCACGGGCCGGTTCCGATTAGTCCACGGGTCGGTTCGAGCCGGTTCTAAACCCAAACCGGCCTGTGGCCATATTTAGTTGTGACCCATTTCGACGGCCTTAAGTGAATGCTCCAAGTTCTTCTCAAGTGAACAAAGGTTCGAATCCTTGGTGATGCAAATTCAACATTCATTTGATAAAGTTCAAGGAATTGGTCAAATAGGTGTTTGGTCCAACGCCCAGGTTTCACCGGTTCTTCACCATTCCCGATCATGCCCCGATTTCTGATCGAACCGGCCGGTTTGAAAACATTGGTGTGCGACCGCCGTAGAATCAGGTACACGAGCCAACCGACAGACGCAACTTGGCCTCTCTCTCCAAGCCGCACCAATCCAACGCTTTGCGTTCCCAAAGCTTTTCTTTTCCCCACTCACATTCACGTATAAATACAAACGCAACTTGGCTTCCCTCTCGTAGGCACCAATCCAACGTTTCCATTGCCACTCCTTCTCTCTCTCTCTCTCTCTCTCTCTCTTTCTCTCTCTCTCCTTTCTCTCTCTCTCTCAAAAGATGCAGTCGCTCCCAGATGATGATGACGACCGCCACCACTCAATCGGAAACAATCCAAAACCATGCAGAGACGACGAAACAGAGCCATTACCATGGCCATCGCTTTCACGATCATACCCAAGAAACCCCGACGACCACAGCCACCACAGCCTCGTCGCCACCGTCAGATGCCGACACGCCAACTCCTACATCTCCTCCCTTACGGTGGCCGGGAAGCTCCTCCTCGCCGGCTCCTCTGACAGGGATATCCTGTCGTGGGAACGCGCTGCCTTAGTAAACTCCGACGACACACGAAGTGGCTGCGACGGCGGGCTGTGGGTGGCGGCTGCATGCGCGGGCACGGTGAAGTCGCTGGTGGTCGTCTCCGACAAGCTCTTCAGCGCCCACCAGGACCACAAGATCCGGGCCTGGAGGATCCGAGCTCAAGACCTGAACCAGAATCATCCAAACCACCAGAAGTATTCCCGCTTGGCGACCATGCCGACGCTGGGCGACCGAGCGCTGGGTTTCCTGGCGCCGGAAAGGCAGGTCCAGCTCCGGCGGCACAAGAGGAGTGCGTGGGCAAGCCACACCGACGTCGTCTCAGGACTTGCGTTGTCGAGGGACGCGTCACTCCTCTACTCGGTGTCCTGGGACCGGACGATGAAGATATGGCAGACGTCGGACTTCAGGTGCTTGGAGTCGGTCGGACATGCCCACGACGACGCGATCAATGCCATCGCATCGTCCGGAGATGGGCGGGTCTACACTGGATCAGCTGACAAGAAAATCAAGGTGAGCATTTACTCTTTAGACGGACACCCACTAATCAAATAGTACAACCAGAAGAATAATTTACGAAGTATTTACACATAAGTTCACAAAATAGGAATGATAGTTAAAATCTTTATACACGTCAATAGTTACAGTAAAGATTGATAACGCCAACGAAGATCGTTTTGGCTATAATGTCTGTGAATCATATCTAAAACATAAGTAGCCATTGGTCCCCCGGCATCGACAACTCGTCCTTATATTAATGAAGAACCATTCCCTCAAATGAACGGTAAAGATATACGCCGAAGTCAATCGTAGTAAAAGTCAGACTGCCGGTCACCAT
Source organism: Rhodamnia rubescens (assembly GCA_021437795.1). NCBI lineage: Eukaryota > Viridiplantae > Streptophyta > Magnoliopsida > Myrtales > Myrtaceae > Rhodamnia > Rhodamnia rubescens. Next base: position 4,264,261 of record JAILYA010000005.1, on the reverse strand, counting down.
TGATATCGACCCATTTGAGATCTCTAAATGTTCGGAAGTTCAAGACTTCAAAAATGGAAATTTCTTACTACTTGGAAATCTTAAAGATTGCATCGTTATACTTCACAATATCAGTTTCTCAAATTCCAAACATGAATGGGACACCAAGAACATGACCTCACTCAATCTTTTGGGTAATTTAGGTGTTCTTTCCTGTTTATACCTCTACTCTCTTTGATGGCTTCAGGTGTGGCAGAAAGCTCGAAGGAGACAAGAACCACTCCCTAGTCGCCACGTTGGAAGGGCACGGCTCCGGGGTCAACGCATTGGCACTAAACTCAAATGGGTCGATCCTATTTTCTGGTGGTCGCGACAGATCTATAATGGCTTGGGAGAGGGAAGACGGTGGCGACCGGATGGTGGTCGTGTGCGTGCTTTTGGGCCACTCCAAGTCCATACTATGCTTAAAGGTCGTGTCCGATCTGGTGTTCAGTGGCTCCGCGGACAAAACCATAAGAATCTGGAGAGGCTCTGAGAAGAACTACGCTTGTGTGTCGGTTCTGAACGGGCACCGAGGCCCGGTCAAGTGTCTGACGGCAGCAGCTGATTGTGGCAGCTCGTCGAGTGCTTGTTTTGTGGTTTACAGTGGGAGTTTGGATTGTGACTTGAAGGTGTGGAGGGTCGCTTTTCCAATTTAGTGAAGAGCTAATCGATTTCCCGCTTAGTTTCTTTCTCTATCTTTAGCTCCTTGTCCTCCTGCTTGTTAGGATGCAGTGTAATTGCGTTAAGCAAATCTCATATCAAAAAATCAAAATAGTACAGAGTAGTTAATATATTCTAATTAGCCGGTTATTCATCGACTTAAGTTTTTAAGTGAATATGAGTCCAATTGGATACCTTAACGGGCTTAGATTTCGCTCTCTTTTTATGATCTCCCCAAATAAAAAGTATTGAGCTCCCTAACACCCGTCTTCTCTTTTTTGGAACCTTTGGTTATCGAGGTTGTGATATATAATATAGTTGGTGACATGTGAGCTTTCATCGTGCTCGTTCCATTTTACGGTGGGTCGATTTGAATCGAGTGTTAAACGTTAATAGAGATTCAACAGTGGGGGGGGGTTCAAAATTGTAATCCGATCCTAAGGTTTTTCTTCTCCTTTAACGGCATCGGTGTTCGAACCTTTTAACTCAGATATTCTCTGTCGATACATTGCGCATAAAATAAAACTCCACGGACTAGATTCATCAGAACGAGTTCTCTCAAGGCCTCGAGAACAAGCGAAAAGATCAAGATTGACGCTCCGGCTATATTTCGTTCTCATTTTTTTTTTTATTTTTTGTTGGGACCTTAGGTATGATAACCCCATGGACTAGGTGAGTATGATACGAGCCAAATCCTACACATGCTTGAATAGTATTTCTCCTAGCTTGTGATGCAACACTAACTTGACTTTTGGTCGATGGAATACATTAAATTATGCTAGAAAGCAGTGATCGATTGCTCGGGGATTAGCTTGAGTTGTCTCTTTTCCATGAGACAAGTGGGGCAAAGCGATCTTCAAGTGACTATAGTTTATACCTAACTCAGTATTATTACATCCCTACTTCCCCGAAGTGCTTCTGCTTTCTTAGGTCCTGCTTTAATCCAAAAGCCCAACTTTTGATAAAAAAATTACAATTAATTTGCACTCGCGCCTCGCTTTTGAAATCGTCCCTCTTGCTGCCATAACAATGACATCCCACGCTTCAAAGTTAGGGAAAAAAAATTAATGTCACAACGAAAGGAACTTTAATCAAAAGAATGACATCTAATGGAAGTGCTTACCAGGTTACTATCATTCTCAAGGTTAAATTCTTCAATTCGACTAGCAAGTGCTCCCAGGGAGTTAACAAAAAGACTCCGCACTCGCAAATAAAAGTTTCTCATGACCCTTCTGTATCAAGGGCATTTCCTAGATTCGACCCGGTAAGTGAACCCCGTGAAGCCAGCTTGCGCATCATTTGTTACTTCGCACGGAGAGACATCCTGACTCGTGACTCGTGACGCGTCGATGGGGCCGTGGCGACGGGGTTGTGCATGTACGCCAACGGGGTGGACGAAATGGCAAAAATGACGCAAGCTCGTGCGCAGTCGCTCGGCTTACGTTGACCAGGCCGGTTCCGCCCACTTTTTCCCCGACCGGCTGGGCCCGTTTCCGACGGGGCTCTAGGTGTTTTCCCCAGGGAAAAAGTTGGCGGCCCGTGCATCTCTCTGAAAATCTGGAAGAGAAAGAGACGAGTCCGAGGAAGGAAGAGACCCCCGGGAGCAAATGCTTTATGTGATTCTTGGACCAGGCTAAGAAGTAGAGCGCAGGCCATGATTGGCCAACTTTCTCTGGTTCTGTTCATGGGCTCATCGCAACTTTTATGGGACTCGCCCGATTTGAAAAACGAAAGGAGGTGAAGATGGACCCAAATCAAATGAACCCAGATCGCTGCCTCTCTCCTCGTGATTCCTGCAAAAGCTCTTGCCCCGTCCCGGCATCGTTCCCTTTTTTCAGTGAATGATAACGTCCCTCATCGCGCACAATCACCATGGCAATCCTCAACCGCAGATGTCATGTCATTTGCCGATAAACGAGATAATTGTAAATTCAGTCCTAAATAGTTTTTTTTTTTTCTGATTTCAATCGAAAATCGCCGATACGAACATTTTTAATAATATTTTAATATTTTTCGATTGGTTATTTATTTATTTTTGTTTTCTTTTTTTACCTTCCTCTCTTCTTTCATCTGATCGTCGCCCCCGCCGAGGCCCACCTCGCCGTCGCCGATGGCCTACGAGGCGCACCTCACCGTCATTAGTGGATGGCGAGGTCCGCCGACCTCGCCGACCCTAACCACTTACTGGTCGTCGAGGCCCCGCAACCGGCTAAAGGAGAAATAAAAGAAAAAACAAATATTTAAATATTATTAAAAATTGCCACGTCAACGCCGGGCGTCACATGAACGATTTTAGGTCAAAATTGGTCGTGATGACCGAATTAAGACAAATATAAAAGGTTTATGACGAATTAAGAAAAAAAATTTATAACCGAATTGGCACAATTGTACTAGGTTTAGGATTTTTTTTTTTGTTGCAATTATCCCGTCAATAAACTTATAGGGTCAATCAACTGTTTTTGCTTGTATACCACGTAAGACTAAATTCTACTTGAGCCGACCGGTTAGGCCAATGTCGCTATTGTAATTACTCGACCGTGGCCGTGTTTATTAGAAAGGGAACCTCAAGTTCATTTTCAGCGCGTTTCATTTTGTGGGGTCGCCGCTAACCTGCTCTAAAAACTTAAGCTGAGACACCCGCTTTGATATCATATGAGATTTTGTGAAACCACGATTGATTGTTCAAAAAAATTTAGCTATTAAACAAAAGCGTGATTTTATATTTTAATTGTCCTATCAAATGATCGCACTTTAGGCGAGAATATCAGTATTCAAACAGGTTGCTCGAGACATGGAGATCTTCTCTGCCTCCCCTTCCAATCTACTCCCACGAGCTCTTCTTCCCAATTCGACGAACGGGCAACAAAGGCCCCCCGCATTAACTTGTGTGCTTGTTGGATACTTTTCATGTCTCAATGCATCTCCTTTCTCGTTCGTAATGATTTCAGGCACGTTATGGAGGGAGCCAAAACGACTCACAGTTTTATGGAATATTTCTGAGTACCTATTCTCCGTCACTTCATGGGTAGTCACACCACGGGAGAGGGGGAGAGGGCGGCCGAAGCGGAATTGAAGAACAAAAACGCACGGCAGTCTTTGCCAAAGGTCCAAAGTACCCCCATTCGAATTGTTTAGACTTTTGCCATTTTGGGATCTTAATCTACAGAGTGCATTGTACGCGTTTAATTGATTGGGACATGCATGGACAAATTAAAAGATGATTTGCAAAACTCGTAAGAGACCCAGCTTTTGATTATTCCAAGATCGACGCATATAATCTCCGAACAGATGGATAAAATTTTTTCTAAAGAAATGTTTTCCCGACAAGATCTTATTAAAGACGGTATAATCTCAACCGTAGATCACACACACCATCATCATGCGTGCTTTGTATAAAGCACTCATTGACTTAAAAATCGTGTAACTAGAAATAACCGACAGATCAGTCGATTAGCAGCTTTCCTTTTTTAAATCCCAAATGGATATCTCCATATATAATACATCCGCTACACGTGAATTTCTTAATAAATATGATTAACCGAGAGAGAAATGAAGAACGGATGCATGTGTTCTTACATATGTACGCATGCAAGGAACCCATGAGGATCAAAAGGGAGAAGCAAAACAGTGACAAAAAGGAATGGTGAGAAAGACCCTTGATATTTGACGTTGAACTATGTTTTGGTGCTAAAAAAGGATTTGAATCTCCGGAAAATTTGAACTCCTTTTTCTCTTTAGCAAGTCAAGAGGCGCCCACTTTTTTTCATGCCCCCTTTTGCCCGCACATAAAGTTTTTTCACCGAGGAAGGACGGGGAGAGAAAGTGCAGAGAAAAAGAAAGAAAGAAGAAAGGCTGGCGCTTGCGGATGCATATGATGCAGCTTTTATCAGGGTCAAACCTAAAAGTCACTTGGACAAATGGGGTCTTGATGCGTGATCATTTGGTTTTAATCCTTTCTGACCTCAAAAGAGGACAAATTATCTTGTCACAAATCCACAGTATATTCCTAGTTTTACAGCTATTTATAGAGTGGGAAAAAAAAATTTGGATAGAGAAAGAGAGGAGAGAATGAATTGGTGTCTCGGTTAAAAGCAATGAAGAGAAAGAATGTACGTAGCTTAGGCAAATTAACCCATCAAGGATGTTATAAATGAGATTACTTATGGAGAACAACTAGGATATGATAAGAGATGGTTTTGCATGTTTAGTGTATTTGGTATCTCCTTTTATGCATGGCGATATTAGTTTGTCCGCACAAAAGCCGGTCGAGGAGAGGGAAAGACGAAGAGAAAAGAAAGAATTAGGTTGGCCCCCGATGCTTGCCTAAGTTTTTATCTGATAACATGCGAACACAAGAAAGAATCCATCGTCAAGTTACTAAACAATCCCGACCAAGCTAGGTTTTTTTAACCATGTGGTAGGGTCTAAACTCCTTAGTCTTTCCTAATGACAGCAACAGTTTTGAAGGAAGAAATGGCTGTAAAAACAACATCCTTCTTGGCATTGATGCATAGGTGGCAAGAGCGAGCGATAACATGGCAAGCTGCATGACGATGATCTTCCCAACAGACATGATCAAGAACCAGCTCAGGATCCGTGTATTCCGGAAGATTTACCCTAATTCCTTTTTTCACAGAGAGATCGAGAGAGGAGAGAGAGAGAATGCTAATCTATCAGCAAGAAAAGCATCTGGTCATTGTATTATTTTTAGGAACGGAGAGACAAAGCTGCTCTTGTCCCTCAAGGAATCTCTCCCTTGAACAACTGTCATTCCTGAGTTCTATGATTCCCCTCTGTTATTTTAGTATATTAATCTTGCTCAGTTGATATCCTTTGCCCTCGTCCTGGGTCTGCCAAAGTTCCCTTCTTTAACTGAACCCAATAAAGCTTTCTATACAATATTCATCCTTCACCGGGTATAGCCACAAACTGCCTTTTACTGTACTAAATGGACAAAATGGTTCCTACTGAAATGAGTTCTCCGACGAAGAAAACAAAAATCTCGCTCGCTTTGCGATCGGACGAGAGCATATACAAGAACCCAAGCATACGACTGATGTTTAATTACACACGTCGCACATCTGGCAATGAAGACCGCATCCGTTTATGTTATGCATTGCAAGAGAATAATGACCCACCTTGTTAAGTGGTTTTTTCTTTTCTTTTTCAAATGGCAATAATTTTCATGTCGCTTTATTACGACATCCGATATGATTATTGGACACCCGATATGATGTTGGATGTCCAGAATAATCATGTCGGGCGTCATGATGGACCGACGTCAACTGATTATTCGTACCAAAGTTCAAATTTCAGTCCTGCAAGCTCTTCTGCTCAAACGGGGCAAGACCGCATATATAAATTGGTCTGTCCTTTTGTGCGTGGATAGGAAAGGATGCGCATGTTTCCCAAGACTTTTTAACCATGGAAAAAAGTGGACCCTCGCAGTAAACATAGCCCTAGAAAAGCAATGGAAAGTGGTTGAAGCAAGCGTGCAAGTACTATTACTATCTCCATTTCGACTTTTCCTTCCTTTCTCAGGAAGAAAATGACATAAATGATCCTTAAATTATGGCTAAATGTATAATGTGATTCCTAAACTTTTAATTTGATCAATATGTTCCTTGAAATTTAGCCCAATGTGCAATATGGTTCATGAATTTTTAATTTGTTCAATATATTCTCCGAACTTTTGGAACATGTTCAACTTAATCCTCAAACTAGAAAAAATGTTCAAAGTCGTCCCCGAATTTGAATTAATAGAATGAATATATTGAACATATTCCTATAATTTAGGTATTAAGTTGAACATGTTTCAAAAGCTTTATGAACCATATTGATCAAATTAAAAATCTAGGGACCACATTATATATTGAGCTAAAGTTCGAGGATCGGTTCGAGACCATATTACATATTGAATTAAAATTCATGGATCATTCGTACCATTATCCTTTTCACATTTCGTAGAAACAAGGAAAGAGAGTTCATCTTCCTTTTTGTCCTCAAGAAAAAAGTTTATTAAAGAAGAGAGAGAGAGAGAGAGAGAGTTGAAAACACATGGAAAAGCTACAACCTACCATGGTTTTCGTGATGAATTAATAATCTCTCTCGCTAGGGCACGCAATACCTTGAATTATTATTGCTCAAAGCTTTCACAGAGAGAGAGAGAGGGGGATAGAAACCCAACACCAACAGCAGCAATACCCCCAACAAAGCAATCATCATCATGCCTCGCTCGCCCATGCCTCTGACTCTCCACCACCACCATCATTACATCCATCAACCTCCTTCTCAATCATCAAACCCGAAGCACAACCCTCGACTTAAATCAGGAGAGATCCAGCAGACGAAGCAAGAAGAAGAAGAAGAAGAGGAGGAGGAGGAGGAAGACGAAGATGATGCTAGCTCTTCTGGTGGAAAACCCTAGAAAGTGATGCCAAAGATCTGTTGCTTCAGAGGATGATCCATCGTCAAGGAGCAAGCTGCTCTCTGATCTGTAGTATGTTCTCGGGGAATCAAGCGTCACGGTCCGATTGTTTTCGTTAAGTTTAAGCGGAAGAGTTCATAGAAATCTCCCAGAAGCTTTTCTTCGCCATTTCTGGTATACGCCAAACAGTTTGCTTCATTTCTATTATTCTTGGAGAAACCATCTTTTTTCTTTCTTTCTTTCTGTTCTGGGTTTTTGGCTGCTGTGTGGATGAAGTAAGTAGTTGAATCTGCGTTGTCTGTGTGGGTGTGTGTATGTTGGTGCGTGCGTGCGGTCAGATTCAGCCGAACATGCTTCCGATGTTTTGACGGGTTTGAGCTTTTTGTCTCCATGAGTTGCCCACATGCATCTTGATACAGATCGAACTAGGGTTATCTTTTTTAACATTTCTGGGCAGCATGAAGCAGTCAAGTATGTGACGATGATGATCGCATTCCATCCTTCATTTTCCGATGATCTGCTATCGATATTAGCTGCTGATCATTAGATGTTCTTGAATAACTGGACTGCAGCTGCCCATGCCTATGAAAACAAGTAATGAGAATGATTTATCCGTACACATGAAGAATTATCTCGGAAAGAGTCCGAAGCCGTAGCCCTGCAATTTCATCAGAAAGTGAGGATTGGGATTTACTCCGTTTGTGTACGTCAAAAGTAATTTTTCCTAGAAGTATAGGGAGCATCCATCCGTATCGTTTGACGCGATCAATCCCTTGGATTTCAGAAAAAGACAAGTTCTTGTTTGTGTCCATCATTGACAGGTATAGAAGACATGTGCAAGCATTGATCTATTGAGAGATTGTGGCATATGGATTTGCAGATATGCAAATGCATAGTTTGTGGTTTTTTCCAACATGCTAACTTGCTTGTGAACTTCGACAAAAAAAAAAAAAAAAACTTGCTTGTGAAAATTGCGTTTTCTTTTTTCCTTTTTCCAGTGGAGCTGGACGGGGTCGTGAAATTATTCAGTAGAATTTGCCCTAATATCAAACAGTTTCATCACTGAAAGAGCAATTTTCGTTGAGTTATATTGCCACCATTTCCTCCTTTGAGCAGTGTCTTTGAATCGGGGCGTCGCCGACAAGCCGGTTGGATTTGTAGATATGCAAATGCATAATTTGTGGTTTTCCCAACATGCTAACTTGCTTGTGAACTTCGACAAAAAAAAAAAAAACTTGCTTGTGAACATTTGTGTTTTTTTCTTTTTTTTTTCTAGTGGCGCTGGACGGGGTTGTGAAGTTATTCGGTAGAATTTGCCCTAATATCGAGCAGATTCATCACTAAAAGAGCAATTTTCGTTGAGTTACGTTCCCACCATTTTCCCCTTTGAGAACTAGTTAGCCCCTAAAAAAAATTCCTGTGCTAATAGATTTCCAAAAGGGCTGGGGAGTATAAAAAAAACAAATTGAGCAAAAGAAACCTTGGTGAAATATTAGGTTCCGAAATTATTTCACCTCTCATCAAAACCAATCGTCGTGTGATAATCATTATCAAAATCTCTTTCTTGAGAAAAAGGGAGTTTCTAAAATTTAGAAGTTCGAAGGGCCCAATCATATTACACCACAGTTAAGAACTTAGAGCACAAGATCATCTTTATATTTCACAATTTTGATGTTAGATGGCAAACTCGAAAGGATCAATTAGGTTAGATGGTAGTTGCATTTTGTGGAAAGCGAACGTATGCTTCTCATGTAATTTTGGGCCATGTAACATACCTTCATTGAGTACTAATTTCATTTTTGTTTTTTTTTTTTTTGGGATTTTCGAAGTCTTACATCTTGTTTAGTTTAAAGTGTATCAAGAGATAACTCGCCTTACCCAAAAAAAAAAAAAAAGTAACAAATTAACGTTGAAGTGAATTGAAGTCGCCACATTGAATACATGGGATGAGTTACGAGGGTCACAACTAGGTTTTGTCATTGGTCGGCCCTTTTGGAACTGGCGTGCTGGGCTCTGTTGTCTCTTGACGCATTTTGCGTGTCCAACTGAGTTTCTGTCAATGACCTTACCTATATCTCTGTGCTTTCTCGTCTTTGCTAATCGTGTACGTAGACAAAAGCCCCTCGAATTTGTCTTGATGATATTGAACAAACTTCTCCATCGCGAGGGCCGTTTCTAGGACTGAGTGTCATTACCTACATCCAATTAAAATGAACTAGTCAACACTCAAAACTATTTCGTAGCATGTGAAATCTCGCATTATATATCATTTACATATCGTGCGAGAATTCGAAGTTGTTTTCCAAAATTACGGGCACAATACATTTGCCTCTATGTGAGGATTTATTTTTCTTTCTTTTTTTTTATAAATAAATATAAGTCCACGGATGATTTGAATAATGTTTGATCTGCACATAGAATTTCGACTTCATGACAATCAATCATAGCTCCTGATGTACGCAACGAAATTAGGAATTGCTCTTGAATGGGTCAGAGACGGATGCCTTTTTCAATCTAAAACTCGTAATCAGCTCGCTGAAAACGGTGCGTCCCTGTCGCTCATATTCTTCATGCCTCGAATCCTGTAAGTCACGCGGGAGATTTTCCACCGTGCTTCGAATTGGAATCATCATTTTCAGTTGCTGTTATTATTGTCGTTGCTGATATTTCAGGATCTTGGCTATTACAATACGTAGGGCCTTAAAAACCTGAGGGAGCATTAGGCTATGGGCCTGAACTGAATATGGCAAAACTCGGGTTGGGGGGGCCTTATGGGCCCTTATGAAAGTCGACATTTTCTATTTTGGGCTTTAGGCCCATGTTGTCTTTAACGTCGGCCCATCAGGTTCGACTGTGACCGGCCCAATCCACACGGCCAGTGATGGAACCGTTGCTTCACGAGTGTTCAAAGAATAACTAAATTGCCTTGTTTAGGTCGGCAGGTCGTCCCCCGTGCGGAGTCGTCGACACCGAGTCAATGCAAGCAGCTCTCGCAAAAAAAAGCTCACTCTCCTCCTCTCCAAACCTCCGATCCCGAGCACTTCGATCTTCGATCATCATTCTCACTGCGTGAATTAGGGTTTCGATCGGTGAATCCAGCGTAGTCCGATTGTTTTACATCTCCGTGTCTCCGATGATTTGAGCTCCGGGCTCGAGGGCGTGAGATATGTCGAGGCCTCAGGTCACGATCACTCTCGGTCGTTCTGGTCAGGTATTGGTCGCTTTAGCTCCGTGCATATGATGCATTTTGTCTTTGGCGTCTTCATAAGAGATCTTTGGATCAATTGATGTTTGTTTCAGCTGGACTTCTTGACTCATTGGTTCGCGGATTCTGCGTAGCTTAAAAATTTCATTGTTTGGACCTATATCGACTGTGGTAATGTGGTTTTTTTGGATTGATCATGATTGGGTGTAAGGGACGACGTGCTTTTCTGGAGTAATATGTGGTTTTTAGACTACTGAGCTTGATTTTTTCATTTTAAGCATGCCATAAATGCCTCTTCTGAAGTGATATTGAGATAATACTTGCTCTCAACCAACTATGACTGGGCTATAGATAACGTTTTCATTTTTTCCAAAGACAGGTCATTGAATTGGTAGTTACTTGAAGCTTGAGGGATTGTTTAGCGCCAACTGGCTAACCAATATATATGTGTGATCCTTTTGTCAGGTTGTTAAGAGGGCTGGGAATTCATTGAACGATTCTCGAGTGGCGCCTCCACTTCCGAAATCTGGTAGTAAGCGCTCTATAAACGAGAGACTTGGAGGGAAAGCTGATAATCTTTTGCATGGAAGTTCCAAGAAGTTAGTTCTCTATCTACCTATCAATTCATTCCTAGCTTTCCGAAGCTTAGGTTTTTTCGTTTTTTGGTTGGTTCCGAAGCTTAGGTTCACTAATAAGAAATTTGGCAATAATGATGGGGCTATTAAATTTTCCTTTTCTAAGGCCTTATTTGATTGCATTGTCGATAGAGAGATATAACTATTGATTAATTAGAGAACCAATTGAGAGCTCCTCGATGTACTTCATTGATGCGTGACCATGACGGGGTTATTTTCTTAAAGGGAAAAGTGCATTGGGAGTCCTAAAACTTGTCACGAAAGTGCATGCGAGTCCTAAAAGTTTCAAAAAGTGTAATTAAGTCCTAAAACTTATCACGAAAGTTCATTCGAGTCCTAAAACTTTCAAAAAGTGCGATCAAGTCTTAAAACTTGTCATATTAGTTCAATCAAGCCCTTCCATTGGTTGCATTTTTTGAAAATTTTAAGACTCGTTTGCACTTTTGTGACTAGTTTTAGGACTTTATTGCACTTTTTGAAACTTTTAGGACTCGATTGCACTTTTGTGACAAGTTTTAGGACTTGATTGAACTTTTTGAAAGTTTTAGGACTCATTTGCACTTACATGACAAGTTTTAGGACTTCTAGTGCACTTAACCCTTTCTTTAAATGGCAAAACAATGAGGAAAAAATGAGCGGTAAGGGCAAGGGTTATGAAACAAGCTGCTTTCATTTTGCTCTTCTTTGTATTTTATTGTGATGTATTGCCTACCAGTTGGGTGAAACTAGTTTCATTTCGTGTTTGCATGTCAAAAACATTTTTTTGTGAGAAACGATCTACTCTGCCAATGATTGTCATTTTTGTGGGGAGGATCTCAATCCCCACAAAAAATTATGAATTGGAACTACGACATATAGTTTCGTTGGGAAAGCTAAGCAGGGAAGTAATCTGAAGTAAGTCTTTGATATGTTGCAGACGGAGGGCTGAGGGCGATATTAAGGGCTTGAATGGTAGGCCTCAATATTGCTCATTCTTGATTTGGATAAATAATTGGAACGTTAACTTTATGAATTTGTCTTCCTTTTCTTTCCCTCATAGAGAAGATATATCTCTGCTACTGACTGTCATAGCTCTACTATCACCAAAGGTGCTGGAGACCTTCGCATCAAGCTCATGCAAAGGAACAAGACAAGGCAGGCTAGTGGCAATGTTGGACAGCAAGATCACATAAATCCCCATGTTAATATTCCTAGGAGTGTCCATTCTCCTGTGAGCTCATATACACATACGCTTGAGCCGAAACTTGATAGCCCTTTGAGGCGAATTCCACCAACAAGAAGTGCTGAAGATTTATTCGAGCTGAACTCAATGCGAAAATCTTATTCTTCTTGGACTCATGATGGGCTACAACATGAATCGCCAGATAGAATATTCAGGGTTTCGAGGTGCCTTTCTCCACCGAGGCCAATCAATGGCCAGCGAGAATTGCTCACGTATAGGCCGATTGATGCACCAAGAGTTCCTGCACAGGTTGTAAGAGATGTTTATGATCATGCAGTTGCAGGGCCACGCTCCTCTTCGCATTTTGTGAGAAGAACACCTTTGCCTCTGGATTCTGCTAGGTCTCTGCCACGATTACATACACAAGGCGCCGGCTCACATAGAAGTGTATATGCGGTACAGTTAATTGTCCGTGCTTGAGTTGTCTGTTCTGCATCATAGGGCTGTGATATTCCGCTTCAGTGTGTTCAGGCATTTATTATCATAGCCCTGAGACGACATTATGGTAGATGGGATTCTTTAATGAAGCACATACATGCATGTGCAAATCAGAGCAGCTGAGATTGTTTCCATCATTTAGTCAGTGACTTTGGAGTTTATATAGCTACATGTCTATCTGCAAACTAGGCATTACAAACACAACCACTATAAACTCAATGGTCGAACTGAAACAATGTCCAGACCCAAAAGTGGAAATCTACCCGAACTTTTAGAAGAAAGCCTCCAACATTGTCAAATTGCTACAGCTGATAAGACTTTGATGATGGGGTATATTTTAAAGTCTCACCATCTTGAAAGCCCCAATTCATTTGTCGGAAGCTAGTTGTTTTAGTCTAACTATCTAATAAGTATTTGTTTTTTTTTTTTGTTGGGTGGGGGAGCTGAGATTAAGTCCTTGATCAACATCATTTCTTTGAGACAGTTTTTAGATTTACCAGCCTTTTAAGTTTGTGTATGTTTGCTATGACATATTAAGTACCTTGTGTTGGAGTATGCCCTTCAACACTAGTCCTTTTTCCCCGCTTTGGTGCATCATGCCTTTCAGCAATATTTACTTATCATATGTTCTGTTGGCTTCATGCAGGTACAGGGACAACTTACCGTTGGGGCTTTTTTAAATTCTCTTGGCTTGGGAAAGTATGCCATTCATTTTCAGGCTGAGGAAGTAAGTAATTTGCATCTTGCGCTCAACAAACTAAAGAAAACTTGTCCAAGTATGCCATTGATTTTCCGCTGGTTCACTGGTTGCACAGATGTTTCCATTATTGATGTGTAAGCTATTACAGACTTGAATAACCTAATGCTCAGGAAAGAAAAAAAAAAGGCCAAAGTTTTCAGTTGATTTTGTAAATATCGTAGGGAAGAAGTTTTCCTGTTTCTCCTGAGCTATTGTAACAACTGGACCCTTGTCTGATAAAAGTAGGAAATGATCTGTTGCTAGTGGGGCCTCATGTTGATGTGTAGCTTCTTTTTCCTTATTTATATCTTTCCTTCAGTTAGAAATAGCAATTAATCAAGCCTTATGTGGCTGCATGTTGTAGCCTAAAACGTGAATCTACGGTGGACATTTGCGCTAGCCATATGTTATAGTCACATTTAATTTTCCTGGTTGATGAGTTTTGACCACCACTAGACACTCATAGATGAACCCATTTCACATACATACAATCCCTTTTGTCCTGTTAAGAGATGTCTATTCCCCTTTTTCTGCTTCTTCAATGTCAATGCAGCAGCAGACAAAGCTTTTCATGTAATCGGTTCCAGAGGTTGTGCCTTGTGAAGTCTAGTTACCTTAGCTGAACTGGATATGCTATTGGCACACAACCTAATGAAATATTGTAACCTGTGCTGAAAGTTTGCAATCTGGACAATGAGAGATGTACTTGTTATGCTGGATCGCTCCTGACCCTAGAAGTGGTTCTGAATGACAGGTTGATATGGATGTACTGAAACAGATGCGGGACCATGACCTCAAAGAGATGGGCATACCGATGGTATGTTTGACTTTAGACCGTGAAACTTAGTTATGTAACTTTTTAGATGCACAGACCGAGGAATGCAAGGTCTAGCAATGCAAGTCATCGTGATATTACCTCATGTTGGTGGTGGCTAAAAGCCGACAGAAAGGGTTTAAAAAATGAAGGTTTCATGATCCTCTCTGTTGTCATATTTTTCTTAGCATTATCCATGCATATAAGCCACGGTGCTGGGTGTCCTGGTGGTCCAGTGAGCTGAAAACCAGTTGTTCCTGTTGTAACTTGGTTGGACATGGCTTTTTTACTTCCAGATATTAATTAGGGAAAAAACGCATAATTAAACTATGTTTATCTTCTGCTTGTGGTGCTTCTAGAATGAATGTGTCGAGCATGGGGAGTTAAACTGCATATGGACTTCTGCATGTTAATAAGCTCCAAGTTCTCACAATTTGTGTTTTTACTTGCAGGGACCGAGGAGAAAGATTCTTCTTGCTCTCTTGTCTCGTTCAAGACCCGTATAGAAATTTGAGGCTTTTACTTATATTGGTATCTTTTTGTTTATAATTTTCTTCTTCCCCCGCATTTCCTTCTTATCTGGCGTAGAGAGAGGGAGACAGTGTCATGAAGAGGAAGGACCAGGTGATGGTTGGTGCAGGTAATCCATTGTTGCGTTATCTTTTGGACGCCATTCGAATTCTGTCTATTCAAATAAGTACCATAAGCTTGTATGTATGTTGGACATAGATCTGGCTATTAGGCTCTGTGAACAATGTAATGCTCCCCCCTAAACTGCCAACACTTGTCTGGGATGAATTCTAATGCCCTTTTTTGTGGCTGGATGGTCCATGTATGTTGTACCTTTTAAGTTCGGTGTCGTTGTGAACATTCTCTCCAAATTTTCTATTTGGAGCAGATAATGGAATTGACACTTGTGCTGAATCGGGTGTGTAAATGACGATCGTGTTTACCTTGAACTATCTTCTTTCAACTTCCCTTCATCCCTTGAAAACATGGAGAGGTGGTTGTTTTCAAGCCACGAGCTAAGGACTGTCTGATGAGTCGTGGAAGCAACAAAAAGCGCTTCCACTTATTGGGCTCTCTCTCTCTCTCTCTCTCTCTGAGTGGGGCTTGCGGACCATGAAAAATATGGCAAGTGCCATCACTTTTGACCTTCAAGCTAAAAAGGGTGGCATCCTTCTTTTGGGATTTACATCATTGGTGAGAATACCATATGAGCCCTATAAATAGGATCAAAATATCGGTCGTCTCCCTATGTGTGCATCTTTATTTTTCACTTAATTTATTTCAGCCAATTTAGAGAAATGTGATGGAGATGCTTTTTCTTAGATACTAGCATAATAATTTTTTTCAAAAACAGTTAATTTTGTATGCTAAGCAATTAATTAGAGACGTTGACTTTAGGCCTTTAGCTTCATTGGCTCGATGGCGCATTTTTGTAGTTTACTCGAGCCGGGCGAGTCTCCGGTTTATGTTGGAAAAGCATATTTCGTGCTACCCAATTGAATTTACAAGTGGGTAATTGTGGACTCGAGCTTGATCTTTGTCAATAAATACATCGATTTACTGACGCTGTGGAAGATGCCGTGAAGAGGGGCAAAGAGCATTGCTCACTGGACGTCGCTTCGGCTGTTGCTCCCCCACAGGTCATCAACGTGGTTGGTTCATTGGGATGATGGGATGGGAACCACAAGATCTGATGATCTTTGGGGCGAGGATTTTCGTTGTGTTATCTCCAATTGAGTTTTAGGACAATTCTTTCATCGCGGCCTTCCTAAGATCTTATTCCGGGATATGAATTGTTTGTATTGATTGATTTTACGTGGAATGCCGTCAAAAGCATGCGCGCAATATGCATACTATTTCCCTTCTGAGCTGAAAAGCCGGTTCTATAAGCATGCGGACCAAATCTATTTTCCAATCATCGTTTTTCTTGAGGTGGTCATTTTAGAAATGTCCCGCATGAGTCAAATTATACTAGAAAAAAGAGTGTAAATAAGTACCTTACGCCCTTGTTGCAAAGACATATATAACAAAGGCATTTTTTTTTCCTTTTGTCGGCATGATTTATTGAACTATTTGAATGTGGGCAGTATCGGTTTCCCACGAATAATGATACTTATCGGAAGAGAGAGACTAGCGGTTACGCGTAAGTGTCATTGAATGTGAACGGAAATAGAATCAATCAATAGTTGCGATGAAGACAAACTAAATCCTTGTCGTAGCACTAAAGCAGTCCTTGCATTGTTTGGTAGGATGACTTCGTTGTGTCCCATCAAATGTTAAAGGACAGAGGAGACATTGGTTTAACATCCTAACCATGAAAACTATTTACAAAATCACGAAAATTGGCACCGGCGAAAGCGGCTGAAGGAGGGGGCTATCTTGCACCTCCATCTTATCCGATTGCGGAATATGTTGTGTGATTTTCATTAGCCTCCGTATAATTGATGCGGAAAGCGTCAGCTTTATTCAGCTTTTGTTAATCGATCGAATCTCTTATTTATAAAAATGCTAAAGAGTATGCTTAGACTCTCATTATGATTTGTCAAGCACGCTTTGCCGTATGAATTGTTATTTCTTCTATCTAAAGGGGGTGGATTATTTCAAAATACTTAAATCTTGTGAACTACGTCGTTTTATGTGTTTCTTGATTGATTATTTCATGTTGATTAGGTCAACGCTACAAAACCCAGCAAGATAGAAGGACCGACTGGTAATTAACGGCCCCCAACCCAGCCCGTCCTTCATGCGCTGCCCTCCGAAAGAAACCAAAAAGATAAAAGAGCGTTAACTAACGAAGAACAACAATAACTACCGCTTCACATCCGTAATTATCTCCTCGCGACCATGTCAAATGTAAATGATGGATAAGCCGCCATTTGTCTCGCTGTCTCTCTCTCTCTCTCTCTTCATTCATTTCCTCCCCTCTCGTAAAACCACTGAACACCACCCAAAACCCAGCACCTGCCATTCCCTCTCGCGTCGTCCAAGTTGACGGCTCTCTCAATCCGCCAAACCCTTTGAAAACCCCATCCATGTTCGGCCTTCACTGAAACACTCTTGACACACCCACTTGATTGAAAGCTAGCTCGAGCTTTGGAAATGGGCGGCAATGGCAAATACAAGTGGCGGCTCTCGTTCACTCGCTCGGCTTCTCCTTCGAAGCCTGAACCCCCGAAGGAGTTCTTGTGCTCGATCGCGGGCTCGCTGATGGCGGACCCGGTGGTCGTGTCCTCGGGTCAGACCTTTGACCGCGTCTCCGTCCAGGTGTGCAAAGACTTGAGCTTTACGCCGATTCTTGAAGATGGGTCGAAGCCCGACTTCGAAACAATCTTCCCCAACTTAGCCATCAAGTCGACGATCCTTCGCTGGTGCGAGAAATGGGGCGTCGAGCACCCGCCCGCTCTCGAGTACACATCCGTAGAGAAGGTCGTCCGTACAAGGATGGCGTCTCGGCAACGGGAGGAAGGAGACTGTGGAGGGCTTAGTAGGGTTTCGGAGAGGGAGCTACTGAAGAACGTGGCGGGGAACCCGCCGGTGACGTGCAAGCACGCGGTGAGCGAGTTGGCTCACCGTGCTGAACGGTTCTACTCGAGCTCGTCGGAAGAGTCGGTGGTCATCGCGGCGAGCCCAGAGACTCCTCTGCCTCTCAAGACTCGCCCCTGTTGCTATTCCTCCTCCTCCTCATCGTCTTCCTCGGAATTTCAAGAAATCGAAAACCCTGCACGCACCCTAGGCCCTATTTTAAGCTGTGAAGAAGAGGAATTGGTGTTGAAGCTGAAGAGCAGTGGCATCTTCGAGCAAGAACAGGCGGTTATTTCGCTGAGAAAAATCACTAGAACGCAAGAACATAGGAGGTCTGCTCTTTGTACTCCAAGAGCGATCTCTGCCCTTAAGCCGCTTCTTGTTTCGAAGTACTGCAATGTACAGGTGAATGCTGTTGCTACACTGGTCAATTTATCGCTCGAGAATTCAAACAAGGTGAGAATTGTGAGGTCTGGTGTGGTCCCTCTTTTGATTGAGGTGTTGAAGGGTGGGTTTAGTGAAGCCCAAGATCATGCTGCTGGTGCTCTATTTAGCTTGGCCATAGAGGAAGATAACAGGATGGCTATTGGGGCTTTAGGTGCTTTGCCGGCATTGTTAAATGCTTTGAGATCGGATAGCGAGCGAACTAGGCATGATTCTGCTCTCGCGTTGTATAATTTGACTCTGGTTAATAGTAATAAGATGAAGTTAGTGAAGCTTAATTCCGTGCCGAGGCTGCTGGAAATGGTGAAAGCAGGAAATTTGTTGACCCGGGTATTGCTTATTCTCTGCAATTTGGCTGCTTGTGTTGAGGGAAGGTCAGCTATGCTCGATGGTAATGCGGTTACAATTTTGGTTGGGCTTTTGAGAGGGAACGAGGCAAAGTCCAAGTTGGATAAGGAAAATTGTGTGGCCGCGCTTTATGCATTGAGTCATGGGAATTTTAGGTTCAGAGGGTTGATGAAAGAAGCGAGGGGAGAGGATGTACTGAGGGAGATTGAGAAGAGAGGGAGCGAGATTGCGAGAGATAAGGCTAAGAGGTTGTTGGAGATGGTGAGAGAGAGGGATGAAAATGGGGAGGAAGAGAATGTGGACTGGGAGGCGCTCCTGGAGTCTGCTCAACTTAGCGGGACTAGCCGCAGAGCTGGCGGTGTTGGTGGGACGAACGTCTATAGTGCAAAGTCATCAGATTTCTGATTTTTGATCTTATGATCTTTGTTATGTCTGAGCTTTAGCGATGTGGATATGCTAATGACTGGTGTTAATGGAGGCAGGAGGGAGGAGATTCTGTGGCGATTGAGAAAACGATGTTGAAGTTATGAGGTTTAAGGTATGAGGGTGATGAGCAGGCCTATCTGCGGTGTAGACAATGCCTACTTTTTACTCATCACGAGCATTGTATTCTGTATTATGGCAATCTTAACTGGCATTCCTTTGTGCAATCGGTGGCTCGGGCTACAGACGGAGAGAAACCAGTGCCAATCTTCGTCGGTTGAGGGAAAAAATGTCAGTTCGAGGATTGTTCATATTAGAGTCGGAGGCAAGGGAAGTCGCGACATTGAGATCTTGGCAAAGAAGAATGCAGTGCATATTCCTTTGTAATTTAACACGAAAAAGGCATAATTATCAAAAGTGGCCAAATGCATAACGATATTCTGCACATTTGCCATGTCCATGTATAATCTGCTTACATTGTTGTGTGTGTGGTGTTGTATCTGTGTAGTTGCACATAGAAAGGAAGAGTGATTTTGAAGAACTTGTTGAGCTTTACCTTTTCGTCACTTTACCATTTAATGGCGGCCCCGTTTTAGGTTTGCCTGATGGGTTTGCTGCTGCTACAAATGCCAGCGCAGATTTAGTTGTTGATGGTCCCAAGTTGACCCAAGACTCGGTTGTGACCTGCAAGTTGCAGGTGGTGGTGTGAACGGATGGCGACGGGGTTGGACTGTCATTATGTTGTGGGACACTCAAAACTGCAAAGCTATTATATAGTCAGGTGCCCTTCTGTGATTAATGTTGGCATGGAGTGTGACAGTATTCTTGCCTGCTTTTGCTCTCTCTTCCTACTCCCCGACCTGATCCAGATGCGTCTTTGAAAGCTTTGCTTCTATTGCAATTTCCCGCCTTTCTTTTTTCTTGGCTTCTGCCGAGCAAGTTAGGTATATGCCCCAGTTTGTTCAACTTGGACTAGATGTTGTATTTAAGCTTTTGGCAATTTTGTGGCTTAGTTTGTGGGGAAAATTGTCCAAAAAGCTCTAAACATATTGCGCTTTTGATAATCCAGTTCTAAATTTTTTTTTAACGTTTTGCCAATTGAAGTATATCCGGTTAATTTTGACCTAAAAGCATTAACGTTGATGCCTACCGTCTTGCGTGACACGGTCGGCGTTAACGTGAATAAATTTTAACAACATTTTAATTTTCTTTCGAATTACTTATTTATTTATTATTATTTGTTTTCCTTTTTACATTTTTATCTTTTTCCCTCGGCCTCAGGCGAGACTTGCCCTTGCCGGCCTCTGGGGATGGCAACCCCTTCACAAGATCAAGCTAGGGCTGCCCATGCCCGCCCAGGCAAGGCCCGCAAAGGGAAAAAGAAAATAAAAGAAAATAAAAAGTTATAAAGTATAAAATAAAAATGAAAATTATGAAAAATGAATAAAAAAACTCTAAAAAAAATTAAAAATTTATTAAGAATTATCAACGTTAGCGCCTGGCGTGACACGTGGCCAAAAGTTAGCTCAATTGACTCAATTGACAAAAGGTAAAAAAATTTAAGATTGAATTGATATAATAAAAAAGTTCGGGACTACGTTGGTAAAAGTGTGATAACTTTGAGACTTTGCGGACGATTTTTTTTCCCCATTGGCTATGGGCATTGATGCTGACCCCAAATGCAATTTAGCAGACTAAGCCGTCTTATTATTACTTAAAGCTCTCGACCTCCAATCGTCCTTCATTAGAAGAAAAAAAGAAAAAGAAAAGGGAAAGAACAGAGGAGGAGATCGTGCTCATGAAAATGCTTTTGGGCGCTTTGTGTTATCTCCTTTTTCAACTCAACCAAGTAACTCCCAACTCCTCAGCTTTTCCAAAGACATGGAACTTTACGTGTTGTCCTTGACGAATGCCTGAGATTTCAGAAAGCAGAGAGAGAGAGAGAGAGAAGGGAAGGCAGTGGGGAGGAGGGAAAGCGAAATCACCAGCAGCGTTCACTTTTCAATATGATTTTTCTTTTTTTATATTGCTGACCAAAGAGAAAGGCACGGGACGAGATAAAATGTCGTTGTCCAATCATGTGTGCCGACCTTTCTTCTTGGATTCTTCCAACCCTTCAGTTCCGTTCAGCATTCTTGACGCGATCATTCGGAATCACGATTGAGGCTTGAGAGGTAAAAAAGATCGCCACTTTGGACACTCTTTATCACCAACGTGATAAACAACCGCCTCGGGGAGGGGAGAAAAAAAATAATTCGGATTCGGCATGATTCGAACGCCCTCTCGACAGCAACGCGAATCACTGCCTCGGTGAATCTAAAATCTTAAACCACCGTAAAACCAGCGTGTTTCGTTTTCGTTTTTTTTTTTTTCCTCTTTGAGCTGATACCATATTAAAAAAGAGTCTTAAATTATAATCACAGCGGCTCTAATATCTCGATTTTCCTTCTTTTTTCTTTTTAAGTCTCGAAAAGCCCTAGATTATGCTCGGCGTAACGCTAATATCAAAAAAAAAGAGTCTTAAATTATAATTTGCATTGTCGTTCGCATTCTAGTTGCATTTTCATAATGTAATAGCATTCATTAAACCAAAGAAAAAAACCCAAATGATAATTACACCTTTTGAACCTTAAGTTGACAATTCAAGTCTTTTTTCGTAGAAGCGGTACTGAAAGAGCGTTTAATCGAAAAGTTAACGTAAGAAAGATCCTATTGAAATCGCGTGGTTTTGTTTTTATGTCACAAAAACTCGAGGATGATTCCATAAGTGTAGGCCCGTAGGAGGCATTGTTACGGCCCATTTGGAAAAAGCCCATAAATCCGACCCGCAAGGCCCACAACAAAGCCAGGCGTTCTGCGAGATGGTCCGTCGCGCATCGTTCTCCTGAGGCGCTTCGCGGCAAAAAATGCAGACACAGCGAAAGAGAAAGCTCCAAGACCGCCCACACTCAACCCTCCCAAGCAAATCTCCACTCCGAGTCCTCTAAATCTATCCAAGACGATCCGTACCAAACCCACCATCGACCCACGCCCGAGGAATGCCGGGCGGTTCGGGACGATCTCTTAGCCCTTCATGGCTTCCCTCAAGAATTCGCCAAGTACCGAAAGCAGAGGCGACAAAAACTGGGTCTTCTCGTTAAGGGAGAAGGCGATGGTCACGAACAGAGAGAGGTGAAGACGGTGCTTGTCGATGAAGAGGAAGTGGAAGAGGAAGAGGAAGAGGAAGAGAGCGTCTTGGATGGTCTGGTGAAGACCGTGCTGTCGCAGAACACGACCGACGTTAACTCTCAGAGGGCTTTCGCTTCTCTCAAGTCTGCTTTTCCCTCCTGGGAAGATGTGAGCTCTTCTGGTTTTCTTTGGACCTTTCTTTGCAGTAATTCGTGTTGGAGTTGTCTAATTGGTGCTTTTGGCTTCATGTGGGCATGTAAAGTTCCAACATTTAGGTGGATTTGATCCGTCATTGTTTTGATCCAGCGACCAGACTGCTCCCTCAAGTGTTCTTGGGCACGAGCTTTTAAATGGGCTTGAATTTGGACAGTGACCTAGATTCATGTTCGAGGGTGCCAATTTGTCCTGATTTTAGTACATGCATTTTTAGATTGCTTCTGAGTCATGTTTCAGAAAAGTGATCATTTTCTTTAAGGAATGCTGAGTATTTGGATTGATTAGTTTCTCTCTGGAACTTGGTAGTCATGGCAATTTGTTCAAGAAGAAAATCGCTAATGTTCCACCTGGTTCCATCAATTTCCCATGAATTTACTTGTGTATTTTCCAAGGTTCTTGCTGCTGAATCAACATGTATAGAAGATGCCATAAGATGCGGAGGTCTAGCCCCAACAAAAGCAGCTTGCATTAAGAACATTTTGACTTGCTTGCTTGACAAAAGGGGCAAACTATGCTTGGAATACTTGCGGGATCTCTCGGTCGGTGAAATTAAGGCCGAGCTATCCCTTTTCAAAGGAATTGGTCCAAAGACGGTAAATGTCCATTCTTTAGCTTCTCATGATAATGTCATTGAACTCATAAGCTTGAAAACTTTTTGGTCGGCCCATCATAGGATGCCATAGACATTAAACTTCAAAGACATGAATATGCCATTTTTGGTTTTTAAAGATATCTTCATTTCTCCTCTATCGTGAATTGTTCAACTATCCTATACTAGTAAAAGTGGTTGTAGCTCATCCTTTCTCTTGGCTCTCGCTGGAAATGATATCAGAGTTTGAGGATGACGGATGTCGTTGTTGGGTTCTTGATTTGATTTATAAAATTACCCTTTTCAGTTTCCTGCATCTTATTGCTTTCGAAATTCTCAATGTCCGCATTATCCCATTTATATTACAGGTGGCTTGTGTCTTGATGTTCCATCTTCAGCAAGATGATTTCCCAGTTGATACCCATGTGAGTCCTTGACATTACAAAGCAGTCGCTGTTTTAGCATCACTACGAATTTCAATGCTAGGCACACACGTGCAGGTTTTCGAGATTGCAAAGACTATTGGATGGATCCCAGCTACAGCCGACAGAAACAAAGCGTATCTCCATCTCAACCGGCGGATTCCAAGCGATCTTAAATTCGATTTGAATTGCCTTTTGTTCACTCATGGTAAGATGTGCCACAGATGCGGCAAAAGAAAGGATAACCAGCAATGTGGCAAGGGGAAGAATAGCCAGCAAAGGAAGGAATCCCCAGGCAAAGATTGTCCTCTACTTAACTACTGTAAGAATTCATAGCACAAGCCACTTTGCAAACGGCAATCATGGTTTTCAATCTTTCAACCCCTATACCTCATGTATTCCTCTTCATTGGTAATGCCTCTTTCGGTTTCGTCTTGGTTCTTCTTTCTATCAAAGCATGTTTTAGGGCAACTTGGTGCTGTTTGTTACCTGGCTTAGGTAGTTTTCGAGATCGCTTAATTTTCACAAGCATAAGCATGCGTCTTTTGAGATGGTTTGGACATAACATGTCTTATGCTAAGGTGGATGCGGGCCATACAGAATGGATAAGATAAGAAATTAGGATATTCGAAAGTTGGAGTAGTATCGTGGAAAAAGATGAGAGAACATCGTTTGAGATGGTTTGGACATATTCTTGAAGACCCTAAATGCTCCGATAAGAAAATGTGTTTTAGGGAGCATGACATAGGAAAGGGAGAGGTCGGCAAAAAGTAGTAAGACAGATTTGTTGGAGTGGGACATGATGGCATGTTTGTCTTAGAAGAAGGAAAGCAATTAACATTGGAGGGAAAATTCCTATGTTCCGATCAATTTTGAGTCCTAACCCTTTGTTTTCTTTATATTGCTATAGCTATGTTATTGTATTTTGTCTTATTTTATAACTCTTTCGGTCTTGCTTTTTGGGTTCATCGACCACCGACCCCAACTAATTTGGGTTAAAGGTGATGTTGATGTTGATGTTGATAAGCATGCGTCTTTGCGAATCTCCAAGATTTTTTAGGTGAAGATTTCACCGAGAAGTAGATACTACTAGTGGATGAGATAGTGGAAATAAAGGAAGAAAAAAAAAAACACCTTGGCTAATGGGTTGGCCGTGATTTTGGACCCTTTAAATTGGTTCAGCTAAATACCCATCAACACTTTTTTTCCTCTCTTTTTATAGGAAAAAGGGTGTGGGAGTGATGACCGATGCTGCAGACCCCTCCGGCCTTACTATAAGGGTCCTACACCCATCACAAAATTTATGGATTGAGTCATAGATAATCATCAACATTTTGCGGAGTCAATTTTTTGTATAACCTCACCTCCTTAGCTTTACGACGCGAGTTGGGAATGCACAAGAAAAGTCCAATACCTTCCCCGGGAGATCATCAAAAGAGGAAGCTCAAGTCCGAGCCCGTTAACATATTTAGTTAGATCTACCTTCACTCAAAAGCTTAAACTAATGAGTTATGGGCCAATAAAATATATTAACCGCTTCATACCACATCAATTATCCGATGTGGGATTTCTCTAACATAACTCACATATGGATCCTAACAATCTCTCCCTCACGTGTGAGCTCCAAGTGTTAGGTTCGCTCTTCCTTAATCCAAGTATCCTTCCGCACCAACTTATCTCAATTTGAATCTCCATCAATGCCCATCGGGCCAAGATTACTACACCACAATGCCCACCGGCCTGGAAACCGCGTTGGCCACCATATTTCTTTCTTGAGATATTCACCAAGTACCGATACATATTAAAAGTGGGTCACTAATCAACCATCGGCTCGATACTATTTATTGAGAGCCCGCAGCAGTAAGTCCGATACCTTTGTTCGAGGAGATCACCAAGAGGGAGCTCAAGTCCGAGTCCGTTAACATATTTAATTGGACTCACCTTCACTCAAAAACTTAAACCTATAAGTTATGGGTCAATTAAGATATATTAATCACTTCACACCACATCAATTATCCAATGTGAGACTTCTCTAATACAACTCACACGTACATCCTAACACGACTTGGACCATTGTGCATATAGGCCCTAGCTATGACCTTGGCTCACTTTGAAGGACATTGCAAAGACTATTGGATGGATCCTAGCTACAACCGACAGAAACAAAGCGTATCTCCATCTCAACCGGCGGATTCCAAGCGATCTTAAATTCGATTTGAATTGCCTTTTGTTCACTCATGGTAAGATGTGCCACAGATGCGGCAAAAGAAAGGATAACCAGCAATGTGGCAAGGGGAAGAATAGCCAGCAAAGGAAGGAATCCCCAGGCAAAGATTGTCCTCTACTTAACTACTGTAAGAATTCATAGCACAAGCCACTTTGCAAACGGCAATCATGGTTTTCAATCTTTCAACCCCTATACCTCATGTATTCCTCTTCATTGGCAATGCCTCTTTCGGTTTCGTCTTGGTTCTTCTTTCTATCAAAGCATGTTTTAGGGCAACTTGGTGCTGTTTGTTACCTGGCTTAGGTAGTTTTCGAGATCGCTTAATTTTCACAAGCATAAGCATGCGTCTTTGCGAATCTCCAATATTTTTTAGGTGAAGATTTCACCGAGAAGTAGATACTACTAGTGGATGAGATAGTGGAAATAAAGGGGAGAAAAAAAAAAACACCTTGGCTAATGGGTTGGCTGTGATTTTGGACCCTTTAAATTGGTTTAACTATATACCCGTCAACCCCAATAGTTTGGGTTAGTAAAGTGATGTTGATTATATACCCGTCAACCCTTTTTTTTTCTCTTTTTATAGGAAAAAGGGTGTGGAGTGATGACCGATGCTCCAGGCCCCTCCGGCCTTACTATAAGGGTCCTACACCCATCACAAAATTATGGATTGAGTCATAGATAATCATCAACATTTTGCGAAGTCAATTTTTGGTATAACCTCACCTCTTTAGCTTTACGACGGGGCCGCATCGTTGGGAGTGCACAAGAGAAGTCCTGATACCTTCTCCCGGAAGATCATCAAAGAGGAAGCCCAAGTCCGAGCCCGTTAACATATCTAGTTATACTCACCTTCATTCAAAAGTTTAAGCCAATGAGTTATGAGCCAATAAGATATATTAACCGCTTCATACTACATCAATTATCCGATGTGAGATTTCTCTAACACAGCTCACACGTGCATCCTAACAATCTCTCCTCACATGTGAGTTCCAAGTGTTAGGTTCGCTCCCCCTTAATTCAAGTATCCTTCCGCACCAACTTATCTCGACTTAAATCTCCATTAACCCTTATCGGGCCAAGATTGCTACACCATAATGCCCACCGGCCTAGAAATCGCGTTGGCCACCGCATTCCTTTCTTGACATATTTACCAAACACCGATACATATTGGGATGGGCCATCAATCAACCATCGGTTCGATACTATTTGTTGGGAGCCCGCAATGTAGTTCCGATACCTTCGTCCGAGGAGATCACCAAGAGGGAGCTCAAGTCCGAGCCCGTTAACATATCTAATTGGACCTACCTTCATTCAAAAGTTTAAGCCTATGAATTATGGGCCAATTAAGATATATTAACCACTTCATACCATATCAATTATCCAATGTGGGACTTCTCTAACACAACTCGCACGTACATCTTAACAATCTCTTACTCACATGTGAATTCCAAGTGTTAGGTTCGCTCTCTCTTAATCCAAGTATCCTTCCGCACCAACTTATCTCAACTTGAATCTCCATCAACGTCCATCGGGCCAAGATTACTACACCACAATGCCCATCGGCCCGGAAATCACGTTGGCCACCAAATTTCTTTCTTGAGATATTCACCAAACACCAATACATATTGGGAATGGGCCACCAATTAACCATCGACTTTAATACTATTTGTTGAGAGCCCGCAAGAAAGTCCGATACCTTCGCCTAGGAAGATCACTAAGAGGGAACTAAAGTCCGAGCCCGTTAACATATCTAGTTGGACCCATCTTTACTTAAAAGCTTAAACTTATGAGTTATGGGCTAACTAAGATATATTAACCGCTTCACACCATATCAATTATTCGATGTGAGATTTCTCTAATACGACTTATATGTGCATCCTAACACGTACTTGGACCATTGTGCATATAGGGCCTAGCTATGACCTTGGCTCGGTCTGAAGGATGGGCCTATAAAGGCTGTTGAATGTCCCACATTGCTTGACAAGGGGTCCTAAATGCTCTTTATATTCATATAGTCTCACTCCACCTATTAGCTTAAGTTTTTGTGTTGGATTTTCTAATATGGTGTCAAAGCCAATGCTAACCCTTTCGCGAATATGCGTGGTAAAATTTCACGTGAATGTGCATAGTAAAAAATTTCACCTGCCGCTCATAATTCGACTTGCATGTGAGAGAAGGTGCTGAAGTATTGTCCCACATTGCTTAACAATGGGTACTAATGCTCTTTATATTCATGTAGTCTCCTTCCACCCATTAGCTTAAGTTTTTGGGTTGGACTTTCTAACAAAGGCATATCTGATCTAATCTTGTCCATGAACGGGTCTGTGCAGCCCTGTTCTGTTCTAAAAGCGTTGGTGCGTTTTAGGAGAAACATCTTAGCACTGGGTGTACTACATGTTGCTGATCAGAGTTAAGTTTGGAGATTGTAGAATTTAAAAAATAGATTCATCGTTTTTGTAACAGATATTCATTTTACTGTGAGAGAAGTGTTTGGTTTCTAGCAATGAAACCATTGCATCTAATACTCAATTGGGAAAGGATTGTCGGTTTAATATATATTGTAAATATCACAACATATATAAAGCTTCTTTGGAAAGCTTAACAAATATCCTGAGATCACTTTGCTGACAAACTCCTGAGAGAAATTAGTCATTCACACCTGAAATTTTGTTCTGGTGCTTGAGAATATCTCAAAGCTTAAATTGATTCACATCCCTGTAGGGAACTATCCTTTTTCATTGCTTCTCAATAGATTTGGATTGATCTGGGCCATGTTCGATGTTCTGTATTCAGTGCAAATCATCGACTTGCATAGAAAAGCTAAGCAAGGGTTAAAATCATCTCTCCTTTGCCAACTAAAGAACTTCTGGAAATGGATTTCGTTGGAGGGTTGTTAGAGCATATGTGGAGAAACTAAATAAAAGAAAATCCCAATTTAAAGTACTTTTCGACAGAATCATCACATTTGCCAACTAGAGAACTTCATGCAGCCCCTGAGAATTTCCAGTCTCAACTTACCTTGTCACCAGTGAAACGAATAGATGTGATCACAGCATGAACCTAGCTTGAAGTTCATTTCTCTTGTTTTACCCTAAAGAAGAAGGGTTTGTTTTCCTCCTAGTAGGCTACAATGCAATGTCATGGTTTATGCTAGTAGGTACTCTTGTCTGTTTGAAACTGTGTGATTTATCAAAACTGACTGATGATAAATGAAGTGATCTGTTTTCTTGATCTTTATGCCTTCACGACTGCTTGGAAAATATTCAGATAATCCCTTGTATAACAGTGAAATCTTTCCCTCTTTCCTCAGGCGACGACGCACGCTCCTCTTAACATGTTTTGTGGACCTTAATCGTGTCGCACTTCGCACTTGGTGTACTCGCGGTTGCGATGCACGCACCTCGACGGCCACGCCACAACAAGGACTTCGCTGAGTTGGTGACGACGGTGCTCGACTGCCGGCGCTTAGAGAACGTGAAGCGCGCAATGCGGTTAATGGAAACACGGGGGTCCATATTCTGTACGAATGCGAAAAAAGCTACATCACATTTTGGAGATTGATTGAATTCTAAGGTAACGTGATGAGGGACACCTTTGTAACGGGTATTGTTGTGGTTTGAAATGCCTGAGGTTTCAATCATGTGCGGTCGCGGTCGGAGGTTGCCTACTTTTTTAAAGCAAAGTGTTCAAGATGTGGTCATGAAACGAGCAATAAAAGATTCCTTCGAATCTATTGAGCTGACAGCTTTTCGCTTCCCTCTTTATTTCCTCAAAGCATCATCAACGTGAAACACAGCTTGTACGGTTTCCGTCGGTCGGATGCTTGTGTGGTTACTAGCGCGGTTGCTTCGCGAAAAAGAAAAATCAAAAGAAGAAATTTTGAGTTGCTTTGAAGAAATTAAACTTAAATCAAGGTAAATGAGAGATTTTTAAATTTGAAGTTTTGCGTCTGTTTGGAATATAATCTTTTTTTGGGTGAAATACGATAGGCTTATTTTAATGTCAAAACTTTCAAAACGCTTCAATTAAGTATCAATTTTTAAAAACACTCACTTGCCAATTTCGATTTTCGCTAACGTGGCTAGGTGGAAATCTAACATGGACTTATTTTTTATTATTATGTGAGCCAACGTAACTCAATGGAACATGAATCGGTCGACAGAAAATGTTTTTCATTGACCAAGATTAGCATGCTAAGACTTTGGAAAATGAATTCCCTCTTCATTAAAGGGGAAATTATTTTCCCCATAAAGAAATCAATCACCTTCCTTGAAAATGAATTTCGGATAAAATCATTTCCTTCTACATGAAAATTTTCATGCAACAAACACACCCGAAATTAACATTCGAAAGGTGGAAGGTGTATGCAATATTGATTTGATGGTCATAGTTGTTATGAAGGGAAAATTGCAAAAAGTCTTAAATATGTTGCACTTTTTATCGATTCATCCCTACAACCTTTCAATTTTGCCGATTTAATTTTAAATTTTTTCACATTTTGTCAATTCGACCGATTGCTTTGAATTGTGATTCCATTAATTAGGCGGAAATGTACATTCATGACTCCAAAGAATCTAAGGTTGAAACCCAGATTTAGATCATGACATAGAAAACGGATGGTGGGTACGACTACTTTGGAAGTATACTTGGCTTTTTTTTTTAAACTTTTAGTAAGTCGAGCTTCGGCTGTGGATTTGGTTTGGCGGGTGGACGGAGGAAGATTCGCGGAAACTAAGGTGGCAAGAGGGTGCACTTGCTGAATGTGACATCTTATGCGTCTCTTTCCTACCAATTTTAGATAGTGACTAATAGCAATCTTCAACTAATTAACTAGGCAACATAAACATTTGTCTAAATCAATGGCTTATCAAATTTTCACCAATTTGTTCATGACAAATGTACAATGCCCTATGATTGATTTTTCTGGGGTCCTACCTCAATGATGAGAAATTGCTATTTGCATCGATTATTGTAGGACCGACGATGTCGAGAACCTACTAACCCTTCATCAGAACTCTCGAGCGTGCGAAAATCACTCGAAAAGGAAAAAAAAAGTAATGTGTGTGCTCTTTAATGTTGTTTCATATATTTGAGAATTGATTGATGCGAAAATACGATCATGTGGTTCCAATAATGTCATGGCATTGCTCCTTGTGACCTACGTTCATGCATTTTGTGTGGCTATGCTATGGTCTCCAGATTCCTCCTAGCTCATGAAACATCCTCGGACACTAATGTCCTGTGTGGCTGAACGTGCGTGGTGCAGAAATTTCCATGTTCTATCATGGTGTTTCCCTGCCGAAGAGCTGGACAGTACTCACTAAAAGTACAGACTTTAATGGACAGACAGATTTTAAAGGAGCCCATGGCCAATGTTCTTCATGCTTTGACGGTATAATATCTTTGATTCCTTTTACCACCCACGGAAAATTATCAAAAATCTTAAATCTATTATAATTATGTCAATTTAATTTAAACATTTTATATTTATCCTAATTTAATCTATTCAATCAACTTCCTACCACGTTGACACTGGACAATTCTTGATAATACTTTAAGATTTTTTGAATTATTATTTTTTCTCTTTCTTGTTTTTTCTTCCTCCTGCTGATAGTCGACTATCGGCTGGAGGAAGAAGGAAGGAGAGATGGGAAGAAAAAAAAAGAAAAAGAGAAAATTAAAATATTATTAGAAAGTATCCACGCCGGCACTGACGTCCACGTCTACCACAACGCAAAAAGTTTATGATCGAATTGATAAAAAAAAAAGATTTAATTTTGAATTGACATAATTACAATATATTTTAAATTTTTTTGTTAATTTTTCCTACCACCCATTGTACCATTCCGTTACCTTCTAAGCTTGGCGAAAAATAGAACTAGTTTGCGTCCAGATCAGTGAGTTTCGGGAATTATTTCCGTCGATTCTTGAGATTTAAATAAAAACGAATGTGCAATTTCAATCTTCAAACATGGCTAATTTTTGGGTCCGGACGGGGCATTAGTTCACCTTCTGCAAAAATATATTTCGTAGAAAGACAAAGGTGGGGCCAGTTATGAACTAATACCTCCTCCCTAAACCAATCCATCAATGGCGATTACCTACCTACCTAACCTAGGTGATTAGATCAAACAGCGGGCGGTCAAGAAATATGAAGTCACAAAAAGGTTGGTCCTGATCAGCAAATAAAGCCTGCGCCGTAGTTGAACTTGACAGTTCACGGGGAAAGAGCAGTCATGTTTTTAATTCGCTTTGTTGTTGATTAATCTGCGATTAGATCACGCTAATTGACCCGACGCCTAAATTTTAAGACAACACCAAAATTAAGGTTGGTATGCCGGCTTCGTTTGATAAAAGAGAATCTTACACTTGCATTATTATTTAGGAATGTTAATCAATAATAGAAGATGCGGGTATAAATTAAAGGATCTACGGGAATGTTAAATTTCAAAATGGAATAGAAGATGCAGGCATAAATTAAATTCTCTGAAAGACGAAAATGAATTTCGGTGAAATAACTTCCTACTTAAAAGACGATAAATGGGGAAAAGAAAAGAGAGAGTGTTTGTACATTCAAAAACATACGTACTTAACAAGGGTTTCGAAAAACATAATCATATGTTATTTATACGTTTCATGGGGGCGTGTTAAAACATTCTTTCAGTTGAAAATCCTTCGAGGAAACGTACAAACGGGTGAAGTGACTACGAGAGCGCTTCCATGAGGTTGACGTATCCGGGATTCCAGACGCAGTACGAATCTCCAAGGACGGGATACGGTCGCGTAATGCGCCAAGCGACGAAACCAAAATGGCATTTCCTCATCTTCGTCACCTTGTTCTCCGCACCCGGTTCTTCTCAAGGTCCCCACCTCCCACCCCGAACATCTTTTCTCCGTAGTAATCCATACGTGGCTCGAGAGACTCACTGAGTCCCCGTGCCAACTCGGTGCCTGTATCGGGAGTGATGATAGAGAGGCCTCTTTTTCTCCCGTTACGAAGCATCCCGCACCCGGCCAAACTCAGATTACGGCTGGTGGTAGAGGAAGAAGAAGACATGGGCCCGTTGTTTTCTGTTTTTGGAGCCTTGCCATTCATTGCCATTTATTGATTTCTGTATATATAGGCCTCAAAGACTCCATCTTTTTTTACTATTATTTACTCTTTATCTGCGCGCTTGCGCCGCATGTTGGGCTCTTTAGATGATTTCTGTAGTCGGGTTTGTGATCCACCGCGAGTTTCTCGAACTGGGATTTCTCGATGATGTCGCAGAAGAGGCAGCAAGAGGATGGCAAGGCTCGATCGGATGGGAATTTTCCCGATGATAAGCGAAGACGAATACCCACCTTGAAGAAGTGAGTGGAACATTTGAGATTTATTGGAAAGTTTTTTTTTTTGGCTGTTGACTGTGTTTTTAGTCCTTTTTTATGTCTAAAGTGTCAGTCTTGATGATGAAATATTTGCTTGCGTGTTGTTGGGAGTTCTTTAATTGCCTATCCGAGTGACATTTGATGGTGGGATTTCCATAGAGGAACGTAAGGAATCACTTTTGTTTGAACTGGAAATCGCAGGCCTGAATTGTCCATGGCTATGCTGAGTATGAAATTATGTTTCACGGCGGGGTATTCAGAGGCGTGTCAAGTTTTGTATAGTTTGGCTTTCTAGACAGGTTTCTATGCCTTGAATTTGAACGAGTTGAGAAAGAAGAACATGCGTAGTTCGAAATGTGTCATGCCGGGCACGCTCTCTGTCTATAGCGTATCTGTGGACTTGAGACATTTGGGTGCAAACACGCCATTATTTTAGCACAGCATGCTCTTGACCAAGAAATATTTGGCTGACCAAGCAAAAGCTAATTTGTTGCTTCCCCATTTATGAATTATGATTGGCTGCTACTTGGGCAATTTTCCCATCCCGGCCTTTTCAACTTACAAGTGTTGAACCTTTTTTTATTTTTTTGTTATTTTGATAATCTTCAAATATGTTACTCCCTTTGAGGAGTCAGAAAAATGGAGGAGCCAATGAATTCTTCTCTTCCTCTAATGTTTACAGGATGTAGTTTTTGTCCACCTTTTGTCCTTATATGTTGTGGAAGGATTAAGTATTGTTTTCTGAGGCTTGCTGGATGGTACTCTATTCTTACTTATCTTGGGAATTAACATTTATATTTGCTTTGTCTAGTGTGGTACTTGAAGTGATGAAGATGCAACCTGTTCAGCATCTGCTGGAGCCAATTCTAGAGCCTTTAATTCGAAAAGTGGTAAGTTCATTTTTTTGGAAAGTAACCAATAGCGTTTGTTAGTCATTTTGAGGTAGTTGTCTGATTTAATTTGCATTTGACCTTGCTTCAACTTGATGATGATGGAACATGCTGATAACTCTTAATTTGTTTTTCCAACTACCACAGTTCATGCTTAACTTTACTTGTGTTCTTTAGTGGGATCTTTATCTAGCCATGTTAAGCATCTGTCCATTTTGCTTTCGGAGGTGTTTAGTTACTTCGGTATTGTTTTTCTTATCAATACGAGTTTTAAGCTTCAGTATCATGGGTCTTCTGAAACGATGGTTGGTACCTACATGAAAAGCCATG
Organism: Rhodamnia rubescens; assembly: GCA_021437795.1. Taxonomy (NCBI): domain Eukaryota; kingdom Viridiplantae; phylum Streptophyta; class Magnoliopsida; order Myrtales; family Myrtaceae; genus Rhodamnia; species Rhodamnia rubescens. Next base: position 4,230,144 of record JAILYA010000005.1, on the reverse strand, counting down.
GATTCTAGTTTTGGTGATTGTGGTTCTTTTAAATGCTTTTGCACTTGAAGGAAACTTTCCATCCTGTTAACCTAGAACAACGCATGATGCTTCAAGTTCTTCATACACAAATAATGTGGTTGTTTGGGTAATTAACATCAATTAGAGTTGACTTTGTTGAATTCAGGTTAAAGAGGAAGTCGATATTGCGTTGAAAAAGTACATGAACTCCATGAAAAGGTAAGCATAATCGAATCCATTTAATCCAGGAGTTGTCTCACCTGGGGTTAAAACAACTGCTTTTCCAGGCCATTATTCATCAGTTTAAGCACCTTTCGACTTCTGTCCAGGAGTTATGAGAAAGATGTACCTCATTCCGAAACAAGAAGCTTACAATTGCAGTTTATGAGCAGTCTCTCTCTACCTGTCTTTACTGGTGCTAGAATTGAGGGGGAAGAATGTTCCGCTGTTAAAATAGCTCTAGTTGATGCTCTTAGTGGACAGATCGTTGATTCTGGGCCTGAGTCATCAGCGAAGGTTGAAATTGTAGTTCTGGAGGGCGACTTTGACAGCGATGAGACCGAGAATTGGACTGTTGAAGAATTCAAGAACAACATTGTCAGAGAAAGGGAAGGAAAGAAGCCTCTTCTTACAGGAGAAGCAATTCTCAATCTTAAAGATGGTGTCTGTTCTTTGGTTGAGATTTCTTTCACTGATAATTCAAGCTGGACTAGGAGCCGTAGATTCCGAATAGGGGCACGAGTTATAGATAACTTTGATGGGATTAGAATAAAGGAAGCAAAGACAGAATCCTTCATTGTCAGGGATCACCGTGGAGAATGTAAGTGCATATAGTATGACATATCTGTATGATTTGTAGAAAACCGAATCACAGAATATCCTAATACACCATTTCTGTGGATTAGAAAGTAATCGCTTCTATGCATGTTTTCTTTTGGTTTTGTGTCATGCAATTTTTAATACTGAATTATCAAAGCGAAGAGATCAATCGAAATCTTTCTGTGTCTGGTTCTGCTTGCAGTGTATAAGAAGCACCACCCTCCCTCCTTGCTTGATGAAGTCTGGAGATTGGAAAAGATTGGGAAAGAAGGAGCTTTCCACAAACGCCTCAGTCGGGAAAACATCCACACTGTGAAGGATTTTCTGACACTGCTGCACATTGACCCTTCAAGGCTCCGACACGTAATTAATTGATCTTGCCTGATTTGAGTTTTGACTTGGAATTCTTTCGATCAAAATTCATCTTCAAAAGATGCATGATGTTCTCTAGTTTGCAAATGTGATGATTTAAGCTTTAGTGCACATATATTGACATACGTGGGTACAATAATTGTAGTTAAACAAGCATCTCCTTTCCTCTCTGGAAACTTCTTATTGGTTTTGATCATGTATGTCCAGATTCTTGGCACTGGTATGTCTGCTAAGATGTGGGAAGTTACTGTAGAGCATGCGCGTACGTGTGTGATTGATAAAAGGGTGTATCTATACTGCCCTCCTACCTCGCAGCTAAAAACTGGTGTTGTCTTCAATCTTGTGGGACAAGTGATGGGATTACTTTCAGATTGTCAGTATGTTCCTATTGAAAAGCTCTCTGAAACTGAGATGGTAAACCCTACTTTTCACCTTGAATCTGTTTTGTTCATTATACCTGTTATCCTTTTTTCAATTGCTTTTCTGAGTTAATAGTAGTGTTTTCTTTTTCCAGGTGGATGCCCACAACTTGGTTATTTCTGCCTTCCAGCACTGGGAAGAGGTAGTTTCTTTTGACGAAGAAGCAAATCTCATCGCTGGCTCTTCAAATGTATCAAGCGCTCCATGCAACTCGAGCTCACCAAAGACCGAGGGTTTGAACGCTTGCAGGTTCTTGTCTTGTGAAAGGACAAGTGGATTTGACTATGCCCCACTAAATGCGTCTTCCCCGGATATTATGTCATCCATCTACTCCACGGGGGATGTTAGTGGCTTAGACGACTATACATTGCACGGTATAGACAACTTGGGTCTTAGATACAATCAAACCCTGAGTTTCCCCAGTCAAGTTGCCACCTCCCTGATTTGTGATGCGAGGTCTATGAGCCAAGATTTCTTTGATGAGGATCATCTGCAATTTTTCGACTCCGATTGTCCCCTTCCATCTCAGAGCACGAATTTCGAATCACAAGCTGATCTGCAATGCGCTGTGAATGAGTTTCTGCTGAAGCCGTCAGCTGTTGCCATAGCCAATGCTCAGAAGAGATGGAAGAAATTATTTAGCGTTTTGAAGTGGTTCTGGGTTAGAAAGATTGTTGTCATGAGAAGAACTCGTCAACGGGAAATTCAGAGATGTTAAAGTCTTAGTGAAGGGAGGATTGGTCATGTTTCAAGATATTGCGGCACTAGTGCTGCCCCGCTAAATTTTCGTGCGCATTTTTTTTTCCCTAAATGTTGGAGTTTCAAATCAATTTTTGTGCGCGTTTTTAGGTAGTGAGAAGTTAGGTCTGTTGATTAGCTGTACAGCTAATGGCCGAGTGGATAGCATCTATTTTTCTTGAATCAAGATTGCTTCTTATATCTGGGTATATTGTGCAAGTATGTAGGTATTATCATAGAAGACTTATGCAATTTTGCTTGAAGTGGTTTGTTTCCACAGATCCCGAAAATGACAAGTTTCTTGATATTTTGGATTTCCATTTTCGCAACGACTCTTTTAGGGCAAAGAATCAGTTGGAACTAACTGTTTCATAATCAAAAGAAATTAACTTTGGATGCCCTAAAGAAGCATCACTTGCCTAGTTTGCTACTGCAATTTGGTCACGTGTATTGTAAACCGATTTAGCAAATTAAACGATTTATCTTTGCACGAAATGCCAAGTCATTTCCTGTTTTTTCATTTGCTAGGAAAAAATACAGATCATAAGCAGAACATATATAGTTGTGCATATCTCCTTTTTCTGGATGCAGGTCTTGAACGTTATTGTGGACTTTTGACTTGTCAGCTAGGGCTGTAGATTCTTGCGTATCACGGTCCAATTAGTTTAAGAAGAAAATTCTTCTTTCTACAATCAAGTTACCTTTAAAAACCGGCAAAGCCCATTCTTGCAGTTGGTAAGGTAAACACTCACAACAACAGAGAGGCAGACATGGAGAATCAGAAAGGTCATGTCCTCGTGCTCACATATCCTGCTCAGGGCCACATCAACCCACTTCTCCAGTTCGCCAAGCGCTTGGCCTCCAAAGGCCTCAGGGCCACTCTAGCCACCACCCATTACACCATTGGCTCCATTAAAGCAGAGAGGGTGCATGTTGAGCCGATCTCTGATGGCTTTGATGAGGGTGGCTACAAGCAAGCTCCAAGCACACAAGCATACGTAGAGTCATTCAAGAGAGTGGGCTCGAAAACACTATCTGAGCTCATATCCAAGTTCTATGAAACGGAATACCCTGTGAACTGTATTGTGTATGATTCATTGCTTCCGTGGGCTCTTGATGTGGCGAAAACCTTTGGGATTTATGCAGCTGTTTTATTAACCAACTCAGCTTCTGTCTGCTCCTTGTACTGGTATATTCACCAGGGTAGGCTGACTTCTCCACTGTGCCCCGATGCACTGCCCATCGTGCTGCCCGGGCTTCCTCTGCTTGAATTCTCTGACTTACCTAGCTTTCTTGCGGATTCTGAGAGTCAGTCAGCTTATTTGGCTTTGATTATGGAGAAATTTGCTCGCCTGGAAGAAAATGACTGGGTATTCTGCAATTCCTTTGAAGAGTTGGAGGCTGAGGTGAGCATAAGCCTTTCTTGTCCGTGAAGCTTTTTTAAGATTTTGAGAAGTAATTCCTTTTAAGTTACCTGGTTGTCTGACACTGATCACATGGAAATGATACTTCAGTGATTCTGTAAGGGCATAACTCGATCAAAATGATATAGGCTATTTGCGTGCTCCATCATCAATAGTGTCGAGATAATCAGGCGGGAAGAGAGATGATAGAGAAGAATTAGAGCAACAGATCCTGATTGTGATGTTCTTTGAAAATGCCTAGACACGCACCACACCTTTTCAGGTCTGAGATTAGGATTGTCTGAAATCCAATCATGCGATTGGACAAAGTATTTTGGTGGTCCTGTTTATCTAGATTGGAGTTGCAAATGAATGATTGCTTTTGCAGGCCCCTTTTCTTCAGTTAATTTTGTTACTTTGTTTCATTTATCAGCTTGTGAGGGCCTTGTTTGGAATTTGGCCATTGGTGATGGTTGGCCCATTGGTACCATCGGCCTATGTCGACCGGCAGATCGACGGGGACACATCATATGGAAGCAGTCTCTGGAACCCCACCAGTGACCAGTGCTCGAGATGGCTTGACAAAAAACCACTGGGTTCAGTGATTTAAGTATCGTTCGGGAGCATGGGAAACATTTCTTCGGACCAAGTTGAAGAAATAGCATTTGGCTTGAAAGCAACCAACAAACACTTCATTTGGGTATTGAAGGATTTCGAGCGTAAGCTGAAGTTGCCCATCCAGTTCCTTGACTCAATCCAGAATAGAGGGCTAGTTGTGGAATGGTGCGACCAATTAGAGGTGCTAGCTCATCGTGCCATGGGTTGCTTCGTGACACACTGCGGGTGGAACTCGACCCTAGAGGGATTGAGCCTAGGCATGCCCATGGTGGGGATCCCACTGTGGAGTGACCAGGCGACCAATGCCAAGTTTCTGGAGGAAAAGTGGCGAGTCGGGCTGAGAGCCAGAAAGGGCGAGCAAGGGACGGTGACCAGGGAAGAAGTAGAGATGTGCGTGAGGGAAGTTGTGGAGGGAGAGAGAAGTGAAGAGTTCAAGAAGAATGCTTTGAATTGGAAAGACAGAGCTAAGAGAGCTGTGAGCAAAGGCGGGGGCTCGGACAAGAGTCTGGGCGAGTTTGTGGCGAAGATAAGGGAAGGAGGGGGAAGATGCCTCGAGAAACCATGATCTGAGGGTGTTTAACTCACTTGTATCTACCAATAAGTGCATTTGCTCTGCCATAAACCAAGATGAACTGCCTTCTATGGTAAAGTATTTTCCTAAGTGTTTGCTATCCGTAATAGTTCATGTTTACGGTAAAGCCAATCCACAGTGGCGAATGTTTTATGACTTGTAAAGCAACTGGGGTAAAGTCGACGGCTCCTTTGACGACCCACCCGTAAGCAAAAAAAGTAGTTTTTAGCGATTGAGTTTGTGGAATTTTTTGCTCTTTGGATTACTTTTGGCGGTGTAAGATCGTTCTCTAGTCAAGTGGGCTCCCTGATTAGCTCCTATTTATAATACTAAGTTACTCTGCCATGTGATATGGAGTTGTCCAATGTAGTATTGAGAAGAAGTTAATTCGAGAAGTTTGGATCTATAAATTTTTCTTCAAACTGCCAGTAAAAGTGAATGCGACTTGGGCGGCCATGATGGCTTGTTCTATCTGTGTTTTCATGCATCATTTTAGGTATAGATGGGTAGCAAATGTGGGCCATCTTTGGAGACTCACTTTCGGTCCAGGCTGCACAGAAAGTTAGTGTTAATTCTTGAATTTCAAATCGACCCAACACTAGTTCTTCAGAAAAAAGAAAACTTTTGTCACCGTCATGCGCGAGACCCTTTAGAGGGAAAATACAGAGCATGTGTGTTATTTTCGCACGCGAAAGATTCCTTAATTTCACCTGGTAAACCGGTGGATTTCAACCTAATAACACTATCCGGCTAAGGAATTAGTTGTGATGAATATGTGTAGATATTTACCAGAAGAATGGAACACAAACAGGGCACAAACATCTGCGTCAATCTTTTTGGGTGACTGCAGACATCAGAGATTAACTCTTTTTACAGCTAGTTTGCACCAGATGCTAATTTTGCATGTTCTTTAATCGAGTGGCTTTGTTGTACCATCATGTTTATAACGAGTATGCATCATTATTGAAATCGCTCAGATGCAGAAATTTCGATTCTTGTCGAAGAATGATTCATATCGGGTTCGAGCCATGTCCATGCGACAGGACAGAGTCCAAGATGCCGGGTCACTGGTGCCTTCTTTCCTGACCCGTAAAATTACTCCCACGTGCTTCTTTGAGAATAATTTGTGTCAAGAAATTGAACACAGAGAAGGAAATTTCAGAAAAGAAAAGCATAAAGAAAACAGGGAACTGCCCACGTTAGAGCTCAGAATTCTGTGTTCTGTGCATTGTTAACTGTACCGGTCAGAGGAGGAATTTTTGTGGCAGCCAACTTTCGCCAGTGAATTTACAAAAGGACCCTCGTGAGTACGCAACTATCTTTTTGTTTTCATTTGTAAAGAAATTGGAAAAGTTTTAAACAAAGAACAGACTCTGCTACTTAGTGGCCCTTTGCCAATTGCCACCATTTCTTTATTCTGTCTTGACTGTCTGAGCTGGTTCAAATCTCATACTAATAATGCTCTGTCACAATCAGAGAGAGAGAGAGAGAGAGAGAGAGAGAATTGGTCTCTGTCTCGTCATCAAGAACCAAGAAAGCCCTTCAAGATTTGTGTTCTTGAATCTTGAGCTGTTTGCCGGGTCTGAGTTTGAGGATTGAGGTTTCTGCTTTTTCTAGTTGTTGGTGTGTCTGAAGATCGAAAGATCTTGAGATAGATAGATAGATGGCTAAGTTTGTTGTTTTGGGGTGTAGGTTAGGTTCTGCTTTTTAGTTGTTGGTGTGGAAGATCGAAAGATCTGAGATAGATAGATGAGCTTTTCAGGGACCACACAAAAGTGCAAGGCATGTGAGAAGACTGTCTACTTTGTTGAACAGCTTACAGCTGACAACAAGGTCTATCACAGGACTTGCTTCAGATGCCATCACTGCAAGGGCACTCTAAAGGTATATGAACCAATCTCAATTTCTCTTGCTTTCTTTTGGTTGATCACATCCATAGTGAATCTCTTTCGTCGGATTTTCTCAACTCTGGTTCATCTCAGTTTCGATGTGAGAGGTGATGGATGGAAGGGATCGAATTTTGTCTTTACAAACTTTTATAGCTTGGTATTCATGTGAAGGTTGGAGGATCCGCAGAGGTGGGAGAGATTAGAGATGCGTGTGATGATTCTTACAATATTTAACTTATTGAATCGCGCCATCATCGGAAAGCTTAAACTTTTAGATGGGTTAGTCGAATGATTGAACGAAATTCTGCTTGCTATCGAAGTACGAGGTCCCGTGTTTGAATCTTTAAAGGCCGCCCTACAATCAAGACCCGTGTTTCATTTTTAGATCAAATCCTAGCTTACACATTAAAGTGTCATAATATCATGCCTTAATTTACAGCTGAAGTTTTAACACAAAATTCTATATATAAATCAAGTTGTGTAGGTTGCTATCATTTTTTATAATGTGAAAACAATTGAGATTTCCCTTTTGATTGAGGTACTGTGAATTAAAACTAGAGCTTCTCATGGAAGATCTAAGTAGAATTCAAGGATAGGTAGACAGCGAGCAACAAATGGAACTTTCTATCGACAGAATTATATTCATCTCCGGGGCATTGCCTCGTAAGCAAGAAATGAGGTTGTTATCAGAGAATGCAGGAGATTGTTCGGAGAGTCATTGGAGAGTTGCTAGGAGCTTCTTGACTTGGTTGAATGCTCTTCACTGCGTGATCAAATTGCCTATTTTGTAAGATCGCATCGAATGTCTTTTATCTGTTCCATTGTCCGTGCTGAGATTTGATGCAAACATTTTGTTGATCTCATTATCCCTTGCTTTGTAATGGAATTTGGTCTAGCTGGATCAAGTTTTTTGCTCATCTTTATCTTGTCTTTTGCTTCTGTGATTAGTACCTGTCTAAATCTTTATTTCCTGCAGCTGAGTAACTACTCCTCCTTTGAAGGCGTATTATATTGCAAGCCCCACTTCGATCAACTGTTTAAGATGACAGGCAGCTTGGATAAAAGTTTTGAAGGTGATTGAAAGTCACTGACATAGACACTAATCTCTCAATGATTCACTTGCTGATCAGTCCATTTTGCATGTCTATGTAGGTACTCCGAGAACTGTTAATAAATCTGCTGATCAGGTAACCCTTGGTTGCCAAGTCCCCATTCAACTAGCTTCACTATAAGAGCTAGATTATGCGAAATCAGTTGCTTCTGCGACGTATGAGTTCTTAAGATCATGCTAAGATGATTATAATAGTCGATTTTGGACAGGTACAAACAAACAGCAAAGTCTCGAGGTTCTTTTCTGGAACCCAAGAGAAGTGTGTTGCGTGCAAAAAGACTGTTTATCCAATTGAAAAGGTAAGCATCAGAAACATGCTGGCAAGCTACTACTTTTTCTGGAGTCATATTTTGGCATCAACCGAACACTAAGCCTGAATAAAAAATTAACTGCTTGTGACTGAGGCTTGTCATTGAGTAATTGATGATTGATCTACCCTTGGTGGCCCAAATGAAATTCTCATTCCCTTACTGAAATAAGAAGCCTGTGTAGTCATGCGCTTCTTCCTCAGCCTCTTCTGTCATGTTTTCTTTTTTCTAATGCAGTTCTATGTTAGAAAATTGTTTAAGCGATGTGGAATGAGTACAGTACAATCATCCTCCAAATTCAGAGTAAATGTGAGTAACTTGGCAGCATAATTGATGTCGTTCACATTGTGATCGCACAGAGTACAAAATGAAAAAATTCAGTGAATGACAGTCATTTTAGCTTGAGTTTTTGTACTTCCTTTCCATATGATTTCACCTTATCTACCCTTCTTTCTACGTGATTTAATGCAATTTACATGCGAGGACAATTTATCTCGGGAGTTCATTCTTATTCATCTTGTAGCTTCTTAAATTTATCTGTTGGCTACTGATTCTTTCAGGTGGCTGTTGATGGGACATCATATCATAAAGCTTGTTTCAGGTGCAGCCATGGAGGTTGTGTTATTAGCCCATCGAACTACATCACTCATCTGAATCGCCTCTACTGTAAGCACCACCATAACCAACTTTTTAAGGTTAAGGGGAACTTTAGCCAGCTAGACAAGCATGCAAAAATAGAAGAGGTGCCTAAGTTGCCAGTTGCGGAAGTTGCAGAGTAAACTCCATTTATATTCTTTAATACGCTCCTCTGAGTGACCAAGTCGTATAGTACGTCTCAATCAACATGTGGATGATTAGTAGGATGTCCTAGAAGAGACAACGAATGGGCATATGGTTTCCTCCAAAACATGAACCACGTCATTGTTTGTTTACTCACAGGTTTTTCAGTTTGTGGCTTAATTTTTTGGCTTGAGAATTTGGGCAAGGTCAGTGAGGTTTGGAAAAGACAATGATTAGGGAGACAGTATTGAGATTCTTATATTGTAAGTTTGAGGTTTGTGCATTATTGTAGTGTGAAGCAGTTTGACTTTCTCCCAGTATGAAACCAACTCCCTGAGGCCAACACAGACTTATCCGGTTTGTTATTTTCGCTTTCCATTTTCCATGCTTGTTGCTCTGCAGTTCTCATGCAGTAATGGGCATGATCTGATCTGATTAAAATGTGGAGAGTTCCATGTGATAGATTCCAATCAAATGAAACTAGTTCACAGGTTAGTCTACTTATGCATATTCATGTCTTGGAAACAAGCACTCCTCCATCAGTTTCATAGCAGTTTTGTCCTGCACAAAGTCAAACTGGTGATTGAGCTAATGAGAAGCAATTCTGTGTGCAAAGACGCAGAAAATGAAATGTAGTGGAACATCAGAACTCATGGGAGAGAAGAGAATAGCTTTATTGCTTTTTCAGTAGACCTCCACTGCTGAATATTCATCATTTGGTCTATAACACTAAAAGAAGAGAGAGATAGTTATTCTTACTTCTTATAAGCAAATAGGCCTGCATCATGCTAAATACACACAAGAAATCAGTTGACTAAGTGCAGATCGATGATACAGCATATGGTCAACCAGAGTGATGCGAGTTACACGGATGGGAAATACTTGTTTAGGTTGAAGGGCAGTGAGTAGAATTCTCCACTTCTTGTATCGCCTTTGAACGACTTGAACTTGTCCCACCACTCCTTGCCCCTGTCTTTTCTGATTGCATCATCCTTCTTATGCAATGTATTATCCAGGAAATACGCCAAACAGCCCGCGATAAATGGTTCCGAAGACAGAGGAACATTGATCATGTCATTGAACTTGTAAAGTTGATAAAACAACAGAACTTTAGTCAAAAGAGTCGTCATCTATGAATAAAGGCCTACGATTTAAAACCGCATACATGATTATACAAAACGTAGAGGAACATGTAAAAAAGGAGATTGTGCATACCCATCTTGCTCCAGTGTGAACTGGACCATAACCATTGATTGCAGTGTACTCGTTGAAGTACTGCGGCACGGACAATCCAATGAAGATAGAGGAACCTAATATGAACTTGGTCCGAAAGCTATTTAGATTGCAAAACTGAAGCAAGCTCAGGCCGACAGACCCTGCACATTCAGAGCAGATGGTCGAAACAAAAAAGAAGACTGATCGACTAACATAAGAGATTACATGCTTGCCATATCATCGAAGTGAAAAACTCACCCACGTATGCAAAGAAAAGACAATAAAGAGCAGCAACGATGGGTGCGGGGATGGAAGCAAAAACTGCTCCAAATTTACCTGCACAAACATGGAAATGTAGTTGTTTGATAAATAGGATAAGTTCCTAACTTCCTATTAAAGGAAAAGACTTGCTTTGTTTTGCTTTGTAACATACCCAGAACAGAGAAGAAGATCATAAATCCGGCCGCTATCTGCACAACCCTTCTACTGCCGACACGCGTTACAGCCAAGAGGCCGGCATTTTCTCTACATTAAGCAGAAGAGTTTCGTGTTATGTTCTGTTCCTTGTCTTGTTTGTATGCCACAGAGAAATTTTTATCGCAGTGAAGTTCTTACACCGATACAGAGGAACCATTTACTGTTCCAAACACGCCAGATAACAAGATGCCAAAACCCTGGAAAGGATATGAAAAATCGATTAGCATGTAGTGATGCCAGAATAAAGTAGTCATCAAAAGACACATTCAACCCAAAAAAAAAAAAAAAAAACATCGAAATAGATAGCAAATTCCCATGCTGCTATTAGTTGGCGAGGAAACTTGATGTGTAATTACCTTTGTGAGGATCGTTCATGCCAAGAGTAGAAAGGAAAACACCCAGATAGTTCAAGGAATTCAGCTGAATTTAGGGACAACAGATATGAGAACAAGACAAGGCCATATACAGAGGGAAAGGACCGCGTATATTATTTCATCGTTTTGCAGCTTTTGCCTTCTTTCTTTCAGATGTTCAGGTATTTTCAACCTTACAACTTTACTCAGGATAATTTTTCGTTTTCCTTGATCTAGCAGCTTCCAATTAGGTGGCTAAAGGCTAGCATGCTCCATCCAAAAATTTATAATTCCCACTGGATTCCAGGACAACAGGATTAGATAAAATTCTTATTCCCATATAAGCTTGGTGTAGTCTTCCTATTTCTTCTTCTTTTTTTATTTTTTTGCAGGTCAGAGTCTTGGATCTGCAGAGGGGTGTTGTGCAGATCCCAAATGGCAAAAAGATTGGAGACTTCATTCTCTTGAAAATCTAACACTGTGCGGTAAAGATGAGCCTTTGAGGTAACATGTCCCTATTCCGAGATCAGATGCAGAAACTTGAAATGTCCCTATTCCAAATTACCAAATTCTGTAAATTTCACATGAGTACACGCAAGAAGAGCTCAAAGTACAGTAAGGATATCGGACACCAACAATGCAATAAAGTGATCATCCCCAGCCCTTGAGGATTCTAAACTATGCATTTGCAAATCCATGTTATGGAGCAATACCATACCTGCCAGCCAACACCACGACTGAGAATGGATGGTGGTAAAGGAGTCGCACTTGCATATCTTGAAACTGCCACGAATGCGCCAGTAGACTGTGAAGAGCCATGCATATATTTCATTTACTAATCACAACAATTGAAACGTTTAAGTTCAAGAGAAACCAGCAGTCCAAATACGTACCTCCACAAGAGCAACAAACGAAGCCATCATCATTGCGAAGGCTTCGCCAGCATCAAAGGAAGGTGCTCCCCATTGAAAAGGATACGGAACTCTTATCCTACCGGCCCAAATTTCAGTCAGGATAGTAAACTTGAAATACAAATAGATGATGATCTTTTATCAGGTCCTATTTTCTTCTCAAACTTCTGTAGCAATGACCATATTTAGGTGAGTGGCAGAAGAAAAAAATAATATTTATAAAAAAAAAATGTCAGTCAACTTCTTAATGTTTCATCCACGTTATCTGTCAAAGAAAATTTTTATGAGTTGAACTTGATGCCATAGCATGTCCGCAACAGATGAAGTCCTCATGAATCTCTTATTGATGAACCCGGATGATTGTCAATAACTAGGAACGAAATAGTTTACAGCATCTCAAGGTCCTCCCAACTTGTCAATGTCAGTAATTTCATTAGCATTACGTCCACAGTGAGCTTGATAAAATGAAAAGACGAGAGAAAACTGACCATGGAGCAGCGTCTATGAGTCCAGAACGATCTGTGCGGCAGCTTAATTGCGTCTTTGGTGCAGCATTGTTATAAGCCCCACCAACAGTTAGTAGATGAGCATAAATCCACACAACTACCACCGAGAATATGACAGAAAATCGGTCGAACACATGTTTTCCTGAGTGTATAACCTGAGGCATATACTGTAAAGCAAAAATTTACAACACAACTTCAGCTCTGTGAAGATCGCTCCCTCAACCCATATACCATCAAAACTGTAAGGAACTATTGGAAATTGAAGGTATAGATCTTGGCGGGAACATTTGGACATGTCTTTCAAGGACAAACCTGGGAAATGAATACTAAAAGTATGAGCTCTGGAAGCCCAATCTCCACGCACTTGGCGACCTGAAAATACAAAGCTAATGAATGACCATGTGAAGAATATACCGTCTATAAGCATGCACGACTCGCACATAGCAAGAAAGAATACGTACCCCAGGAAAACCCAACTCATATAGCCCAAATCCTACTAGAGCCACCAATGGGACAGTTGAAAGTGGACTCAAGAACCTGAAAAATGAAGTGAGCAACCGTTGTTTTCTAGACTCCAATGGGAAGGTACTCATGGTCCTCCAATTACTACTCCTGATCGTGCAAGCTAATGCAGCAGCTAATGCACTTCAGGAATCGTCTTCACTCAGATAGAATACAGCAGAGATTACTTCCATTCGAATTATGGTGCTAGAACTGCATGAGATTTTGTAGCTCAGAGAGAGGGGGAGAGCATACCTTGTAACATTCCGCCAGAGGCCACTGAATCCTAGGACAATCTGAAGAATGGAAGCAACAATAAGAGATCCCTGGATTGCCCTCATAATCCTCTTGAATCTCTGAATACATCGTTAACAGGATCACATTGTCATATCAAAGAAAAATCGAACGATAATGCCGACCGGTGCAGTGAAATGATAAGCAACTTAAAGCATAAGCACCATAATGAAAGAAGATATGTTCAGGTGGCAATACATCAACAGGGTCTGAATCATCACTGAATCGACTGGCGAGGATAATGGAGATTGTAGTTGGAACAAAGGTATAAGACCCTCCAATCACTGCAGGCAATCGAGTCCCAAACAAAGATTGCTGCAATGTGTTTATACCAGCCACGAAAAGTAGTGTCTGGATCACCTCTGCCTTCTCCTCCTATTAAATAGTGAGATCAACCACATATTCAAGGATTATCTTGAGACAAAGTGGCAAATTCTAGCCGTTATGCTCTCAAAAAGGTCCAACTCCTTACATTTCTACCTCCCATTTGCGGGACAAGAGCAGTCGGTATGAGCACAGTTGTACCAAGCATAACAAGAAAATGTTGGAAGCCAAGGAGAATAGCTTCAGCTGCATACATTCCAAACAATTTACACAATTAATTCAGCGCGTCTTCTGAAACAGAATTCAAGATATATAAAGTTGGTACCAACTACTAACAAAAGAAGAGACATTAAATACCAATACAACAGATGAGAATGGAAGTACACAAACAACAGCAAAGTAGGACGGCGACACTTCTGTAAATCAGACTTCCATACCACCACAAATTCGTCAATCAACAGAAAAACCGGTTTTCCTGCCTAATTATGAAAAAATGACTGGAGAAACAGGGGCCTCTTTCCAATAAAAATGACTCACTTGGCAAAAGCGGACATAGACCGGACAATTCAAGAAACTCAAAATCTATAAACATGTGATGGAATTCAGTTACGTGAAATTATCATTACATTTGTAAAAATTACCATCACCCGTGACAGTGATCTCAGCTCACGGGTTTGTAGAAGCAGGAAATCGTGTGCGAAGTAACACAACAAAACTATGAACACATAAAAAAGAAATTATTCTGATGCATTACATGGAATCACATGAACCATACTTAGGAAAACTGACAGAACTGGCCAGGAATAGTGTGCTTGAAAATGAACCCCAGGAACAAATGGAAGAGCAAAAACATAATCAGTGAAGAAAAGAGCTACTCACGCCATGGAGGAGGACTTGTGATGCAGTATGAAACATTGGGCAGTTGATCCTTTGGCGGGTGTGGTGGTGGCTCATCAGGTTTTGCAGCCATTTCTTCTCGTTCTTCTCTACCCTCTTGCGACTCTCTCTCTCTCTGTAACACTGTTCTTGAAAGAACCAAGAAAACACCCAGCCCAAATATCAAGAAGCGCACAGCAATGCACGATAGAAAATGGACAAGCCCCAAGATTATTAAAAAAGACTGAAACACTAGGATCAACCCGTCTGAAAAAAGAAAGAAAAAGGAAAAGAGGGTAAAAGGGAGGAATAAAGAGAATGTAGGAGGATAAGAGGTTCGAAAACGAAGGTGAATCTCTGTAAGGGTCAGGAACAGGGACCGAAAAGATGGGAATCACTGGCCCGAAAAAGTTCCAAGGAAAAAAAGCTAGAGAGCTCAAAAGCGCCCCCTTCACTCGCCCACCATTGGGAAGCTAGATCAAGAAGCGTTAAAGCTCAAAACTTTACTCGAGAAACCGAGCAGCTGAAAGACGTGAATGCGCCTGAAGAACAGTTGAACGTGTGAGAAATGTGAAGATGGTGGAGGTAGAAACCAGAACAAGAAGGAAGCATGGAGCCAAGACGACTATTCAAGAACAGTTTCATGCTAGACTGTGTTCATATATTAAAACCATCCGAAACTCTTTTTCATCCAAGTTAAAAATGAATTTTCATTTTAACAAGAAAGTCAAGAACTAAATTATAAAAACAAGAATGATAAGTCCACGAAGTTCGTTAAAAAAAAACAAAAAACACATAGTAGGGGGAACTCAAATCAGTAAATGAACATTGACATTATTGGACTAGCTAACACTATCAGATTTCCGTTGGTTATAATATAAAGTATTAATACCATGAAAAAACTACAAACTAATATACATGTGATAAATTTATTTTAAATTATCTCATATTGATATATCTTTGATGATTTATTCTTCGTTAGTTTTGTTAAATTAGATATAACACGTGACAGGTTGATGGATGTATCAATTTAGATTTTTACATTTTATTTATTACACGTATACTGATTTGAGATTTTTTTTATGGTATTATTCAAATTTAACGGAAATTAACCGAATATAAATTTATCATAAAAATCATATAATTTTTTTTATTAAGAACAGAAAGAGCAAATAAAGGGCATTTTTCAAAATTTGTCCGATTCTGGATAACTTTTTCTCTTTTTTTTTTTTTTTAAAAAAATTTCCTGTCAATTTCTCCATTGCCCTTGAAGACATCTGTCAAGATCATACCGGTGAAGAAGCGTCAACGAGATTTGCTCCCTTGACTGGTTACCCACCTAACCTCTAAATTATTATGGTCTTGTTTTCATATGAAGGAGCGTGACAAGCAAGAAATTGAGAATTGACAGTTGAGGGAGGGCGAAATGGAAATGGAGTTGTCGCTTTCGTTTTGGGCGCTCAACGAGTCGATAATCTCCTCTCCTCTCCTCTCGTCTCCTCCGTTGGGAGGAGGACCACGCAAAGTTTACCAAATTCTCTGTCTAGCCTTTCTTTTGGCGCTTCTTTGATGCTCTGATGGGATCTCACATGGTGGCAAAGTACACATCTTTCTCTTTCTCTCTCTCTCTCTCCTCCCCCCTTTCTTTTGTTTGTTTTAGTCGAATCTATTGCCCCCCCCCCCACTTTCTTGGTTCGGTGGATATTCAACTTTTTTTTTTTTTTAGCCCTAATAAACTCCGAACTTTAGATCTAGTATCAGCCATATACCCTCGAACTTTTTTTTTTGTCCAAAAAACAACCCCAGACTTTAGTTTTAGGACATGTTTGGTAACGTTTCCTATTTCAAAAAAGTGATTCTTACTAGAGTTGATTTTTTTTTAATTCTCGTTCTCCAAATGAGTTTTAGAGAATCGAACACGTTTGGTAATTGTAAAAAATTTCCGTTTTCGGAATAAAAACGTGCTTGGTAACTACGAAAAATTTCCGTTACGCAAAATAATTTATCTTCCTAATTTTTCATTTAAATCAAATCATTATATGATTACATTCGATGACTTTCCTCGGACCCCACGATTCACGATCCTATTGCACTGTGACATCTTTTTGACCAAAGTAGAGATGCTTCAGATTTGTTCCTTAGAAGAATAATAAGCCAAAATTGTTATTTTTCCATGCTTTTCTTGAGGCTGTGCACATACTAAGGATAAAAAAAAAGGTGACTTTGATTGTCTTTTATTGCTTAAAATAAATAAATTTTATCTTTGCTATATAGGTGGCTCGGTTTTTACCCTTAGATACCATACTGATGGCCACCGATACAGATATGACATTTCGTACTAGATCGAGCGGGGTTTAGGAAAAATCGGAAGGCATAATCACCAAAAATAGTATTGGCCAACCGAATGGACCCATTTTCCACTTTTTGAGATTTTTTTATTAATTTTCGAGATTTTTCGAACAATTTGCCCATGAGGGGAAAAATCATCATTTGGGAGAAAACGGAAGGAAAAATCGTCAAAAATAAGATTGACCAATTGAAATGACCAATCTCCTAATTTTTTAGATTTGTTTTTGGAATTTTTTGAATTTTTTTTATAATTTGTATGAATTTTCCATTTTTTGGATTTTTTTAAAATCATTTTTTTATTTTTTTTATTAGTTTCTAAATTTTTTATTTAAGAAAAAAATTTATCTTGATCGGGTAGGGTTGACCGGGCCACACCTCGCGGGCGCTAGACAAAAGTGAGAGAAACTATTATTGCCTTTTTTATTATCAAAAGTGTTCATTTTTTTTTAGGACCAATTCTTTTTTTTGTTCTCATTTTTGGTCCAAGTGTTCCCATGAGCAGAATTAGAATTAGACCGAATATGGTAATCATTCTGTTTCGGAAAATTGATTTTGGTTAAAATGATTTTTTCTAATTCTGTTCTTGGATGAGTTTTAGAGAATTAGAACGCATTTGATAATCGCACACAATTTTTATTTCAAAAAACTATTTCTCTTCCTAATTTTTTTCATTAAGTCAAATTACTATGTAGTTACTTTGTAAAATTTTACAAAATTGAAGATTAATTTTCAATGCATACTAAAATAATTTAAAATACAATTTTTTTTTTTAGCATGTCATACATGAAACACAAATTTTAATATATAATGTTTGAAGTTCATCATGAAGCATGGGACATATTCCCATTTTAAGGACTCATTTTTTACTTAAATGTTGTGTTGTCCAAATACATACAAATATAGCAATGAATAACTAAATTATCCACTGACAAAAAAAAAAGAAATTATCTTCCTTAATATGAAGTACAAGTCATTCACTATCATTTTGCAGCTTTTGTCATAAATCCAAGTGGGTGTTTGGCTCCAGCAGCATTGTCATATTTTGTGATGTTTGACTATTAGTATATATGTTACCATTTGCATGTTGGATGCCTTCATCTTTTATGACATTTTTCGTAGAAGAGTGAAATCTATGAAATCGAAAATTTAGGCCCAATTTTATGAAAATGAAGTCAAACTAGCATAATCTAAGCTTCTTCTATTTTTAGGGATATTCTAAATTTTTATATATATTTAAAATTTTCCAATTTTTTAATTTTTATTTTATTTTGTTTTTATTAGGTTGATGGAAAAGTGATGAGAGAATTGAAAGGGAAAAGTGAGAGATGTGAGATTTCATTCTGTTTTTGTTATTCTCAAAAGTGATTCTTTTTTTAGAACCAACTTTTTTTTTTTGTTTTGGATTTTGTTCTAAAACCGATTCTAATTCTCTAAAATTGATTTTGGGAATAGAATCAAAATTAGAATTATTTACGTTATCAAACAATATTCTCATCTTTTACTATTTCGGAGAACGTAATTAGAGAACCGAATGATTCTCATGTAGGCCCTCAGAATCATTTGCGTAACCAAACATGTTTTTGATTCTTTTTTATTCTAGGGAACAGAATCAAAGGAACATAAACGTTACCAAATAGGCCCTTGGTCTCAATTTAGGCCTCGAACTTTTCCTTGTGTTAAAAAAAAGTCAGTCTTAAATCTGACATAGACTTTTCTTTGTTTAAAAAAGAATTACCAACTTTCATCTAATCTTGAATTTACCTCTGGTAACCCATTGTCTAAAAATTGCCATTAGTTGTTTGGTGCAGTAATTTCACATAGGTAAAAAATCTACATTAGCAAGGTGATGTAGAAAATTATCTCCAAAACAAAACCGTTTTACGATAAGAAAATCGGGGAATTTACAAACGATTAAACGACTATTTCTAAATAAAGGGCTAATGGGGGTAGATTTGAAATTAAATTTAAATTTCAGGGTAAATTTGGGACACAAAAAATTCGAGATAGATTTGGTCGGGACTTAAAGTTAGGATTTTTTAAGATAAAATTGCCTTTATAACAAAATTTCAGACTTAATTTAAAATCTGGGTTTTATTAGGGAATAAGGCCATTCTAGTGATAATCGACTTCAACTTCAATCCGTTCATGGGGAGATGAGAGGAATTGAATAATTTGTAGAAGATTGGACATGACCAGCCACTGCTTCAACAGCTTCCAATAATGACAGAGCCTAGTGCCGCTTTTAGCACCTCCAGAGCGCGGCTAGGAGCAGAGGTGGTTCGCAATGGTAAGCATTTGGCATTGTCTTTACGGACATTATTGCCCCGAAATCAAAACAAATTCAGGAGTTATTTGAGGATTTTCATTATAAGTGGAAGTTATGTTTCTTTCTATAATTGAAAGAACCTCACTTTTTAAAGAGTTAATACTCTAAACTAGTCTATCTATAATGAATTTACTTGAAGTAATTTTTTTTATCGGATCACGAAAAATTACAAACCGGTACACATGTGACAAATTTACCTTAAATTAATTTTTTGACAACTAAAAATTTCAAATTGATACATCTCGTGAAAAATTTACCTCACGTTAAATTTTATTGTCAAATTGCCTGTGTTGGTTGACACGTGGCGGTTGACGGGTGAACTAGTTTGAGATTTTTATCATCTGTTTGTCGGCAAAAAGACACTAGGAGTGCTAATATTTGTGTACAGGCGCTCACTTTAGTGCCAATATTTTTTTTTGGATCACTTAAGTATTAAAAACGGTTATTTCAATGCCAACTCCAACTAGTTTCGCCGAAAATCTGACATGACATCTACTTGGCTTGCCGGAGCTTCCAAGTCAGCAAAAAAAATAAATTAAAAATAAATAAAAGTCCACGTAATATTAAAAAACTTAAAAATAAACTAAAAAACTAAAAAAAGTGGCAAGCCGTTGTATTAGCGAGGGCTCGCAACCCTCGCCGCCGCCCCACCATCACCGGTAATGGCCGACGAGTGATGGGAGATGGCCGAGGGGGTCACCGAGGCTTCACCAGGCTGCCGAGGCCCGGGCGTGGCCGGCCTCATAAACCCATGGTGAAGCCGACCTTGCCTAGCAATAGCCAAGCCTCGCCGAGCCGTCGCTAGGTGAGGCCGGCCGCGCACCACACGACGAGGCCTCGTTGGGGGACACCAAGTCCCAACGACCCCCTCGGTCGTTCCCCACCTTGGCCGAGCAATGGCCTGCAATAGTAGGGCGGCAATGGCTGCGAGGCTCGCAACCCTTGCTGCTTGTAACTTCGCTTCTTGTTTCTTTTAAGTATTTTTCTATTTGATTTTAATTTTTTTAAAAAAATTAACTATTTTTAAGTTGAACAGTCCACGTGGACTCTAAGTGGATGCAACACGGGCTGATTTTTTTTTTTAAAGAATTGTCACGTAATATTAAAAAATTATTTAAAAATGCTATGTGTCTTGTTTCACGGGAATTGACACTTAAGTGATCATTTTTTTCTCCAATTTGGCACTTAAGTGATCCAAAAAAATTTGGCACTAAAATGAGCACCGTACACAAATATTGACACTCTAGGTTAGACATAGCCACGGCCCGTGAACCGCCGGTTCCGGTTTGTGGTCATGCTTGAACCGAACCGGCCCTTAAAAGGCGGTTCCGATTCTGAGTTCGAAACCGCCGATTTCGGGCAGGTTCTAGTTCAATTTTAATTTTAATTTTAAATAATAAATTATAAAATAATAAATTATCAATTATCAATTATAATCAAATTGTACATTGTAATTAAATTTGGGGGCGAAAAAAGGGAGAGAGAATGGACTTGAATTTAATGAATTATCATTAAGCGCCTACATATCTTCTTGGGGATAGAAGAATCAAAATCAATGTAGTTTTTTTTACCTTTGATAACCCCAACTTACCTCATCGTCAATCGTTACTACCCGTTGTGGTACCCGTGGCAATGGTATCTCCACTATCATTATTGAAGAATTCGTCGTCTCGATCCATCTCTTGTTGTCAAAATTTAGCTTTTATCCAATCATCGACACCAACTTAAGTCTCAACGGTATTCGGATTTAATCTTGAATGCCGGTCGTCCAAAATTAATTCTCCAACGCTAAATGCTTGTTTAATCAGAATCGTTAAAGAAGGGGTTGCTAACATCTACCTTGCGATGAGAGTGAGGACTAAAAATTGGATTGAATGAGTCTTCCACCACTCCATAATTTTGAAATCTGTGCTATATTCGAAATCACGAAACTCAAAAGCAATGGTTAAATAGTTTTCTAATTCGAAAATATTACACGTTGCTCTCTTTTATCTTTTTACCTACTAATGAGCAGATTGTACCATCTACTAATTTTACCACTCTCCTCCCTTTGTGAGGCACTAGGTTGAGAAGATCCACTATCACCTAAATCATATCTACTACAAAATTCATTATATAATGCTACTATAGCGTCTTTAACCTCTCCTTATATACTTTTAATATCTACTGTTTCATTCAAATGTAAACAATCATAATAATAATCCTTCATATAATCATACAAATCATTTAATTTAGTACGTGGATAAAAAATAATAGCAATCAAATAAACAAGAGGAATGCGAGGCATAATAATGCAGTAATTTTGCTTTCATTGTTATAATAGTCGGAGCTAATTGAGTATCTTTTTCATATTCACAAGAAACACTAGCAATGTTAACAAACTCTATTAAAAATAAATACGTAGTAGGATAATAAACACCAGATAAAATATAAGTTACATCATTAAAAAATTTCAAAAAAATCTAATTTTTTTTTTTGCAAACAACCCAATCTTGCGGGAGTAAACTAATTTCGAAAATATTATTCGAAATAAACGCACATAATAAATCTTTATAAGCAAAAGATTGATAAAGCAACTCATATGTAGAATTCCAACGAGTTGAAACATCTTTTGAAATATGTGCTATATTCGGAATCACGGAACTCAAAAGCAATGGTTAAATAGTTTTCTAATTCGAAAATATTACATGTTGCTCTCTTTTATCTTTTTACCTACTAATGAGCAGATTGTACCATCTACTAAGTTTACCACTCTCCTCCCTTTGTGAGGCACTAGGTTGAAAAAAATCCACTATCACCTAAATCATATCTACTACAAAATTCATTATATAATGCTACTATAGCATCTTTAACCTCTCCTTATATAGTTTTAATATCTATTGTTTCATTCAAATGTAAACAATCATAATAATAATCCTTCATATAATCATACAAATCATTTAATTTAGTACGTGGATAAAAAATAATAGCAATCAAATAAACAAGAGGAATGCGGGCATAATAATGCAGTAATTTTGCTTTTATTGTTATAATAGTCGGAGCTAATTGAGTATCTTTTTCATATTCACAAGAAACACTAGCAATGTTAACAAACTCTATTAAAAACAAATACGTAGTAGGATAATAAACATCAGATAAAATATAAGTTACATCATTAAAAAATTTCAAAAAAATTCTAAAAATCTTTTTTTTTGCAAACAACCCAATCTTGCGGGAGTAAACTAATTTCGGAAATATTATTCGAAATAAATGCACATAATAAATCTTTATAAGCAAAATATTGATAAAGCAACTCGTATGTAGAATTCCAACGAGTCGGAACATCTTTTGAAAATCTTTTTATTTTTGTCCATGTGATTTACAAAATATGCCCCACTTTTTCATAACTTGGGGACGACTCCATAAAAATTTAATTGCTCTATTTATTGGGATGAGAAAAGTCTCAAGAGTTCGTAAATAATCTTGTCCACATAAATTTAAAACATGGCAATCATATCTAATGTGAAAAAATTGTCTCAAAAAGAGGATTTACAAATATTTTTTAACTCGAAAATGGAATAGGTACTTAACGCGACATTATCAAAACCAAATGAAAAAATTTTATTAATCAAATTATATTCTTCTAAAACCTGCCTAATTATTCTATAAATATTATTGGACATATACCTTTTATCAAACACTCTAATGAAAGTACTCTTTTTAGAATGTTCCAATCGTCACCTATCCAATGACATGTGATACCCATTAAGAATGAATTTGCCAAGGATCACTCCAAATGTCGCTACCTATATACACATATCCATTGAAATCCGTAAAAAATTTTGCAAAGCCTTTTTTTTTTGTATAAACCCTAAAAAATTGCGTTTAAGAGTACTTCTCGAACAGGTTTTGCTTGTGGAGCACATGTAGTGTTTATCAAAAAATTCAAACCAAAATTTTCACCAAGAGTGATCCTTGGCAAATGTTCAATGGCAACATATTGAGCTAATATTTGTTTATAAACTTCATCACTTTAACGAAATAAAGGAGAAGTGTTAGGATTGATGTACCCGAAAATTTGTTGTTGGTTAGTGTTGATCCCCACATTTTTTCGATATCGATAGGAGGATAAAGACATTCTTGCATTGGGACGTGCTCAAGGTTTGAAATATAGTTAATATTATCATCAAGCATCTACCAAACATGTAAACTCACAAGAATCATATTGATCATGATGTTGAGGATAATCGGATTCCCCAATCCCCATAGGCATTGAGCTCTTTCCCCTGTCACCAGCTCCGTTTCCACTTGCCATTTTTGTCACATAATTGAGCAGAAAGTCGATTTAGAAAATTGAGAGAATTGAGCTGGAATTGATAGAATTGATCGGATTGAGAAAATTTGAGAGAATTGAGAGAAATTGGGTCGTTGAGGGATAGAGCCGTTGGCTCTCTCCCCTTATCTTTTTGGCCGAGGCGGTTCGAATCGGCCCGAATAACTAGTTCCGGACCAGTTCTGAATTTTTGTGAAACCGTAATCCGGCAGTCCCTATCAACGGGCCGATTTTGGGCCCAAATCGGTCCGTGGCCATATCTACTCTAGGTGTCCTTTTACCTCCGTTTATCACAAGTATACCAATTGTAGTTATTCATAGTATTATCCTAATTTAACAAACACTAATGATAGGTAAATTTGTCGCCACTATACTAATTTAAGATTTTTTATGATAAAAAATAGTTTATGGTAAATTTATCACATGTATAGTAATTTGGGATTTTCATGGTATTAACTTTTTTTCAATGTGTACTAGACCCTGGAGCAATTTTTTGGTTAAAAAATATCGAAGATTAAAAGAAACGTATGGTCTTTCGAGGGAATCCATGATTTTCAAGACCAAGAAAAAAAATGGAATGTCTGATTTTGAGATAATTCTTTTTTTGGTCTAGATAGGTTCATCACGGAACAAATGAATCTTAAAATATACTTAGTTCATTTCATTTTTTTTTTTTGTCTAAACGAAAACCTTTATTTCATATGATAAAAGGATTACATAACTTCAAGATAAATATCCGAATCCGACAAAAAAAGTAAAACAAGAAAATCTAAAAAGTGAATCAATTTGCTTCCTAAGACTAGCCCATTCCCTAGAGACGAATTTGTTGCAAGCATCAAAACTCATATGACACTAATCACCGAATTTCGCATCATCATCGAGAGATAAGCAAACACGGAAAAATTTCTCTTCAAGAAACTACGATTTTGTCAAAAGATGGTGCACGCCTAAGTTCGGCGTCCCCAAAGACCATCACCCTATAGAGACCATAACAATACCCAAAGGTTGAAGAAACACAAAACGTATTGTAAATTCCAAATATATCTCTAGATCGGGATAAAAACACCAAAATCCAGATCTAGCTCTAGATTGGAAGAGAAGGGCTACAAAATAAAATAGTAGTTGATCACAAAATCACTTTCGAGATAAGCCGATCGCTGAAAATAGCAACAAACGAATCTCGAAGATTTGTGGAGCTCTCAACTATCTAGAACAAGCACCTGAAGCCGGAGCGAACAAATTTTTCTGAAACACTCATGCTTTGATCTTCAGGACCCGTTGCCTTGGAAAAATGTCAGTCGGGAGTTTGTCTCATATTGGTTCAACGTGAAATGTGAACCACGATTAAACGGATTTATAAAAAGGAAAATCCTCGCTTTTCATATTGTGACTGTATAGTAACCATTAATAAATCACAACATTCTATCATAGTACTTTTCATCCGAGATTGGATTAGCCGTCAGGAATGGCGGGAGGACCACCTAGTTATTTGAATTTGCCCCACCTATCTCGACAAGGTTTAGTCACATCTAAAACTTACGCAAAAGAACCAAAAAAAAAATCCTAAATCTATTATATTTGTACCGATTCACGTAAACCTTTCAATTTAACCAATTTAATCCTAAATATTTTCACTTTACAACCAATTTAGTTCATCCGTTCAATTTAAGTCAAAAATCACTCACATGAATGTCAATCGTCCTACGTGGCACGAAAAGGGTATCGATATAGACATTGTTAATATTTTTTTGATAATTTTTATTTCCTTTTTTTCATCCTCTTTGCTTTTTGCTCGTGGTTGGCAAGGCCGAGCCTTGCCTAAGCCAGGGTGGCCTCATTGGGCATCACCTGGCCGAGGGCGAGGCCCGATGAGCCTCATCCGCCCGGGCAAGTAAGGTCAGATGAATGTTATAACCTCGCCCTAAGCAAGACTCCACGAACCTTGCCTTGCCCAAGCGATTCCTCGGCAAGGTTGCTTTGGCCTGGGCGAGGGTTGATAGGGGCCTCGTTGACCCTCGCACTCACTTGTCACCAAAGAAAAAGAAAAGGGAAGAAAAACCAAGAGAAAAAATTAAGAACAAAAATATATTAAAAATGTCCATGTTAGACCGACCGTGTCATGTAAAGACGACCGACGTTCACGTTAATGTCAATATGGGTCAAAACCGTTTTTTCAAAAATGGGTCTTATATGGGTTGTAGCTTTTAAGGGGCCCACTAAATATGGGTCCAGAAAGTTGAAGGTAAATTTGATGGGTTAAAAATGGTCTACACGTGAAACCCATTTTGGACCCACTTTGGACCCATTTTCGACCCATCAAAATCATCCGACGTGACCCACCCAACCCTATTTCAAGTAGTTCTCGCAAAGTCATAAGCGCCGTTGTCGCCTCCATTGCCGCCTCGTTGCACCCTTCGTCGCACCCGCCCCGCCGCCCGCCTCTATCACTCACCTCCGGTCACGTCTCTCTTCCCCTCATCAGGTCCTCCATCGTCGATTCCGAGAAAGAAGACGACGACGACTCCCTGTCCTAGCTCGAGGCCGAAGCTTCTTTCTTCTTCAAGGCGTCTTCGTCCTTCTCTCTCCTTGAGACTCCGTTCGAAGCAAATTTCTATTGAAGATTGGGGACGAAGCCTAATTTGGCCGTTGCGAAGATCTCGTTAGCGAAAATCGGAGACAAGCCTAGCCCCCGCACATGAAAGCAAATTCCTCCTCTTCTTTGTCGCTTGCTCAATGTCCTCGTTATTGAACCGGGTGCTCTCTCTTTCATTGCCCCTTGCTTCTTGGCCCGACGATCGCGACTTTTCGATTCCGGCTTGAGCGAAATTCATGGCGTCAAAACAGAGCAGTAAATATCTCACTAGATAAGTATCTTTTGCGTGTATATACTAAAGATGACACCAATATGTTAGAGATGATGTACGAGAGGACCTTAAACGAGCACATTATTACTAGTTTTGTAGTTGCACGATAACTTTTCAAATGGAAGTTCTTGAATTGAGTTCTATCCATATGAATGATGTATCAAAATTCATCTAGGCATAAGATTTAAGTACAAAATCTGCAAGATGCAATATTTTTTAGCGTAGAAAATTTTTGTTTATATATAGACCCGCCAAACTGCGAAGCTTGAATTGGGTAACTCTTATTTCCGTTCTTTGAATTCCCAAAAAGTATCGACTTTCGAGAGTTTTGGATTCTGGGACTCGGGTTCTTTCGGTGCATTCGGGGTTGGTGTTGTCATTGTTTAAATCATTCGTTTGTCGGACTTGAAGTTGTGATGCATTTCCCTTGTAAGGCTGCTTGGCCTCTTTGTTCGATAGTATTACCACGTTAGTATTGACTTATCAACGATTGTTATTTCGCAATGATACTGCCGAGTCGGGGTTTCGCGTGCTATAGTTCTTGGTGGTTCATGCTTGTCATGTCCAGAGCATTATATGGAGGTATTGTATTGAGCTTGCTCACTATTGATAGATCCCTTGCAGATTGGGATTATGGCTTGGAAAAGCACCATCTGTTACATTTGGAAAGCCATGAAATGAGGTTCTCCATAGTCAAAGTTCATTCAATGTGGATCGAATGATTAAGTCTTCTACTAAACATAGCAATTTTTATTTTTATTTTTTGGGTTGTGCGAGACCACTTGATCGTTATTTTTGTGAAATGTTTATACCGGATGAATGTAAATTTTGTTTTCGTTTTTGGAGTTTAGAATGGTTGTATTTGCCTGCCTTGCCTTACCTTACCTTGCACAAGTTATCCATACGATGCTAGGCTCATTAAATATGGGTCACAACCGTCCAAAAAAAAATATATGGTTCACAAGAATCATAATCTATTTTATCGGTCCTTTTTTTATAAGCATTTCAATTTATAGAGTTTTTACATTTTTATTTTATTATTATTAAATTTTCTTTTTAATTTGATGTGAAGTAAGTTTAGTGTGTTTTGATAATATGTGTCAAAACGGGTCGGGTCGGGTATGGGTCGGATGCGGGTCGGGTCGGGTATGGGTCATTAAATATGGGTCAATATGGGTTAGACGGGTCAATATGGGTGGACCATATTCGACCCGACCCAAACCCGACCCGACCCACCCATTTGACACCTCTAGTTTACGTCAATAATTTCCAATTAAATTTGATCGGATAAACAGAATTGGTACTAATGCAATAAGTTTACAATATTATTAAAAGTAAATCACACCATTATGTAAAAGTACTTTTCAACTGAGATTTGTCACGAGGAATGACGAGAGGACTGGTGAGTTATTTAAATTTTCCCTGACCTATTTCGACAAGGCTTAGCCACACCTCAAACTTATGAAACAATATTACAAAATCAAAATGTACATCGAAAATTAAAATAGGAAATGGAGAAAATCATCGAAAGAAGAAAATAAAGAAATATAGATTGGAGCAAGGCACCTCCTGAAAGCTTTCTTGGTGCAACCGATACTTGCGGATATACGAACTTTAGGATACATTGCGTCTATAAGAACACAATATTCATGCATTTCAATGTGTTCTTCAATCATGAACTCAAACAGTCAATCTTACAGTACGATGGAGAAGAAGAAGAGAGCTATAGACATAAATTTGTTAGTATAATTTTCCGCCTTTCTTTGATCTTTTTAAGACCCGACAAACCGAACGAGGGGAAAAGTGCCCAAAAAATCTAAACATTTTGCATTTGTGTCAATTCAGTCATAAACCTTTCAATTATGCCGATTTAGTCATAAACATTTTGCATTTATGCCAATTGAGTCAATCCGATCAATTTTGATCGAAAATCATTGACCTAGATATCGGTCATTCTATGTGGCACGACGGCGCTAACGTGAATATTTTAAATATTTTTTAGTAATTTTTTACTTTTTTTTTACTTTATTTTGATTTTGGATAGAGAGTTAGCAAGGGTTGTCGCCCAAAGTGAGGGCTGCGATGCCCTCGCCGATATTTGGGCCAGGCGAGGGTCGCCGACCCTCCGTAAAAAAAATATATATAATATTAAAAATAAAAAAAAGAATATTTAAAAATATCTGCATTAGCAATTTCCTATCAAAATTGACCGAATAGACTCAACTAGCACAAATCCAAAAAGTTTAAACTAAATTTGCATTATTGAAAGATTTATAATGGAATTGACATAAATATAAAATGTTTAGAACTTTTCAAACGCCTTTTCCTGCGAACGAGTGTGTTAATTTTGAAGAGCCGAAATTCTTTAAATGCAAATTCAAATGTCGCATCTCCCCAAAAAATTCACAAGTAAATTTCCGTGCGTCGTACCTTTTTGAACAAAATGGTTCGCCGCGCCATTTCATGCAACGGGGACATCGTTTCACTTTCACAATCAACTGAAGATCCAATTTTTCTCCTCCTACGATATTATGTTTATATGATAAAAAAAATTACTAAATATTTTTAGTAAATATCATCATACATACTTACATATATGCATCAAAATCTAGCCTCAACTCGGACTTGAGATCACTTTCGTAAACGCCAGCGTACATGACAACACTTCTAGAGTAGAATTTCTCCTTCAAAAATGCTTTTAGAGGAAAAATCAGTTTTCCAACGTAACTTTTGGAGTAGAAATTCGTTTAGTCATGCAACTTCATTTTTCTACTTCTTGAGCATTGTTTTGCTCCAAAAGTAGTTTTGCAGCTACTTAAAAAGTACAATAAATCAACTTCTATTTCAAAAGTAGAAAAAACTTATGCTCGAAGCGAAGTAGAAAAAATCAACTTCTAATTAGAAATTGATTTCTAGAGCGAAAGTATTGCCATGCATGCCCTTAGACATAAGAAAACCATGAAACTGACCCAATACCCATTATAAATCTCGATTGGTCCCGACACAAATATCCATATGCAATTTAGCATATGATGTGAAAACAATATAGTTAATCGGGTTTTGGGTTCTAGGGTACCCATGGAATTAACTTTTCAAACTTATTCTAAACTTTACGAGACTTACTGATAGGGCCTCAAACATATCTCAAAATCCAAGAGTCAAGCGAAAAATGAATGATCTAGAAAATATTTTTCTAAAAATGATTGCTCGCATCCCTCAAATTAGTTACCGAATGAAAAGGACTCTTGTTACTGACAACAATGTATGTTTAATATTTTCATAGACGATAAAAATATTTTTCGCTCATTTGTTTTTATAAGCAATCATTTCTAGAAAAATTTATTTTCAAATAATTTATTTTCTCGTGAAACAAATGAAGCCAAACGTTAAAACAAATTCAAAATCAATCGCTCCCCATAGTAGTTAAACGTACTTGTCGTATTGACACGCACCATACATACATACATACATACATACATACATACATACATACATACATACATACATAGTTGTTCTGGCTAGACTTGACACCTAAGGGGGGTGAATAGGTGTTTGTAATCGAACTTCAATAAATAATGCAAAATTAAAATAATTTTTCGAGGTTTCTCGTATTGTAGTCTTGATGTTACTCCATTCCTTTGTCAATCCTCTCGAATTTTGTAGACTCTTTCAGTTTGTGAAATATGCTTACCATAGTAGGTTAAGCCATTCACAATATCTCGTGAACTTGTTGATCATATCAAAAATGGATTCAACAGGTCTCATTTTGAAAGATTCATATCTTCTAAGGAGAATTTTTTTTTGTCTCCTTGATTCTATCGGTTCCTTCGTGAGTAACCCGAAGACTATCCCGCATTTCTTTTGTCGTTTTTCACAAGAGCAAACACGACTATATTGAGCCGGGAATAAAGCACAGTAGAAAGAATAAAGTGCTTTTGAATCTAAAGCTTTTCTTTTGGATATATCAGTGGGGCTGAGCTTTTGTTCTTCATATGCCTTTTCTTTTGATGAAGAAGCTGTAGGATTTATTCCATTTTGCACAACATCCACATTAGTGGATCTATAGATTTGATGAATGCTTTCATCTTATTCTTCCAATTGTTGTAGTCTTTTCCATCAAAGTATGGAGGTCATGTGTTGCTTTGACCTTCCACAATACCTGCTCCAAGAATGCTAGCCATTGAAGATCGTTAGCTTAAAAGTGTGCACTTCGAATAACAAGCCTTAAGCTATGATACCAATTGTTGTTCGGCTAGACTTGACACCTAGAGGGGGTGAAAAGGTGTTTGTAATCGAACTTTGATAAATAATGCGGAATTAAAATAATCAAGTTCGATAGAGGCACAAGTATTTGCGAGACTCATGTAGTGCTTCTACCAGACAAGAAACGGATGCGAATAGAGAGTAGAAAGCAATGCACAAGAGATTATAGTGGTTCGGCTTTTGGTAAACTTACGTCCACTCTCCTACACTAACAGCCTCTACGGTGAATTCCACTAAGTAATCAAATTAGAGATTACAGAAAGATGTGATTGCTTGAACACAAGCACTTCCAACAAAAGCGAGCTCTGCCTCTACCAAGGCTATCCCACTCTATACACTTGACTCTGTATAACACCTCTCACAAGATCTCACTTTAAGCACGAGTAGATAGTTTAATTAGATTAAGCTCTCTTGAGATATGGATATTGATCTCTTGATCTCTCCTCTTACTTCTCTTCGAACTTGGTGCTCTTTATATAGTCCTTGTCTTCCAAGCTTCCACGGGACAGAATCACTCCGAGGATCAATCTCCAAAACTAGCCGTTAGTTGATTATCGAATAAAGATCACGAGCCGTTGAGGTAAGAGCAATCGAGAGATTTGAGAGGATTTGCTCGCCCATACAATCAAACCCTTAATGCTATAAATCAAGCTTCTAATAAAAAAATTATTTATAGAGTGATTGCCAATCATTCAAGATTGCTCATGTGGAAAGTAAAGAGAATATCTTTTGTGATTGATGGTCAATCAATTTAACTTAGAAACGTAATCCTAACCAGATAATTGACTGTTAGTGAGAGAAATTCAATTTGCTAAATAATTAAGAATAAGATTGATTAAACAGTGAGGATTAATCAAAGATCAAAGCATATCTCATCATGATTTTCGTGTCGGGCCGCCTCTTCACGAATTCCGCCTTGCTTCTATCAAAATAAAAGCGTTAAGCACACTAACTACAAAAGGCATAGAGATATAGTTGTAGTAAATCCTCGAGTATAAATCAAAGTCTTGTCAACAAAATATATGAGTTTCTTTTTCCTTCAAAATCAAATATAATTTCCTAACAACATACACACACGATGTACCAAAAATTGATAAAAAAAAATCATATAATTTGATATTATTATAACAATAAGAACAATGATGCAGCCAAATAGATGCGAAAATCACATGTTTCATTTTTCTATCATGGCATCGCTATCGCGGTAATACAAGAAATCAAGTGAATCTAGAATAGTTTATAATTTCATAATTTGGGATTTAAATTAATACCGAGAAATGTAAGCAAGATATGCAAAGTCATTTGAAGAGGGATATTTTTAAAATTTTCTATAAAATATTAAGATAACCTTTTCGTACTTTAAGGGAAATACTAAAAAGATATATATTTTTTTCCTTCAAAACCTGAAACAAATGAATGGATCCTTATGGGCTTTAAGTAAACGGCTCAGTCAGAAGGCCCAATTAAAACCCAGTTGGTATATCATCCTCCGTTTCTCTCCCCTTATTATTATTACTAGTATTGGTCAGATCTCTCCCCATGTTTTGATCGAGTATTTTTTTTTTTCCATTAAGGTCATTAAATGTGAATCTCAATCACCGGACAAATTAAGGCCGTCCGACAATACTTCTTGAGCAGAATTCCATTTGATAACGCAACTTCTAGAGCAGAAATTTGTTTAGTTACGCAACTTCATTTTTTTTATTTCTAGAGCTTTTTTTTCCCCAAAAAATAATTTTGGGGCTACTTAAAGGAATAAAAAAAAAGTTGCTTTTCTCGAGATATAAACAAATTAACTTCTCGCAAAAAGGAAAAACCAACTTCCGACTAAAAGTGCGATTTCTAGAGCAGACTATCGCCATGCACGCCCGGATACTATTAATACTTTTACGGATATTCAACAAGTGAATGGACAAAGTGGTGGACGGGGAGCTTTAATTTGAATACCGCTAGCTAATTACTTTAACAAAATGTCAATTAAAGAGGAGATAAATGGATTTTGCATGCAAAAATATAATATTAATTTAACGTCGAAAATATAGCGGCGGGGAGAGACAATGGTATGCCCTCGTCATGTGACCGGGCAACATGATAATACGACTCAAACACGATATAGAGTTAATGGGTCGGAATTTACGTTAGTCACGCTCGTGTTATGAACAATATGCAAGTAAATCTATGCTTCAACATTTGTATAATGTGAACGCTTCATGCATATACAATTTAAGAAAAGGTCTAGTGCGTCCGCCATTGCTTAACAAAATTATTCACTTGCTACTACTCGCAAGTAAATCTATGCTTCAACATTTGTATTTCGATCAAGCAAAAGAACGGAAAGTAGAAATCCATTAAAAGTTAACTTCACTAGCTACTTCTCGCCGTCGCTGGTCCATAACCATTACTTGACAAAATTATTCAAATCGTCACGTCAAATGACCAAATTCGACAAGCGTAATTGAATGGGTTCATTCGAGAGGCGTTCTTGTTGACTTTTTAAATTCACATCAATTTAGTCTCAAATTTATCAATTATATTGATTTAGTCCAAAACATTTTACATTGGTACCAATTTAGTTCTAAGCCTTTCCAATTGTGTCAATTATATCATGAATCTTTTGCATTAGTGCTAATTTAATCATAAACCTTTCAAGTATGCCAATTTAGTCCTAAATATTTTGCATTGATATCAATTCGATTATAAACATTTCAATTACGCCAATTCAGTTTTTAAACCTTTTGCATTTGTGTCAATTCAATCCTAAATCTTTGAATTATGTCAATTTAGTCATAAACTTTTTGCATTTATGCTAATTGAGTCTATTTAGCCAATTTTGATTGGAAATCGTCGATGTGAATGCGATTATCTTATGTGACAATAGCAATATCTTTGAGCCAAAGCATGGACATTTTTTTTAAATATTCTTAAATATCATTTTTTTTATTTTTCAATAATTTTTTGGTTTTTTTCTTTTTTTTTTACTTTGTTTTGTTTTGGGACGAGGGCCTACGACCTCGCCAACACTGGGCAAGGGTCGTGAGGGGTCGCCTAGTGATGGCGATGGTCACCGCCCCTATATCCCAAAACAAAAAAAAAAGCCAAAAAGATTATTAAAAAATAAAAATTTATATTTAAAAATGTCCACATCGGCGCCAACCTTGTCATATAGGATGATTGACATCCATATTAGCGATTTTCGATCAAAATTGATCGAATGGACTTAATTGCACAAACACAAATGGTGCGAGACTAAATTATCACAATTGAAAGATTTATGATTGAATTGGCATCAATGCAAAAATTTTATGATTTAATTGGCATAATTGCAAGGTTTATGATTGAATTGGTACAAATGCAAAAGATTTAGAACTAAATTGGCATAATTGAAAGGTTTAGGACTAAATTGGCATCAATACAAAATGTTTAGAACTAAATTGTTACAATTAAATTATTTAAGACTAAATTGATATAAATGCAAAAGGTTAAGAATTTTTTG
Source organism: Rhodamnia rubescens (assembly GCA_021437795.1). Lineage (NCBI taxonomy): Eukaryota > Viridiplantae > Streptophyta > Magnoliopsida > Myrtales > Myrtaceae > Rhodamnia > Rhodamnia rubescens. The sequence goes on along the minus strand of JAILYA010000005.1, from coordinate 4,196,051 downwards.
AACACTTTTCCGTGGTTCATAACTATTACTTAACAAAACTATTCAAAATGTCACGCCATCTCTAATAGAGTTGAATGGGCTCATTTGAGAGGCGTTTGGATTGAATTTTTTGATACAATTTAATAGACGAATCGTTTTCAAATTGACATATTTCTATATTAATGCGACGTGGACACGATCTAGACATTACTTGCCACCCAATAAGTTAGCATTTTCTTTTGAGATAATGACACAAGTGGTTCCCAAACTTTGAATTAATATGCATATGAAATTTTTAATTTACTCAATATGACCCTTGATTTTTATAACAATGTGCAATATTATCCCTAAATTTTTAATTTTTTTAATGTGGTTCAAACTAGTCCCTAAATTTATGAGATTTTTCAACATTATCCTTACAATAATTTCAGTTCAACGATAATATTTAACATTTTCATATAATTCATGGATCATTTTGAACATGTACTCAAAAGTTCAAAGACTTGAACAATTAAAAATTTAGAATCGATATTGCACATTAAGTTTAATTGTAGGACCGCAAGGCCACAAATCATTAATATGATTGTCGTTTTTCTTTTCAATTGAATGTAGTCGCCGAGGATGATATTGGTGATGTGGCTCCACAACCTCTTTAAGATTAGGCCTCTCGCCTCTCCCGATTTAGGTTTAAGTCAAGATTTGGGATTTTACTATTCCAAACTAGATATATATATATATATTTAAGAGTTTTTCAAAGGTATTTGAAATGTTGGTGTCTTTGCACAGTAATAGTGACGAGGGAATTGAATCTAGATGCACGCAAGCCATTACAAATAGAGTGAGAGATTTTGATATGTACTTATTACCGATTCTGGTGATTGGCAATTAAAATTTTATGATAACGATTTATTCTAGAGGGATGAGAGCGCGCTTCTAGTTGCAGACAATGATTTATTATTTGCTATTTAGCTTTTACTTTATTTAGCAGTTGTTTGGAATTAGCTAGATTGAAAAGTTATAACTCTCAAGAGTGCTATTATGATATACGAATGGCATCTCCCTCTCGAGAAAAAAAAATAATAATTGGACTTTCCGTGTGGCCAAAAAAAAAAACGAAAATACCGAAAAAGCCTGGCAAGAGCTCCGACTTCCATTGGATTTCTTCCTTGTTCACGCTGCGACTTCGGATCAATCGCATCCTTCTCTTATTTCCCCTTCTTCTTCTTCACTCCTTTCTTCTGTTGATCACCGATGGATCGCGAACTTGCAGAGCGAAGCTCGAACCGATTGCGTACTCCGCTTAACGCAAGAAACCACTTCGATCCGATTATGCTGGAGCCAATCGCGGACTTCAACACCGTCCATGCCGCGACCTCGATTCTGTACGTTGCGATCCTCTCTTCTACTTTGCTTTGGGTGTTGAAGCCATCCGATGCCTTCTTTTGCTAATTTTTCCAAGTCCTGGCTCAGCGATGTTTGTCGCCGCTTATATCTGGGAAATCCCGGGATCATCTCACTCCGTCGCCATGTTTCCTTGTGTCGCTAGGTTTTGATCGATGCCGGAAATGTGTATTTAGCTGAAGAAATCGATGCTTGTACGACGAAAAGTTGTATTTTTGCCCTACGTAGATACATAAAATTCCCAACTATTCGAGCGGTCGTTTGGCCAACATTCGAGTTATCAGCGGTTGTAGAATTAAAGATTGTCGGGCTCTCTAGTCCGGACTCTGACTCATGGTTGTATTAAGATGACAGTTGCTTTTTTATGGTTAAGAAAATGTTAGGAAGTGCCAACTGCCAACCTGTGTAGCAGACTTATTTATCAGTGTTATCATGGAAGTTTCGGGAACGTCGGGTTTATACCATAGCTACTCAACCCGGCAGGACAATGACCGTTTGGACTTGAAGGATGTCCCTGTGCTGCTCATTTCTTTTTTCAAAGAAAAATTCTGCCACATATGCTTTTTTGTTGGAGCTTCTCCTATAAACTTGCAGTAGATGAGTTGTTTGTTCTGTTGGGAGCTCTGATCAGATATGTTGGTTAAGCAGATGCAGCAGCTCGTAAGTTTCCACTCATTGTGATGTCTAGATATTCACAGGTTGCACTCAAGTGAGAACCTGTGAATGTCCTTTTCACTAGAGATCGAGCCCTATAAGGTAGGATCCATTCTAGTACGACCTCGCCATGGGGCCGTTAAAGCATTTAGTTTTCCTTTTGGGTCTAGCATCTTTAGCGCGAGCCTTATGATTTCCCATGCATTGGAGGAATTTTCTGTGTTTCAACATGTTAAAAAGATGTGCTCTATGCTTTGTCCGGAATTGACTCATGGATGATTCTTGTAACTTAATTTTACAGCGAATCTGCTCTTACCAATAAAACTGAAAACCGCTTCTTTTGCTGGATATTATGGCCTGGGACTTCCGGAGGAGGTGGGAAAGCAGGTTGACTGAACCTGAGTCATGGCACAATCTTCATGTTTTAGTGCCATGTTCTTCTCAATGAGACGATCATTCAGACGACTCAGCAACACCAGCTTATGTTTGCTTGAACTTTTGAGTAAGTGACCGCTGATCGAATCGATCTTTTAATCTGATGTGCAGCTTCCTACACAAACATAACCAATAGATTTCCAGCTCCAGACTCAACTGAAGATGTAGATATGTTGCATCGGGACATTACCTTTTGAAGAGCAACTACAAACTCAATGACTTCTTTGGGATGATTTATACTCGAAGTGCTTGTATTCATAGTTCAAACTTTGATCTATTGTCACAATGGTCAATTGGTGATGCTCTGCACAAAATCAATGTGATGGATGGAAGTTGAAGTAGGTTGGAACTGGTTGCTGGTGAACCGCTAACAGCTTATGCCCTTTAAGAGTTCATATTGAGATCTTCTCCTGGTAGAATTACCCGTACCGAAGCAGATTTCCATACAAAAAATCCATGGATGCGTATAGCACAGCACACGCACCCATACTGGTTTATTCCACGTCCTTAAAACTGTTGCTTTGGTTTTTTCCTTTTCTATAAACCTATTCATCTGGTGATTCCGGCCAGGGGTTCTTTTTATTGCCTCGGGGGCTGGTGAATGCAAGATGATGTTGTCTTTATGATGCCCTGTCCGTTTGCTATCTGCAGGAGTTTTAATTGAAAACTTGAAGTTGGGTTCTGGGCAGGGGATGATGTCGGAGACTGAAAGTGACCGCAGTTTTCATTTTCCAACTCGCATGTCAGTTGGTTCACCGCGCAGCTACTCAAGTCTCATCAAGTCGTTATCGAATTAGAAGCCCGTCTTGAAACTCCAGACTCGTGCAGCACAAGGAAAATTGATTCCTCATCAGATGGAGCTCAACCTTGCAAGTCATTCTAACCGGAAGTGTTGTTGGGAGAGAAAAAGTTTTCCCAGTTCCGTTTTGTGGTGAAAGAAGAATGATAGGTAGAGATGGAGACACTCTCATTAAAAACACTCGAGTGTGTCAATGTCTCAATAATTCCCCATCGCAGCAAATCACCCACACAGGTGGTGATGATGTTAACGTGCGTGATTTAACCCCATCCCATCCCATCCCATCTCACCACTGCCCACATTGGAAATCTCCACCTGCTCGACTTTAGGACAAAAGGGTCGTATCCCGCGGGAGTGAATTTGACACCCTCCTCAAAGAGCAACATCGTCAGTTGTGTTGGTCGCTTGCCAGAGAGAAAGCAGCATCATACTTTTCATTATACGGGAAAAATAGAAGTTTTTTTTTTTCCCCTTTCTTGTTGTTGAAAAGGACACCTGAATCTTTCTTCACTGAAACCCAAGGGCCGCTTCTGAGGATGCTTACTCGAGCATGACCGCTCCCCGAAATCAATTTCTCTGTATCCTTTTTCCTTTCTCCTTTTTTCTGTTCCTCCTCTCTGCTGTAAAACAGAGTGCATTTATGTTGGAGAACCACCACGATTGTCTTAGTTCGGGTGATGCATGTTGGGACAACTTGGGACAACCTTAACTGTCCTCCTTCATTACTTTTTCTTTTCTTTTGTTCTTTCAGAGTGCTGTACCGCACACCCTTTGACCATCGTACCCTCGGCCCCAACTACTTCTCCTCCATCCATCTAGCCCCTCCTCCACTAACCCCAATCGATGCTTGCGAATTCGTGATGCTGCCCGCTGCCACCGCCGCCACACGTTTACACCAACTAAAATTGAAGTTGGCTGTCCCTCAAGGAGCTTGGAGTATGAACGATCGGCCTTTGATTAGATCCAGAAAAAATTAAACTGGACCTGCAGGAAACAAGCTATGGCAAGAGCTGAGATATCATTTTATCTGTATCGAAGGCCACACTTGTATTGCTGCACATTGTTTGAAATGTATATTAAGGATTGCCTGAAAACACCAAGTAGGTGCTATACATCACATAATCACTACACGTGATGGGCGGGCTTCGGATATAGTTTTGCCCTCTATGTTGCGCATCGTTAGAGACGGTCAATATGAATTCAAACCGTTCTAATGATAACCCTAGATAGATGGCTATACATGGAATAAGTCGGTAGAAAGCGCCTACGGCGCTGACCGACTATCATCTCATCGTCCCTAGATGTTCAGTACGCATGTACAGGCCTGGAGCTTTTGGTCACGTCGAGCTCACATGGAGAGCGAGAACAGCCCTTGTGCAAATAAATTCTTAACTCTCACAGGACTTTGGGCACAGCATAATCATCAACATCATGCCAACAAAAAAAAAAAAAAAAATAAAAAGAAGACAGAAAAACAGTCTCTGAGCGATACGCTGCATTTTGCCTCGGACCCCACCTCAACTTGCTTGCAATCTTGGTCTTGGACAGACAACGAAGTTAGTTTTTTTTTTTTTTCCGGCCGAAATTCATTAAAATAAGCAAAGTCAAATGGGTAGGGTCCAGTCAACACTGGATCACACCAATCCAGTGCGGTCGCGGTCCATAATTACTCACACGTCATCGCACCCAGAGTTACCGCCCCGTCGCGTTATCGTCGCCCCTGCCCGAACTGCCCGATCCGCCCGTCCCCTGCCCGTGGCCCTGCTAAGTACCAAGTACGCCTTTTCCTCTTGCCGTCTCTCCTTCGCTATCTAATTTTTTTCCTCACACCGAATTCTCACGTTTCTCTCTCCGTCTCTCTCTCTCTCTCTCTCTCTTTCTCTCTCTATAGATCGAAAGCCGTTTCAAATCGCTTCAGATTCGGCGGATCGGATGGCGAATTGATCGGTCGCCCGAGGACCCTCTCCGGAATCGCTAATTGGGATCTTTTCGAGAAGAGTAGGGTTTGGATGTTTGGGTGGCTAGGGTTTTCGGATGGTGGATTTAGGGCTCGTCGCGATTATCAGAATTGACGGGAGGCAGCGGAGGATCTTCGTGGATTAGGGTTTTTTCCGAGGGCGACGTAGCTTGGAAAGAGGATTTTCGCCGGAGGGATTATTGATGGTAGTCGCTGGAAGTGAAATAGGGATTATTACTATCGAGAGGGCAGGAATAGGGGAAAATGCAAGGCTATGCATGGGAGAGAAGGTGAGGAGAGGAGGGGAAGACGGAGTTGCAATTGGCACATGCGGACAGTCCCCACGCGTGTAGGCGTTGCTGTTGCACCTGATGCTGATGGTTCTTCTTCTTCTTCCGCCTCTTCGTCGCCTAATTTCTTTCACAAGGTATTGTGGCGTTCCGGGTCTCGATTCCATATTGGATTGGATTGGATTATGTGCGCTGATGGTTCTTGTCTTGGTCTTCACAATCGCGGCCAATTAGTTCTGGTTGAGTTGGCCTCGTGGGGTAGATTGGCTTGGCTATTGCTGTTTGTTGATTGATGACTTATTTGGAAAATGATGGGAAGTTGGTTTTAGGGATTGGCGAATATGCAGTGATTTTTGGCTGCGTCTTTGCAATGAATTAGTTCTCGTTGGCTCTCAGTTGTATGGAAGATTGGTTTACGTATATCTAGCTGTTCATTAATCTAATTGAGCGCACAATCGGAGGTTTGTTTTTTGTTAGGTGATTTTCATCTTCTTCTTCTTCTTCTTTTTTTGAGAAAATTGTGTATTATAAGGACGTTTCGATTTCCCTACCTGTTTTCTGAGCAAAAACTGTGGGTCTATACGATTTTGCTATCAGTTATATTGAATCATTAAGGAGATGGTGGGATTGTGGAGTTTTGATCTAAACGATCTTGAATTTAGTTTTGGTGGCTTGAATTGAATTCATGATTTGTCTTTCCGTTGTTATTGCTTATCAATCACCGGTGGTTATTGGCCATCATACTGGAAAGTGGATCTTGGGTGCACTGAAATTTGCTGGAGAGGTGTCTGTGATGCTTGGCTTTGTTATCTGTCCTTTTAAAAGTGAAACACACATGCAATTGAAAATGCACAGACATTTTGTGTATAGTCACGATCTCTCCCGTCTCCCCCCTTTCTCTCCCTGTCTTCTCCCTCCTCCATCTTTTCCTTTTTTTTTTCCCTTAGGGGACTATCTGGATGATAATATTCTTGATGCCTAACTGCTTTTGTTTTAGCAACAAGCCTTTTGTCCACCGTCAGCTTCTGCCAATTTTTTGGGTTTTGGTGTTAATATCTGCAAGCTTGTATATGTTGTTATGGTGGACATCATGGCTCTATTGCTAACGTACGGCCACTCACCAATTGACTAGAAAAACAGTTCTTCTGTTCTAGTTGAACAATGTATGTTTTTTTCAGTTTGTTGTCAAAACTCCGATTGTATCTTGATGCCAATGTGAATCAGATTTTCAGTTGATTGAAACGATAAGGTTTTGAATTAGTTTTCAAGTGTCAATTTGCCAGTGCTAAATGCATCTTTGGTCTTGCTGCTAAGATTTTCTAGCTAAGATAGTGTTAGTTGAATATGTAATGTCAAGGTTGTAAAGTCCAGCGAGTCGAAGGAATTGTTTTCAGGGTTAGCATTTCAGTAGAAAGATGCAATTGAATAACATTTTAGCTTCCCAAATTGGTGTTTTATATTATGCTCATGCCCGGTCACAATTTATAAAGTAATTGATGCTTGAGAGAAATGGGCACCAGATGGGACTTAGATTAACATTTTTTGTAACTTTTGTTGAATTATTCTTTTTTACTTTTTAATGCATTTATAGTTTCTGTTTTCTGTTGTGGCTTGCTTTCATTGGATGGCCAAATTTTTTTCTTTTCCTTTCAAGAGATCGGGACAGAGCAGATTCTGTTTTTGTGGGTTTGCAAGTTTCTAATATCTTCTCTTTGGAAAACTGCTAATGCTTCTGTAGAATGGTCATGGCACAGTTGTGAAATGCTCAGTTCTGCTCTCCTGCATCTCCACTTTTGCAAGATCTAGTTGTTTATACGGATGAATGAAATTTTGAACTTTCTCTTTTGTAGGACGGACGCAAGATCAGTGTTGGTGACTGTGCCCTGTTTAAACCACCCCAGGATTCTCCACCTTTTATCGGTATAATTCGTTCATTAACATTAAGTAAAGAGAACAACTTGAAGTTGGGTGTAAATTGGCTCTATCGGCCTGCTGAAGTTAAGCTTAGCAGAGGCATCCTGCTGGAAGCTGCCCCAAACGAAATCTTTTATTCCTTTCATAGGGATGAGACTCTTGCAGCATCTTTACTCCATCCGTGTAAAGTTGCATTTCTTCCAAAAGGTGTTGAACTTCCATCAGGGATCTGTTCTTTTGTTTGTCGACGAGTTTATGACATTTCGAACAGTTGTCTTTGGTGGCTAACTGACCAAGACTATATTAATGTGAGCTTTCTTTCTGTACAACTTCAGTTTGGTGCCTCTAAGTGTTCGTTTGTCTGACTAAATTTGACAATTTTTTGGCAGGAACATCAAGAAGAAGTAGATCAGCTATTATATAAGACTCGAATAGAAATGCATGCAACAGTGCAACCAAATGGTCGTTCCCCAAAACGAATGAATGGTCCGACATCAGCTTCACAAATAAAATCTGGTTCAGATTGTGTACAGAATAGTGCTTCATCCTTTGCTTCTCAAAGTAAGGGAAAGAAAAGAGAGCGTGGAGATCAGGGCTCTGAGCCCATTAAACGTGAACGATCTATCAAAATGGATGATGGGGATTCTGTTCACTCTAGAACAGAAAGTTTTTTGAGATATGAAATTGCCAAAATAACAGATAAAGGAGGCCTTGTGGATTTGGAAGGAGTTGAGAAATTGGTGCAACTCATGCTGCCAGACAGGAGTGAGAAGAAAGTGGATTTAGCTGGCCGCTTAATGCTGACAGATGTGATTGCAGGCACTGATAAAGTAGATTGCCTCGGCCAGTTCGTTCAACTGAAGGGTCTGTCTGTGTTGGATGAGTGGCTGCAGGAGGTTCATAAGGGGAAAGTTGGTGATGGCAATAGCCTTAAGGATAATGATAAGTCAGTGGATGACTTTATCTTGGTACTACTTCGAGCACTGGATAAATTGCCTGTTAACCTTCATGCCTTACAGATGTGTAATATAGGCAAGTCGGTGAACAATTTGCGTTCTCACAAGAACTCAGAAATTCAAAAGAAGGCAAGAAGTCTGGTTGACACTTGGAAGAAACGTGTTGAGTTTGAAATGAACATCAACGATGCAAAATCTGGTTCAAACCAGACTGTTTCATGGTCTGCGAGGTCTAAGATTCCTGAGGTTGGTCATGGTGGGAACAGAAACTTAGGAGGCTCGTCTGAGGCTGCTACAAAGAGCTCTGTTGGTCTTCCTGCATCTAAAAGTCCTTCGGTAAAGCTTATTCAGGGGGAGACTGCCTCTAAATCTGCTGTGTCTCCTGGGTCATTAAAATCACCTCCTTCACATGCATCAATTGGTGGCAACTTGAAAGATGGACAAGCCCGTAGTGCTGTGGTTAGCAGTGTTTCCGATCTTCCTATGACAATATCGAGAGATGAGAAGAGCAGTAGTTCTAGTCAGTCTCACAACAACAGCCAGTCGTGCTCAAGCGACCATGCAAAGACTGGGGGGCTCCAGGAAAGGAAGATGCTAGGAGCTCCACAGCTGGTTCCGGCAGGGTTTCTAGTGGTCCTTCACGCCATAAGAAGTTAGTTAACTGCCTCCCTGGATCAAGTGCATCTGGAAGGGAAATGGGGTCGAGCAGAACTTCCTTGCATAGAAATGTGGCTCCAGAAAAAGTTTCTCAGTCTGGATTGACTAGTGAAAGGGCAGTTGATGTGCCTATCGAGGTGAATAGTCACAAATTGATTGTTAAGATTCCAAACAGAGGCCGTAGTCCTGCTCAAAATGCCAGTGGAGGATCCTTCGATGACCCATCTGTCATGATCAGCAGAGCATCCTCTCCAATGCGCCTAGAAAGGCCTGATCAACTTGATCCTGGTCTGAAGGAGAAGACTAATGTATGCCAAGCTAATATTTTGTCTGATGTGAATGCTGAATCATGGCAGAATAATGAGTTGAAAGATATGGTGACTGCTTGTGACGAGGGTGATGGGTCCCCAGGAAATGTTCCTCAGGATGACTGTCTCAAGACTGGTGAAAACACTAAAAAGGCATTGGAAACATCAAAAACTGCTGTGTCATCATCAGGGAGTGAATTTAAATTGGCGAGATTGCCCGAGGCATCTCCTAGCTCCATGAATGCTTTGGTGGAAAGTTGTGCCAAAGTCTTTGAACCTAGTGCTTCTGAATCTGTTGAAGATGATGTTGGAATGAATTTGCTTGCTAGTGTGGCTGCTGGAGAGATGTTAATGTCTGAAATGGTATCTCCTGTTGACTCTCCACAACGAAACCCCTCTGCAGTCGGGAAGTCATGTGCGGGCAATGATTCCAAAATGAGCTCATCACCACGTAACCATTGTCAATCCAGCGATGTTGCCAATAATTGTGTGCAGAAGGATATGGTTAACGATGACGCACCATTGACCAGGAAAGCAGACAGTAAGGCCTCTCCATTACCTTCTGTAGATGTACTTTCAGAAGAGCAGAAGAGAAACCCGAATTCATCCTCTACTGAAATGCTACAGGCGACAGGACCTTGTCCAGAAAGTGACAAGAACGTAAACGAGTTATCATTGGTCACTTCAGCTGCTAGATTTCCTGTAGCCAAACTTTATGTGACTGTTGACAGTGGACATGATGACAAGTCTAATGAGAAAACAGCAATCGACAGGGTAAATCAGGATGCCGTTCCTGATTCTAAAACAAAGGCCATTGTCTCTTTATCATCTGGGAACAAAGTACCTGATGCTGTTTCTGGCGTTGAAGTAGCATCAGTAGCTGCCGAGGTGGGATCTTTTTCCAGCCAAAAGGATGCAAGACGAACAAATGAAGATTCAAAAGATGGCATGCAGGTGGACGAGAGGCCTACTGACACAGTGGTCTCTGAAGATATGAAGCCAAAAGAACTGGCAACGAAAAATGTTGATGATGTGAAGGCTGAAAGGATTGATGGGACAGATGTTGGAAATCGAGATGCCCACATGGAGCTGCGATCCATTAGTCCGGAGGTTTCGGTAGCCACTTCTGGTGCAGGCTTTTCTAATCACAGGGGTGGGGGCATGGAGGAGAATAAGGAAACTGGAGCAGATTGTGAGCAGAACTTGTCTCCATCCAAAGGGCTGTCTGACCTTCCTGGGCAAGTAAAAGACATGAGTGCAAAGTCTAGACCAGGCAAGTTGATAGGCAGTGGAGCAGATGAGATCAAGGAATTTGCTTCACCAGAGGTTTCTTCTCTGGCCGGCATTGAGGCTGCTGATAAGGATGCAAAAGTTGGGTTTGACTTGAATGAAGGACTCAATACGGATGATGTGAAATATAGTGAGCCAGCAAACTTGACTGCACATGCAAGCGCAGCTGTTGTTCCTTTGGTTAATCGGTTGCCTTTTCCTACCTCTTCTGTGTCGACCAGTCTTAGTGCACCAATTCCAGTTGCTGCTGCTGCAAAGAGCCCCTTTGTTCCTCCTGGTGATCTGCTGAGGACTAAAGTGGAACTTGGATGGAAGGGGTCTGCAGCCACAAGTGCATTCAGGCCAGCTGAACCCAGGAAACTTCTGGAGATGCCCCTGCTCGCAACAAATCCCCCTCCTAATCCTGATACTGCTTCTGCCAAACCCAGTCGCCCTCCATTGGATATTGACTTGAATGTCCCTGATGAAGGGATTGTCGAAGATGTAGTTTCTAGAAATTGCATTCTGGAGAGTACTTCTCTTCCAAGTTTCAAAAGTAATCGCGAGATAGGACGCGACGAGATGAGTAGTTCTGCCCCAACTCGTGGCTCTGGAGGTCTTGGTCTTGATTTAAATCAGATTGATGAAGCTACTGACTTATGGAGCTACTCGACAAGCAGTAGTCGAAGACTAGATGTCAACTTTTCATTGGCCAAATCATCAGCTGGTACTCTTCCCAATGGAACAGACACAAGTGCCCACAGAGACTTCGATTTGAATGATGGGCCTGCTGCTGATGACATGAGTGCTGAACCATCAATACCTAATCAGCATGCAAGAAGCAGTGTGCCGCCTCAGCAACCTGTTTCGGGCCTCAAGATGAACAATTTGGAGGTAGGGAATTTCTCGAGTTGGTTTCCTCCTGGGAGCACATACTCAGCTGTCACTATTCCATCAATGTTGTCAAATAGAGGGGAGCAATCTTTACCTGTTGTTGCGACTGGAGGACCACCTAGGATGCTGGGGCCTTCTACTGGTGCAATTCCATTTAATACTGAAATCTACCGTGCGCCAGTGTTGTCATCTTCTCCTGCTGTGGCCTTCCCATCCGCTCCATTTCAGTATCCTGTCTTCCCTCCTTATGCTGCGAACTTTCCTTTGCAGTCAGCAACGTTTTCAGGTAGTTCAACGACGTATGTTGATCCATCGTCAGGTGGCCGGATTTGCTTCCCTCCTGTTCATTCGCAGCTACTAGGTGCACCTAGTGCAGTATCTACGCATTACCCGAGACCTTTTATTGTTAGCCTTCCAGATGGTGGTAGTAGTTACGAGAACAATAAAAAATGGAACAGGCAAGCGTTGGACCTTAATTCTGGGCCTGGAGGGCCCGATTTGGACGGTAGAGATGAGACGCCGTCACTTGCACCCAGACAACTCTCCGTAGTCAGTTCACAGGCGTTAGCAGAGGACCAACCAAGGATGTACCAAGTTTCAAGCAGCGTTCTGAAAAGGAAAGAACCTGACGGAGGGTGGGACAATTACAAGCAGTCCTCTTGGCAGTAGGGATGCACAATAGTACAGTTTGGTGACCTGTAGATGCTTGTAAGTTTTCATGATGCATTATCGAGTTTATAAGTCTTTGGATTCAATGGAACTGCTGTATATTTGAGGAGCATGCATTCTGGGCATTCGCTTTTGTCATTTTTATGTGCGTAAATTTACCACATAGTCAATCGCAAGAAAGATATCTGAAAGAATGATGTAAGAATATCTAAGAGAGAGTCGATGGGTGATCGAAATATGTGTATCCATGTTTTACCCGAAGGTAGATAAGGATAACGATGCCAAGCACGGTGCAGGACATACGTATGTGATAGGTGTCAAATTAATGAAGCAGAACTGCAGGTTTGCCTAATTGTATAATTGTTTGCAAAAAGACGGCGTATGAAAGGAAGCCTACTTTTATGATTATGCCTCTGCCTTACTGTTGGTCATTCCTTTCTTTTGGCGCTGTTGATAGTAGAGAAGTGCTTTCTTTGGAGAGAAGGAACACTTTGAGGTCGTTTCTTGATGATGTTGGTTTTGATAATCGAGGCAAGGAAATGGAAAAAACTTAAGCGGAGGGCAAGGTGGTACTGAGATCTTGTCAATTTGCTTTTCTAGAAATACACTTGTACATCGAAGGTGGATGTGGTAGCATTAAAATCATTGATAGTGGATTATATTGCATGTTCAGTTGGTTGATGTAATCCTCTCACTACATCCTCGTTTGCCTCTTTAAAATCAGTATGATTTCATGGCGTTCTTTACCTTGGGGCCTGAGTTCTTGGCTATTATGCTGTGCCTCTCTCTCTCTCTCTCTCTCTCTCTCTCTCTCTCTTTGCTCTTTGGTGTTGCTTTTCTCACTAGCAAGCATCGTATTTTTACGTCTAGATTATTTACACGTTTCTTGATGTGCAGTTTTTGAGGGTGGACAATGGCCACCTTCCGGAGGTCGTCATCTAACCTGGGATCCTCATTGATGGGTGGTGCTGAGTAATTTATGTTGTCCATGGTCTCCAAACCCCCGCTTCTTTGCTGTATCCACTCTACAGGGAAGAGACTGTGTCAGAGATGTGAAGACCATTGGCTGAATATGCTCTCTGGGTGGCTGCGGATCTGTTCCCCCGATGTAGATATCTTGACTGACGGAAAGCATGTCATTTGCGTCATCGAAAAACTTGGTCCAGTGCTGGTCTTGGGTGAATCAATTCTGCGAGAAAAAAAAATATGGACCCCAAAGATCATCCATGCTTATCCGGCTTCTGATAATGGCAAAATTGGTTTTGAGCTGCTTTATACAGAAGCTTTTGTATTGTGGTTTAATTAATCCTCTTTTAAACTCTTTCAGTGGCATATATGATCAAAGTTTCATGAAATTGGGGGTATTGTGAGCTTGTCTTAATCTGATGTGGCTTAGTTTACTGTAAGCCCTTTTTGCATCTCTTTTTTTTTTTTTTTAAGGCTTCAAAGCCTCATGAAAAAGGTCGTTGCTTCGGCCCTACCAATTCTATGGCATCCTCTATATTCTGATCTCTCTTTGCTTTCCGTTCCAGAAATTGCGGTTATCCAGTTGCCGCGGAAGGAGCTCTCTTCACTTCCAATGTCTGCTTTTAGGGAAGTCTAAAAAGGGGAGGGAGAGAGAGCTTCATGTATGATTCCTATTCCCCGAACCAAAGGTGTTATTTGTATCATTATGAGGCTGTTCGTTTCTCTACTTTGTTCCGTACGAATATCTTTTTCGTTTTCTAGAGTAGATATTTCCTCGGAAGGGGATTCAATGCCATGGTTTAGAAGAATCAGCAAAGGGGTTTCCTATTGTCTTTTGAAGGAATGATCTGGGTTTCTGAAACTGTGATATCGGGACGAACACTTCTTTCAAAGATTGATAGATCTATTCTTATCAATATCGGAGGGCCCCGGATCTTCAGGAATCCGCAGAAACGCCTGTTGCATGGCCATAAGATTCATAAAATCCCGAGGTAAACAACCCAGTCGGACTTAACCGGGCAGGTTCTCACCATGACCGTCTTGAATTTGGTCATTGCCAGGGCTTATCCAGAGGTTAACGCTCACCAGTGGAAAGGACGAAGCACCGTATTTTCAATCTGAGAATGGCGGCGAGCTTAAGCACTTTAAACCAAAATACAATAAAAAGAACAATCTGAATCGATGTCTCATTGGTAACAGAGACACTGAACAGAGATAGGCATCATACTAAGCAGTTTTCCTTCCAGGGACGTACTAAAAATGAAGAGAACTGAGACAAACAGATGAAAATTATTGTCAGGTAGAACCGAGGCTGCTCGCTATACAAAGAATCCTACGTGGAAGTTGGCAAACCACTAATGTCCCGTCCACCAGATCTGATCATATGGGGGAGAGAGGATCTGGCATGCCTGCGAGAGTTGGATCGCAAACCCCACGCCTTCATAGTTCACATGAGACACACGAGGCTCCTCCCAGAAAAGATGTTTCTGCAACTCACACAAACAGATTATGCACCAAAAATCTCTGGTCTTGATGATGAGCAATGGTGTAAGTTAGTTCATACTGAAACATAAGTAGTCTTATGAGGAAGGGTTGATGATTAGGAACAGTATGATAAAAAGGGTTTCAAGAAGAATGTAGATCTAACCATGCCATATCTGCGAGCTAAGAACAGATTGACAATCCTATCATCAACAAATGCACCCAGGCGTTATGTTTTAGATCCCAGCAGATTTAAATGGGACCAGTAAAGAGTTTTGTATCTCACAGAACAGAAAGTTCAACTAAGGGTTTTATAATGAGGGACAAGAAAGGCCTACTTTCTCAAAATAAAGAATGAGCAAAAGCATGATTTTTGCAGACAGTGATCTACCGCTAGGCATTAGGGACACTTACGCAGCACATGAACCAAAGTGAATTAGAGAAAGTTAAAATTTCGAATGAATCATAAACCACAAACTGGCAGGGTTTGATACGTTTTCATCTATTTTGCCACGAAACCAACTTCTTATCATATTGGTTAAGACTTAGGTCGTTTTAACAATGAGACGATATGACGCATTGTTTACCTGACCACGATGATAACACATATGGCACCTCTTATATGAACAGAAGCATGTAGCTTCAGCTCATGTTATCAACCTCACAATTTTCCAGTTTAAGTCTCTTAAGAAAGTCATCATTACATTCGTAACTGCTTCTCGTTAAATAGATGCTGCTTGAAATGAACATAACCAGTAATCAGTTTGCCATCACTCAGTGCCTCAGCTACTATCATCACCCAACTGAACGAGCAAAGACTAATGAATGCATTCCTCAAAGAAATAGAGAAGGATTATTAGGAATGAAGGTACTGACTGTAGGCACCCCCGACGGGGCTTTTTCTTCTCCTTTTGTTTCTGCGGCGGTTTAATAACTACCCTGATTGCTGCATCAAAGACTGCTTTTACATTCTGCAAATGAATAGAGCAGTCATTAGAATGATGACAACGAATCATGAGGTAATAATGAAAAAACCACAGCAGGAAAAAAAAAAAAAAAAGCAGACGAGCCAGATATAATATGTTTTAGCAGTAAGGCAGCAAGAACACTCATTTTTTCTTATTACGTGTTGGAATCAAGTTATAACTCTAAATCAGGTCAACTTGGGAGCATCTTGGTTATGAGAGTACCTTACAATCAAGTGCAGAATTATCAGATAAAATTATTATTAAGCCAGTTAAAGCTGATTGAAGTGAATAAAAGCAAGAAAAGATGGCTGAGCCAGCATAAATAATATGTTAATAGACCACCACAAGTTCAATGCTTGCAGCTTTTTCATTTTCGCAATAGAATTCTAAGTCCACATTTGTATCAGTGCTTACAGTATGTCTAGTATCATTTGAACTGTGAGTGACTGTGCTAAAGGTTATCTGGCAAATCATTATTCGTGACTTTCTAATCTGTTCAGGACCGAAGCTTATCATTCAGAAAGATAAAACAGTTGCCTAAGTATGCTAGTGTTGGAATATATAAATATTAAACCACGCCTTCTGCTATCAGCTTAAGCTTTTAGAACAGTGGCGGTGGTCCCATAAAATCTTTCATGGTATCAAAGCAGGAAGTCCTCAGTTCAAACCTTTCCAGGCCCCTATTTGCCTCCCCAATGAATATGTCCACGCTTAGTACTAGGCAAAAGACCAGACTAAGCGTGAGGGGGAGTGTTGGAATATATAACTATTAAACCACGTCTTCTTCTATTAGCTTAAGCTTTTAGAACAGTTGGCGGTGGTCCCATAAAATCTAATAGCCAAGATCCACGATCCAGCAGAAGTCACTTATCTACTAAATGACAAAGTTGGAACAAACAATGGGAAGGTAGAACTTCCATCTCCTATCTCTCGAACAGCTGTACCGATGGAACAAGGTCATGAAGAAATGGAATATCCTACTGCTTGGAGAGGCTCCTTTCGTTAGTCTAACATCCGTAGGACAAGCCCAACTTGCTTAGACACCGAATTACATGAGCGGCCATTTAACGTTAGGGTACTTTTCAGGTAGTATCAATGAGGTCTAGACTTGTTGAGAAAGTTTGGACCCCAACGAATAAGAAAAGATAATAATAAATTGGTTACAGAACGGGAAGAAAGAGGGAAAAACAAGATATCTATTCCAAGTAAGATGCATTCCGCATCAAAATTAAGTTGATGATTCGGACAATAAAGTTAAGAGCAATAGTGTATAAGTTATTGAAAGAAATGCATAATTAGGACAGCCAATTACATTTTGTGCTAGAAAAATCAGCCCTGAAAAAACCTATTGCATAAGTTGGAGGAACAACACAAGGAAGAACAAAACAATTCGCACATGGTTTTCATTGAGGTGTGGAAACCATACGACAGGATCTTTTAGAAGTCCCTTAAGAGTTTCCTTGACAAGTTACATGTAAGCTATGGAACAAATGCATGCCAGCAAAGTTGCCAGTCAAGATTTCAGCAAGGAAAACTTTTGAGGTGCAATGGACGATTCCCCAATAACAAGAAGTTACATCAAGATTCAGCTTGTACCACTTATCTCTTTACTTTTTACAGCACAAGTCTTGGGACACTACAATAGGATATTTGAGCAAACAGAACATGCAAAGATTAAAGTCTGTCAAAGACGGACCATATAAGGTGCAAATTCAGCAAATGAAAGGTTCCACACGAAAGAGGGATGAGGAATCAAGAGTAAGAAGTATTAGAAAGAGCAGTTGTAGAATCTTGGTTATACTATGCAAAAGGGAAGATGATCCGTGGGAGATGGTCTGCACATCTGCTAGGATAGCCTATAGAACCTTTTGATGATGTGGATGCAGGTGGAATACAGTAAGAGAAGGCTTAACAAGACAGTGGAAGGAAACTTCAGAGAGAGATTCTTGTACTTGATACTACAGAAAACTTGAAATTATATGATAGAAAATAGCTGAAGAGGATCCATGCAGCGGCCTCATTTGGCAGGAAAAGAACTTGATTATATGTGGTTCTTTCAGTGAATCACATGTCCATGCTCCACTAATATCCCCAACAGAAAGCTTAAGTGATATGCCTAGTTTCATATGGGCAAAATGTCCAATAAACGTCTACATAGTGGCATTTGAAATTTCTCTCAATATAGTGGCATGATTCAAAATGTTGGAAGAATAATGCAACAAATGAAAGGAACTGAAGTTCAGTGTTCAGCGTGAAGTACTCCAAAATCAACACATTCCCTTCAAATTAGCATTACCCAGATAGACATAATTGTTATTCAAAGTACCATGAGCTCCATTTGTCACCATGGCACTTACACGTTAGCATAGCTCTACTAAGTCGACACGTTCCCTTTAAATTAACATTACCCAGATAGACATAATTGTTAGTGTAGCTCTACTGACGACATTAGTTAATTCGAATTGCACAAAACCAATGGGTGATTTTAAGCACCTGTTGTGTTTTGGAGCTGCACTCAATGTAATATGCAGCACCAATTTGTTTGCGAAGCTCCTCACCCTGAAAGCATAGATCCATCACAATTAGTAGACCAAGTCTTATACACTGTTGATGCATGATGAGGTGCTGAATAGATAACAAACCTGTGCAGTGGTAACAGGCACTAGACCAGGATGATCGGCTAAATAGTGCTTGTCCTCTCGAAGATCTACATATTTCAGATAATTCATTAAAATGGAAATAACATTGCCTAGTAAGACTAATACCAGGAAGAATATACTCTGGATTCCATAGAATTTAACAGAAGCAATGGACGTTTTAACCCTCTAGAATGATTCTCTTCTTAGAACACTTTTTTTTTTTTTTTGGGGTCAGATTCTTAGAACACTTAATAAGCAATATAAAGAACAAAAGAGTTAAAGAACTCAAGAATGAAAGCAGGAACTGGGAAGGGAAATATATGCAGAATTCTCTATAGCTATGAGGTGCTGTTTGTGAATGACTTATTTGGTGACTAATGATACAATTAACTGGAAGTCGCAATTAGGAAAGGAAGGATGGACATTCTCTGCATACTGATCATGACAAATAAACCTCTTTGCATGATACTGAAAAGTAGACCTATTTCAGAAGTTGTTCACGAAGAATCTGTTCAAAAGTCAGTCTGTTTACTTTAATAACCTTTCACCCTAACCTAGCAAGTGTAATCAACCATTCACGAATCTTATGGTAAAGACGATCTATCTAATTGATGCCAACTCCCACAAGATCTTTCTATCATCTAGATCCAACAACCAGTTTCCTATGGTGATGCCAATTCAAGATTTTCTATCCCGATCACTTGTACATAAACTTAATGCTACTATCCATCATTCATAGAAAGTGCAACATGTCAACACTCCAGAAACCAGATGGTATTTTTTTTTTAACGGCCAGGGTTGCCATTAGTATACAATGAACAGCACCAATGCCACTGCAAACAACAGCAACAACCAAAGTAACATGAAAACTTGAGTAACACGTTTCTGAGTCCTCAATATAGAAAGTCTTGAGCAAATTGATTTAGTGGCATTCTCTTGATCATCTCTAAGCAATACAGTCACTCCAATTTATGCTATTAGACCATTTATGCCTCACAAGCCTAACACGAGCAAGTGATCTCACATACTAAGTTAGTTGAAGTCAAGCATAAAGGCATGATATCTACGAACAGGTCAAGTTAAAGGAGTCACACTTCAGGATAGGTTGAGAGAGACAAAACTAAGATGGTTTCGCCAACATTAGACATCAAGCCTGGAATCAATTGTGAGACTGCCTGAGCCAAAATGAAAGGTACACCAAGGGCAGAAGAAGGCTACAGAAACCCTTCAAATCTACTAGGTTCTCAAAGCAAATTAATGATCAGTTCAGAGTATTGCACATTATTGCATTACAAGGAGCCGAAAGAGTTGAAAACAATTGTTTACCAGAACCCCATTGGTGAACTTAAGGCTTCAAGAGTTGAGTCAACTCGAGAAGCTCTAAATCTTAGGCGATGTGCTATTACACAAGCTGTGCTCGATATCACTCCAAGCTCTCATAAAGAAATTTTCGCGAAAACCCAACATAAAGAGTTGCTCCTTGTATGGTGCTTGCACAGAAGTATTACAATATCATAAAAGTGCTATTCCAAGCAACTACCAGTGAGACACTGAAAGGTGTCCACTTATTCAACTCAACCGCCTGACTTAATGATCACACAAAGCCAAAAAAATATCTACAACCAAGACGAGGATTCTGGAATTGCGGCCTTCACAGTATAGATAAGTCCTTTAACTTACCTAATTTGGTACCCACAAGGACCAGAGGGATTCCAGGCGAATAATGCTGGAGTTCAGGGATCCACTGGCCAACAGATGATCATCAGAAACTCGAAACTAAACCATCGAGTAGTGCAACAAAATATTATGGAAATAACGATTTGGATGCCGAACCTTTTTAAATATGTTCTCGTAGCTAGCTCGACTAACTAAAGAGAAAGCCAAGACAAAGACATCTGCTCCTCTGTAGCTCAGGGGCCTTAATCTATTGTAATCTTCTTGCCCTGGCATCCAAAAGCATATGCAGTGCAACAAAACAATGCACACAGAAAAATGATTATGGCAACCAAATCGAATAGGCCCATGAAATCCAAGTACAATGGCCTTTCAAAGCTCTAAACATCATTGAGAGCACCGAGTTCTTACCAGCAGTATCCCAGAGTCCCAGGTTCACAGTGGTACCTTCAACTACTACATTTGCACTGAAGTTATCAAACACAGTTGGTATATAATCCTGATCATATTGCAGATAACCAGAAAGATTTAGATGCAACAAAAATATAAGAAAAGCCAAAAAGCTGACAAATTAAAGAATGCAACATATGATCCATCTCTTCCACTCGGGTAAGATAAAGAACCACAACTTAAAAGGAGTAAGGAACGCAATTTTGAGGGGTTACAAAATACTGGCCGTAAAGCAAAAGCTGTTCACAGGAATCTTGATGAGACGAAAAAAGGCACTAACTCTTGTAATGTTATAACCAAAGGGCAACAAAAACAAAAAGGGGGCGAAACCTAGAATCAGAAAAACACAAACATTACAAAAATCAAGGGGGAGAAGATACAGTTGGAAACTTGTTGCTGGTGTAGCAGATGAGCATGCACGTCTTGCCCACAGCCCCATCACCAACCGTCACACATTTGATGAATCTTGACGCGCTCGCAGCCATTGAAGAAACACCCCCACCAGGAAGAAAGGAACAAAGAAGTTTCCTTGAATCTAGAAAGCGGAAATTCTGGAATTCTGGGTTTTGTGAACTTCGTTTTTTGCTTTTTGGGGGCTATATCTCGTTGCTGTTGGAGAAGAAGAACAGGTTTAATGCCTTCAATGATTCGAGCAAGTGTGTCCGTTATTGCGGTGGATCACATGATTCTCACTCATTAGCTGTTCTTTTATACTTTGTTGTGTTGTTGAAATCTGCTTGGCTCGGCTAAACATTGCGGGGTTTAATAATCTTCGACATTAATGGCAGGTAACTTTATTGGCCCGGTTCAAGGAGACAACTTGGGAAATTTATGAATCCAACTGATAATCCCAGAAAAACAATGGACTACGTATGACGGTCTTCCACTGCCTGGACGGCTCCTGGTCAACGGTTCACCAAATTCTATAGCCCTCATGCAACTAACCCCATTAAACAATTGGTGTGGGGCAATTCTTGGAAACTTATACTTGTCTTTTTATCATATCATGATAACTTACATCAAACAATGCTTCAATGTCCTCATTACATCACGGTAAAACAAGTTGGGAGTGCTTTGAATACGTAAAATACGGTGATTCTACAATATGCGTATAGAATTCTTCGGGCTTCGATTGAAAATGAAAATCATTCTTTTATAACTTTTCAGGTTGAGGATTTCACGGCTGACGTATCAAGGATGCTCAACAACCTCCCTAACATTGAATTTGCGAGATGGTAGGGCTCTGATTTCTTTCTGTCACATGGTTTTGATAGATGAAAAAGAAGTGGGGACTCAAGCTAGCTAAGGTAGCAGCTATATTTTACTCTTTAAGAGGGTTGGTTGAAGACATGAGTAAAGATGAAGCAAGAATGAATAAAAATGAAAGAATTGCAGACATCTGTTAAAAGAAAAAGTCATAGGAAAGGAGATTGATGTCCTCGGTGAAACCTTTAAAAAGGTAAGTTCATTGTGGATAGAAAATTACTATATTCTGTAAATATATTTGTAACCGGTAATGCTTATTAGTAGATCTTCATGATAAAAGACCTTTTATTTATATATACCGGTAGTAATTTTGATACAAGAATGGTAACTTTTCTATTGAGCTACTAACTACTCGAAAAGCAATAATTTATTTTATGCAATGTTCAGCTTAAGGTATTATGGAACCACCATTTTCATTCCTTTTTCCTTCTTACACCAGATATTAAAAAAAAAATTATTGCTTAAAGGCATGTTGTTGAGCATGTTTGTGTTCTTTGGTCAATCATGAATGTATCTTTCTCTGTGCAAGATTGCTTAGTCTTCAATGCTGGTCGCCATGATGGTTGTTTAGAAGTGGCACTTTTGATGGGGGTATAATCCACTGTGTGGATGATTTTGAATTCTGGGGCACTTTTTCATCTATTTAACTTGCGTTTCAAGTTTTGTCTTGACTAAGGGTTCAAGAGCTGTCCCTTGAGCATTGTCTTGAGCTTTCCCTCCAATTAGAAGTGAGCATGGTTCCACAGTAAAAATCTGAAAACTTGAAATCGGATCTGTGGAAAACCCGTCCGGTTTCAAGTTTCAAGATATGTAGGGTAGAGGTCCGGGTTTCAAAAATTGGAAAATCTATTCTCGTTGGGTAAGTTCCAAGTAAGTGGAATATAGAACCTATAATATAATTTGTAATAAAGTTTTGTGTTTTTTTTTTGTATATTTCTTGGCATTATCATGCGGTATTCCGTGGCTTCCGATGATGAGTACGTAATCCTGAATCACTAGTCCGAACTTTCATTTTCTCGCAATAATTATGATTAAGTACTTTTACTTTGTTAATACTTCAAATTTATTCTTATATCTAAATATGAATTATGGTCGAGTGAATTACAAAGAAGAAATGGTGGTAGTTAAAGGTGATGATTCTTAGACAAAAAGAAAATGTGATAATTCATTGCAATCATTCAATTAAGAATATATGTGGAACCCCTATAGACCTTAAAACCGATCCTAAAACCTGTGATAGGGAAGGTTTCGGGTTTCAAAAAATGAGGCACTTATTCCTACGGGTAGAATTCTAGATTCCAGGTGGAACCCACACGTAACCCGGAACCGTTCACCTCTACCTTCAATGGCCTACTGATACGAAAGTTTTTTTTTTTTTTTTTCAGTTTTGTCTTGTTAGGGTGCGTAACAGAAACTCATGCTCTAGACACACAAAAACAAAATCCCTCGTTCTGCCTAAACGGTCCGAATTGTCGTCAGCAACTGCATCGACACCAATTCCTCTACATGAAATTTGTCTCCTAAAGTATCCCTTTTGGTCGTGGCGAAAACTTCTTTTCGAATGACCCGAGGGCATAAGCACAATGGCCTAACTACCCAAACGTCTCACAATGGGGGCTTTTGATGTAGTTGAAAGGATTAGCTCCTTTTTTAAATTTAGGGTGAGTTACTTCGTGCTTCTCCCGCAGCCTCATTCATTTGCTCGATTGGCTTAACATAGTGTGGAGCATACCGAAGCACTAGAGCAAGGGAGCATGCAAGTAGAAACTCAATACCTTTCGCTTGAGGAGATCGTTAAGGGAGAATCTAAATTCGAGCTTGTTAACATATACTTTTGGGCCCACCTGGACCAACTAGAACATATATTAATCGCTTTATACCATATCAATTTTTTGACGTGGCAATTTTCTAATACAACTCATATGTGCATCGTAACAATATATCGGGCATTCATTAGGCGACTAATGTGGTGCAACGAGCAAATCGCGACACCTCTATATAGTTGTGGCCACAAGCTAGTTTGGGCCTGGAACCGGCCCGTTGACTAACCGTAACCGGCCTATTAATCGAGCCCGCTAGTTCCGAACCGAAATCGGCCTGGCCCATACAGGGCGGTTACGGTTCCTAATGAACAAGAACAGGCAATTCGGGCCGGTTAAAAAAATATATGGGAAAGAGCCGCGGCTCTTTTCCAACCGTTGCAAGTAACGGCTTCCCCCTTTATTTTTTTATTTTTTCTTAATTTATTAAAATTATCCTAAATCTTTATAAATACCCCTTTCCATCTTTCATTTTTTTCCTCAAATTCTCCCAAATCTCTCAATTCTTTCAATTAGGGCTCAATTCTCTTAATTTTCCGAATCTGCTTTCCACTTAATTCTCTAAAAAAATGGCAAGTGAAAGCGGAGTGGTGAAAGGGGAAAGAGCCCGATTCGAATGGGGGAATCCGATTATCCTCATGAATATAATTCTCGTGATTTTGCATATTGGGTAGACGAGGATGATAATATCAACGTTATTCCCAAAGTAGAGCACATCTCAAAGCAAGAAAGTTTTCATCCTTCTACCGGTGTCGAAAAAATATCAATAACAAAGGAGCTGAAAAGGGAGGGTACATCCAACATATGGGAACACTTCACGAAGGAACATTTAAGCGAAAACAAGTATCGGGTAAAATGTAAATATTGTGGGGGCAACATACAAATTTAAGGGTGGAGGCGGCTATGGAACATTTAAATGGCATCCGAAGTCGAAATATGCAACGCAAGTGAAGATCGATACCGACCAACAATAAATTTTCGGTACGTCAATCCTAACACTTCTCTTTTATTTCCTTACAATGAAAAATTTTATAAAAAAGAATTAGCTAGATTTGCCGCTATTGAACATTTACCTTTTAATTTGGTGAAAATTTTGGTTTTAATTATTTCATAAACATTGTACGTACTTTGCAAGCACAACCTTGTTCCTAGAAATACGCTTAAACGCCAACTTATTGGGCTTTATAAAAAAGGAAAAAAAGATTTGAATTTTTTTTTATGAATTTTGATAGACGTGTGCATATAGGTAGCGACATTTGGAGTGATCATTGGCAAACTCATTTTTATATGGATATCACATTTCATTGGATAGGTAACAATTAGAACATTCAAAAAAGAGTTATTGCATTTAGAGTTTTTGATGATAGGATAGGGCTAATAATATTTATAGAGTAATTAGGCAAGTTTTAGAAGAATATGATTTGATTAATAAAAATTTTTCATTTGGTTTTGATAATGCCTCGGCAAATACCCATTCCATTCCCGATTTAGAAAAGATTTGTAAACACGCTTTTGGTAGATAATTTTTTTACATTAGATGTGCTTACCATGTTTTAAATTTATGTGTACAAAATGGTTTACAAACTTTTGATAAGCCCAATAAAGAGAGCAATTCAATTTTTATGGAAATATCCCCAAATTACGAAAGAATGGGGCAAATTTTATAAACAAAATAAAAGAAAACCAAAAAAATTTCCAAAAGATATTCCGACTCGTTGGAATTCTACGTACAAGTCACTTAATCAATCTTTTGGATATAAAGATTTATTATGTACGTTTATTTCGAATAATGTTTCGAAATTAATTTATTCCCACAAGAGTGGGATATTTACAATTTTTTTTTTTTTTTAAAAAGTTTTTAACGATGCAACTTATACTTTATCCGGTATTTATTATCCTACTAAGTATTTATTTTTAATAGAGTGTGTTAATATTGCTGGTGTTTTTGAAGAATATGAACAAGTTGATCAATTAACTCCGAGTATTATAGTAATGCGAACAAAATGGCTGCATTATTATACCGACATTCCTCTTATTTATTTGGTTGATTTTGTTTTTTATCCATGTAGAAAATTTAATGATTTAGGTGATTATATGAATATGTAATGTGAATGTTTACATTTAAATGCAACGGTAAATGTTAGAGTTATACAAGCAACGGTTAAAGACGCAATAATTGAATTGTATAATGAATTTTGTAGTAAATATAATCTAGCATGTGATAATAGATCTTCCCAACACAATGACATACAAAGTGGGGACCTAGGTAGAATAAGTAGAGGATACAAAATACATATAAGTAGGCAAAAAAGACAAAAGAGAGCAATAGGTAATATTTCGAAATAGTACCTATTTAACAATTTTTTTTTTTAGTTTGGTGATTCGAAAGCGGCATGCATTTCAAAATTTTAGAGTAGTGAAAGAGGCATTCAACCAAATTCTCAATTTTCGCTCTCATCGCAAGACAGGTTTTAGCATCCCCTTGTTCAATAGTTGCGGTTGAATAAGCATTTAGCGTTGGAGGCAACATTTTGGAAGACCAACGTTGAAGATTACATTCGGATTTGATATAGGCTCAAGCTTATGTCGGTGATTGGACAAAGGCTAAATATCGACAACAAGAGATGGATCACAATAATAAAGCCAATTTCTTCGATGATGATGGAGATACCATCCCCATGGATATCGAAACGGGTAACTACGATTGATGATAAGGTAAGTTGAGGTTATTAAAGGTCAAAGAACTATATAAGCTTTGATTCTTCTATCCTCAATAAGATATATATGCGCTTAATAATAATTCATTAAGTTCAAATCCCTTTCCCCCTAAATTTGATTACAATTTATATTTGATAATTTATTTTTTCGTAATTTATTATTTTTTTATTTCATAATTCATTATTTTAAAATTAAATTTAAAAACAAGAGTCGAAACCGAAATCGACGATTCCATTTTCGATTTTAAACCGAACCGGGTCTTAAACCAACTCGAAACCGCCGGGTTCAAAACTGAACCGGGCCCAAAACCTTAAGGGGAGGTTCCGGTTCATAGGTGGCCACGAACCGAAAACCGGAAACACGATTCTAAACCATGGCCACCACTATCTCTATACATATAGATTTTCGTTTTTGTCATTTACTTTTTTTTTTATTGGAAAAATATCACGCATTAATAGATTTGTTTTTTCACGTGTCACTGTCACGAGTAACAGTTGCGCTCGATAACTCGTGCTACCTCCCACTCGTGCAAGTGTAACACTGGGCTGGGCTCACCATGTCAGCAAATGTAAGCCCAGTCCATGGGGTCTCCCCATGGGATCCACATTTTCAAAACTGGGCCCACGCCTCATTGATCTCTCGAGCTCTCCAAATGTTAAAGACGGAGGCCCAATCTTCTCAACCCCCCGCCAAAAAAATGAGTAAGTTTGACGTGTTAAATTAAAAAAAAAAAAATTCCAACCGAATAACAAAAAAAAAAAAAGGTTTCTTGAACCACAACTACTCAAATAAAGGGAAAAACGACACTAGTAGTTCATAAGCTTTAGCATGATTTTGGATCGTCGTTTATGAATTTTTAGTTCGTTCAATGTTGTCTTTGAACTATACTTAGATATTCATCCAATGTAATTCTCTTGTTGATTACATTGGGGAAAAAGTCATCACAAGTCCCTAATCTATTAGTAAATGTACAATCCATTTCTAAAAATATTTAGAAATGTGTAATCCGGTCTCTAAACTTTCGCTTGCTTCAATCTAGCCTTTTAAATTCTCACGACGAAATCGATTCGGTCATCCGACCCTGTCCACGAGTTCTCATAACTTGATTTTAGGATATTATTTTGATTTCAATTCCGTTTCCTAAATCAACACCCAATACGGTATCTTTTTATTACTTTTGTACCTTTTTGGTATTTGTAATAATAGCTCGATTAAGTTGTATTTTAACTTAGAATCTCTATGATAGTAAAAATAGAACCTCATTTACAATAGTTATATCGATAGTTGATACTCATTATTAATATTAACAAAAATTTGGTTCCTATTTTTTTAGATAGATTAAATTTTCAAGTTTTTGCCTTTCGGGGTCGTCTTAATTGTGTTTAGTTAAATCTATGTGATTATTTTTGGATCATTAGCAAGCGAGGTGGGCTGCTTAACTTGAGCTAATTTTTTCTTGCTATCGTCGAAGGCAGCAAGATGGCATACTGGCTACGACCCGGATGGTGATACAACACCAACGTTCTTGTCTTCCACGCATTCAGTTTCTTATCCCTGTCTGAACACGGAAAATTTAAGGAAGGGAAAAAAAAATGGTCATACTTTTTCCTCTCTCTCTCTCTCTCTATACAAGTACCGTGGACGAGGAGACAAGGAAGATTCACCCAAGAGATTCACGTCATTTCCCTCCATTTTCACCTCCGCCGTTGGTCGCCGCCGCCCTTTAAATCCACGGGTCGCCGCCGCTCGTTCCAATCGATCGCAGTCGAAATTGGACACTACCCGACCCGGAAGACCCTAGTCTGTGCTCTGCATCGATAGCACTGGAACGGGATGGGCGAGACCAAGCGCAAAAAAGGGGCCGAAAATCGGAACCCGCCTCCAAAACGACCGCCGCCACTGCCGAAGCCGCCGACTTTCGCCCCGCCCTCGACGAGAAACTCTCCGTCGGGAACGTGGAGATGATCGAGCCCGCCAGCAGCGCCGCCGGGCACCGCCGCCGCAGCAGGAAACGCCACAAGGGGTCGGAGAAACCCGAAGCTTCCTTGCCGGCCATCATGCCCACGCGGAGCGTCCCCCGCGGCATCGAGAGCGGCGACTTCGCTTTGACCCCAGGCGATTTGCTGCGGCGCGCAGTGGCGGCCGAGATGGCAGAGGAGGCTGTGGCGAGGGTGCTCCCGGCGATGGACTCGGTGGTGAAAGTGTTCTGTGTGCACACGGAGCCGAATTTCTCGCTCCCGTGGCAGATGAAGAGGCAATACAGCAGTAACAGCAGTGGATTTGTGATTACGGGGAGGAGAGTATTGACGAATGCTCATTCGGTGGAGCATTACACGCAAGTGAAGGTGAAGAAGCGGGGGTCTGATACCAAGTATGTGGCCAAGGTGTTGGCAATTGGGACTGAATGTGACATTGGTATGTCCTCATTGAACTTAGTCTACTTATTTTCCTTGTAAACATTTTGAATTCTTGTATTTCCTCTGATCCTGTTACCGTTTAAGGTAGGATGTCTGTGCCTCTGTGATTATTTGTTATGATACGTTTTGTGGTGATTCTGATTAGGCTGGCTTCTAGCATTCTTGACATCTAGAAACAGGTCTTGGGTACTCACGGCTTAAAAAGTTCCTTGAGATTATAGAAGTTTATTGAATCAAGTTTCTAGACTACTTGAAAGGATGCATGCTGCGTGGTAAAATGATACTGGTTATCAGTAGAAGTATCTTTTTTAGGAACATTAAGTGATATAGTGCTCATGGGGTGAAATGAATTTGAAATATGATAGTCCTTGCATTTTGGAGTCAAATGTTTGCTCTGTGGTATGCAGCTATGCTTTCAGTTGATGATGATGACTTTTGGGAAGGAGTGTCGTCTGTGGAGTTTGGGGATTTGCCTGCACTTCAGGATGCTGTGACTGTTGTCGGCTATCCTGTTGGTGGAGACACAGTATCTGTGACTAGTGGTGTGGTATCACGTATTGAGATCTTGTCATATGTCCATGGTTCTACTGAGCTGCTCGGACTGCAGGTTTTCATTTTATATGTTACTGATCTTATAATTTTTTAACATTTATGGCGGGCATTAGGTACGTCTTCTGACACATTAAACATTGTCTGATACCTTTCTATGGTCATGGTTCAAGATTGATGCAGCTATAAATTCTGGCAATTCGGGTGGCCCTGCCTTTAATAATAAGGGCAATTGTGTGGGTATTGCGTTTCAGTCCCTTAAGCAAGAAGATGTGGAGAACATTGGTTATGTCATACCAACACCAGTGATCATGCATTTTATTAGAGACTATGAGAAGAATGGAGAATATACGGGTACTTTTCAAACCCCTCAAGCATGAGAACCCAAAAAAAGAAAACCCAAACACCCTGCAAAGAACATTCATGGGCCTTCTCAGATGTGCTTTCCTATCTTCTTGATTTTTTTTTTTCATGACACAGGTTTTCCTATTTTTGGGATTGAGTGGCAGAAGATGGAAAATCCCGATTTACGTATGGCAATGAGCATGAATGCTGATCAAAAGGGTGTGCGCATTAAAAGAGTTGATCCTACCTCTCCAGAATCTGCAGTCCTGAAGCCATCAGATATCATTCTCAGCTTCGATGGGGTTGATATTGCCAATGATGGAACTGGTACGCCTAGAGCTTCTCTAAGAGCTAAGCATCTTAAAGAAGCTTAATTATTTATTCTGTATATTTAAAATTTCTATTAGGTCGTTCTGACAATTTAGCAGCATTAGCGATTGATGCATCTCTTAATTGTTTATCATCTTTTTTTTTTTTTTTTGGGTAAGGATCTATTTTGTCATTTTGCTTTTTAAAAGGAGATCTTTAAATTCTGTTTGGCCGTATGCATGATTTTACTTGAAAAAGTAAGTAGTTTAAGAGAAAGATTATGAAGTTGAAGAATCCTGCTTCTTTTAGGGGAAATGCTGAGCTTTGAATATGAGGCTTTGTTGCTAAAACTTGCAACCTTGCAATGGGGTGTCATGATGAGTTTGAGCAGGCGTGCGCACACTCAGATATATATGTCCCTGTCTTGTTAATAAGTGCTCCAGGGGCACATGTGAAGCAATTTTAATGAGGAAATATTTGATTTTTGAAAAACCAATTGTGCATATTACGAGGACTATTCGTGTATTTGAAATTGCAACATCTTCTTATTTGATTGCTTAACAAGTGCCCTGCGGGCATTTTTAACGAAATCCATTTTTATGGTCCCAGTTTATGATTACTTGTATTTCATGTACGCTACTCGTGATCTGACCCTTTACTACTTGTTCTGGGTGTTCTCTAGTACCTTCTCGTCATGGAGAGCGTATTGGCTTTAGTTACCTTGTCTCGCAGAAGTACACAGGGGATAATTCAGTGATCAAAGTCCTGCGCGATTCCAAAATCTATACATTTAATGTGAAACTTGCTACTCACAAGAGGGTCATCCCATTGCACAATGAAGGCAGGCCGCCCTCCTACTATATAATTGCTGGATTCGTTTTTAGCACTGTCTCTGTTCCATATCTTCGTTCTGAGGTGCGTTTTTGATTTGGAACCCTTCTATGTAAACATGTGCATTTGTGTGCTCATTGCATGTGTAACGAGCTATGATAACATATATACTCATGGATGTTATCATCATTATCTGCTTGTTGTACAACGAGCACCCCTCTATTTTTTGTTGGAATTGATTTTTTTTTTCTATTTTTAGATTGCCACCTTTTCATCAGGGATTTTGAGTTTCTTGTTTATTTATCATGTCTCTTACTCCCAGTCACATATTTTCGACATGTAGATCTCTTGACCTGCTATGCTTGTTTTAGCTTTATAGATTCAGTGGTAGATGTTACAAGCTATGATCATTTACGCTTTATTTTGCACATCCTTTGGCTGCATTTCAGTATAAGGATGAATCTGAAACTCCTGTGAAGCTGTTGGACAAACTCTTGCATTCAATGCCACAATCACCGGATGAGCAGCTTGTTGTGGTTTCTCAGGTACTCTCCCCATAAACATCCATCATAGCATCCTTTCTCCATTCAACTATCAACCCACGAAGCTCGAAGAATTATGGCATCATCATTGCCTATACTAATGTATGGGTTTATCCGCTGTAGGATCTGATTCGTTTTTCTGTCTACTTTTGGCAACACACGGTAGGTGCTCGCGGCTGATATCAACATTGGGTACGAAGACATTGTAAACACTCAGGTTAGCAATAGCTTTATTTACCTTCAATCCTATGCTTTAGCATGCCAAATTTTGATGCCATCTTGTTGGGCATGTTTAGGTTCTTGCTTTCAATGGTAAACCTGTGGAAAACTTGAAGAGCTTAGCCAGCATGGTTGAGAGCTGCAAGGAAGAATTTCTGAAATTTGATCTGGAATACCAACAGGTCTCCCTCCCTCCCTCTCTCTCTCTCTCTCTCTCTCTCTCTCACACACACACACACACACACACACACTCTCTCTCTCTCTCTCTCTCTCTCTCTCTCTCTCTCTCTCTCTCTCTCACACACTCTAGACACATCTTGTGCACATTTGTATGCTCTCTAAACATGCATACGAGTGTGATCCAATGGTAGTCCATTGGCATGTCTGTACTGTCGTACAAATGTAGCATGGGTAAAGACTGGCGTCATGTCCTCACGTTTGTTTGTTTTGTTCTCTCTTTATTTGCATTTTTTTTGCAGATTGTAGTTCTTCGAACAGAGACTGCAAAAGCAGCTACCCTGGATATACTCAAAACCCACTGCATACCGTCAGCGATGTCTGATGATCTGAAGAGCTGAAACCCATATTACGGTTGCATGGTATTGTGTTTGTGTGTCTAGGGTTAATTGCACTGCTTCTGTTTTGGGGAGCCGTGAACCGATAGCAGAGAAAGGGTCAGGTCTTATACGTTCCTCTTTGATAGTAGGAAATTGTTTTTCATTTTTTCTGGATTACTTACCGTAGGAGACATATTTCTGGATGGGTATGAGATGGTAGCATGATTTCTTATTGTACTGCAGAACCATAGGATGCATTTTAGCTTATGATCTCCACCTTTGTGATTGTTTCATTCTTGTGTCCAGATGTACACTGCCCGCTGTTAAGAGAATTCTCCAACATGATGGGTGACTATGCTTCTATAACTTGCTTATTCTTATATGAGGTATCCGTTGCTTCTGGGTCTAATTGAAATTCAATGACATACACGGGGATTGGGTTTCAACGTTTGAAACTGCAAGTTCCTCTGCAGCGAACGGCCTTTTCAAGTCTCTTATCTCAAGCTGAGGCCACTATATCGAACTAGACCGGTTTTGGGGTTGTTTCCGTTAGCTATTGTTCGTCATTTGATCCTTTTGCAGCTTTGAGTCCTCCTCCGCCTACGAATGCATGGTCGCAAGATTGCTCGTGTCTGAAGATGCGCTGAATGAAATGAGAGCATAGACATTGATGTTTATAAGGAACTTGACAGTTGAGATGTCTGGGATGATCTATCATTTCATGGTGGTGGTTGTACAATTCCAACAATCTTCTCTCTAACCTCTTACCATCAATTCTATTGCGGGTTACGGATTACTACAGGAAATGTCGTACAAGCATCAAATGACAAAAAAAAGGTGGTGATGTTTAAACTGAAGAGATGTGATCACAAGACAAACACATATATATGTTTATAGGAAGACCGCATCGATATATTTGATTAATGCAATGGATACCTTCAACTTGTTGTATAGGACATGACAAACGAGTAATAATATCGAATTCCACACTATCATATGAGTATATAATTTTCCCTTGAATACACAAAAGACATTTGAAATTTTAGGTATCTATGCACGTAAGCAGTTATGAAAAGACATTCGGATTATAATAGTTTTCCTTTTGAATTTGTGAACATTGCGCTCACTAAATAATTGTCAAGCAAGGGCAACCCTCGCCTAAGTCCGACGGAGGAAAGAGGGACAAAGACCGAAGAAAAAGATAAGATAAAAAAGAAAAGAGAAAGAAAAAATTCAAAAAGAAAAGAACAAAAATGCCTTTCGATCGGCGAGATGGGGCCTTCCTTTGAAACTGATATGACCACTTTCTATGCTTATTTAAAAAAATATCTATTAGAGGCCTTTATTGATAAAATGGAAATTTTCAAAAAGGGCTTCAGTGTTCTCGTTTTCTCAAATAAAGGTTTGAAGTATCTTTATTTTAAATAAGGACTGAAGTCGCCATCATTGTTTCAAAGAATGGCTCCAAGTGATTATAGTTGTTTTAAATAAGGGCTTGACTTCGCCGGCAACCAAATTTTTAGACCAATCGAGGGTATTTTTGCAAAAATATAAATTTAATCTCATTTTATTAAATTAAAAAAAAAACACATGTGGCCGTTGCTAAAATGAATTAGGCTTTTTTTTTAGACTAATATAGTTGCTTTAGGCCCTTATTTAAAATAATGTGTATTTCGGGCCATTCTTCGACACAATCGGGGCATTTTACGCTATTATTTGAAATAATATCTACTTTATGCCCTTATTTGATAAAATGAGGACACTTGGGACCTTTTTTTGAAATTTTCCCTTAATAAAATGGTTAATATCACGGAAAACCCTAACCTAATACACTTGTAACAAATTTGCCTCAAATTATTTTTTGACCACAAAAAATCCTAAACTGATATATCTATGATAAATTTACCATAAACCCAGGTACACTTGTGATAAATTTACCCATTAGTTTTTGTTAAATGGGTTAGTACCACAAAAAATATTTTTTTACCCCAAACTGACACGCTTGTGACAAATTTACCATAAACTATTTTTTTAACCACGAAAAATTTCAAACCGATATACTTGCGATAAAATTTACCTCAAACTGGTATATCTATGATAAATTTACTCTACGTTAGTTTTCGTTAAATCTAACTCGTTAAACTGCTAAGTTCTAAGACACGTGGCAATTGATGGGTGTACCAACTTGGAGTTTTTACCCTCGGTTTGTTACAACCGTATCATTTGAATTTTTTTGTGATATTAACCTAATTTAACCAAGGGTAAATTTGTCATAGGTATACCGATTTGGGATTTTCATAGTAAAAAAAATTAGTTTAGGATAAATTTATCACAAATGTACTAGTTTAGAGTTTTTAGTGGTCAAAAAAATAATTTGGGGTAAATTTGTCACAAATTTACCAGTTTAAAGTTTTTCATTGTACTAACACTTGTTAAATTTAATCGTTAAATTCTTTGAGTTAGATGCGACCCACGTTGCCGACCTATGGTTTTTATTTGTCACATGTGCATCAATTTAAAATTTTTTATGGTATTAATGCAATTTAAAAAAGGGTAAATTGATTACAAGTGTATAAGTTTGAAATTTTTCATGGTCAACATAATTAATTTAGGGGCAAATTTGAGTACTAATTTAGGGTTCTTGATAGTAAAAAAAATAACTTGAGGTAAATTTATTATAGACATAGCAGTTTGAAATTTTTTGTGGTATTAACCCTTGATAAAAATGATGGCACTACTTTATTTGAAATTTCCGTCATGGGGGAAAATTGTCAAATTTATGCTTTCATTTTCTTGTTTAAGGTGATACATTTAAGGTTCTATAAAAGAAAAGCCAAACGATGAAAAAGTAAAATAGTGACCCTATTAGTAGACGGTGCTTTGCACGGGACAACGGGGTCGCGCCTTCTCCTTCTCGCTCGCTTCTCGGTCATTCTCAGGCTTTCCCGGAAGAAGAAGAAGAAGAGGAGGAGGAGGAGGATGGGTTCGGCGGAAGACGACTTGGAGTTCTTGCAACAGAAGCAGCGCGTCAGAAACCCTCTCGTTCCAGTAGGCAAGTCTCCTCCTCCGCTTCTTCATGTTCTTGCGAAGGATTTGTTTATCCTTTCATTCTTGCCTCGTAGTCAATTTTTAAAGTACATGGATTGTAGAGAGTCTTGTCGATTTGGGGACGTTTTCCTCTTCTCGAAATCGGCGAGCGAGTGGCGGAGGAACTGAATTGAGGGTTAATCAGGGGCGATATTGCAATCCCAATGAAGGGTCCACTCCCCATTTTGGCATGTGTATTTGCGTGCTTTTCCAGGGATCTTGTCGAATTCGATTTTGGTGTAGGAAGCAGTGGACTCTGCTTATCATTATATGTAGTGAAAGAATCTGAACAGGTGTTCTTCCTTTGTTTTTTTGCTCGAAACGAAAGATGGGCGTCTCTTCTTTGGGGGCCGCGGGGGGAAGGTTGGGGGGGGGGGTGTTGCTGATCAGATTTAACTTCTTCTTTGTGATATTATCCACTGTGTGTTTCGCGGAAAATTTAGCAACTTAGTAGAAAGATCGCTTCTTGGCATACAATGTTATACAAATGAAGCAACTTGCTTTGAAACCCCGGTTCAAAGAAAGCTTTGGCATATCGAAGATTTGCAATCACATTTTGATGATTAATAAAAACTATTGCCCCAGACCAAATGATTTTGTATATCTTCATGTTTTTCAGGAGAGTTGGTCTCTGATTCTTTTCATAATTACGGGTTTACTTCCTAGCAGACAAGCTAACCCCCTTGTGTTGAGTCATGGATATTTCTATCGGTTTTCTGCAGTTGAATTGCTCATGCTGTCCTCCTTTGCTTTTGTTTATCTTGCATACTGGTTGTTTTGTTGATTTTGGGCTATCGATTTCAGGACTTCTTTGGAGTTTTTTTTAGGCACCTCCATGCTTGCCTCTTATATCACAAAGTCATCCATAGACGATTAGAAATGGGGCATTAAAATTTAAGCCCAGTCAAAACAGGAGCAGAGTGTGGAAAAGAGTGATTCGGGACTACTTTGTATCTACATCACACCTTTAATTTAGGGATTACTTCAGCACTCACTCATTACTTTCCGTAGAATGAAAAGATTATCAGTTTCTTTGGTACGTTTCCTTCTTAATGTTAACTAGCCTTGTCTAACATGAACAACTTTAAATAGGTGCGCTCATGACTGCTGGAGTGCTGACGGCAGGGTTGATAAGTTTCAGAAGAGGGAACTCCCAGTTAGGACAGACGCTGATGAGAGCTCGTGTGGTGGTCCAAGGTGCTACAGTTGCACTTATGGTTGGCACTGCCTATTACTATGGAGGAAATCCCTGGAAATCACATTAGAATCATGAAAAATTTAGTCTCCACTATCACTTGATTTATTTGTATCGAATTTTGGCTATATTGATATCGAGGGGCTTATTCAATCTGAATCAGCTTTATGGCCACAATCAGTGTCATTTGTTAGTCTAATACTATTCGGAATGTGGTGAATAAGTAGTCTCACAAAGCAAAATATTGATTCACAGGTAAGTTCTATTCTCTCCCAGTGCCCCGTGGATACCTGGATTGGTAAAGTGTCTGTTCGGGTTCTCTTTGGTGTTTGGATCTGGAAATTATTTCAATTGAGGTTGTGCTTTTCTTTGTGAGCAGCTGAGAGTTGAATTCAGGTGAGAACTTGAGAAACAAAGTGTTTTTTCCTCTTTTGTGCAAAGAAGAATCAGAAAGATGAAAGGGAAAATAGAAGGTACGGATCGGATGGGTAGTCACCTGAAGAAACTGTGATTTCGTATGGGTGCTTCTTCGTATCTTCCTATAATGTTTCCTTCTTTGTTGTCGGTTGAAGTGGATCATGCATGATTTCTAAGCAGAAAGAACCGGGATGAGTTCTTGAGCTCCAAGCATACTATAGTGAGTTTTCCGAAATAGTCTCCCAAAGTTGGATGCTCTTGCGAAAACACGACATCTATTTGAATTTCCTTTACCCTCCTTTTGTCTGTCGATATCAACCGCGTGCGCTGATTCTACAGAAGCTAGAATACCGGCCGGTGAGCTTAGCATCCGATTTTCCGGCTGTATGCTTAGATAAATTGGTTTACAAGGCATTTCTGAGAACAATGTGGAAAGCCTACTTGACATCTTGTAACGGGGATTACTGTGTGGGGTTAGACTCATGCGGTTCTCCCCATCCGTGCCGGGGGTTCATGCAACATGAGGCCCTCTTTTCTTTCGAACCAGGATTAGTTGCACCATGCGCCTTGCTCATCCATCCGAGATTGCAAGCCATTCTCATCTTGTATCATCACCACCCCATCAGTTTGAATCCACCATACATATCTTCTGGGGCCTAAAAAGCCATAAACCTTCTGTCCTAAATCTTTTTTTTATTATTATTTCAGTCTTGAACCCTTTTCACTTTTTGCTAATTGAGTTCATTCGGACAATTTTTGCTATAAATCATGATGTTATACTCAACACGATCGGTGCTAACGTGGACAAAATTTAATAATTTTTTTTGTTTTTACTTTTGGTGTTTTTTCCTTGGCTTAGGGTCGGTGAGGGTTGCAACGCCCTCTCCCAGGGACGACGAGGGCCGCAAAGATCCTTGTCCGGCCAGATTTGGCATGGGGGTTGCAACCTAGATTTGGGCAAGGGGTCGTGTGCCTTCGCCCTGGCCGAAGAGAGTGTCTCGGCCCTAAGTCCCTAAAAAAAAAAAAAAGCTCAAAAAAGAAAATAAAAACTATTTAGAAAGATTAAAAAAAAATTTAAAATATCATTAAATTTTATTTATCCGTATCGATAATTTTCGATCAAAATTGATTAGATAGATTGAATTTATACAAATGTAAAATATTTATGATTTAATTGATAAAAAAAATAATTTTATGAATTGACGTAATTGTAAAAAATTTTAATTTTAATTTTTATGTTTTTCTTATCTCTTCCCGTACATCAATCGCAAAATCCCCCTCCACCCAGCAAATCTCACTTCGCTTGCTTCTTTCTAGCATATACTTTTTGGCGCTTTTGCTTTCTCATCGCCACATCGTTAACCACGACGACTTCCGACTCCACCATGGAAACTATTCTTTGTATCTAATCTTATTCTAATGCGCTTTATTCGTGCTAAACTCAAGTTGCAATCCGTTCATTCCATATACAATACAATCGATTGGAGGACGATTATCGCCTCGATTACCTTGCGAAGTGCACGATTATAAAATCTAAAGCATAATAAGGCAAGAGAACGATTAGACTAAAGGGCTTTCCCTTTTTCATTTGTCGTGTATTGAGAATCTATTGTGTCTATCACGAAAGAACTATAATAAAATACGAATTCGCTCGCAGCTGAATCGACGGAGACAGACCATTTTCGCATCGCGTTCCAACGGCATGGGCGGAGCGGGAGTGGGGTGGGGCGCATGGCGAGGCGGGAGGCACGAGCCGAGATCGAATCCCTTAATTAGCCGCGAAAAGAAAAAGAAAAAGAAAAAGAAAAAGAAAGATAAGTGGAAGAGAGGAATTAGCAAAATCAATATATAATGGCGGGGATCAGTATTCATAAAGCAAGATTTCATCTTCAAGCTCGAACACGTGCTCACCGATTATGACGACATGCAGGAGCATCTCTCTCTCTCTCTCTCTGTGCCACCCCCAAAAAGATTAGCTATAAATTCTCTCGTCACCGGCTTCGTCAAAATTCTCGATCTCTCTCTCTCTCTCTCTACAGTTCTCTCAGTCGCATCTCTTCGTGCCTCTTGCCTTTCCACACCAAGAGCTCCGATCAGCCGCGCCTCTTTGGCCGTTCTTCCTCCCCCCAACCGCGTCGACGGCTCGGCTCGGCTCCCCGGATTCATCTCGTAAGATCCCGATCTCGATTCCTTTCTCCTCTCGATTCGCATTTCTCGCTTCTCCGGCCTTCTTCGCTTGTGTCGTCGGCGATCGTCGTCGGACGATGTTTGCGATGAGACTCTGGGGTAGTCGATCTGGTCCTCGCAAGTGCCGCATGTGATCGTTCCGTCTCTCGTTTGATTTTTCCTCACTATCCTGCTTTTTCTCTTTTTTTCTTGTCTTTTTTTTCCTCTCTCTCTTGGTTTTCACTGCAGTTGTTAATCTGTTCTTGGTGATGAATATAACTTGAAGTTGCGAACTGAGTAGTAGTAGCATTGTTCGATACCGAGTTGTGTGTAGCCCGCACTTTGATAAGAACAAACATGTCCAAAGTCGATAGTTGAGAGATGACCGCAAAATTCTAGCGCGACCAGCTCAATCTGGGGGCGGAAGGTTCTTTTACCACCAGAAGACGGCTAAAATGGGGTTTGAAATCAATGTGTCAGCTGCAAGACTCACATATGTTGTTTGAATTGATTGCGTCGCCTGGAGTACTGTATAATCTGTCCACCAGATGATAGTAAATGCTGTCATTGACCTGGGATTGGCTAATTGGCCAAGTTATTACTGCTGTGGAGTGAGACTTGCGATAATGACATGCTTGACAAGCTATGGTCGCTTAATTGGAGTATCTGTTGTATTTGTGCCGTGTAAACTACTGCTTGCATTTGCATGTAATTGAGCTTCTATATTGCTCTCCTTAGCTTGTCACTATGAAAATCACTAATACTAATATCTCCAGTCCAACTATTGCAGGCTTCAAGTAATAAGCACTGAGAATGTCTTCTCCTAGTAAGAGGAGAGAGATGGATGTTATGAAGCTGTAAGTCCCTATAGTCAGTACTACACATGCTAACTGATTGTCTTCACTTCTTCCTTACATAGCATGGAACATGTGTTGCCATTTGTACCTAAGAAATAAAAAATGAATCCTGCTTTTACTTTGCATCCTGATCAAACAAGAATCACATAAGTATGTCAAGGAACTTTATATGAATAGGGTGGAGTAGATGTTTTCGTCTGTACATTAACCGCTTGGTTCCTTGATATGATCTCTTTGATGAAAGTGGTCACATCATGGTATGATTTTATGTTCTTTGGGTTTTTGGTCGTATTTTATTGGGGGAAAAATTCATGACGAAAGATTAGAAATTTCCAGCCTATTCTTCTGAAGGTGCACTTGACCTGAAATTGTTTGCATTGCTAATTGATTCCTATGGGATCTTACAGAAATAACCCCAGATAATTGAGTCTTTCATGAGATTGGGCAACCTTGAAAATGCAGTGAAAATCTGATCTGATGTCATTAATTAACAGTGGGGAATAGAAAAAAAGGGTAAAAGTGGCAGGTAGACTCATTATCAGAGAAATTGTTGTATTTTCTTTCTGTAAGGAACTAGATATTACCCCAGGGCATGAAAATGAGTTAGAGAGGACTTAGCTATTATTACCATGTGAAGCTAAACTTTAGAGACCATGGAAATATTTACTCAAAATGATGAAGCTGGCACTAAAGTAACAGATATTGTCAAATTTCATGTACGTCAGTATTTGGGTGTTGATGCAATTTTTTCATTTGCAGTATGGTCATGTGTTATTATGTATGCAAATTATTGTCAGTCATGACTGTAAACTGTTTGCTCAGATTATGTTTTTGTCAATCCTAGGATTGGCGCAATCTAATTGAATATAAAGGTTCTAGGTATATGCACTGCAATCGATGATATCCCATTGTCTTTCTGTCTCCTCGAAAGTTTGTTTGTAGGCACCACATAGTTATCTAGTGGATTAGTTTTCTAGGGTACTTCTGTACTTGGTGAAGTTAACAAAGCCTTCTGATGTCCTTTTGCTCCATGTTTATGTTATCCAGGATGATGAGTGATTATACTGTGGAGACAATCAACGATGGACTTAATGAATTCAATGTGGAATTTCATGGGCCAAAAGAAAGTATAGTCTCTCTTCCTCTGCCCTCTCTCCCTCCCTCCATCTCTCTCTCTCTCTCTCTCTCAGAGTTGAAAGTATGACTAATTTTTATCTGTCGAAGCATGTTATGGGATGCAGAAAGAACTGTTCTGCTTAGGAAAATTGCTTGAAGAATCAATCAGCATATTATCGTAGCATGAGGTTGCGTATTCTGCAGCTCAATAAAATCTGGTGCTACAGGCCCGGGGCCACTAACTTTACAGGGTAACTTTAAGTCTCAATGTTAGTGCAGAGGTGCAATTTTAACAAAGTCAGTAATAAAATGATTATTCAACTTTTTCTCCCTAGCATAGTTGCGATTTGACCAAAAAGTCTCTTGCCTTTTGAATAATTTCTCTGCTGCACTTGGAATAATTTCTTGCATACTTCTGATAGTGGAAGGATGAGGTACGGCTGGATGATTTATTCATACCAATGCTGTGGTGCGTGTCTTCTCCTCAAAACATAGATGTTCGCTTTTCCATATTTTCTCTCTCCCTCCCTCCCTCCCTCCCCCTCTGTGTGTGGAGTAGAAGGGAGGGGAAAAAAAATTGGGGGGGGGGGGTTTGTGTGTTTGGGGTTTGAAGGCGGTTGGGTTTCTTCATATGACTTTCAAGTTTCATTGATGTAGCTAGTTATGGAAGTTATGATATATTAGAGTAACTACCTAAAATTTCAAAGAGCTGCCTTTGAGGAACTCGACTGGCTCTCTGAATTCTATATTATTCAGCAAGCTTTACTTAATAAAATGATTTCAGGTCTATATGAAGGTGGTGTTTGGAAGATCCGAGTGGAACTTCCTGATGCGTATCCCTACAAGTCACCTTCCATTGGATTTGTGAACAAGATATATCACCCAAATGTTGATGAGATGTGAGTAATTGTATTCCTGTTGAAGGGAACACCTATGTTCTTGTACTACTCGTGTCTTGGATGGTTCGGCTACTTTAAGTGAATGATTGCTACAGTTAATAATGAACAACGGACATTGTAGACTGCAGTATAGTTTATGTCCTGACTATTGCATATTGGTTGAAATTGCAGGTCAGGGTCTGTATGCCTAGACGTTATCAACCAATCATGGAGTCCAATGTTTGGTTAGTACAGAAAGATACTAGATTTTTCCGCTTTAAGATCGTTCCTCTTCTTTGCATCTTCTGACACTCCTTTTTGTAATGCTCATCCAGTTTCTTTCATCTCCACATCTCCTTCAATTAGCCATAATGTGCAAGAAGACAGTTTATGCGCATTTTTTTACATTCTGCATCTTTTGTTGCTCTTACAAGGGACTTTCCACATGATCCCTTCTATTCTGCTATTGCAGATCTGTTGAATGTATTTGAGGTGTTTCTTCCTCAGCTCTTGCTTTATCCCAACCCTTCAGACCCTCTAAACGGTGATGCTGCTTCACTAATGATGAAAGACAAGAAGCAATACGATCAAAAAGTCAAAGGTGACTTTCATTTGCCCCTGTTACTTTTATGGTGTCGAAATGTGATAAATTGAGTTCTAGATCAAGAGACATGCTTCTGAAAATGCTCTACCGAGCTGAAGTATCTCGAGACTTGCGCTGTTTAGATAATTTGCAATCTGATTTCATACTATTTACTGGCAGTGCTTTATTCTTCGTATTATGCTTTGTGGATACAGAGTATTGCGAGCGATATGCAAAGAAGGAGCACATCAGCAACTCCAGAGCAGAAGAAGACAGCGACGATGAGGAAATCAGCGTTGAGGAAAGCGAATCGAGTGACGACGACGACGAGATAGCTGGACATGCAGACCCATAAATAAGTGTAGGACCAATGTCTATTCAGATAATTCCATAATTGAAGGCCCATTCTTCATGTCCACCTGTCCAATCATATTTAATTCGGAGTTGTATGTTTGTAATATCATGAGACTGGCCATTGTTGTGAGGAAGCCCGGAACAACTTTGTAGCGAACATTTTCATTGGAAGATAAGAAAGGGATTATCACTCAAGGTGGAGCAATTCGTTCACTTGATATTGAATTTCTGATTCATTAAAGTTTTTGGCTATATAGATCAATCCGTAAAAGCAGAGGACTAGCCAAACATGCCCCGACAATGATTTCATATGCATGCAAGCGGTCCGTCAGGATTACCAATACTTTTCACGGGTACTCTGTCGGTTGCTTCTCTCCCACGGTGGACACAAGTTTCTTACGTTGGTACGCAGACTCTCTCCGACCCCTCATTACTTCTATGAATCTTGAAAAGGCTAAGGTGCCAAAAGCTTACCACATGGCAGGACCTCTTCTTCGCATGTGGTTTTCTCAGTGTCCCACTTCGGACAGATTTTACTTATTATTTACCAGGGATTTCCTCAGCGATGTTGCCAAAGTCTGGTACGGTTACGCCATTCTCAGGTCTCCAAATTGCGCCAAGATGGTTAAATTAATGCGTCATTTGGATCTTTGAAGACCAGTTAATGCGCAAAGGACAAACTGATAGAGGACATTGACCCTTTAATCCTGACTTCTTCAAACTGCCGGCATCCAATTTTTTAACGAAGAGACACACAATGGCTTGTTGAGCTTTTGGCTCATTGCGCAGCACTTTGTGACAATCCCGGCCGGAAATGACTTTAGAACTATTTGCCATTGTAAGTTCAGCCAATTGTCATTCCCAGCTGATTCAAACATCCACCATCCCCAACCTTGTTTACGACCCAAGCTCACACCACATTCATGTATTATAAACATAGCAGAGGCAAATATTAGGTCCATTTGTTTCTCGTGGCCTCACCTTGATTGACCCAAAATGAGTCGAGCAACTATCCGGGAGCTCGCCATTCTGATCTTTCTTGCCTTTCGAGTGGTGAATTCGGTGGATGAGGGTACCAAGCAGTCGATGATTCAGTTCATGGACAAAGTTTCTCCCGGGAGCGATCAAGGTTGGAGCTTGTCCACGGATCCCTGCGTCGATAAGTGGAAGGGCGTGGAATGTGGGTCGCAATCAGTGAAGAGGATTGTTCTCGAGGAGCTCAGCTTATCGGGGACTCTCGACGCCAGTGCTCTCTGCAGGGTACAGTCTCTAGCTGTTCTTAGCCTCAAGGGCAACAATGTGGCGGGAGGGATTCCGAAAGAAATTGCAAACTGCAAGCATTTGACACACTTGTACTTAGGCGGGAACCGGTTCTCGGGGCAACTCCCGGACGCCCTCTCGAGGTTAAATAATTTGAAGAGGCTCGATGTATCCGATAACAACTTCTCCGGTCCATTGCCGAATCTTGTTCGGATCTCGGGCATGATTACCTTCTTTGCTCAGAACAACAATTTCACCGGAGAACTTCCCCAGTTCGACTTCG
Source organism: Rhodamnia rubescens (assembly GCA_021437795.1). Taxonomy (NCBI): domain Eukaryota; kingdom Viridiplantae; phylum Streptophyta; class Magnoliopsida; order Myrtales; family Myrtaceae; genus Rhodamnia; species Rhodamnia rubescens. The sequence goes on along the minus strand of JAILYA010000005.1, from coordinate 4,151,921 downwards.
CCAACTTGGAGCATTTTAATGTCTCGGACAACAATTTCACTGGTCAGATTCCTGACGGCGGAGGCAGTTTCCAGGAGAGCAGCTTTCTGGGGAATCCGGGGTTGTGCGGAAGTCCGCTGCCGAATTCATGTCCGGCCCCTCAACCAGCCAAGAAGAAACAAAAAGACATATCGCTCGATAAGATTTTTATCTACTTAGGCTATGTAATTCTCGGCCTAATCGTTGTGCTCTTCTTGGTCTACAAAATAGCAAGAAGATCCAAGAAAAAAGCAGATGGGTTTGATGGTGGGAAGAATAGGAGATCTGATACTAGCAGCAAGAAGGCTAATGGGGCCTCGAGCGAACCAAAGACAAGCGAGAACCGGTCGGAGTACTCGATAACTTCCGTGGAGAGTGGCATGACCACGTCCTCACTTGTGGTACTATCGCATGCTCCCGTGCTGAGGGATTTGAAGTTCGAGTACTTGCTTAGAGCGCCGGCTGAACAGCTCGGAAGAGGAAAGCACGGAAGTCTTTACAAAGTTGTGCTCAGCAACGGCCTTGCTCTGGCTGTGAAGAGAATCAAGGATTGGGGGATTCCTAGCGAGGAATTCAAGGGCAGGATGCAGAAGATGGATCGAGCAAAGCATCCTCATGTTCTGCCGCCTGTCGCGTTTTACTGCTCCAAGCAAGAGAAGCTCCTGGTGTATGAGTATAAACCAAACGGGAGTCTCTTCAATCTTCTCCATGGTACGTAGGTAGTCTTACTGATTACTTTCAGTTTCCAATTAGATTGACGGGCTTCCCTCAGAGGGTTTATGTTGTTGCGGCATAGGACGATAAACGATAAAACAGCAATACAGAACATCGAAAAAGCAACTTAAATTTAGTTTTCCTAGACCAATCGAATGGAGTGAAGGAAACATTGTCTTGCTGTTGCCCCTTATTTGGATTGCCACAAAAGTGAGAGACATGTCATCCCGTCTCTTCTGATCAAGAGGCTGAAGTTATCTGGTATACATTTTAACCTCTCAAAGTGATGGACTGGAGAGGAGAAGCTGATTCAGGTTCATGTGCATCGTTTTTAATTTCAGGAATGCAGAATGCGCAAATATTTGATTGGGGAAGCAGGCTAAGCGTCGCGGCCACGGTGGCGGAAGCTTTGGCCTTTATGCACTCGGAGCTTCTTGAAGACGGGATCGCTCACGGCAATCTAAAGACCGCGAACATCTTGCTCGACAAAGACATGGATCCATGCATCAGCGAATACGGCCTAATGGTGGTGGAAACCCAAGACTACTCTCAAATTCCCAAGATAAGAAGCAACGCTGCTTCACCGCACGACGCCTTCAAGGACGACGTGTACGGCCTTGGGCTAATTCTTCTCGAGCTCCTGACAGGCAAGATGGTCCAGAACAACGGGCACGATCTGGCCAAGTGGGTGAACTCCATGGTTAGGGAGGAATGGACCGGGGAAGTCTTGGATGGAGTCCTGGTATCCGAAGGCGCAGACGAGGAAAGGATGGTGAGACTGTTGCAAGTAGGCCTCCAGTGCATAAATCCGTCTCCCGCCCAAAGGCCGAGCTCGAGGCAAGCCGCGGTGCTGATAAGCTCGATCAAAGACAAAGAGGAGCGATCCGTGCCGTCCGATTCCTGATGGAACGTGAAAATGCTGAGAGCTATTGCGAGAGGAAATTGTTCTATGGTTTGATCGTTTTGCTCCTGTCAATTGATGCAGTAAGTTTCTGAGCAGGGAAAAGCGGACTACTTATTTGTTAATCTTTGCTTCAACGATGTGATTCAATAATTTGACTACTTTTCCAGGAGGATTATGCACGGAAAATGCGTCAATTACTCACATGACTTCCATACAAATCTCTCCCCACCTTTTTTGTATTCAGAAAAATACCACAAAAAAATCTTAAACTGCACTTGCATTACGATCAATGTTTCAATTTCTTTTTTTTTTTATTTATGACCGAGGACTCCACCACGGGCCCTCCCGCGCCCGTAGGCACCAGGGCGCCGGGCCCCCCTACCTCGGGGGACTAGACACAGACCCCACCACCACGCCCCCACTTAAGACGCTAAGAATCGCGGGTTTCGACCTCTCGACCTCTCACGCGAGGGAGTTGGTTTCAACCAACGCAGTCTACTCACCGGTGGGTAATTTCTTTTATTACCACTAAAACTTTAAATTTGTACCAGTGTGACAAACAAACCCTCTGTCAAAAATGAAAAACTCAAAGTTTTATTTGTTTCGACATCAATACCCCAAACTCTTTTCATATCATCGATGCCCTAAACTCGTACCAATGTGATTGAAAATTCATGAACGAGTTAGTGGGTTTTGAGAAACAAAAAAAAAAAAAAAAGATATTAGTGTCAAGATTTGAGATTGTTTTTTTTTTTTTTTTGGTGTAGTCTTATCCCCTTTTTTTTTTGTAATTGGCATTATTCTCAATGATAGGCGTAATTAAATCTTTATTTTATCGAAAATAAGATTGGACATTTTGTGCTTCTTATTTGAAATAAAATTTATTTGAATCTTTTGTCTGAAAAAATTGAGGAAATTTCGAGCTTTTATTTAAATTTCTTTTTAATATAGGATAGTGGATACGATACTTTTTTTTTTTAATATAGTGATTCTCAAATTTTTTTTTTTATCGAAAGGAAGATGTCATTCGTACATAATAATAATAATAATACTTGCTGAGAGTTCCGCTAAAGGAGAAAGGAAAAAGACAGACGCAGTGCGCGCGAATAAAGCAAAGGAAAACGCAGACCGATTGACCCTGTCGTCTTCCTCGCACCACTCGGAGAGTGCGGGCAAACAGCCGCTCTCTCTCTCTCTCTCTCTCTCTCTTCTCTCTGCAACTGCAACAATGGGAGGTCCCGTGGCGGAGAGGCCCACCCTGCGGGTCACCAACATCCCTCAGACCGTCACGGCCCACGACCTCCTCCGCTTCCTCGAGTCCGCCCTCGGCCCCGGCTCCGTCTACGCCATCGACATCGTCACCGACCGCAAGAACTGGAAGCCCCGCGGCTTCGGCCGCGTCCAGTTCGCCTCCCTCCACCACCGGGACCTCGCCCTCTCCAAGCCCCTCGTGCTCAAGTCCCAGACCCTGGCGCTCTCCGACGCCTACGACGACATCGTCCCGCGGCCCGTCCACGAGAGGCACCGCGTCGACGGCGGGGTCCTCCACGCCGGGTTCATGGCGGAGAGGCGCTGCCTCTGCGAGCTGGAGCGCTGGAGGAGGGTTAGGGTTTGGTTGATGCCCGAGAGGAGGAGGGTTGAGTTCTGGGTCTGGGTGGAGGAGGAGTGTTATAAGCTCGAGGTTGGGTTTGATGATGTGGTGGAGAGTCTTGGGTGTTGGTCGGGTGGTGATGGTGGTGGTTCCGGCGGCAAAAGAGTCAATGCACTTCTCTTGACGGTATATGCCTTCATCTTTTTTATGATGTTTTGGGAGATAATTCATCGATGTAGTAGAAATTCCTTAAAATCAAAGAAGGGTTGATTTATTTGTGGGTGTCTGCCATGTTTTTTTCCGTCGATGTGGCAACCTGATGGCTTGTTGGTTTTGTGGTTGGTTATAATTGTAATTGCTAGTTCTTGCCTGTATTTCGAGTTCAATTTCTTGGTTTAGCACTGTTCAGGCAGTCTAATCCAATGATATTCCTAGCAAAGGAAGGTAGCCTAATGTTTCTGAACGTTTCCAGAAGAAGGAAAATCTCACCGAGTTTACCATCATATGAACTAAGAGACTCTCCCATTGCATATACTTTAATATTGCGGTTGAGCACGAGTAAGGTTTTGATAATCTACCATGATCCTTGCCAATAAAAAAAAAAAATAATTTGGCGAATTTCTAGTTTTCAATGAGGTTAGTTTTTTCCTAAATGAATGTGTATTGGAATCGAGTTTTTCTGGGAAATTTAACTTTCAGTTTATATCTAGGCGAGGTAGAACTTGCGTCTAAGCACTCCAATTTTACCCTTGCTTGTGTACGTTCACAATTTCATTTACCACTTATGCTTCAATCTATGACTTTACCTTTTGGAAGGATAATCGTAGACTAGTTCTATAAATGTGTTTGAGCTTAAATAGATTTATGCAGGTTACAAGGTCAATAAACAAAGATCATTTATGAAGCGGTATCCTTAGTTGAGCGGCTTTACTTAATTTGGGGAAATGTTTATGCATTTGGCAAATCATAAATTTTATAGGATGAGTATAATGTGGGTTAGGTAGCGGTTCTAGATGATCCCGGCAATTTCTGAACATAAACATGATCTGCATTATGCATTTGCCTCCGAGTTTTTGCCTCGATATTCATCTGTTTGACTTAAATCGGTTCGGTTCAACGCTGGAAGGAGAGATCACTGTGGTAGACAAACATTTTTTAGGAATATTTACTGAAACGCTGCACGCATCAATATCTAATTTATAGGTGCTAGATAATTATGTTAGTGCATATGTGTAATTAACTTATCAGGAAAATTTTTATGCATCAAAATGTATCTGTCCCACTGTACTACAGGGAAATATACCCTATTTTTCTCCTGTTGTTTCCTCTCAGATTGGGTTTTCCAGTTCTTTGTTGGTCTATACCCCGTTAGTTCGTGTGAGAAAAGGGTCATTTATGGTGCTTGAACATTGTTTTCTCCTATCACAGGTTAAAAACGGACCAAGGATCTACAAGAGAATTTCTGGATCTGATGTAAACTCGAAGTTTAGTCCTGATCGATACCATATCTACAAAGAAGATTTCAATTTTCTTTGGGTCCGCACGACAGATTTTTCTCCTGTGAAGGCAGTTGGTCAATCGACTACTTTCTGTTGGGAAGTTGATGAAGTGCTGCAATTACCAGCTGCAGATGTATTTGCAAGTTTTCCATATTATAAAGAAGGAACAATTGATCTTACTATTGTAGAAGGTGAGGACTTTCATTCTGCATCTGAGATAGTTCCACTCCTGGAGTGTAACTCTGGTCCTAAGTTAGACTACGAGATCGTATTCCAACTTAATGCTCTTGTTCATACCCAGAAAATAAGTCTGGCTGCTGCGTATGATTTAACCGACATCCTTGGCACTTTGGATGTTGACACTGCTGTCTTGGTTCTCCAGAAGCTGCACAAACTTACATCCACTTGTTATGCTCCTGTGCCATTTGTGAAGACCCAGCTACATGTCCTTAAGAGAGACAGCAAAAATCTTCCTTCGTCCGCTCTCAGAAGGTTAACAGAAAGTAATGTAATGTTTTGTCACAGAGCTTTTGTTACCCCAACAAGGATTTATTGCTTAGGTCCTGAGCTAGAGACCTCTAACTACGTGGTGAAGAACTTTGCATCACATTCTTCTGATTTTCTAAGGGTTTCTTTCGTTGAAGAAGATTGGAGCAAAATTCCCCCGAATGCCTTATCTACCAGTACTCAGCAAGGCGTTTTTTCAAAACCTCTGAGGACTGGAATATATCATCGTATATTGACTGTTCTTCGTGAAGGTATTGTGATTGGTGAGAAGAAGTTTCAGTTTCTCGCTTTCTCAGCTAGTCAACTTCGGTCAAACTCCGTCTGGATGTTTGCTTCCAATGACGAGGTGACTGCAGAACAGATCAGAGAATGGATGGGCTGCTTCAACAAAATCCGAAGCGTGTCCAAGTGTGCAGCGAGGATGGGTCAAATGTTTAGCTCTTCTGTACAGACTATGGTTGTCCCTGCACAAGATGTGGAGATCATTCCTGATATTGAGGTCAACACCAGAGGATTTGACTACTGTTTCTCAGATGGGATTGGAAAGATCTCAAAATCTTTTGCTAGGCAAGTTGCTCAGAAGTGTGGCTTGACTGACAGTCCTTCAGCCTTTCAAATCCGATATGGTGGCTATAAAGGTGTTATTGCTGTTGACCGCCGTTCCTTCCGTAAGCTCTCTCTTCGTGAGAGCATGCATAAGTTTGAGTCATCCAACAGGATGCTTAATGTTACAAAGTGGAGCGACTCGATGCCGTGCTATCTTAACAGGGAGATCATTTCTCTTCTTTCCACTCTTGGAGTGGAAGATGAAAAGTTTGAGGCTATGCAAAAGAAACAGTTGCTTATTCTCGGGAAAATGTTAACCGACAGGGAGGCTGCTTTAACTGCGTTGGAGAGTTTGAGCGGTGCAGAGCGCAGAAACATTATATCGAAAATGCTAGTCACGGGATATGAGCCAACTGCGGATCCTTACCTTCTGATGATGCTTCATGCGCATCACGAGATTCAGCTGTCTGAATTGAAGAGCAGGTGCCGCATTCATGTTCCAAAGGGTCGGATCTTGCTTGGTTGTTTGGATGAGGCCGGAATACTTGACTATGGCCAAGTTTATGTACGAGTTACCATGACAAAAGCAGAGCTAGAAAGTGGGGAGCAAAGATTTTTGCGGAAGGTCGATGAGACAACAGCAGCAGTTATAGGGAAGGTAGTTGTCACTAAAAACCCTTGCCTTCACCCTGGGGATATCAGAGTCCTCAAGGCTGTTTTTGAGGTGGAATTAGAAGAAACGGGCTTGGTCGATTGCATTGTCTTCCCTCAAAAAGGAGAAAGGTCCTAGTTGCTGCATATCTGTGTTATACTCTTCCGCATCCGATAATTGCAACTTTGCTCACCACGCATGTTAATATTGGGTTTATAACGTGTTTTGACAGGCCTCATCCTAATGAGTGCTCTGGTGGCGATCTGGATGGAGACCTGTTCTTTATCAGTTGGGATGAAGATATCATTCCGATGCGAACTGATACTCCAATGGATTATACTGGGAGGAGACCACGCATAACGGATCATGAAGTGACACTGGAGGTGAGTGTCTCAAGACTTTGTTTTGTTATAGGGTTGTAGTATCCTTTCTTTAACAGTGCCAAATATGTTTCAGGAAATTCATAAATTTTTCGTCGACTACATGATCAACGACACGCTGGGTGCCATCTCAACTGCTCATTTGGTTCATGCTGACCGTGAACCAGAAAAGGCCAGGAGTGAAAAGTGTCTACAGTTGGCGACTCTTCACTCTATGGCTGTGGACTTTGCAAAGACTGGGGCACCAGCTGAGATGCCGAGGGTTTTGAAGCCAAGAGAATTTCCAGATTTCATGGAGAGAGTAGACAAACCAATCTACACATCTACTGGCGTGCTTGGAAAGCTGTATCGTGCGACGCAGGAGTCCTCGCTAGAGAAGTCGAACATCATCTGGTCGGAGGAAGTCGCTCGAGAGTACTACGATCGTGATCTGGAAGTCGACGGTTACGAGGCATTCGTCGACACAGCAGCCGCTCACAGGGACAAGTATATAGAGAAACTGAGCGCACTGATGCATTTCTACGGGGCAGAGAGTGAGGATGAAATCTTGACTGGCAATCTGCGGAGCCGCGCCGTGTATCTGCAGAGGGACAACAGGAAATACGGAGATATGAAGGACCGGATCTCGCTAGCGGTGAAGAGCCTGCACAAAGAGGCCAGAGGATGGTTCGAGAGCGAGTGCAAGGCGAACGAGAGGGAGCGCCTGGCCTCGGCATGGTATCGCGTGGCGTACCATCCATCCTTTGTTCACCGGAGCTTCAACTTCTTGAGCTTCCCGTGGATCGTGGGGGATGTGTTGCTCAGCATAAGATCAATGAACAGGAGAAAATCCCTCACTTAGCACCTGCTCTGCTGTGTGGCATCATCAAGTCACCATTTACTTTGCCCGAATCTTGTGCTCAAGGGATCGTTTCGCGCACATAAACCAGAAACGCTGTGTCGTATTCCATATTTCATGCCTATGCTTATGCTTATGCGATCGCGTGGATGCAATTGGAATTCAACCTTTGCAAGTATCGAGTTATAAGGTGTGAGTGGGTGGCCAATTGGTCGATTAGATAAACCAAATCAAAACCGAAAAAAAAGTTTAAAATTAATAAATAAGACAATTTTCTCTTCCACTTCAGCCCACACAAGTAAGAATTTTTATAAAGTTTTTCACATATGATCTTAAAAAAATCCCCCTATTTTTTTTTTTTTTTGGCTTAATAGAAGAAGGAACAATTTAAGTAATACGTGCACGGAATTCTTTCCAATCGGCGCATCTACCATTTACAAGCCATCCGTATGGTTGTAACCAAAAACGACAACACAAACCCACTCAAAACGACGACGCTTTTACAATCCACCGAGAAATTAAATATCAGGCCGCCAAGTGACGTCATCGAGTCCAACTCCCCACGACGAGCGAGTCATGGGAAGTTGGGACCCCGTCATGCAACCGCGGTCGCCATCGCATCCTTACCCTTCCCGGCCACGTCCTCCGCCGCCGAGTTCCGGCCGCCGGGAGACCACGCGGGCCGGACGACGGAGAAGTTCCGGTACTGGCGGAAGTGGTCTTCGTCGTCGAGGTGAGGGTCGTGCCCCGGCCCCTCGTCGAAGTTGAGGGCATAACTCATGGGATCGTAGTTGAACTTGCCGTGCCTGTTTGAGTCGTGCGCCCCTCCGGCTGCGCCGATGGCCCGGCTCCGGCTGAAACGCCGGATGAAGGTCTTCCACCTCGGGCCCGCGACGATCTCCGACCACTCCCGGAGATTCTTCAGGAACCTGAGCCCCGGAGCCCACCACCGGCTGTCGAAGTGCGACGACCCGATCCGCTCCCAGAAGGAGGACGAGGAGGACGGGCGGGCCCTGCCCGGGCGGCGGAAGCCGAAGCAGTGGTTGCAGCAGAGGGAAGTGTCGCGGGGCGGAGACGATCCTTCTTCGATCATCGGATCCACTTCCTTGTTGCGCCTCGACGAAGCGGGCGATTCCACTTCTTCCATGCCTTCTCTCTCTCTATCTCACTCTATCTTTCTCTCTCTCTCTCCGGTGGGTGAGAGCTCTAATCTGTACTCTTTTCCGGTGATGTTGAGAGAGAGAGAGAGAGAGAGAGAGAGAGAGAGACGAAAGGTTTCGTTGTAGCTTAACTGAAACAGGGGATCGCGGGGGGTGATATTTCACATCCGAGTGAGTGATGAGGAAGGGGCAATTCGGTAACTTCCAAGCGCGTATAGGAGGATATGCTTAGAAAGACCGAACTGGTGATCAAGATCAGCTGCTCCGCGGTGCATCGTAAAATCCTGTGATCTGCACAACTCGACTTCATGTCGGGTCAGCTCAAAGTCCTGCAATACTTTCACACACTCTCTCCCCCTCTCCCCCTCTGTGGGTGAAAATGCCAGGCCCGGGGCCTCACCTGATGTACGCCATGGGCTCAGGGCTCGCCCTCACGTCCCTCTCCAACGGCAGATTCGCTCCCCACCACACCCTCGCCTACACCCTCAACGCCTTCTTCGGCCCCGACATCGGCTCCTTCTCCGAGTGGCTCGGCTCCACCCTCTCCGACCTCCCCGGCTTCGGCTTCGCCGGCCCCCTCGGCTCCCTCCTGGCCGACGCCGTCCACGACCCGTTCTACTACGTGCTGATCCTGGGCTTGCCTTTCTCGCTCCTTTATTCTTGGGTCTCCAAGGTTTTGCTCCAAAAGGGCCTTCTTGATTCTGTTTCTGGGGTGAGTTCTCTCAAGTGTTTTGATCGCTTGGTTCATGTAGAAGAGTGGTGAAGAAAGATGGGTTGTTTGATTTTGTTGAGGGGTTTGTGTGATTTTATGGGTTTGGGGGCGTAATTTTGACGAACAGGGAAAGAGCAAGTCTCTTGGTCATGAATATCAAGGTTACAAAGTTAGGGACCTCATAAAGTTTTGATCTTGTTAAGTGCCAAGGTGGCCTTGTAAGTCCAACTATAGTGTACTGTCGTTCAGTGATCATAATATTGCCCTTAAGTTGCTTCCTTAATAATCCTCGACTTGGTATGATTTGGTGCAGGTACCCCTTACTAGAAGGCAATGTCTGCTGTTGGTAGCTGCCGGTTCTTTATCCCATTTTTTCCTAGACCATTTGTTTGAGGTACTGATTTCGCCCTGTGGTGTTATCGAGCATGTTTAAAGTCAATACGCCATCCTCTTTATATATATCCTCCTTTGTGGAGACGATATTGGAGTTTTATACAATTTTAAGCTGCTTTACCATGTAATTTGTAGAATATCATGCTTACAAGAACTTAGAAATAAGTTGCATATTTGCCCTTCTCATTGATGTTCCTGAAGCTATTTGATTTTCTTCAAATGGTGCTGACCATGTGAATGTGAATTGAGTTTCTTATTGTTCCATAAGGTTCATTCTGCACAAGATTTAGTGAATGCCATGTCGATCATTCCAGTAGTAATTTAGCAAGCATTTTTATACGTACATGCATACATACTTATCCATGATGGGCTTCGACATACACCTGGCATTTTAAGCCCTAAAACTTGATACATTTTTGGGTGAGTTGACTCTGTACGAACAGATTCTATTAAGACCAATTTATTCATTTTTGGCACGAGGTGTATGATGAAGGCTCAGTTTGAAAGACGAATGAGAATACTTCTTAGAATATGAGAAATGTATTCTCACTGTTTTGCTTGCAAAAACTTTTGCACTTATTCATGGTTGATGGCGGATTTCAAATCATCAAATTGATTAGAAATCTTAAGTTGAGCGTTCATTGTTTGTGTGTGTGTTCCTCTAGATGCTGCACTCTTACTTGAATCTCCAGCCTTGTGAAGTAAAATTTCTCAACTTTGCAGGAAAATGGCCATTCATCTATGTATACTTGGATATTGACCACTGGTTGGTGGAAAAACCGTGCACCTGTCAACCCTGATGCTGTTGTTGTAGTTGGTTTCTTATGCATTTGCCTAATTTGTGGTTTTGTTTATATCAACAGGTTCTTTTCCCACCATGATCCATTTCACTAAGTTTTCTTGTAGCATGATTGGGGACATTTGTTGGTTCTTGTTACTTAAATGTGATTGTTTTGCAGAGTGAAGTCCCTTATGTCCATCAGGAAGAGATCCTATCAATCTCTGAAACTTATGGGGATTGTCGCAAGCCTGTACTGTCTATGGTGTGCAAGCCAGATATATTGGGTTAATCCTCGTCGGCCAGCAGTGGGCGAAGAAGCTGACCTTGGTATTCTTATATTTATGGCTACTTATTTTTTTCTTCCTCATGGTCTGTGTATACTTTCCATGAACACAAAAGATAATGAAAAGGAGCTTCCCCTTTAAAGAACATCGCGCTTCTGGTGTGTGCATTTTGCTTTCAATTACACAAATCTACACTGTTGTTGTAGTTTTAACTTTCGGCCACTAGTGCTAATAGCTGTTGTGAGACAAATAACAAAGCTTGTCTGTGATCTCAGTAGAATGGCAATTTTCTGAAAATTTGCAGATGAATTTGATGAATTCTATACGATGAGAACTCTATACGCATGTTGTTATCTCCATTCTTTTGTTCTATGGTTCTTTCTTCAACTTCGTTTCACTGTCATTCCAGTTCTTCTAGGATTGAATTTTTCCTGCTGACCATGAGAATCTGATCTGGATCTGCAGTAGTCTAGCAAAAACAATAAGAATACTAGTCCAGGACTAGACATAAGCGTGTCTCTGTGAACTGCCACGGAATCGTGGGCTGTGTTGTCCTTTAGCCACCCCAGGGTTCTCCGGACGGCAAAAGAGACAATTGATCGAGAGAACAAGATGCCATTTTTCAAAATCAAAACAACGTGAGCCAAATAGAGAACAACGTCTGTCCAGGAGCTGGTCCAAGCTGGTCCTCACGATTTTTCGTGAATCACTTTTAAGGGCAACAAAAACCAGGAAAGAAAGCACACGTTTCTCTATCATTGGACCTACAGACATGCTCTGTTACATATACACCTGGCCAAACTGGGGAAATGTCAGCATAGCATCATCCAGGGATTGAAGGAAAGGATTTGCTGACCTCATGAATGTTGCGGTTCTTCTTCATGAACCCCTCCAATTCCATTCTCGATTTCCATCAACAGCTGAAGTTGGTGTTCTCGGCCATTTTTCCCTTTCCAAACGTATGAAATCCATCATTTTAGTTAACAGAAGAAACCCAAAAGGAAAAAATTAACTCTCGAGTCTATCTCTATGAATTACCAGTGGTCACTGGTGCTCTCATGCTCAGAGTCAGAGCAGGAAACTTGCAATAATGCAGAGAAAGTGGAGGACGAACGAATAAAGAAAATACTACATTCACCATACACATTAAATCTTCGTGAACTTTGCAACTAACGTTGTAAAAAATGAAACTTTCTATAGATTAAGTGCTCCCAAGACAAAACATGGCCATCGCTAATGTTTTGTTGAGAGTGAGAATTAATTTAACGGACAAGAAACTACGTACCCACGCGACGCCTTTTCGTAATCGCTTTCGTACTTGAATGGTTCGTCGAGTCAAAATTTGCTCACACAAGACTTTTTTTCTTGGTCAACACAAGACCTAATTAAGGCGAGAAATGTTAGTGACATCTAACCCTAAGTTGCGGGATATCTCGCACGAAAACCTGGTTTGGCTGGTTGATACATGCCTCTTTTTTGGCCAATTGATTTATGTGTCTCCTCCCTTGTAACTAGTGGTAATGAATGTTCAGTTTATGGGCCAGCCAACTGTTTCAAGCCCAAATCGCTACTCATCATACATTATGGGCCTAATTCCCTGAAACTGGTTCAATCCCAAATCTATTCCGAACTTTTAGTGTCAAAAGGTATGTACAAAAATTACTTTGGTGGCAAAAGTTTATGCCGGATCAATTAAGTGCCAAATCGGAGACAAAACGATCACTTTGGTGCCTCCGGTAAAAAAAATTTCGGCCAATCTCAATACATGGTATTTTTTAATTAATTTTTTAATTTTAATTAGTATTTTTTTAAAAGAAGTCCACATGGGTGCCATGTGGACTTCAAAATTTAGAAAAAAAAACTTTAAAAAAAATAACAGATTTTTTTTAAAAGCTTTATTTAAAATAATTAAAATAACAAAAATTACAAAAGTAACCGGCCCCATTTTTTTTTTTTAATTAATTTTAAATTTTAAATTTTAAAAAATGCCAGGACCCTGCACATTATTAAAAAAAGCACAGATTCATGTGGACTTCAAAATTTAGAAAAAAATTAAAAAAAAATAAAATTATACTTTTAAAAAAAAAAATTAACAGAATTTTTTTAGAACAAAAAATACTTGATTTAAAATAATTAAAATAACATAAAAATATTAGCAAAAAAAAAAATGGATAGGCAAATTGTTTTTTATTAAGCAAAGATACTCATCTAAATAAGTGCAAGACTCATCTAAGGAGAAAATTTTTTTTTTTTTTTTTCTTCGAAAATTTGGGTATCCGGCATAGCACATGTAGGGAGACAAAAAAATGCATCTTTCTTGATAATGCTTATGGTGTAAAGGATTATAGGCTTTGGTATTTTGATTCATCTAAGATTATTATTAGCAGAGAAGATGTTACTTTTTATTATGAACGAACATCATCATCTAAATTTTTTTTTATTATTCATGTAGATTTGGCTACTTATGTTCTTTCAGTTGCAAAGTCAGTAGAGTATAAGTGGGCCTAAAATGTACAAGGAAGTTGTTTTTTTCAAAAGATTTAGCAAAGCGGTTAGTTGATATAAATGAAGAGATGAAATGTCTTGAAAAGATTCCGACTTGAGAGCTAGTTAAGCCACCAAAAGGAAAGAGAATTGTAAGGTGCAAGTGCGTTTTCAAAAGAAAAGAAGGTACTCCTAAAGTTGAAGACGTCGGATTTAAAGCTTGTCTAGTTGCTAAGGAAAATAGTCGGATTGAAGAAGTTGATTTTAATTATGTGTTTTCACCGGTCGTTAAGCACATCTCCATTCGAGTTTTTCTTGCATTTGTTGCTATACATGATTGGGAGTTGGAACAACTCTACGTGAAAACAACTTTCTTACATGGTGAACTTGAAAAGAAAATCTATATGGGTCAACTCTATGTGAAAATAGCTTTCTTCCATTTCGTCCATTTCTTGTTTATTAATAACTACTTAAAAATGGGGTGTCACAATATGTTAATTCCGATTATGTTGGTGACCTTGTAAAAGAGGTCTTTGACTAGGTATATCTTTACTATTTGGAGGTAGTGTGGAAAGCTTATTCATAGTATACTGTTGCTTTGTCTACTACAAAGGTAGAGTATATGACTTTTACAGAGGCGATTAAAGAAGCCATATGGTTAAGAGGCTTATTTGTAGAGCTCGGTGTAGATCGTGTTATAACTATTGTCCCTAGTGGCAAATTATATAAAAATGATGTGTCAGAGAAGTACATTGATTTGCAATATCATTATATTCGAGACATTCTTAATGATGGCTATATCAAGATATTGAAGATTGGTGTAAAAAAATAATCCAGCTGATATGTTCACGAAGCCCTTGCCTATTGCCAAATTCAAGCATTGTTTGGATTTGGTTAATATATGTTGCAACTGAGTTTTTACTTTGGTGAAAGGAGAAGATTATTTATTACTTATGTTTATCTGATGAATTCAAGCCAAAGTGAAAATTTGTTGAGTAAGTCTTGAATTCTATACAGGCCCAACATTAGGGCTTGAGAGAAGTAGTATAAATATTATTTTTCTCAAGTTATTAGAGTAAGAAGTAGAGATAGAAAGAGTCATTGGTTTTGAGAACCACCTTTTGTAATCCTTGTTTTTTTTTTTTTTTATAGTGGATTTTGCTTCTCCTCTCCCCGCAATTTTTCTCACAAGAGTTTCCCGTAAATTTTTGTATTCGTTTCTTATTATCGATTTTAATTTCGTCTTTGTTTCCGCATTTATCATAACATAATGATTTTTTTTAATTTGTTGTCTCAAAAAGATTTGTACTTTTTCTACCAAAGGCTCTAGAAAACAACAGTCCTTCGGGTTCGGAAGACAAGATCCTATCCTCCAAAATTCATATTATTGTAATCCTTGCTTGAGATTAGCTCATCAAGATAAGTGGAGGAAAGCATCCTTGTTCTCATAGTTAATGATAATATCTTTCATCATTAGCTCCTGTCCTCACTCAAATGTCTATCGTGGATTGATGAGATGTCGCAGAGCCCGCACAGCCTCACACCCTTCTCCACTAATTCTTAATTCCTCTCATCACAACATTCTTTTGATTAACTGTTACTGCCCCGTTCTGATATGCTTCTTATGAAATAAAAAGCTGGATTAAACATTCAAGCTTGTCAATTTCTAGACTTTGTTTTCATGGACCCCGACATCAATTGCTATATTTTATCGTATAGAGATGATGGTATATGCGCTTCCTTTCTTTGTGATTAGCCTCTAATGCTGGCCCGGAATATGCTTTATTCGGTGGCATGTTGCTATCATTGCTCTCAAGTGCTGTAGCAGTCTCTTCACGTTCACTCTTTCCAGAGGCCCACCTCCTTTATTCCCACGCAAAATTATTTCCACAACAGTCATTGCCTACCATCCTAATCGCATCCGGATTAACCTAACACGACTTGCTCCAACTTGGTGGCAAAGTTGCTGGAACTTAGGTCAGCAAATCAGTCAAATCAAAAAGGCAGTTTCTCAGCATATGTATGTATGTATGGCCACCCTCAATTCTTTCTACCACCATGGCCGAAAAGAGGAGAAGATGAAGAAACGAGGGCCTCTTTCCAGCACAAAGTAGCAAGAATCACAAGAAGAAAAAGCTTTATAAATCGCGGATATATGCATCGCCGCCGTCGCTACGAGCTAAGTCTTCGCACGCATCGATGCATGCAAACCCCAACACATGTGAGCCATAACATCACCGCGGTTTCATGTGAGTTTCACCGAACTTAAAAAGCGGTACGGAGTTGATTCATTATGTGAAAATGCCGCCCGATTGAAAAAGCCTATTCAAAGTACATTGTTTTTTGGTTGGAAAATTTGTAGTTTCAGTTTGGCTCAGATGACACGTCTGTTCTACACATCGATGCCGCATTAAGCACTTTTGTCGATAGAGGTAGCTTGCATATTTCGTAACAACTGTTGAGCCACAAGCCACTCGTTTGCGTGATCGTGGATGCGTTACATGAAAATGAAGAAATAATTTTTGGGAAAAAAAAGTTAGATAAGGTCGTTTGTTTTATGAAAAGTTACGTCGTCAAGTCCGAGTCTATCAAGATATCCGATATGAGAGTTTTTCTCGACAAAACTCACACGTGCATCTCAATGATTACATATTCTAATGCGAGGTTTATAATGCAACGTTAACGCTAAAAATGTTAGAATAAACCCTCTTTTGACTATGTGACATACACATGAATGTAATTATGACCTGGGAAAAGAGGCGAAGAAAAAGAGGCATCTTTAGATGAGCGATGGTCCTGGAGGGTGACGAACATGACATTGTTGGGTATCGAAGTTAAACCACCCCTCAATTCAATCGAGCGAGTTTTGTATAATATCATTACGCCACGATTCATCGTGCTTGTGTCATTTTCTTTGCCCGGAGTTGACATCTTTGTCCTTGCTCGCCACCTTCCTCTCTGGGTTTTGGGAGTGTCAAGGGAGCTTTGTCCCGCTGAGTGGAGAGAGAGAGAGAGAGACTAGACAGAGTGAGGAAAGTGTGAAGTGAACGAGTTTGGTGGAGAGCTTGTGCTGTATGTTCTCTGTTTCTGATATGAGAGATTTGGCTTGAGTTTAACAAGTCTGAACAGCAAGTAGAAGAGATGACTTTGGGTGCGTTTGTGGGTGCAGTAATGGCGGCTCGCAGGATATCATCGCTGCTCACTCGCTCGCTCCCTGCTTCTTCTGGGTGTTCTTCCCTGCTCCTCTCTCGAGGTTGGCCGAACTTGTCTTTCTTTCCTGTTCCATGCACACTTGTGTTGTTCTTGAATTTCTCGATCTTGAATGGTGATGGTGCCTCGGTCTGTTGGTCTCGTGCTTGGAATCGGGAGATTGATGTTTGATCATATATTCAAACCTGCCTATATTCCCAGTTGATTGATTCTTATCCTTTCTGATTTGGAAAATTACTGCGACAATTTAATTTCATACCACAAACAAAAAGCAGAGGAAGATAAAAGGGAGATCTTTCAGTACTCAGCTCACTGATCTTGATCAGCCTGTTCAATTTCATGGGTCTTAGCTTCAAACGTCTCTTTTTTTCTCAGTTCTGATAAATCTGTAAACCCCTTCAAAGTTGTGAATCTCTCAAAAAAGGATGATTCGAACTGATCATAAATGAGAACTCTTGTTTCCCCTGAACTCAGTCAATGGATTTCAACCTCCAGGGAAAAATCCGGGCTCGAGAAGGAGTATCAACAGGTTCAGCACGGCTGCGGCTGCGCTTGAGAAGCTAGTCACCCCGCCTGTTCAAGTCTGTTACACGCAGCATTTGATCAATGGTCAATTTGTTGATTCAGCCTCAGGTGGCCCTTTACTTTATCCTCAAACAATTGGAAGTTGAAAATCTCTGGACTCATTTGTTCATCATCGTGATCTGATTCGTTCTCTGTTTTTTATAGGGAAAACATTCCCGGCCTATGATCCGCGAACTGCGGAGGTGATTACCCACGTAGCCGAGGGCGAGGCTGAGGATATTGACAGGGCGGTGGCCGCTGCTCGGACAGCGTTTGATGAGGGGCCGTGGCCGAAGATGATTCCTTATGTTAGAATCTAACCTTTTTCTTGCGCCCAATTGAGTTGAATCGGCACCGTTGGAAATAAAAATTTGGATTGCCTGATATTTCGAGTTATGTTGCTATTTTCTACCTTTCTGTATTCAGGAAAGATGTCGGATCCTGCTGCGCTTCGCCGATTTGGTCGAGAAACATAGTGAGGAGCTTGCTGCGTTGGAGACATGGAACAACGGAAAGCCTTATGAGCAGGCTCTTCACTCAGAAATCCCGTCGCTGGCGCGCCTCTTTCGTTATTATGCCGGTACTAAAATGAATTGTCTCGTTGTTTACGAGGCATGTACTGTCCTTGTTCGAAATGGCTGACACATCTGATCCAATTTCTCAGGTTGGGCGGACAAAATACACGGATTAACTGTTCCGGCTGATGGGAATTATCATATGCAGATACTGCATGAACCAATCGGCGTGGCAGGACAGATTATTCCGTGGAACTTTCCGCTGATCCTGTTTGCTTGGAAAGTAGGGCCTGCTCTTGCTTGTGGTAATACTGTCGTCCTTAAATCTGCCGAGCAGACGCCTTTGACTGCTCTATATGCTGCAAAGCTTCTTCATGAGGTAAAACTGTCTCGATCCCCGCCTTTTCTCCTCAGCCTCACTGAGGAAAGAGATTGATTATAATGCAAGACTGAAATTAGATCAACATAGAGATGACATAAGACAATGCTATCTCCCTCTCTTGTCCAAGGTAATGTTTGTGTTATGGTCCATTTCCTTCGTGACAGGCTGGTCTTCCACCAGGCGTCCTGAACGTCGTTTCTGGCTATGGTCCAACTGCCGGTGCTGCCCTTGCAAGCCATATGAATGTGGACAAGGTAAATTAGGTTTATTATTTCGGGCTTGACTTCAAATTTCAGTACATATCATGATGGCGGTTTTCGTGCACCTAAAACATTCTCATGACATGTCGATTTTTGACAACCACTTGCCATGTTGTTTCGGCAGCTCTCCTTCACAGGATCAACTCAAACCGGTAAGATCGTTCTGGAACTGGCTGCCAGGAGCAATCTTAAGCCAGTGACTTTGGAGCTCGGAGGAAAGTCACCTTTCATCATATGTGAAGATGCCGACATCGATGAGGCCGTTGAGGCTGCGCACTTTGCTCTCTTCTTTAATCAGGTTACTCATAGTGTGACCTTATTCCATGGCCTGGACTTGTGATTTTTTGTGGAACTTCTCGATAGTGAATGAGAACAATTTGCCACTACAGGGGCAATGCTGTTGTGCCGGGTCACGTACCTATGTGCATGAACGAATTTACGATGAGTTCTTGGAGAAAGCAAAAGCTCGTGCCATGAAACGCGTGGTGGGCGATCCCTTCAAAAAGGGCGTCGAGCAAGGTCCCCAGGTACATGATTTCAGGTTCCTTGTATCTTATTATGAACAGGCACAACCTGAATGGGATTCTTGAACAGGTCTGAAGATTGGACTTCCAAGAAAAAACCTTTAGCAGAGTATGTGTAGAAGGAAAACAAGATGAAGCAAAAAAAACATTGAACAAGCTTAGGCTTTGTCAAATAGGGAAACCATATATAATTCAAGTTTACGTTAAGGGAAATGCACGTCAGTTTTCTATGTAATTAACCTGTTTTCAGAATCGGTGACGGAGTTCTCCGTAATGGTTTGATCTTTCGGTCATCGTCTCATAACAGAATATGGTGCTTGTGAATGGTAGTAACACTTGCTAAGACCTCACAAAATCCTTTCAGATTGATGTGGAGCAATTCGAGAAAATCCTGAGATACATAAGATTAGGCGTCGAAAGCAACGCGACCCTCGAGTGCGGAGGAGAAAGGTTCGGGTCCAAAGGCTTCTTTATACAGCCAACAGTTTTCTCCAATGTCCAGGTTTTACTTACTGCCCTTCTAATCTAATCTCCTGAAAGGGAGCTCAATGTTTCTTGTAGCTTCGTTTCATTGTTATGAAACTAAACTCTCCTTGCATCAGGATGATATGCCGATAGCACAGGATGAGATCTTCGGCCCCGTTCAATCGATCCTGAAATTTAAGTGAGTAAAACAAACAGTAACGTCATATTCATCTCTCTTTTTAGGACAAGATTCTCTGAAGCTGGTAGTTAAAAACTTCAGTCAGGGAAGGGAACGTAGGCTATGTTATCACAATCTATTCACGACTCTAGATTGATAAGTGCTGTTTGAGAGTAAAACAAGGATGGGGAATGGTAGGAAAAGATGATCAGTCCATTACAAGCTTTGCGGAAACCTGTGTTTATACTCGTGTATCATCACGCATTGATCGTTCATGCCGTGGAATTCTAAACCTTGCCCTTGAACTCAGGGACCTCGATGAAGTGATACGGAGGGCCAATGCGACGACATACGGTCTCGCCGCAGGAGTCTACACCAAGAACATCGACACGGCCAACACGCTGACCAGGGCACTGAGGGCCGGGACCGTGTGGGTCAACTGCTACGACGTGTTTGACGCCGCCATCCCATTCGGCGGGTACAAGATGAGCGGGATCGGCAGGGAGAAGGGGATCTACAGCCTCAACGGCTACCTGCAGGTGAAGGCTGTGGTGACGCCTCTCAGGAACCCGGCATGGCTATAGAAATGTGAGGTCATAGAGATAATCTTCAAACATGTTCAGGTCTTCTTTTGCAGAATGTGAGATCATAGAAATAATCTTCAACCGTGTTCAGGTCTGCTTTTACAGACTCCCTCCGTCTATCTGCTGAGATAAGACACCTCGCAATCTGTGTGTGTAATGAGAGCTTATTGAGGCAACATGACGAACTTCTATGACAGGGTCTTTGTCTCCTATTGTAGTCTTCTTTGTCCTCACGGTCAAATCTTTTCAGGAGGCACTTACCTCCATTCTGATCAAATTTCCACAGCAATTTCGGGTAGCTGGGGTGAATAGATTCGACTCCGCTCGCGATATGAGTGACCGGCTTTTTCTGATGATAAGTCGAACGGAATTGAATGATTAAGGATGAACCCGATTACGGTGTAATATTGATCGGTCCATCTTGATCAATCGTTGTGAATACTATCGATTATTTCTTACCTTAGGATAGTGGAAGATAAGAAATTGTGGATGCTGATGGTTTTCGAGAGTTAGAGCTATGCGAAGTGGAATGGATGACTTACGACTGAAAGTAAATTTTCCGAATCGATATATCTTGTGACATAACGCATTCACTCTTGGTACTCGTTTGGCTTCCCAAACAAACGAAAATACCGACATGAAGCCACGTGCATGATCAAAAGAGTCACCGGAGGCGAAACTTAATAAGAAAATAAATTTCTTTTGTGGCCCCTGTTCCAAACTAATTTTGTCAAGGAGGAGTGGCGCGAGGTCGTTTTGAAGGATAGACATTGCTGGCGTGCTTGCCGGCACTGTACACGTCAAAGAGACGACGTCGTTTCTTCATAATTCTGCAGTATTGGCAGTAGGAATATAATTTTCTTCGCTAAAACGCTACTTCTCGCCCAAGAAACATGGGGAGTTAAACGCTGAAACGACGTCGTTTCTGAATATCTCACCGCCTCTGCAAATAAGATCTTCCCTCGCGAGCTGTCTTGTGCATGTCACACCTGCATCGCTTCCACTAGCACGACGACGTACAAGAGATTCTACGAAGAAATCGCGGGTTAGGTATCTTCACCGCCCCATTCGAATTCGCAACTCGCGATTGAATGTAGCAATTTGTTGCCGGTTTCATCGAGTCTCATCCCCGCTTCTGTTGATTTAGATCCTCATTCCTTTTCGTCGTCGCTAGGGTTTTTGGTGATTGTACTTGTCCGGAAGTGAGCGCAGAATCTGAAAATTTCGATTTGGCAAATGTTGGTCAGGTTGATTTCCTTGAGCTTGTGGATTCCAGATGGCGGCCGAACCGAAAGCGGTGACGGAGGACGCGAAGAACGATTTGTTTGAGGACGACGATGAGTTCGAAGAGTTTGAGATCAATGAAGGTGCAGTTCGTCCTATTTTCCTCCAATTGGAACTGAAACAGTAACGAATGAGCAAAAGCTTCTGTGAAACCTGCGTTGTTCGGTTTCCTTATATGAAGTCTCGTCGGGAAAATTTTGTACTTTCTTTCTGTTAGGGATCAGAACTTGGCCACTTAGTCATTCGTCGACTTCTCGTCACATGCGCGTATCTAGGATTCTTGCTTAGGCCTTTCTTCGGCAGAAATAGTATCTGCCAGCTACTGGTTTCTCGAATCCGGGCATCGATCGTCTGCTGAATCAATACTGGTGAGGCGATTGGGTAAATCAGTCTAAGCAATGTTGACCGCTTGTAGGAGTTGGTTCTATGTTTTGCGATGAGGGGCGTATTGCTAGACCGACGTGTTTCTGTTGTCCTGTTTCTTTGCTGTGAATGCATTTCTTCTGGTGGTACCGCTAGGTAATACATGCTATTTACAGGAATCTGAGCTTCCATGGGAGAGCATTACTTCTTGATTATTGATAAAAGAGATTAGAGAGCTGGCTAAGACAAAATAGCAGCATGGAAGAATTGGGAAATTCCAGCGTAAGATACGACTATGATTTTCCATGCCTTATTAGTTTTCCAAGGCAGATGCTTAGTTCCTAATCTGGCGTTCTGTGTCTTGCCAGTCTTGTTGTTCTATGTTCATACCACTTATGGACAAGCTCTGTATCTCCATAGTATCTTTCACATACAAAATTTTGGTGGCGGCATGTTGATAGAATTGTCATGCTTTTAGGGTTCTTTGCTTGCTTGCTTGCTTGCTTCTTATGTGCCTTATTCTGAGAATTTAGATCGTTGTTTATATTAGCGCGTCATTGTTCTTATAGTGTCAAGAGGGTTTCACTTCGTCTAACTGTTGGGAAGGCCAATGTATTCTGAAAACTTGTACCAGTCGTTTTTCTTGGATAGAGATGTCTTTTTATTTTCCTCTGTTTTTTGAAATAAATCCGCACGGCAGAGTGGGACGCTCTGGAAGAGGTAGTAGAAGCGCCCCAGCAGTGGGAGGATGATTGGGATGATGACGATGTGAACGATGATTTTTCTCTGCAGCTAAGGAGAGAACTGGAAAATGCTGCCAAGAGCTGAAGATTGACCTAGGAATTCTTGATTGTCGCTCCTAGTTCAAGGTATTGGTTTAGTAATCATTGTCTACTTCGCAAAACAAGCTTTGTACCTTCTCGTGTTTAACTGGAAACTTCTGCATCCCTTCTTGTTTAGAGATTGAAATTCTGAATTTTAGCTCGTTTGCTTCTCGCTCCACCCTCCTCCCCTTGCTAATTCACTTGGAAATGCAAGTACAGAAAAAGGAAAAATAATGCTAAGAGTTGGAAGGTAATTCTGCTCAGTGGTATGGAACGACCGAGCAACATGTACTTTCTTCGTTCCACAAAATAGTTTTGTTGGCTATCTTGTTAAGGCGGCATAATTGTCTAGCAAATTTAGCAAATTCATAGGGAAATCTTTCCCATTGTTATATGGATTCTTCGAATATAAGGACTTATCCCATGCTTTCTGCATCAGAAATTTCATTCTTTTCATGGAAAATCAAGCTCCATATCGAAAATGCACATCTGAGTTATGTCTTTGATATCCAGGAGCCTAGTTTGAAAGAGGTCTCTGCGAAGTGCCTCTAGTATTGAAGTCTGCAGCTTCAGTAGATCCTGTACCATTCGACCAACAAAAAGATCCTGTACCCCAAAAATTCATCACAAGAAAATGGCTCACTAACATGAAGATTCTTTACATCAATAAGACAAACCGCGCGGTTTGGCAAAGGCTCTCTTATTGTTTGGTATAGGTCTACGACCATGATAATTGACGAGCCAAAGAGTACCTGCTACTGCGATCATGCACCTGTCTGTCGTAGGGCACAGTTATTACCAATTGAAACCATGATCACCAAGGCATCCCTGGAAACACACTGGCTTTGTATGTGGTCTTCGGAAGCTCAAACCAGGAATCTCGGATGGTAGATCTCTCGGTGTCCTACACGAGTTCAACGAGAGCTTACCTCTATTCGACCTTCCTCGATTAAACCGGCGCCGCTTTCCATGGGAGCTATGGAGGTCCTACAAACGGGACAAACGGGCGTCTTCAACAACCACGAATCTATGCATTGAGCATGGAAGCAGTGCTTGCAGTTAGGCAATACCCTGCACTTCTCCCCCGCTTTGAAATTCTCCAAGCACACCGCACAGTCCACATTCCGGTTAGAAGCCTTATCCTCCGAACCGTACTGGAAGCAAGGCAGCTTCGTCAAGTCTTCGGCCGACAATTTTGCGGCTGCGGAGTCGCTATTTCTTCTGACCGGGCCTCCACTGAATCCTCCTTCCCGGAACGCTCTCCCTACCACGCACACATGTATCACCACCAGGACAGCGATACCCACAAACAGCAAGACCACGGAAATGAATATCTCCATTACCATACTAAAATTCCATACCCGAAGAACCCGGAAACAGAGGAGTTCTCATCTCCTCCATGCTTCCTCTTCTTCTTCGGGTGGTTGGTTCTCTTGATGTTGACCGGATCGGGTTGTGCTTATCAGAAACTGAACCAGAAGAAGAAACTTCCTCCGGAGGGTCAAGTCTCATTCAAGAATCGCAGCAAGAGGTCTTCGATCTTCTCTGGACCCAGTTGTTTCAGGAACTCTGCAGTTTACTTGAAGAGGAGGCAGAAACTGAGCAGTCTTGAGAAAGCAAGTGAGCAAACCTAGTGTTGTGCGTGGGGTCTGTGGAGTTATGTGGGCGAAAGCAGAAACCTGAAGGCGGCTCTTGGTTACAAGTGTTGTTCCTGTCTTCCGTGACATTAAATAATGAAGAGAACCTGAAGCAAGACCCCCCAAAAAAAAAAAAAATGATTCGGAGTTTCTCTTGAAAGGTCAAAGATTAATAGGGTGGGAGATGGTCAATCTTTTTTCCAAACCAGGGTCCACGGTGGACCCTGTTCTCCTCAGAGGAAGGACTCCTGTTTGAGCTTTGAGTGGAACATTTCTCTCCATAGATCATCTTACACGAGTTTCTAATTACCATTAAAGCTACCTAAATAGATCATGGCACTCTCCTCTGTCCAACAACCGGGGTGTTTTATATGATTTAGCGGGCACCGCCCCGAGATAAGGTATTATTGAAATGACAGCTCCGCCGTAGCCTCCGTCGAACCCCGGAGACGCGAAGACCCATAAAAGGATGTACTTTATCTGCTTCGCAACTCAATTTAGATGGGATAATGAGAAAAATGATCCACGGAACACATTTTTCGGTTTCTTTCCCTAAGCAAGCATGACAAACTTCCACCTCCAGGATCAAGAAATCCTCGATTGAAGCAATTCTTGAAGATTGAAATGTCAGGATTGATAAATAATCCACCCAGCCTAGGGTTTCTTATGGGGTCGAATTGATGAATTGCCTAATGAATCTCGAATATTATATAAGGGTGGTGCAACGCATTCCACACTCAATTTGATGTTCAGCTGTGCACTCGATTACCAAGATTTTACTTAATGCGTGCGATAGCGACAGGATTGATAGTGCCAGGACACCTATAGTTGGCCGATATATATTAATTATCGGTGACAATGACTCGTTCCTATCTTCCTTCATTCACAGAGAGTTTGCATTGCTCAAGTTGTCCATTTCTTTCTAGTTGTCCCCCATCTACATTGAATTGTAGGAAAGATCGGGCCGAAGGCAATTCCGCCACAGAGAGGCCCCACATATCGGGCAGGCGTCCGACTCGGCCGAACATGCGCCTTGGACCGTGTTGGGCTGATTGAGGCGTCCGACCGGCATGGCATGGACCATTGGCTGTGGCCGGCCCAGCCCGACCTAGTTCGACACCTCTATTTCCCGCTCTTCTTTGCCTTTCTTCTCGGCTAGTCGGCTCAACGAAGATTCGCCCTTGGTCCTCTTTTCGTAGTCATATAAAAAGCATGCATTGGAAGACACGTTCAATCAAAGAGCAACATTAGATTTCCAAAAGTTGTGTACTAAGCGACGCAACGTGCCGGATTGCAAGTAGACATTGAAAGAAATGGGTCATGCTCAACTCTAACTAAGTTTAATCCAGTACATCACAGTGTTCGGGGATGGAGATGGAGCGTGAAGATTTTGTTGGTGGGGTCAATAGGCAAAGCAAAAGAATCTTAATTGCGCTTAGTTTTGAAGAATTTTAAGGAGAACGGTCGGGAAAGCCTTAATATTTATTGCACTTTTACCAACTCAGTTAAAAAACTTTTAATATATATATTTTTTACGATGCCCAATGATAGCTAGAGGAGTAAAAAGAATAAAAAAATAAAAAAATAAAAAATAAAAAAGTGAAGAAGGAAACTAAAGAAAAGAAAAAAAAGGAAAATAAAAATTTTACAAATATTAAAATATTATCAAAACCGTCCACGTCAACGTCCGGGCGAGGGCCGCCCTCATTGGATAAGTTCGGAGCGCCCTTCGCCCTTGCCCGAGATAGCTAAGGTCGACCATCGAGGTTCGACAATGGATGGCAAAGGGAAAAAATAAAAATAAAAGAAAAAGGAAACAAGAAAAAAAAAATGGAAAATAAAAATAAATAAATATTAATTAGAAATTAAAAAATGATTATCAATTGTCCACTTTAACGCTTGCTGTGCCAAGTATGATGGTCGACATTTACTTCAACAATTTTCCGTGAAAATTGACCAAATGGGCTCAATTAGCAATAAGTGAAAAGGTTTAGGACTCAATTAAGAAATTTAAATTGTTTAGTACCAAGTTAGCAAAAGTGCAATAGATTTTAGGACTTTTTGGAAAATTTCCCTTAGAATTCATCTATCATACTAAATATGAAAAATTTAAGTAGAAACCTAAAAAGACAAAAAGGACAATACAAAAAGTAGACAAAAAGGATTTCCTTTTATATTTAGAATAATATATAGTAGGTGTATTTTGCAATGTTAAAGACATGATTTTCTATTTTAAAAGCACTTCATTATTGTCTTATGCAGTCGAAGGCATACTTCCTAAGTTATGCCATTTAACGGTTACATAAAAACTAATGGATGATATGAAATTTTCATACTAGACAATGGATAGTATCTGCTAATTTTACAAGCAAATTAAGCAATAAATTTTTTTTTTTGTCTAAATTAACTTTCATAAAACTCTATTTACCCTTTGGCATTCGCCTTCCTATAAGAAATCGGTGTCTTTTTTTATGTAACAATGGAATGTTCGAGACTTTTTGAGCACCCACCTCTTCTCCATTTAGTTTAGCAATCTCTCGTCTAACATAACAACCGGTAACTAGTGGAGACGCGCCGGCGGTGTTTGTGCTAATGGGAAAGAGCCTAACAAATCGAAGTTACGGTTGATTTCAAGGGGCATAAAATATCAAGTTGACTCTCTAGTGTCTCCTCGCGGATGAGATTAAGCAACAAGCAACGGTCACATTCAAAAGTCAAGAGTAAATTGTCAAATTGTGTTTCGAGTGTGAGTCATTCATGAATCCAGACTCTTTTTGAAATTCAAATGTACCCTTTAATCCGAATTAAATCTGAAATTTTTTGGGCGGTGGAACTTGCTTTTATTTTCTATTGGAGAAGATCAGCCAAGCTTTGACTGGTTTGACTTTTTGGACTCGTTTCTTTATAATGTGCATAGAGGAGGGACTTCTTTGCGCCAAGAAAAAGTAGGGCTCACATGTTCTAAGTAGACCCATTATCATTTAAGCCACATTTAAATGGCTGAGTCATTATATGAGTCAGTTATATTTAATAAATAAGTCTAAAATTAATCAGATAGATATGGATTTTCACAAGCAAGATAAATTATGAAATTACTATAGTAAATGCGTCGAGTTGGGTGCGGGTCGGGTTGAGTATGAGACACTAAATTTACATTATATATAAATATACCAAAACCGGTTAAATAAATCAATTTGCATCGGGTCATTTTTGATCCGGTGTAAATCCGATCCGCTCTAACTATCAAACGACCCTAATTCGAAATAAGTAGCTCTTAGTGGGCCAAGAGATTGTGAGAGGAAGACAGAAAAGCACGTGCTTTGCTTTCTGATTTCCTTCCTCCTGCACCAAAAACGGTCGGGGTACGGTAGCAGACCTTGCGGCCGCACTCATTTTCAGTTGTGCGAAGGAATGGTCTGAACTAAAGGAGCACCAAACACGCGGAGGATGTCGTGTTGTGAGCTCCACATTCAATGAAGGTATTTTATTTGTAAATATCGAGGATTTTGATGCAATTTAGTTGTGAAAAATACTTGAGGGTGCGAAGAATTATTAACGCTACGATTACTCGTTATTGGTTGATTTTTTGCTATTGATTCTCCCAATGAAGTAGGTACCGATAATTGGATAGAACCATGTAAATCTCACGCGCTCTTCATTGTTCCTCATTTGTTTCTCCGGTAATTTCTTGATGATTTAATTACAAGATCAAGTTGGCTTCCGCATTATATCACATGTAAGTATGGGTTCTCGTTATCTCAGGCTTATCTTTTTAATATTTTCGTGGATAGTACAAAATTGCATTGAACGGATAAAAGTTTCTTGTAAATGACTTTTGTTACTGTTGTCAATGATGGAGATTGCCCCTCACGGCTATTTAATCGTCATCCTCATCTCTAGAGTTCTGCTCCTTCTCTTTCTCGGTTTGCCATTTTGATGGTATAATGAATTCTCTTCGTGAAGTGTTGTGATTGTCACTATTTAGTGGTTCAATTTCATGCAGTTCACCATTTTTCTTTTCTCCCAAGAGATTGATGGAGCAAAAATGACATGGTCCATGGAATTTGAACCGAAACTTATCGGATTTAGCAATTCAAACGGAATTATTATCTGTCGATAAGTTTCGGTTAACATATTATTATCGACAGTTAACATATGTCTAGAGTTGTCTATTCATGTCATTAGTCCATTAGCTCTGTTGAAAACCCTAAAACTCACATGTATGTAGCTCTACAATGGCACCACAACATCAACAAGAGCCATAACTCTTTAGGAAGAACGCCAAACTCTAAAAATCATCACACGAGGCGACCATAAAATTCATTTTGAAACCAAAGTTTTGGCCTCTTCTCAGAATCATCTGTACAAGCATACTCCTCGAAGTTTTTATTCGGACAGCAACTCTAATTTTTATTACCACGAACACGACCTTGATACCCAACCTTAATTCTTGTGATTTCGTTTAACTACCTTAGGGTTTTCCAACACAGTAAGATGCCTTGCCAATACTACATCTTATGCAAAAGATTAGTTTGTTTCTTGAGGCGAATCAACATGATGTAGATCATAACTCCACGACGAGCAGTACAAAAATGATAGGTTACAGATCCAAAATTGCTTCAGAACTAATGTATGCCGGTACGGGTATACATGCAGCGTGCAATAATTGAATGTAAGCCTTTTACACATATCACTCTATGTTGGCCTTTTTTACTACTAAGATTACTTCTTCAACATTTGCTACTAATGACTATGCAGCTTGCTAGTCATGGCTAATTCAGCTCTGCAACAACATGGAACATACAACAACTCTACATTTCATTCCGTCTCCAATCTGCATTAGCTGATTACCATTTTTCAGGCAAAGTTTCATGTCTTTTCTTGTATCATTTGTTGTTGCAACATTAGAAGACCGATCTCTAGAGAGAATCACCGGATCAATTCTTTCAATCTCTCCCTCACCCTTGTGGTCTCTACCCCAACTCTACACAATCTCACCTGCAATTCCATCACAAACTGTAATATGAGAGCTAGACATCTGATCATGGGTCGGCTGAAATGCTTAAAATGAAGAACTTAAGAGCGGAGGAAAAGAAAATAGAATTTAGTGATGAAAATTGTCATACTAAATTTCAATGCACCAAGAACAAAGCATGGTGAAAATTGTACTAGTTATATAACGTCATTAAATTTGACTCTTGAACCTAATTACGCTTCAAATTATATGTAATTTAGCTTCTACCTTAAAGACTATATTACGAGGTATTTACAACTTTTGAATTGCCAAAATCAGTTAATACTGCACCATATCTCTACTTTCGCGTGTACTTAAGAAGCCCTAGTTTCCGTTCTTTAATTAATTGAGGATAACATCCAAACTATATGATAATTATTTTTGCTAAATCAAAGTTATGACATCCTAGATGAAATAAGTATAGATAATGAATTACCTGAGCATGGAGTGTGTGGAAGATCTTATCACCAATAACTGAAGAGCTGGCACTGACAACCTCAGCTCCTTCTTCCTCAAGAATGCTGATCACTTCATACAACGTGAAGTTCTTCCTCCTCCCACTGATCAAGATGACTTCCAGACCTAAACCGTGGTCTCTCAGTTCTAAAATCGGAAGCGCGAACCCTAGTTGAGCCTCCAGATCATCCGGCAAAGTCAAAGAGCTGCTTGTGTCAATCCCTTTGGACAACAGCACTGCTTGTTCCCTCCTCAGCTTCAACCCTTCAATCCTTTCTTCAAATTGCTTTATGTATGTTGTTGCTTGATCCAGCAGATCTTGCTGCGACAGTGATTCCTAAAATCCAAAAAAAAAAAAAAAAAAAAAGACAAAGAGAAATTATGGAAATTTTCACTTGTTCTTGATTGTTGAAGTAGATGCACATGACCCAGATTTAAGTAATGTATTTATCTATTATAGACAACAAAATTTTGATAGATCGATTCCATCTATTTCTGAGAAACTAAAGACTTCAAAAGACAGTTATTTTCATCTTGTTGTTAAGAAGCCAATTAAAAAAAGGAAATTGCTGTGTCATGTAACGGTTAGGCTCGGAAAGAAGGCTTAGCACTTTACTTGATCACTTCTAGTAAACCCTAAGGGAAAGAGAGAGAGAGAGAGACCTTAGAAGTGGTGATATGGTGTTGAGGGATGAGGGAAGCAAGCTTGGAGCATAGAGCTTTCATGCGGATTCTTCGGTTTTTCTCCACGGTTTTGCGCTCGACTTTCGCCGACTGGTCGTTGCTTGTGCTTTTCTTCATCTTTGGGTTCCAGATTGGGTCAGCTGTAGTATCGTTCACCCACAGAACCTAAGCTTATCCTGTCTGAAAAAACGAGAGCAGGAGGCAGCAATAGCTGAGAAGAGAGGGCGTCTTGGGAGACTCCTGAGACGACTTTCGACAGAGAGGGCTTTGAAACGTGAAGTGAAGCGGTCTGACATTTGGGTCCATGATACTAGACTCGTTTGAAATTCAAATGTGCCCTTTAATCTGAATTAGATCTGGAATTTTTTTGGGCGGTAGAACTTGATTTTATTTTCTATTGAAGACGATGATCCAACTCTTTTCTTTATAATGTGCACAGAGGAGGGACTTCATTGCGCCGCAGAAAAAGTAGGGCTTACATATTCTAAGTAGACCCGATACCATTTAAGCCATATTTAAAGGGTTAAGTCATTATATGAGTCAATTATATTCAATGAATAAGTTTAAAATTTTTCATAAGCGGGATTAAATATGAAATTACTATAGTAAATGCATCGAGTTGAGTATGGGTCGGGTTGAGTACGAGCCACTAAATTTGTATTGCATATAAATATGTGAAACCGGTTAAATAAATCAATTTGCATCGGGTCGTTTTTTACCCAGTTGAAATCCGATCCGACCTAACTATTAAACGGCCCTACTTCTAAATAAATATCTCTCAGTGGGCCAGGAGATTGTGAGAGGAAGAAAGAAAAGCACGTGTTTTGCTTTCTGATTTCCTTCCTCCTGCACAAAAAACGGTCGGGTACGGTAGCGGCCGCACTCATTTTCAGTCGTGCGAGGGAATGCTCTGAACTAAAGGAGCACCAAACACGCGGAGGATCTCCTTCATTCATTGAAGGTATTTTATTTGTAAACATCGAGGATTTGGATGTAATTTAGGTAAGGAAAATACTTGAGCATGCGAAGAATTATTAACGCTATGATTATTCGATTATTAGTTGATTTTTTGCTGTTGACTCTCCCCATTCATCGGTATCGATAATTGGAAAGAATCATGTAAATCTCTAGCATTCTTCATTTTTCCTCATTTATTTCTCCGGTACTTTCGTGATGATTTAATTACAAGATCGGGTTAGCTTTCACGTTATATCGCAATGTAAGTATGGGTTCTCCTTATCTCGGGCTTATCTTTTTAATAATTTCATGGATAGTACAAAATTACATTAAACATATAAAAGCAAAGGATGTTAAATTGTTTCTTGTCAATGACTTTTGCTACTGTTGTTAATGATAGAAATTGCCCCTCATGGCGCTTTAATCGTCATCTTCATCTCTAGAGTTCTGCACCTTCTCTTCCTCGGTTTGCCATTGATGGTGTCATGACTTCTCTTCGTGAACTGCTGTGATTATCGCTATTTAGTGGTTCGGTTCCATGCAGTTCACCATTTTCGTTTTCTCCCAAGAGATTGATGAAGCAAAAATGACACGGTCCGTCGGATTTGACGCGAAACTTATCGGATTTAGCTATTCGAACAGAGTTAATATCTGTCGAGCTAATGTCGATTCATGTCGCAAGTTATGGTACCAGACCAGTCCATTGGCTTTATCCGAAACCCTAAGGCTCACATGTATGTAGCTCTACAATGGCACCACAACACCAACAAGAGCCATAACTCTATAGGAAGAAAGCCAAAAGTAGTACTAATCAAGATAGTTTCTCTGAAAATGAACGCACGAGGTGACCATAAAATTCACTTTGAAAACAAAATTCTGCCCTAATTGTCTCCATCATCTGTACATGTGTACTCCTCGAAGTTTTTTTCCGACAGCAACTCTAAGTTTCATTACCATGAACACGATCTTGATACAGAACCTTAATTCTTGTGATTTCGGTTAACTGCCTTAGGGTTTTCCGACAGAGCAAGATGCCTTGCCAATGCTTCATCTTATGCAAAAGATCAGCTTATTTTTAGAGGTGAATCGATAGGATGTAGATCGTAACTCCCCAACGAGCAACACAAAAATAATATTTTACGGATCCAAAATTGCTTCAAAACTGGTATATGCCGATATGGGTATACAAACCACACGCAATAACCGTATGTAAGCCGTTTACACATATCACTCTCTTGTCCTTTTAAGTATACTGAGAATACCATAACTTTTATATGATGTTCACTTGAGTGTCATAACTTTTTTTTCTCATTTGAGTGCCATATCTCGAGCAAAATCGTTCACTGAGGGCTACTTCCTACAAATAATATTACATGGACTTATTATTATTATTTTATTTATTTTTCAGTGACACGTGGATTTTTTTAATACTTTATGAGAAAAAAAGAGAACCCTTGGATTTCCCCCTTAGCCGGCGAGGTCACCAGCGACCCTCGCCGGCCACGGTCTGCTCTCCCAAGGGCAAGGGCCGCCTCGCCCTCGGCCAGGGAGGTCACAATAGCCTTCGCAGCCCCACCGGCTAGGGCGAGGGCGCGAAGGCCCTCGCCATATCCGGGCGAGGGCCCTCGAGGCCCCACCGGCTAGGGGAGGCAGCCCTTGCCCTGTCGAGCCCTTTGCCGCATTCGACAAGCCTCCCACGACCCCGGCGGAGGGCGCGACGACCCTCGCAAGGTTTGGTCGAGAGTACTTTGAAACGTGAAGTGAAGAGGTTTGACATTTGGGCGCATGTGTGCTTATAATTGGACAGATTGTTGATCAGGGGCAGGAAAAATCGAAATTGAACAGAGAGATTATTGAACCCCCACCACCGACCGTAGCTTTCAACAGCAACGCGAATGGAAGTTGAGGACCTTCAAAGACAATTTGGTAAGTCAAAAAAATTTGCTGCTGGACTTGTATTCCAATAGTCAAATATTTTTGCTGACGGGAATGCTATAGGGTCAAGGTCTTGCTTTAGAATTTCAACTGTGACGCGATTTGCTAGGTACGTGTTTTAGTGCAACGCCCTCATAGTTCTGTACAAAACCCCGAGCAACACGATCTACTTTTAACACTCCTTCCAGCGTGTGAGGAGATTAGGGACGGCACATGGAACATGACGAACATGGGCGTCAAATCACGAAACTTATCCGATTTAGCGATTTGAACGGAATTTTAAATCTGTCGAGTTAATATCTGTCTAAAGCTGTCGATTCATGTTGCGAGTACAAAAATATGACCAAGCCCCCTATTAATGTTCTCTAAGTTATGGTACCTATCATATAATTCGGCCACAGGAAGGCCCTACATATCGGGTAGGCACTCGACACGCTCAAACATGCGCCTTGGACAGTCCTCGGGCTGATTGAGGCGTTCCACCAGCATGGCAAGGAAAATCGTTCAAAAAGTTTTAAAATTTATTGTACTTTTGTCAACTCAGTCCAAAATCTTTTAATTTTGCCAATTGAGTTATGAACATTTTCAAAATTGTGCCAATTGAGCACATTAGACCAATTTTAGCAGGAACTCGCCAATGTGGATGCCGGTAATTTTACGTGGCACGACCGACGTTGATGTAGATAATTTTAATAATACTTTTTTGAATCTTTTCTTTAGTTTTCCCTCTTCAATTTTTTTTTAAAATTTTTTATTCTTTTTTTCCCTCCTTCAAGCAATCGACGATGGCCAATGGAGGTCGCCGGCCTCGAGGTGAGGGCGCCCTCACCGGATCGGGCCGAGCGCCCTTCGCCCTCGCCCGATACCACCGAGGTCGGCCATCGAGGTTCGACAATGGAATGTAGAGGAAAAAAAAATAAAAAGACAAGGAAAATAAAGAAGGAAACAAAATAAAAGAAAAAATGAAAAATAAAAATTAATTATAAATTATAAATTATAAATTATTATAAATTGTCCATCTTAACGCGTGCTATGCTACGTAGGACGGTCGACATCTCGCTTTAGCTATTTTCGATGAAAATTGACCGAATGGACTCAATCAAGAACACGTGAAATGGTTTAGGACTCAATTAATAAAATTAAAATATTTAGTACGAGTTGGTAAAAGTGCAATATATTTTAGGATTGAGTTGGTAAAAGTATTATTAAAATTGGGAATGGAATAAAAAAGGAAATCCTTTTTCTGTCTACTATTTATATTGTCCTTGTGTGTTTTAAGTTTCTATTTAATTCATTTTCCAAATTTAGTATGATAGGTGAATTCTAGGGAAATTATACTTTTACCAACTCGTACTAAATATTTTAAAAAGGGAAAATAAAAATTCAAAAAAGTATTATTAAAATTGTCCACATCAACGTCGGTCGTGCCACGTAGGATAACCGACATCCACGTTAGCGAATTCCGGCTAAAATTGGTCTAATGTGCTCAATTGGCAACATTATGAAAAAGTTCATGACTCAATTGGCAAACTTAAAAGATTTTGGACTGAGTTGGCAAAACTTTTTGAACGATTTTCCTTGCCATGCTGGTGGAATGCCTCAATCAACCCAGGACGGTCCAAGGCGCATGTTTGACCGTGTCCGGTGCCGGCCCGATATGTAGGGCCTTCTTGTGGCCGAATTATATGATAGGTACCATAACTTAGAGAACATTAATGGGGGGCTTGGTCATATTTTTGTACTCGCAACATGAATCGACAGCTTTAGACAGATATTAACTCGACAGATTTAAAATTCCGTTCAAATCACTAAATCCGTTAAGTTTCGCGATTTGACGCCCATGTTCGTCATGTTCCATGTGCCGTCCCTAATCTCCTCACACGCTGGAAGGAGTGTTAAAAGTAGATCGTGTTGCTCGGGGTTTTGTACAGAACTATGAGGGCGTTGCACTAAAACACGTACCTAGCAAATCGCGTCACAGTTGAAATTCTAAAGCAAGACCTTGACCCTATAGCATTCCCGTCAGCAAAAATATTTGACTATTGGAATACAAGTCCAGCAGCAAATTTTTTTGACTTACCAAATTGTCTTTGAAGGTCCTCAACTTCCATTCGCGTTGCTGTTGAAAGCTACGGTCGGTGGTGGGGGTTCAATAATCTCTCTGTTCAATTTCGATTTTTCCTGCCCCTGATCAACAATCTGTCCAATTATAAGCACACATGCGCCCAAATGTCAGACCTCTTCACTTCACGTTGCAAAGTACTCTCTGTCAAAAGTCGTCTCGGGAGTCTCCCAAGACGGCCTCTCTTCCCAGCTATTGTTGCCTCCTGCTCTCTATTTTTCGGACACGATAAGCTTAGGTTCTGTGGGTGAACGATACTACAGCTGATCCAATCTGGAACCCAAAGATGAAGAAAAGCACAAGCAACGATCAGTCGGCGAAAATCGAGCGCAAAACCGTAGAGAAAAACCGAAGAACCCGCATGAATTGTAGGTGAGACTATTTAGAGTTGGAGTAGAGACCACAAGGGTGAGGGAGAGATTGAAAGAGCTGATCCGTTGATTCTCTCTAGATATCGATCTTGTAATGTTGCAACAACAAACAGTACTAGAAAAGACATGAACTTTTGCCTGAAAAATGGTAATTAGCTGATGCATATTGGAGATGAAACAAAATGCAGAGTCGACGTATGTTTCATGTGTTGCAAAACTGAAGTAGCCACGGCTAGCAAAGTACATAGTCATTAGTAGCAAATGTTGAAGAAGTAATCCCAGTTATAAAGAAGGCCAACAGAGAGTGATATGTATAAAAGGCTTACATACGATTATTATGCGCAGTTTGTATACCCATGCTAGCATGTAACCAGTTCTGAAGCAATTTTCGCTCCATCGATCTCTTGGGTGAAAACGAAAACGGTGAACAACATGAAACTAAACCACTAAATAATGATCATCACAGCACTTAATGAAGAGAATTCCCGACACCATCAATTGCAGACCGAGGAAGAGAAGGAGCAGAACTCCCGAGATGCAGATGATGATTAAATTGCCGTGAGGGGCAATCTCCGTCATTAACATCGGTAATAAAAAGTCCTTGACAAGAAACGATTTGAGATCCCGCGCTTTCATCTGTTCAATGTAATTTCGTATTATTCACGAAAATATTAAAAAGATAACTCCGAAATAACGTGAACACATACTGATGTTAGATTTAATAGGGGAGGAAGCTATCACGAAATTTCCGAAGAAACAAACGAGGAACAACAAAGAATGCTGGAGATTTATCAGTTTCGATCCAAATATCGTGTGCCTAACTCCATGAGGAGAGCCAACAGCAAATAATCAACTAGTAATCGAATAATCACAGAGTTGATAATTCTTCGCGCGCTCAAATGTTTTGCACACTAAATATCTATATCTTGATGTTTGAAACGCAAACACGAGATCCCGCTGTTTGATGCTCCTTAGTTCAGAGCCTGTCCGACAAGGAGGCGCCGCTACCCGACTATTTTTCGTGCGGCGTGCAGGAGGAAGGAAATCAGAAAGCAAAACCCATGCTTTCCTTTCTTCCTATCACTATCTCCTGGGCCAGCTCACATGCTTTAGCTCTGTCTCGGTCTCTTTCACATATTTTGATAGTCTCCAAAGCAATAGCATGACAAATACATTGTCTCCGCAGCAGTACTATTTTGATACTCTCTTTCCAAGAATTCCCGTCCCAGTTCTGTGGTAGATTGTTGCTAATCTTGAAAAGATGAAGCTTCCTTCCAAGCATTCTGGTGTGACAGGGGACACGACTCGTCATGGGTCTGAGGAGACTGCTCGTTAGCGCAAACACCGGCCGGCGTGACTCCACTAGTTACCGGTTGTTATGTTGGACAAGAGATTGCTAAACTAAATGGAGATAAGTTGGGTGCCCAAAAAGTCTCGAACATTCCATTGTTACATTAAAAAAAGACACTGATTTCTTATAGGAAGGTATATGCCAAAGGGTAAATGGAGTTTTATGAAAGTTAATAAAGACACAAAAAAAAAAGCTATTTATTGTTTAACTTGCTTGTAAAATTAGCTGATGCTATCCATTGTCTGTTATGAAAATTTCACATCATCCATTAGTTTATATATAACTGTCAAACTGCATAACTTAGGAAATATGCCTTCGATCGCATAAGACAATAATGAAGTGCTTTTAAAATAGAAAATCATGTCTTTAACATTGCAAAATACACCTATTATATCATTCTAATTCAAACAGGAAAACCTCTTTTGTCTACTATTTATGTTGTCCTTTTTGTATTTTAAGTTTCTACTTAAATTTTTCATATTTAGTATGATAGATGAATTCGGGGATATTCTTCAAAAAGTCCTAAATCTATTGCACTTTTACCAACTCGATGCTAAACATTTTAATTTTATTAATTGAGTCCTAAACTTTTTCGCGTGTTGCCAATTGAGCCCATTCTATCAATTTTTAAAGAAAATTGTTGAAGCGGATGTCTACCGTCCTAAGTGGCACATGAGGCGCTAAGCTGGATAATTTATAATATTTTTTTTTATTTTTCATTATTATTTATTTTAAGACTTTATATATAACTACGAAAGTAGCACCAAGGGTGAATTTTCTCAAAAGACCGACAACATAATCAATTAAAGACAGTTACGCGAACCATATAATAGACGTAGAATAGAAAAATTAGAAAAGAAAATTGCTATTTTGAGTACGTAGATGACATTTTTCATTCAATCTCGATGCACTCACATGCGAGAGATGCCCACTTTTAGTTACGCCATAGCCATAGAGAGATCCGCATAAAGATTTCACCATAACATGTATCGCCAAGCCGATTGAGTAAAGGAAAAACATTGATCTACGACTTTGCTTGACAGCGGCCAGAAAATCTATGACTCGCATCATGTTCGGCAAAACAGTCCGCGAAACTTAACACGAGAAACCCTAGACGAGCAACATATTGTTCGGTGGACATGTACAGTAGGGAGCCAAGAAATTGGTCTGGTCTTTCACGATAATGTCACGAACACGGTGGTTGGCCTGGTCGAGATGGGTCAAAATGATTGTTGTGGTCTTCGATTAGAATGTCAAACCCCTTCCCCACCCAAAAAAAAAAAAAAAATCGTTCTTGGTCATTCCTTAAATTGTCCAAAATCTCCAAGTGAGCATCATCTAGATATGGTCGAAACAAAGACCAAATCCTCTCACCGTAATAAAGAAGAAATTACACCTAAGGACGACCTTATTAAAAAAAAATTGTCACTCGGTTAAAAATTTAGTTAGGAGAGGCCAAACGACCAAACTTTCGAAGCCAACTGGAAGAAAGGGAGAGGGGGGGTACGATGGTGTGGTCGGTGAAAGCGCGGTCCCTTCCAAGATTAAAGGGGAAAGAGTCAAGGGTCAAGAGTCAAGAAGCCAGATGGCCCGCCACTTAGGACAACATTTAACAACATTCATAATTAATCGTCAACACTTGTGAATTAATTAATTTACGTGGTCTTCAATTACCAAGAAAAAAGGGCAAAGAGTCAAGGGTCACGTGCTCTTTGCACGTCGCCTTCAATTACCCGTAAGCCCAAACGTTGTGGGTCGGGACTTTCATTCCGTGCGACTTTCCCAAGCCCCTCGCACGCCGAAGGGGAAAGTTAAAGTCCATCGCGCGGCTTGTTTACGGGAGTTTATACAGAAGTATGAACGCGTTGAATTAAAACAGGTGCATAGCAAAATCGGGTCACAGTTGAAATTTCAAAGCAAGAGCAAATTTTTTTGACTTACCAAGTTGTCTTTGAAGGTCCTCAACTTCCCATTCGAGTTACTGTTGAAAGCTACGGTCGGTGGTGGCGTTCAATAATCTCTTTGTTCAATTTCGGTTTGTCTTGGTCCTCGTCAACAATCTTTCCATTTATAAGCACGCGCATGCCCGCATATATCAGACCTCTTCACCAGAAAATACTTTCTGTCGAAAGTCTCAGGAGTTTCTCAAGACGCGCTCTCTTTTCAGCTGTTATTGCCTTCTGCTCCTTTTCAGACTCGATAAGCTTTATGTTCTGCGGGTGAAAGATACTAGGGCTGATCAAATCCGGAACTCAAAGATGAAGAAAAGTGCAAGCAACGATCAGTCGTCAGCGAAAGTCG
Organism: Rhodamnia rubescens; assembly: GCA_021437795.1. Lineage (NCBI taxonomy): Eukaryota > Viridiplantae > Streptophyta > Magnoliopsida > Myrtales > Myrtaceae > Rhodamnia > Rhodamnia rubescens. The sequence continues at coordinate 4,112,477 of JAILYA010000005.1, read as the reverse complement.
AGCGCAAGACCGTGGAGAAAAACCGAAGAATCCGCATGAAAGTTCTCTGCTCCAAGCTTGCTTCCCTTGTTCCTCAACACCCTATCACCACTTCCAAGGTCTCTCTCTCTCTCTCTCTCTCTCTCTCTCTCTCTCTCTCTCTCTCTCTTTCTCTCTCTCTCTCTTAGGGTTTACTAGAAGTGACCAAGTAAAGTGCTTAACTTTCTTTCCGAGCTTAACCGTTTGATAACACATCAATTTCATTTTTTTTTGTTGGCTTCTTAACAGCAAGTTGTTCAAAATAAACTGTCTTATGAAATCTTTAGTTTTCTTGGAAATGGATGGAATTGATCTATCCAAGTGTTGTTGGGCATAATTAGATAAATAAGTACATAAATTCGGGTCATGTGCCTCAACTTCAACAATCAAGAACAAGTGAAGATTTCCTTAATTTGTCTTTTTTTTTTTTTTTTGATTTCAGGAATTGCTGTCGCAGCAAGATCTGCTGGATCAAGCAGCAACACACATAAAGCAGTTGAAAGAAAGGATTGAAGGGTTGAAACTAAGGAAGGAACAAGCGGTACTGCAGTCCAAAGGGATTGACGCAAGCAGCTCCTTGACTTCACCGGATGATCAGGGGGCTCAACTAGGGTTCGCGCTTCCAGTGTTTGAGCTAAGAGACCACGGTTTTGGTCTAGAAGCGATCTTGATCAGTGGGAGGAGGAAGAACTTCACGTTGTATGAAGTGATCAGCATTCTTGAGGAAGAAGGAGCTGAGGTTGTCAGTGCCAGCTTTTCGGTTGTGGGTGATAAGATCTTCCACACACTCCATGCTCAGGTAATTCATTATCTATACCTATTTCATCTAGGATGTTATAACTTTGGTTTAGCAAAAATAAAGATCATATAGTTTGGATGTTATCCTCAATTAATTAAAGAACGGAAACTAGGGCTTCTTAAGTACACACGAAAGTAGAGATATAATGCGGTATTCACTGATTTTGGCAATTCAAAAGTTATAAATACCACATAGTAATATAGTCTTTAAGTAGAGGCTAAATTACATATAATTTGAAGTGTAACTAGTTTCGAGAGTCAAATTTAATTAGGTTATATAACTAGTATAAACTTCACTACGCTTCGTTCTTGGGGCGATGAAATTTAGGATGACAATTTCCCTCGCTAAGTTCTATTTTCTTTTGCTCCTCTCTTCAGTTGTAAGCGTTTCGGCCGACCCATGATTTGATGTCTAGCTCTCATTTTATTGTTTGTGATGTATTGCAGGTGAGACTAAGTAGAGTCGGAGTAGAGACCGCACGGGTAAGGGAGAGATTGATAGAATTGATCCATTGATTCTCCCCAGAATTGATCTTTTAATGTTGCAACAACAAACGGTACGAGAAAATACACGAACTTTTGCCTGAAAAATGGTAATCAGCCGATGCAGATTGGAGACAGGATGAAATGCAGAGTCAACGATGTTTCATATCGTTGGAGAACTGAAGTAGCCACGACTAGCAAGCTATACAGTCATTAGTAGCAAATGTTGAAGAAGTAATCTTAGTTGTAAAAAAGGCGAACATAGAGTGACATGAGTAAAAGTTATTACGTGCTATATGTATACCCATACCGGCATATACTAGTTCCGAAGCAATTTTGGATCTGTAAAATACCATTTTTGTACTGCTCGTCAAGGAGTTACGGTCTACATCCAGTCGATTCACCTCGAGAAAGAAACTGATCTTTTGCACAAGATGTAGCATTGGCAAGGCATCTTGCACTGTTGGAAAACCCTAAGATAGTTAACCGAAATCACAATAATTAAGGTTTTGTATCAAGGCCATGTTTGTGGCAATAAAACTTAGAGTTGCTGTCGGAATAAAACTTTGAGGAGTACACCTGTACAGATGAGGAAGAGGAGGCCAAAACTTTGGTTTCCAAGTGAATTTTATGGTCACCTCATGTGATGATAGAGCTACATACATGTGAGTTTTAGGGTTTTGGACAGCTAATGGACCGGTCTGGCACCGTAACTTAGAGAACATTAACGGAGGGCTTCATCATATTCTTGTACTTGCAACATGAATCGATAGCTCTAGATAGATGTTAAATCCGTTTGAATTGCTAAATCTTATAAGTTTTCTGTCAAATTCAATGGACCGTGTCATTGTCGCTCCATCTAACTCTTGGGAGAAAACGAAAACGGTGAACTGCATGACACTGAACCACTAAATAGTGATCATCACAACACTTGACGAAGAGAATTCATGACACCATCAATGGCAAACCGAGGAAGAGAAGGAACATGATTCCATATATGAGGGCAATGATTAAATTACCGTAAGGGGCAATCTCCGTGATTAACAATAGTAATAAAGGTCATTGACAAAAAAAACAATTTGAGATCATTCGCTTTTATCTGTTCAATGTAATTTTGTACTATTCATGAAAATATTAAAAAGATAAGTCTGAGGTAACGTGAACCCATACTTCTATTATGATATAACTGGGAATGGAATCTAATCGCATCTTGCGGTTAAATCATCGTGAAGAACGCTAGAGATTTACCTGTTTCGATCCAAATATTGGTACCTACTTCATGGGAAGAATCAACAGCAAAAAAATCATCTAATAACAGAATAATCGTAGCGTTAATAATTTTTTGCACCCTCAAATTACATCTAAATCCTCAGATGTTTACAAATAAAATACCTTCATTGAATGTAGAACTCACAACACGAGATCCTCCGCTTGTGAAAATGAGTGAGCCCGCTAGCGTACCCGACGGTTTTTTATGCGATTTGCAGGAGGAAGGAAATCAGAAAGCAAAACATGTGCTTTTCTTTCTTCCTCTCACAATTTTCCTGGCCCCACTCAGAGACACTTATTTAGAATTAGGGTCGTTTAATAGTAAGGTCGGATCGGACTTAGATTGAGTCATTAACGACCTAATGCAAATTGTTTATTTAGATTGCTTTCACATATTTATATATAATTAAATTTAGTATCTCATACTCAACCTCACCCGTACCCAACTCGACGCATTGACTATAGTAATTTCATATTTAATCCCACTTATGAAAATCCGTATCTATCTGGTTAATTTTAAATTTATTTATTGAATATAACTGATGACTCAGCTTTTACTTAGATCATGTGAGCCCTACTTTTCTGCGGCGCAATGAAGTCCCTCCTCTGTGCACATTATAAAGAAAAGAGTCCAAAAAGTCGATCCAGTCAAAGCTTGGATGATCTTCTTCAATAGAAAATAAAATCAAGTTCCACCGCCCAAAAAATTCCATATCTAATTCGGATTAAAGGGCACATTTAAATTTCAAACGAGTCTAGATTCATGGACGACTCAAACTCAAGACACAATTTGACAACTTGCTTTTGACTTTTGATCGTGACCGTTGCTTGTTGTTTAATCTCATCCGTGAGGAGACGATAGAGAGTCAACTTGATATTTTATGCCCCTTGAAATCAGCCATAACTTCGATCCATTGGGCTATCCCCCATTAATCCAAACACCGGCTGGCGCATCTTCACGAGTTACCGGTTGTTACGTTGGACGAGAGATTGCTAAATTAAATGAAGATAAGTTGGGTGCTCAAAAAGTCTCAATGATTCATTGTTATCTAAAAAAGACATTGACATCTTATAAGAAGGTAAATGCCGAAGGGTAAATGGAGTTTTATGAAATTTAATGTAGACAACAAAAAATATTTATTGCTTAATTTGCTTGTAAAGTTAGTAGATACTATCTATTGTCTGGTATGAAATTTTCACATGCATCCATTAGGAAGTATGCCTTCGACCGCATAAGACAATAATGAAGTGCTTTTAAAATAGAAAATCACGTCTTTAACATTGCAAAATACACATATCATATAATCCTAAATAAAAAAGGAAATCCTTTTTCTGTCTACTATTTATATTGTCCTTGTGTGTTTTAAGTTTCTATTTAATTCATTTTCCAAATTTAGTATGATAGATGAATTCTAGGGAAATTGTACTTTTACCAACTCCGTACTAAATATTTTAGAAAGATTTTGAGTTTAGATTCCATTCCCAGTTATATCACAATATAAGTATGGGTTCACGTTACCTCGACTTATCTTTTTAATATTTTCATGAATAGTACAAAATTACATTGAACAGATGAAAGCGAATGATCTCAAATTATTTTTTTTGTCAATGACCTTTATTACTGTTGTTAATCACGGAGATTTGCCCTTATGGTAATTTAATCATTGCCCTCATATATGGAATCTTGTTCCTTCTCTTCCTCGGTTTGCCAATTATGGCATCATGAATTCTTTTCGTCAAGTGTTGAGAAAATTCAGCCTTGGTACTACTTTCATAGTTATATAAAAGGATGAATGTGGAAGACACTCTCAATCAAAGAGCACCGTTAGATTTCCAAAATTTGTGTACTAAACCTCTATTTGTTTCATGAAAAATATTTTTTCAGAAAACATTTTCCTCAATTTTTGATGTCCGGGAGGCGGAAAATGAGTAGTCAACGAAAAAAGACCCTCTAAACTCGGGAAAATGATTTCCGCTTTCGAAAAGCAAAATCATTTTCCCCATCTCTCGCGTTGGTGCTTCTTGCCTTTCAGGTTGCTTGCTTCTTCCTCTCTTTTTGGGTTCATTTCCCGTTCTTTGTCTCTCCTCACTTGGCTCCATCACCGACGCGTCTCTCTCTCAAGACAATCCCCTCCGTCGCCGAACCCACCCCTCGCTCCGACCGACCCTTCCTCTCCCCTACTCGACGCCTCCCTATCCAGAGCCGATTTTGTCCTCCAGCCCCCAATGCTTGCCCTTGATTTCGCCATTGGGGTTCAAGCTCTTCTCGCTCAACTTCGTCTCACCGACTTCGTCGAATATGAAAACCCTAAGCACGCCGACCTCGATGGCCTCCTACCCTCGCTCCCGCTTGACACCCGCCCCGCAACACCTGAAAATAGAGCTCCAACATCCATGAGCTCGCTAGATCCGGCCTCGGCCTCGACCAAGGCCTGGTGAGGCGAACGCTCCAGATCCGGCTTCGGCCTCGCAAGATGGCCATGGCCGGGGATGGCGCGGATGGGGACGAGAAGATAATTGAGTCGAACTTATTCACTTTACTATGCTTTGAAAAATGGATAATTGCCGAGAGAGTCGAGAGTCTAATATACGATGGCTAATTCACACTTACACTTTCAAATTTTGTCGGTTTAGCCCTAAACATTTTGACAATTTGCCAAAGTAGTTCCCTTGACCAATTTTGCTAAAAGAAATTACTTATTTGGATACCCAATCAGCACTTGGTTGTCTTACATGGCACGGCCGATCTTGACGTACATAGTTTTTTTTTCTTTTAAGTCAATTTTTTTTATTTTTTTTTCTTTCATTCTTTTTTCATTGAATTTTCAGCTACTCAAAAACCCTCGTCGACCATTTCCAAGGCCCCGGCAACCCCGCCAAAGAGAATATTTGATAAAGGAAGAAGTGAAAAGAAAGAATAAAAATAAAATATGAAAAAAAAGAAAATTTCAATTCAATGATTTCCAGTCAAAATTAGTCGGAATGACTATATTGGAAAATCATGAAAATGTTTATGATTATGTTGGGTAAATTAATAAGTTTAGGATTTTTTGGTCAATTAAAAATCGATTTTTAAAAAATAAAAACAATGAAAATAACAACAACAAAAAATTATTAAAAAGAGTGAATGGAGAAAAATCAAATCTTATTTTCCATGCCAAACAGTGGAAAATATTTTCTGGAACTTTTTCATATTTTAGCCAAACACTAAAAAACATAATCATTTTCCTGGAAAATAACTTTCCGTAAAAAACACTTTTCAAAAATGTCACATTTTTCGTGAAATAAACGGAGTCTAAGCGACACAACGCGATGGATTGCAAGTAGACATTTAAGGAAATGGATCATGTTCAACACTAATTAATTAAGTTTAATCTAGTACATCACAGTGTTCGGGAATGGAGATGGAGCGTGAAGACTTGTTGGTGCGGTCAATAGCCAAAGCAAAAGATTCTTGATTGTGCATAGTTTTGTAGAATTTTAAGGAGAATCTTTCAAAAAGTCTATAAATTTATTGTACGTTTGTCAACTCAATCTAAAATCTTTTAATTTTGTCAATTGAGTTCTAAACATTTTCAAAATGGTGCCAATTGAGCACGATTAACCAATTTTGGCCGAAACTCGCCAACGTGGACACCGGTTATCCTACGTGACATGACCGACGTTAACGTGGACAATTTTGAGAATATTCTAATATTTTTTGTTAAATTTTTATTTTCCCTTTTTCATCTCTTCGTTTTCATTCTTCACTTTTTTATTTTTTTTCCTTTTTTCTTTTTCCTCCTCCGGCCATCGTCGATGGCCGATGAAGGTCGCCGGCCTCAAGCGAGGGTCGCCCTCACCTGGATCGGGTTAGAGCACCCTTCGCCCTCCCACGAGACCGCCGATGTCGCCGTTGAGGTTCGACAATGGATGGCGAGAGGGAAAAAATAAAAAAGAAAAAAGTAAAGAAGGAAACAAGAAACGAAAAAAAAATGAAAAATATAAATAAATAAATAATAATGAAATATAAAAAAATATTATAAATCATCCACCTCGGCGCCTCTTGTGCCACTTAGGACGATCGATATCCGCTTCAAGAATTTTCGGTAAAAATTGACCGAATGGGCTCAATTGGCAACAAGTGAAAAAGTTTAGGACTCAATTAACAAAATTAAAATATTTAGCACTGAGTTGGAAAAGTGCCGTAGATTTTAGGACTTTTTGGAGAATTTCCCCCAGAATTCATCTATCATACTATATATGAAAAATTTAAGTAGAAACTTAAAATACAAAAAGGACAACATAAATAGTAGACAAAAGAGGTTTTCCTGTTTGAATTAGAATTATATAATAGGTGTATTTTGCAATGTTAAAGACATGATTTTCTATTTTAAAAGCACTTCATTATTGTCTTATGCGATCGAAGGCATATTTCCTGAGTTATGCAGTTTGACAGTTATATATAAACTAATGGATGATGTGAAATTTTCATAACAGACAATGGATAGCATCAGCTAATTTTACAAGCAAGTTAAACAATAAATATTTTTTTTTTGTGTGTCTTTATTAACTTTCATAAAACTCCATTTACCCTTTGGCATTTACCTTCCTATAAGAAATCAATGTCTTTTTTTATGTAACAATGGAATATTCGAGACTTTTTGGGCACCCAACTTATCTCCATTTAGTTTAGCAATCTCTTGTCCAACATAACAACTGGTAACTAGTGGAGACACGCCGGCCGGTGTTTGCGCTAATGGGGAAGAGCCTAAGGGATCGAAGTTACGGTTGATTTCAAGAGGCATAAAATGTCAAGTTGACTCTCTAGCATCTTCTCGCGGATGAGATTAACCAACAAGCAACAACCACATTCGAAGTCAAGAGTACGTTGACAAATTGTGTCTTGAGTTTGAGTCGCCCACGAGTCTAGACTCGTTTGAAATTTAATGTGCCCTTCAATTCGAATTAGATTTGGAAATTTTTAGGTAGTGGCACTTGATTTTGTTTTCTATTGAAGAAGATTATCCAAACTTTGACTAGTTTGACTTTTTGGACCCTTTTCTTTATAACGTACACAGTGGAGGGACTTCTTTGATAGGTAGAAAAAGTAGGCCTCACATCTTCTAAGTAGGCACATTCCCATTAAAGCCATATTTAAATGGCTGAGTCATTATATGAGTGAGCTATATTTATCAAATGAGTTTAGAATTAATCACGTAGGCATGAATTTAAATATGGAATTACTATTGTAAATCGTCGAGTTGGGTACGGATCGGGTTGAGTACGAGCCACTAAATTTGTATTGTATATAAATATGTCAAAATGAGTTAGATAAATCAATTTGCGTCAGTTCATTTTCGACTAAATCTAAATCCGATTCTATCTACCTATTTGACAACCCTAATTCTAAGCAAGTGTCTGTGAGTGGGCCCAGGAGATAGTGATAGGAAGAAAGAAAAGCATGGGTTTTGCTTTCTGATTTCATTCGTCCTGCATGCCGCACAAAAAATGGTCAGCGTAGGCCCCCCCTTTTTTTTTTGTTATGGGGTGCTCTAAACTAAAGGGGCCCCAACCTCGTGGGAGGATCCGTGTTGTGAGTTTTACATCAATTGAAGTTTAGATGTGGAAAAAATTCAAGTGTCCGAAGAATTATTAACTCTGCGATTATTTGATTATTAGTTGATTATTTGCTACTAGCTCTCCCCATAGAATAGGTACTCAATATTTGAATCAAAACAGGTAAATCTCCGGCATTCTTCATTGTTCCTTGTTTGTTTGTCCAATAATTTCATGATTGCTTCCCTTCCCTAGTTATATCGCAATATAAATAAGGGTTCACGTTATCTCATACTTATCTTTTTAATATTTTCGTGAATAGTACAAAATTGCATTGAACGGATGAAAGCGAAGGATCTCAAATTATTTCTTGTCAATGACTTTTATTACTGTTGTTAATGACGGAGGTTGTTTTGATGGACCTCAATTTAATCATCGCCCCTCAAATCTAGAGTTCCGTTCCTTCTCTTCCTTGGTTTGCCATTGATTGTGTCATGAATTCTCTTCATCGAGTGTTGTGATGATCACTATTTAGTGGTTCAGTTTCATGCAATTCACCATTTTCATTTTCTCCCAAGAGATTGATGGAGCGAAAATGACACGGTCCATCAAATTTGACACGAAACTTATTGGATTTAGCAATTTGAACGGAGTTAATATCTATCTAAAGCTGTTGATTCATGTCGCGAGTACAAGAATATGACCAAGCCCCCCGTTAATGTTCTCTAAGTTATGGTACCATACCAGTCCATTAGCTCTGTCCGAAACCCTAAAACTCACATGCATGTAACTCTATCATCACACGAGGTGACCATAAAATTCACATGGAAATCAAAGTTTTGGCCTCTTCTCTCCGTCGTCTGCACAGGCCTACTCCTCGAAGTTTTATTCCGACAGCAACTCTAAGTTTTATTACCAAAAACACGACCTTGATACAAAATCTTAATTCTTGTGATTTTGGCTAACTACCTCAGGGTTTTCCAATAGAGCAAGATGCCTTGCCAATGCTACATCTTATGCAAAAGATCAGTTTATTTCTCAAGGTGAATCGACATGATGTTGATCGTAAATCGCCGATGAGCAGTACATAAATGATATTGTACAAATCCAAAATTGCTTCAAAACTGGTTATATGCCAATATGGGTATACAAACTGTGCGTAATAATCGTATGTAAGCGTTTTACACATATCACTCTCTGTTGGCCTTCCTTTATAACTAAGATTGCTTCTTCAACATTTGCTACTAATGACTATATAGCTTGCTCGTCGTGGCTACTTCAATTTTGCAATGGCATGAAACGTACGTCGACTCCGCATTTCGTTCCGTCTCCAATATGCATCGGTTGATTACCATTTTTAAGGCAAAAGTTCGTGTCTTTTCTCGTATTGTTTGTTGTTGCAAAATTACAAGAGCGATCTCTAAAGAGAATCAGCGGATTAGTTCTTTCAATCTCTCCCTCACCCTTGTGGTCTCTACTCCAACTCTACATAGTCTCACCTGCAATTCCATCACAAACTATAAAATGAGAGCTAGACATTAATAGGTTGGCAGAAACGCTTACAATGAAGAATTAAAGAGAGGACCAAAAGAAAATAGAACCTAGTGACGTAAATTGTCATCCTAAACTTCAACTCACCAAGAACGAAGCGTGGTGAAGTGTATACTAGTTATATAACCTCATTAAATTTAACTCTCGAACCTAGTTACCCTACAAATTATATGTAATTTAGCCTCTACCTTAAAGACTATATTACTACGTGGTACTTATAAATTTTGAGTTACCAACATCAGTTAATACCACACCATATCTCTAATTTTGTGCGTACATAAGAAACCCGAGTTTCCATTCTTTAACTAATTAAGGATAACATCCGGACTATATGATCTTTATTTCAGCTAAACCAAAATTATAACATTCTAGATGAAATAAGTATAGATAATGTATTACCTGAGCATGGAGTGTGTGGAAGATCTTATCACCGGTAACCGAAAAGCTGGCACTGACAACCTCAGCTCCTTCTTCCTCAAGAATGCTGATCACTTCATACAACGTGAAGTTCTTCCTCCTCCCACTGATCAAGATCACTTCCAGACCTAAACCGTGGTCTCTTAGTTCGAACACCGGAAGCATGAACCCTAGTTGAGCCTCCTGATCATCTGGCGAAGTCAAAGAGCTGCTTGTGTCAATCCCTTTGGACCGCAGCACTGCTTGTTCCTTCCTCAGCTTCAACCCTTCAATCCTTTCTGTCAATTGCTTTATGTATGTTGCTGCTTGATCCAGCAAATCTTGCTGCGACAGCGATTCCTGAAATCCCAAAAAAAAATGACAAAGGGAAATTATGGAAATTCTCACTTGTTCTTGATTGTTGAAGGGATGCACATGACTCGGATTTAAGTACATATTCCTCTATTATATACAACAAAATCTTGATAGATCGATTCCATCTATTTCCAAGAAAACTAAAGACTTCAAAAGACAGTTATTTTCAACTTGTTGTTAAGAAGCCAATAAAAAAAAAAAATTGCTGTGTCATCTACCTGTTAGGCTCGGAAACAAGGTTTAGCACTTTACTTGATCACTTCTACGAAACCCTAAAAGAGAGAGACAGAGAGAGAGAGAGAGACCTTAGAAGTGGTGATACGGTGTTGAGGGATGAGAGAAGCAAGCTTGGAGCATAGAGCTTTCATGCGGATTCTTCGGTTTTTCTCCACGGTTTTGCGCTCGACTTTTGCCGACCGATCGTTGCTTGTGTTTTTCTTCATCTTTGGGCTCCAGATTGGGTCAGCTGTAGTATCGTTCACCCACAGAACCTAAGCTTATCCTGTCTGAAAAAAGAGAGCTGGAGGCAACAATAGCTGAGAAGAGAGGGCGTCTTGGGAGACTCCTGAGACGACTTTCGACAGAGAGTGCTTTGAAACGTGAAGTGAAGAGGTCTGACATTTGGGTGCATGTGTGCTTATAAATGGAAAGATTATTGATGAAGAGCAAGAAAACCGAAATTGAACAGAGAGATTATTGAACCCCATCACCGACCGTAGCTTTCAACAGTTACGCGAATGGGTAGTTGAGGACCTTCAAAGACAACTTGGTAAGTCAAAAAAATTTGCTGCTTGACTTGTATCCCAATACTCAAATATTGTGCTCACGGCAATACAATGGGGTCAAAGTCTTGCTTTGGAATTCCGACTGTGACCCGATTTGCTATGTACGTGTTTTAGGGCAACGCCCTTATAGTTCTGTACAGAACCGCATAAACGAGCGTGTGAGGAGATTAGGAACGGAACGCAAAATATGATGAACGTAGACCCCACATCACGAAATGAACCCAGACAAAACGATACAACTCTAAAAAATCCGACCCAAGATCATAAGCCTATTGGGTAATCAGAGATCACGTGCATAGAGCACATAAGCCCATAGACAAGAGATGTAAGATACTTTAATGGAGATCATTGTTAGGTATTTATGGCCTTTCACTTCAAAAAATTTTCCACCTAACTTTATTTATTCTTATAGGATCGCATAGGAGGATGTATGACACGTTATAGGAGAACCTAGAACCCTATCGTTACATTCAAATGTGACGTCGACTGCATTTACGTTGGATAAGGAGGGTGTAGACATCAAAACATGTGAAAGCCCCTTCAGAAAAAAGCAACTTTAAGGCCACACGAAAAGTCATGACGAGGAACATTTCAAGTGAATTTAGTTTCTGTGTTTTCTTTCCATTTGTTGGCCAGTAAAATTCGAGATAAATTTTGGATTTTGAGCCTTGTTTTTTTTTTTTTGTAAATTTGGGGTTTAGACGTTATAACGAGCTCAAATTTGTGCTCACATATCCTAAATGGGCTCAAAGTTCAGAAAATAGTAGGGTCAAATGTGGTCCGCACATAAGGACTTATAAACAAATAATAAATCAATTTATTACAAGTGTTGGACGATTGATTACGTGTGTTGTTAAGTGTTGTCCTAAGAGGCGGGCCAACTGGCTACGTTGACTCTTGACCCTTGACTCTTTCCTTCTTCTTCCTTTTTTTTTTTCTCTTGGAAGGAACCGCGCTTTCGCCGACCATACCCTCGGATCGTTTGCCTCTCCTATCAAAGATTTCTAACCAAGTGACAAATTTTATTTAATAAGGTCGTCGTTAGGTACAAGTTCTTTTTAAATTACGGTGGGACGATTTGGTCTTTTGACCATCCCAGATGATACTCAATTGGAGAATTGGACAATCTAAGGAACGACCAAGAACGATCTTTTGGAGGGGTTTGACATTCTAAGCGAAGACCACAACATTCGTTTCCGTGTTCGTGACATTATCGTGAAAGACCAGCCCAATTCCTAATCACGGGTTGGTAGTGGTTTGATCAGTAATTTCGGCTCCCTGATGTACATGTCCACCGAAACATACGTTTGCTCGTCTAGGGTTTCTCGTGTTAAGTTTGCGAACCATTTCGGGAAACATGATGCGAGCCCGTACATTTTCTGGCCACCGTCAAGGAAAGTCGTAGATCAATGTTTATCCTTTACTCAATCGGCGAAACCTGTCACGGTGAAATCTGTATCTGTATCTCTGTGTGTCTATGGCGTAATCGAAAAGCGGGCATCGCCGGCATGTAAGTGCGTCGAGATTGAACGAAAAATGTCATCCACGTGCTCAAAATAGCTATATAATTCAAACCCTTCTTTTCTGATTTTTCTATTAAAATGTCTACTTTGTGGTTCACGCAATTATTTTCAATTGATACATGGTACTATTTTTGGAAAAAAATTGTCCGAAAAGTTCTAAACCTATTGCACTTTTGGCAATTCAATCCTAAAACTCCGAGTTCTAAACATCATCACATTTTGCCAATTGAGCCCATCCACAAAATCGCAAACGTGGGCGCCGATCGTCACACGTGGCACGGCACGATCGGCGTTGACGTGGACAATTTCTAATAATAATCCGATTATTTTTTTTTCGATTTTTATATTATGTTTTTCTTCCTTTTTACGCAAACCTACTTGTCCATTCGTAAAGTTTCCCATGCTGGCCATGAGCATAAATGCTGTCTTCCCGCTCTATTCGGAACGTCAAAATAAACATCATTTTCCCAGCGGTATAGCAAGTCTGAATACGAGAATTACGGACCTGCCTCGTCGGCTAAGTATGAATCCGAGAAACAAGGAGTGCCTTCGTTGAACTGAACACGAAGAGATAAAATTCCTATGAGCGGACCGTTTCTACATGCCCTTTCCCAGACATTTGCAAGAACTCAGGAGAAGCGGTCAACGTCTTTGTCTTGCACCTTCATGAATGAGCTGGAGGTCTCATTATTGGCGTTGATTGCTCTCAACCGAATGTAATTCCCACACAAGAAAAATATCTCTTGCCGACAAAGTTCTTTAGGTGATTGTCTAGCAAAAACACGAGCAGGGAAAAACATAAATTGAACGATTTTTCCACGCGCATCAGAGAACATCGGAGATTGGAAATTTTATTTCTTTTTTTTTTTTTATAGCATTGAGATGTAGTAATGTGTCCACAAAACTAAACAACCCCGGAAGCTTCTATGCTATCGTGATGTAGTAAACATGGAAGGCCTTGTTAATGAGTGCTTAGGCCCCGGATCATGTGTTAAACATGTTTAATGAGGGAGTACTTGGTTTTCAAAATTGAAAGATCGTGTTATTTCCTTACTTGGTAGCTTAACAAGTGCTCCGTGGCCCTTTTAACAAAAATTCTAAACACAGTAGTCGAGCCAAAATGTGTTAGCTTTGGAACGATTTTGTGTCCTAAGAGACCATATATCCAAAAGTTGAACAGCGTGCATATGTACAAATCAATCATCTTATCAATTTTGCCAGAGGCAAAAGATATTCCGCAGGCGAAAAGATTCATCATAATTAGGAACTCTATCAAAATATCTTAAATGTCGGATCACGGCTTCATGTAACCGCTTACGTTTGACGGCGAGTGTTAGAATATTTAGATATAATAGCCACGAATTCATCTAATAGATCAAGCTTTTATAGTATTTGACCATGAAATTTCACAAACTCAATCACGGTGATTCGAATCGAGTCAATCGAGTCGTCATGGCCGTAGGGTAGTTAAGGGCATGCATGGCAACACTGCTCTAAAAATCAACTTCTTGCTAGGAGTTGATTTTTCTATTTCGTTTATAAGCATAAGTTGATTTTTCTACTTACGGAGAGAAATAATTTTTTTACTTTTCCAAGCGGTTTCAAAATTACTTTTGGTGCAAAAAAATGAAATTGCGTAACAAAATGGAATTTTGATCTAGAAGATGGGTTACCAAACGGATTTATATTTTAAAAGTACTTTTGGGGCAGAAATTTTGCTCCACTAATGTCAATTCACGTCGCAATAAAAAATTTCGATCTGATTAAGATTATTTTTTAAATTTTTACAAAGAACTAATGACAAGATTTCGAGTCTAGGTTTCTATCCGTAAATGCTTGTCGTGTTAGAATCTTGCTGTTATTAAAACAGTGATGTCCCATCCATGGTTGAATTTTCTTCGCTCTGATTAATATCCTCCACTGCCTTTTTTTTTCCCTTCGTTTTTTTTTCTTTTGTCGTGATTAACGTGAACAAAAGCATAAATACGCAAATCAATCCTAAATTTATTATACGCATATCAATTCAATCTTAAAATATTTCGATTCTATTAATATAGTCCTAAATCTTTGAATTTTTTTTGTAATCTTTTCATAATATGACGAAAATTTTCTATTTATCCCTTATTTAGTATCTGAAGTAGGTGAAATTTCCGAGCCTCATTTCCTCACTTTTGACCATTCAAAGGCGTGAAATTAAAGTGAAAATGTGTACGGCATTGCAGTAAATTGTAATGATGGTTCCACAAGAACGTAGAAGAAGTGAAATTAGACAGCTGGTCAACATGATGATGCGGCCGTTTTCCGGGAGGTTGACTTTTGGCATTGTACGGAGAACGCCCCCCTAAATCAACGGGTTCAGATCATGAGATGAGAGCAGAAAAAAAAAAAAAAGAGTAGCGCACAGCACCCGCAGAGGACGTTTGCCCCGGTTCCGGGAAAACGGAATGGCCATCGGTGGAATCCTGGATTAATCATTCGGTCCGACGGCCCGCGGTTTCACCGGTTATTTTCGTATTGGCTCGATGGAACTCTAACAATGCTGACGGAGTGAACTTCAAGGGGTTAGCCCCTAGCAACACGCGTGTTCGTTCTTCTCGTTCAAGGCCCAAGTTCAAATCACCACACTTGCATGTTCTGAGTACATACAACACACACGTGTCTTCGAGAATTGAAAAAAAAAAATGCCACGACTTATCTATTTGATAATGCATATTTGGAAGACGTGAGACGCTTCAAATTTGAAAGCAAACTAGTTGAGATCGTGATAACTAGAGCCCGATCCAACTCGCTTGCTATAATGAGTCTAGTCTATCGATAATTACCGGGATAAATTTTTTTTTTTCCGACCGATATAAAGTGGGAAAAGGATGATAAGTATTTTATTCAAATCTAAGTCAACGAGGGAACATACATAGAATGACGATTTTTTTTTTCCGAAACACGATTTTTTATACAAAGAATCAAAGGTTATCAACGGATGGGCCTGGGCGAGTAACGGATAAGCCCGCCCAAAACAACAGGCTCCATGGTTAAATTCTTTATTGGGCCTAAAATCATACCCGGTTTGTTCTTGCTCCGAACAGATTTTTGTTTAGATCGACCCGCCCAACTTAGCGGATCCAAACCCGCTCATGCCAGATTAATTTCATGTAAAGATGAAATGATGCCATCATGATGGAAAAAGATTATCGATATTTATGAAAATATTTAATTTAGTAATTTAGCTTTGTTTCCAGTTTGTAGTTTCTAATAAGAAGATAAATAATAATATTAATATGCGTTGTATATATAAAAAAAAAATTTGACGTATGCCGTCGGCCTGTCATTAATTAATTAAACAAAATATGTAAAATGAGTTCCGAATTGGGGAATCTTTACATGAGAATAACGCATTATGTGTCTTATAAGTGTGTTATTCGAATTTAACTTAAAAGAACGACGTCATCAAACGCGCGAGAGACGGAAATAATATTGAGAATTACGTTGATGCATATGTTTTAGATTCAGCTCCATTTGTCTTGGAAAATATTTTTGCAAAATTAATCATTTGTATTGTTTGAAATAATCAGTCAATAAAAAATATTCTTATGATCGACAACAATTTATGTCTAAATATATGATAATATATTTCGTTCGTTTATTTTTATAAGCGAGATATGTTTGTAGTTTGTACTTCCTAATAAGAAGATAAATAATTAAATTCATATGCTTTGTATACAATTTTTTTTTAACGTGTAACATTAGCACGTCATTAATTGATTTAAAAAATGTGTAATATAAGTTCGAAATCGGGTTATCTTTACATGAGTATAACGCATTATGTGTGTTTACAAGTGTGATTCGAACATACCTTAAAAGAATGACGTCATTAAACTTGCAAGAGAAGGACATAACATTGAGAATTACGCATATGTTTTAGATTCAGCTCCGTTTGTCTTACGAGAGACGAATGTCTTGGAGAATATTTTTTTAAAATTAATCATTTGTATTGTTATGAAAAATATTCTTATATGATCGACAATAATTTATGTATAAATATACGATAATATATTTTATTCGTTTATTTTTATAAGTGATATAAATAATATATTTTTAAAAATATTTATTTTCCTGAGCTTAAATTTGGGCATCCCCATCAATGAATTTTTACAACAACGCAGGGCAGAACAAAAGGGAAAAACTCCGAGGAAAATTAATGTATATGTCCGGTCCGGATATTCCGATTTTTTATCTGGCGATGCTATCCATACACCAAGAGGTCCCTCAACACAAACCTCCCAAGATCGATTGAACTGCGCTCAGCGAGAGAGCGAGCGAGAGAGAGAGAGAGAGAGAGAGAGAGAGAGAGAGAGAGGCAGAGAGATGGCGGTGACCAATGCATGGGTCACGGGCGGTTCAATCCGAGCCTCCCACCTGAGACCCTTCTGCCTTCTTGATTCGTCGGCCAAGAAAACGGCCAATCCTCCCAGCTTCTTCGTCCTCGGCTGTGGGGGCCGGACTGTCCTCGGCAAGAACGCCGGCGTTTCCTCCGCCGGGCCCCGCAAGGACCCGCCTCTGCTTTGCCGTTGCGGTGGCAACGTCAGCCTTGACGGTGCCTCCAGCAGCTCCTGCTCCGATTGGGACTGGAACCGATGGAGCCGCCATTTCTCCGAGATTGAACAGGCCGAGAGCTTCGCCTCTGTTCTCATGGTATTCCTTGTGCTCATTTTCTTGGCTTTAGCGTTCAAGTTTCTGAGCTTGGAATCGAGTAATTCTGAATTGGGTTTCTCCATTCTACTTCTTGTGGCTTGTCTAGTGGGATTTTGAGTTGGCGTGTTGCTTCTATGTTGCTTACTAGTTGCCCTTGCTTTTGATTATTGCCTAATATTTAGTGTTGACATGTGCTCTGTGTGCAACATGATATTGATAAGCCGTCGGTGCGCTTCTTTGTAGATTGATGTAGGAGATGTTCCTGCTCTCTTTTATCCAAATATTATTGGGCGATGTTTTAAACTGCTGAAGAATGCTAATTTGCACGAATTATATTCTTTAGGAAGACTGTTAATTAAATTTTACTTCTGGTCATTGTAAATTTATTCAAAGCCACTGCAGTCTCCCCTGTGAAAGCTAAAACAATGCTGGAGTAGTTTCCTCTTCATGATGCTAATCATAATTTACAGTTCCAACTCGAAGAAGCAATCGAGAAGGAAGATTTCCACGAGGCTGCCAAATTGAAGATGGCTGTTTCTGAAACGACATCAAAGGATACCGTCGCTGACATCATGTCTCAGTTGAAGGTTGGGCCAGAGCTCTGTTTGCTAGAAGCATTTACTTGCTCATGAGCCAGTTCACCTTTTGGTTAATCTCCTGTTTACATGCAGAATGCAATAGAGGAAGAGCGTTATCATGAGGCGTCAAGGTTATGTAAACATACGGGAAGTGGACTGGTAATTTTCATCATACGACACTACTTTGTTCATATTTATCTACCTATTTTCCCTTCTTCTTTTTTTGCTTTGAAAACTCTTTGGTTGTTGAGCAGCCTTTAAAATTCTTTGGATCTTTACTCTTTTTGAACATCTTTATCTGAGGCCCAACATAACTCAGTTTTGGTCATCTTGTTCCTGTTTGGTTCCGTTTTTTATTATTTTATTTCATGTACTTCTCTGTGTTCAGTCATAGGGTATTATGTATTGGTTTGATTTTGGTTCAAGTTCTTGTAGACTGTCATTAAATACTATGCGGAGGGCCATTATAAAAGGAAGGTGTTCTGCTGAAACGGTAGGATTTGCAGTATGGAAGAATTTAATATTCCACATTTTGTTCCCTTTCCATGATGTCGGCATTTTGCCTGGTGCCATTGTTTGTTGTGGCCCACCCTGTCATTGTTGTTTATCCTGAATTAATTTTATATTTGACGCATTATATGTGTCATTGAGTTAATAATATGCTTTCATGTTGTCAAATTAGCTTGGGCAATAGATTGTAATATAGAACAGTGAAATGTCGTATCGTCTGAAGAATGTAGTGGAATTAATTAGGTTTTTGTCTGTTCATATTGCCAAAACCATTTCCTGAAACAGGTAGAATGGAGAACTGGAAAGGTTGCGGCCATGCTGAACGTTTTGAATTCCACTGACAATTTCACCACCTGTTCTTGGCAGGTGGGCTGGTGGGTTGGTTACTCAAAAGACTCTGATGATCCCTTTGGCCGACTTATACGCATAACTCCCAGTGTGGGCAGATTTGTCGGAAGAAGTTACAGCCCGAGGTTAATTTCTTCTGACTATAGTTTATGCAGCATTTAACTGGAACGGGCAGTGATTAATATTTTTGTTACAGGCAGTTGGTCACTGCATCTCCTGGAACTCCAATATTTGAAATTTTTGTTGTCAAAGATGCTGATGACATGTATCAAATGCAGGTGATGTACTGATGATTTAACTTGGATTGCACATAAGCTTCAAATGTTTGTGCCTTAAGCCTATAACTGGCCGTACATGTGTGATTACACTTTTTGATTTCTTTGACATGATGGCTACCGTGCATGACTTTTGGTAATTCTTTGTACTGATATATGATTGAAGTTCAATTTCTCTGAGATGTGAATCTTCTAGATGAGCCAACCTTGTTTCTGGTAGTATAAATCTGTGCATTCGAGTTAATGTTGGTGAGGACATTGTTCTTAAGTCCTCCTATTTTTTTTTTCCTTACATACGGACCCTTTGTAATATCTCAGAGTTGCAGACTGAGTTAGTTGTTTCTGTCATCCTCAAAATTGTTTCTAGCATTTTTCTACCACAAAATCGTTCTCATTGCACTTGTAAAGTCAGCGGAAACTGCTACATTGTGATTCACCTAGTTCTGTTGAAGATTTTGCGAAATGCTTCTGATGTCACGATGTTGTTAGGTAGTATATTTGCATCGAACCAAAGGGAACTCAATGGCCTCCGCAAGCTCCTCATCAAAATCCTCAAAAAGCCAATCTTCTAAAGTTGATGAAACATCAGGCGTAGATTCACAAGAAAATGAGTTGAACAAAGAGGCGAATGATGATAAGGGCTTGAATATTGAAGGAGCAACTGAGGAAGGGGTGAAAAGTGTTATAAACTTTTTGAAAGATAGAATTCCTGGACTGAAAGTGAAAGTCATGAATATTGATGTAGCTGAGGAAGTGATTGAGGAAAGCGAACCTGTCAAGCAGTTAATGCAGGAAGATGATGAGGAAGCAGTTCCTTTGGAGAATTCAGAAGATGAAGATGGTGATGTGGAAAATTTCCAGTCTGATGAAATCAGTTTAGGTGAAGATAGCAGTGTCAAAGAGGATGAAAAGGATTTGGATATGAAGTTTTTTATTGGTGGGGTAGTGCATAATGAGGATACACCTTCAAAGGATGAGTATACACGTCTTCCAGCAGCATTAAAGGATATAGAAAGAGATTCTTTCGTCCTACACGTTCCTATTAAAGGCCTTGGGCATGATGGCGAAAATAACAAAATATCCAAATTGAAAGTTGCAGCAATAGCAGCTCAAGGTGTATCTGAATTGATGCCCCCTGATGTTGCAAAGGCATTCTGGGCTGCAGACAAAGTTTCGCCAAAGGTGAGTTTAAGTATTAAAGCTTTGATCCTAGAATTGAGTATACATAGAAAATTTGAAATTTCCTGTTGTCATCTGTAGATTTTGTCCTATTAATATTCTAATGGTTAGCACAAAAGTTGTATTTAGCTTGAACAAACGCAAATGTTGCCAAAGAAATTTGATCAACAGAAGCATAGTGACTTCTGTTCAGTGTCTTTGCATTCAGGCCACTGTGAATGAAAAGTTCTTGAATACTTTTTCTGAATATGATTGGCTTTCACATAAAAGCAGAATATTATGGCATTGGATCCATGTATGCGTCTTATACTTTTCACAAACATTCCATACTCATGTTTCAAACATTCCTTCACTATGAAGTTTCTCTTGTTGTAGGTTTCAAGAGATGTACGGGAAATCGTCAAACTCGCAGTTACTCAGGCAGAGAAAAGGAATAGACTATCTGAATTTACGAATTTCAGTCGAATCACCACTTCCAAAGGCGATTTAGATCCCTTTGATGGTACGCTTCAGATTATCAATTTTTCCCTTCTCTCGTCTTCTTTTTTCTTTACCATGAGAAACCTGACATTAAAGGACATTTGCTTGCCAAAATCTAGGTTTATATGTTGGTGCATTTGGCCCTTATGGTACTGAGGTGGTTCAACTGAGACGCAAGTTCGGACATTGGAATGGCTCCGATATTAGTTCATCGGATGTGGAGTTCTTTGAATATGTTGAAGCGGTGAAGTTGACTGGGGATCTTAATGTTCCTGCTGGCCAGGTCTTTTATATTCATTTCTTTGGGATGATCATAAAGGGTTATGTATTTACTTGTTTGTATTTATTTATTATGCGCGGAGCATCTAATTTTGAGCTAACCAAAAGTATGATTTTATAGGTTACATTTCGTGCCAAAATTGGGAAAAGGGGACGAGCTTCTAATCGAGGGCTGTACCCCGATGAACTAGGCGTGGTAATCTCTCTCTCTCTCTCTCTCTGGTTGAGGATCTGCATCCTGATTTTTTAGGTTGCTTCTTTTTCGAGGGGTACCGTGTAATTTGTCTTGGTTTTATTCTCTAATTTCGCTGGATGGCACAGTAATACAATTCTTTGTTTCTAGCTGCTGCTAAATTCTCAGAGCATAAAGTTTCCATTCACATCTCTGTCTAGCATACTTTTTTTTGGTCGAAAGTCTAGTGTACTTGAAATGACTGTTTTAGCATCTCAACAAACGACATGAAGATATTTCTTTTTTCTTGCTGTGATATCATTTCTGGTCAGTATAGATGCCAGAAAATTGCCAAATTGTGTGGATTGTTCCCCTCCAGGACGGATTAGTAAAGTCCTCCTGATGTTTTCTTTGCATTATTGCCGTGGTGGGTAGATATATTAAATTGTGGAATGCTTTTCTTTTAGGTTGGCAGTTACAAAGGTCAAGGAAGGATAGCAGAGTTCGGATTTCGCAACCCAAAATGGGTTGATGGAGAGCTTCTTCAATTAAATGGCAAGGTAACACCATTCCCTAGACTGTCTGCCGGCAAAATTTGTGTATAACAGGTCATTTACGTCAGGTACATGTTTTCTTGTTCTGATTTCAAATTATAGGGCATGGGTCCATACTTGAAGGGCGCTGATCTTGGATTCCTTTATGTGGTACCTGAGCGGAGTTTCCTTGTCTTATTCAACCGTCTGAAATTACCTGAATGAGCTTGTAGCTATCGAATATTTCTCATTACCCTTTTTGATGTGGTAGAGCAAAGACAGATCCACTTAAAAGGCGGAGCATAGAGGTTATTGTCCATAGCATGTTTGATTCGGGTGGAGGATCACCTGCCGTTAAGTACTTATCTCGTCTTGAGAGGAAAGTTTTGATAGTATTTGTTTATGCTTTCTTTGTTTTCAGCCTTTTCTTGTAGTGTTTATGTCTTATATGTATATTTTTTTCCCTGACCAAAATAAGGACCGACTCTACACTAGTGGAATGAGTTGTTTGAGTGCTATTTGTTTGCTTTGTTCCCATTTACTTATCGCTGTCCTCTTCATGGATTTCCTCAAGCTAAAGGAGGATGACCAGTGATCGAATTTGCTTGTAGTGAGATATGCCCTGTGATATAAGTGGTAGGAGGGGGTTTGTTTTCTTATTGTTCTTCAAGGCATTAAAAGGCAAGGAACCATAGGATAGGAATTAGGTGATGCTTTTCCTTAGATTCATTCCAATTGCATTCTTCCTATTGTCTTTTCTCTTTCCTTTTTCCCTCTTTGCCTGTGGAGAATGTTGTCGAAACCAGGTGTCTCGCCGGCATCGCTTCGAGGTGAAGTGTTTGATGTTTCTTTACCATTCGTGATCTCTTCTTGTTGATCCATCTTTTTTATTGAACCTAGAAAAGGGAAGACCAGCAGAAAAAGGGGTAAAGAAAAAGAGGCATCTGTTTTTAAGAAGATAAATGAAAAAGCTTGTGAGGTTTTTTTTTTTTGCTTTTCCACCCACAAAAGCATAAGGGCACTCCTAAAAGAACAAAGAACCTAATAAAGCATCGCTTTTGGACGTGTTGGAATGTCCATGGCCAGCCTGTTTGGACTTTGGATCCAACCAAGGCCAATTTGTGTTGCTGAGCCTTTTTTCTGAAACGAGAAGATTAAAGAGCGCTCTTAGTGCGCTCCACTCGTTAGCCCTAAAACATCAATGTCCCGAAAATGTGAAATTCTCCATTTGAAGTAAGTAGCTCCCTCAAATAACGTACTTCAATTTTAAACCTCTCTGAAAACATTATTTTTAAATTTTAGTTCAATTAGTTAGCGCCTTTAGTTGTTACTAAGACCCTGTGATCGGATTATAACATGATAATAACATAAATGGGATTCGAACTTTGATTGAATATGTAACGTGATTTACGAACTTTAGTATAATATTCAATGTGGTCTTTGGGCTTTTGGTATATGTAGTCCTTCCATTAATTTAATATTAAGAACAATAATAAATATTTTTATTTTGTCAAGAGACTAAATTAAACACTCACTAGAAGTTCGGGAATTATATTGAACAATTTAAATGACTAGGGACGACATTGCACATTATGTAAAATTAAGGTATCATATTGAACAAATTAAAAGTTTAAAGATCACGTTACATATTTGGTCAAAATACCAAACTACCGTCACCATCAAGGTGGCTTTAAGAGCTTTGTTTAATTCTTCCGTCGTCATGGGGTGGGGTTGGGTGCGCTTTGAGATAGAAAGTGCGTGACTTTAAGGTGCTCCGAATCATTGAATCATACCATACTATAAGTAAGCAAATACTTTGGCTTATCGAATGAGGGCCCACCATTACATTATGGTACTTGGAAATCTTCTTCAAGATTTGATGATCATCGCTATCGATAACCATGGTTGATTCGTGATGCAGCTCTACCTAAAGGATCTAAATTAGATGGCGAGCTATGACTTAACTTGTTGTTTTAGTCCTATTTAGAGGGTGAAATCTCAAGTTTTATTATTATTATTATTATTATTTGAGCTTCTTTTTTAAACGGTTTTATTTAACGCGAGACTATTTTTTGAAATTAACTCTCATCCTTCTAGTTTGTGAGGAAAGTCACGAGACGGAGGTAATGAGCAGTCTTCTTGTCAAAAAGAAAATCTTTCGAAAAAAAAAATGGCCGGCTACCAGCAATTATAGTCCAGGAAAAATGGAGAGGGATTTATGAAGAATATTTTGATCTAACGATCACAAATTCAAAACCTAATGATAAAAATTGGCAAAACAAGACAGAAAAGTTATCCTTATAAGTGATCCGAGCAATCATTTGCCTTTGATCCAAGCAAATAGACGGTTGCTACGTTACTTATTAAAGTTGCCGACAAACTTACTTCTTTATGTGGGAAGTAGTAATTAGTTATCTGAACTTTTTTTCTGATGGGGACTATATGAAAAGACTTGTCAATCCGTGATCGATTGAAATTACTAATCGCGTTGAGGAGAAACTTTTCCATGCGATTTTGATACTTGGTTAAGGCCAATCGGTTTTCCAAGAAGACACAAATTGATTTTGTCGACCCAACTCCAAACAAGAGGTTGCTTCTGCAAGCAAATCGAACTAACAATATTAACGGCAAAAAACTAGTAAGTTTAAGGAAAGGCAAATTGCACAATGTTCGGTTTGTGTGTGCCTACTCCTCCCTCGAATTCTGGCAGCCCAAGATGATCTTGACGCAAGTGTAGAACCCGATGTTACGAAGAACAATTAAGTAACTATGGAAAATTACCAAAAATATCTTAAATTTATTATAATTGTGCAAATTCAATTCTAAATTTATTGGTTTTAGGATTGAATCGACAAAAAATAAATAAATTTATGACTAAATTGGTACAATTATAATATGTTTGGGACTCTTTTGATAATTCCCCCAAGTAACTATGGACCCTAGTCATTGTGGTATGGACATAGCAAGACATTTGAGCCACCAAGGAAAAATGACACTCAACTTTGATATAATGTACAATATCGTTCTTCAATTTTTAATTTGTTCAATTCGATTTATAAAATTTTAGCCTAATATGTAATGTCATTTTCTAAATTTTTAATTTGGTTGATGTGATTTTTGAACTTTTGGTATATGTTCAATCTAATCCGCAAACTATATAAAAGTGTTTTAAATATTGTCACGATAAACGAATTAAAAGTTCAGTGAACAACATTACATATGAGGATATAATTGAGGGACTACATTGAATAAATTAAAAATTCAAGAAGATATCGCATATTAAGTCGGCTTTCAAGGACCACTTTTGTAATTATCCTAGTCATCAATTTCCATATGTTTCTCAATCCTAATCACCCTCATCAGTGCAGCTTACGTGGCAGTAGGTGGACCCCACTTTGAAAGTCTATGGAGTTCGTGTGTGCGCTCGTGTCTCTCTCTCTCTCTTTCACTATCAGAGCGTGGAAACTGAAAGTGCTCTCTCTCTCTCTCTCTGCTTTCTCTCGCTCCTCTCGAACTCACGAAACTTAGACCTTCTTTCCCTCTCTTTAAGAACCCGCCCCATTTCAGTAGGAAGCATATGGAATCGATCGCCACTTCCGACGCTCAAAACCATTGGCACAACCATCGCTTCCTCCACCCACAACACCGCGGCACCGCCATGAAGAAGTCGTCGTCGCGGAACTCCGAGTCCTCCACCATCTACGACTCCCCCCACAGATCCGATTTCGGCGAGCCCCCGATTCGCCGACCTACGCCTCCCCGGCCGCGATCCCCGACAAGCCTCCTCCCGACAACTCCAAGGCCATCATCTCCGTCGACAAGCAAACCCAGTACTCCCCACTCCAATCGCGCCTTCTTCCCCAGGTCCAGAAACCGCTCGAGCGCGCGAACCACAAGTCTCCTGCGCCGCCGCCTCAGCCGCCGCCGCCGTGGGCGGGCAACAGGGCGGCGAGGGATGAGGATGCTCCTCCGGCGGCTGCGGCGGCGAAGGCCGGCGGGAGAGGAGGGAGGGAGGAGGGGCGGTCGACGGCGGTGTCGACGATACTGAGGAGGTCGAGGAGCAGGGAGATGGTGAACAGGGCGGCGCTAGGGTTTAGGATGAGCGAGATGATACTGTGCCTGATTTCGTTCTCGGTCATGGCTGCTGATAAGACGCAGGGGTGGAGCGGCGATTCGTTTGATCGCTACAAGGAGTACAGGTGTGCCTTTACTGTGGATTTTCTTCTTCAATTTAGCTTCTGATCGAGAACCATTATTGCGTCTATTTTTTTTACAAAAATGCATGCTTTATCATCCTGACCTTACCAAAAAGCTTGTGGTCCGCAAAATTGATGCTTCAATCATATAGAGGAATTCGCACGGACACACTTCTTTGTAGGAGGAAAGGAACGGAAGAATCATTTGACTTTGCCTCTTCTGAATCATTTTGTAATTTGCAGAATCAGATGCAGTGATGCTTCACGCTAAAATGCTTTCCTTTTCTTTGTGGGTTCATTCTGGAGGTCGTAGATTCGGCATTATCGTTTTGTTTCTTATAGAAACTGGATGCTAACTCGGGCAGAATCGTTGTTATCCCTTTCCTTAGATCATCTGTGTCTTCTCTAGCTCTAAGTTTCACGGGGTTCTTCTCCTCCTCCTCCTCCTCTTTATTCTAATGAGAAAGCTGATTTGATGGCAGGTTCTGTCTATCCGTGAATGTCATTGGATTTGCGTATTCGGGTTTTCAAGCATATGATCTGGCTTACCATTTGATCACTGGGAAGCATGTCATTCGCCACCACCTCCGTTCTCATTTCGATTTCTTCATGGATCAGGCAAGTCAAGCAAGTCTATGTTCCCTTTCCATTCGTGACATTTAGCATGCAGTGGAACTATTCTTTGCTCCTTTGCTTTTGAAATCGTGAAGTATACGAGTGTAGAATCACAGAGCAGTCATTACACTCATACCCTCTGCATCAGAACTCGTAAGAGTTTGTCTTCTAGCGCTCTCGAGGAGTTGTATTCGTCGTTTGATTCTTTATTCTGTCCATTTTTGTGGGTCCTTTTTTTGGCATAGGAGGAGAGAAGAATTGCTGTACACAGAACTAAAACATGGCTATTGTTAATTCAGCAGAGGCAGTTGGGAAGTCTGGATTGACTCTCTGTATTTGCAGTCTCATGCTTAGATGGACGTTAGGCTTGCTCAGGGTCTTGTTTGAAACCTCTTCTTTACGATGATAGGTGCATTTAGACCTTCCCATTTTAGATGAGGGGCATACATACTGAGTGAAAAGGTTCTTCTGATTCAATTGCAGATTCTGGCATATCTCTTGATAGCAGCATCATCCGCAGCAGCAACCCGGGTTGTTGACTGGGAAACAAACTGGGGCAAAGATCAGTTTACAGAAATGGCGAGTGCTTCAATCGGGATAGCCTTCCTGGCTTTTGTATCCTTCGCCTTTAGTTCCCTCATCTCTGGTCACGACCTGTGTACTCACGATTTTGCTTGATGATAGATCTGTGTAGCTGGTAGAATGTAGAGTGTCGGGAAGTCCTAATTCTTCTCCTCTTGCTTTGTTACTTAAGTTGTACAGGGCGTAAGATCCATTCCCAACATTGTGATCAAATAGTCAGATAAACGCAAAAGCATGGGTGATTACTGCACTCCAATTTTCTTGTTGATTGTTGGGAATGCCTTTGTGTAAGATAAAAGAGTTCCTATGGTGCTTGTGCTTGTTTGACAACGCGAGAGGTAGAGCCACTCTTTCGTGAGACTGATGAAATCGCAGGAGCTGGAGCTTCATGTGTTCTAGAGAGCAAAAAGCAGGCTGAGCCCCGCAAGGTTTGCTTGTGTTGCAGTCTATGTTGCACGGACTCGCCCTCCAGGGAGTTTTTAGCGTGTCGGTATCCGACAATATTTGCAACGGACTCGTCCGAGATTCTGACACGGAGTCAATTGTAGGGATATGTTGGGACTCGCGTGTCCCAAGGGGCAAACTGGGAAAATGTCAAATTTTTTTAGGGCAGAAACCTAAGTGGTATGAAAATTTGAAAATCCCTATATCGTTGACCTAATTTTTACCTCTCGGTCTGTTTCTCTCGCATCTCTTTCACTCTCTGTCACTCTATTTCTCTCACGTGTCTCTCGCTCTCTGTGACTATCTCTCGCGGCCTTGCCTTGCCAATTGCCACCTCGCTGCCTTGGCCGATCGCCTAGGCTAGCGGCCTCGCCTCACCACCTTGCCGCCTCGCCTGCGCCGCTTTACCTCACCTCATCTTGCCATCTTGCTTCATCTAGCCTTGGCCGCTTCATCTAGCCTTGGCCCCTTCACTTTCCTTGCTTTTCAGTTTAGGTAATGCTTGACACTAAACTCTTCCTGGTTAGGGTTCAAAAAAATTTCTTTTGATTCTTCTGCTTAGGGTCCAAAAAGTAGGTTTTATGTGGGTCTCAATCTTTTATATGACTATGCCATTTTAGTATCGAACCACGGTATAATATCTCCTATGAAATTGCGGTGCAGTAGCTAAGCTCTTTCTCTAACATATCTTATGATTATTCCATTTTAGTTAATCATACTTAGCGAGGCCAAATTATTTAAATACGACTCTACATTTAAAAATGAGCCGGATATAGTCAAGTTGTCAACAACATGCTATATATTGTTATTCATGCATATACTTCAACATTGTTCTTTAATAAGATATGATTGAGACCAATACGAATACAATTTCATAAAGAGAAGGGGGATTTTTTTGTCTTTTTAATATCTCCTGCGTTTCGTAATGATTGTATAAACTCCGATTTAGTGTAATTGTACTTTTTGTAGAGTGATATCAAGTATGGAAAGTAAGCACTTCTAATGCACAACCACTTACATCCTTCAATGAAGAATTAAATAAACCATTGTGGAAGTATACGACTAGTTGGCCGATCACGGTGAAGCGAGGGGGAATTGCTCTTGAAAATGCAATTTTTTTGTGAAAAGGATTTTAAGAGTTCATGCACAAGAGTTAGGGCCCATTTGTTGCCGATAGGTGGAAAAAGGATTGGAAAATGCGAAAAAGTATAAAAAAAAATTTTTTGGAGATGGAGAGGTCAATGCCAAACTAATGAGCAACGCGCCTGAGACATGTACATTTGCTCCCTTCTAGTTTTTCCACTAGTGGTGGTGGTGGTAGCATTGGTGGGATGGATTCATCTCTTAAAAAAAAAAAAAAAAAAAAGAAAAAAGAGAGGAAAAAAAAAAAAAAAGGCATTCAAAATAACTCAACGAGAACATTTAGACAAGAGTAGTTTGTCCTGTTTTACCTAGCAAATAATCCTTACTTTCAATCGGCTTTCACTTGTGCCGCTAATCACAACATAGGGGGTAAAGTACCACCGAAGTATAATTTGTGTTGATTACTACTTTGTTGTAAGAAGAGAAGACCAATATTGAGAATTTGTGTTTACCTATTAAAAAGATGTGGAAGAATAAGGGTGTAACTATTGTGAGTGATGGATGGAGTGACTCACAAAGGAGATCACTTATTAACTTTATCGCGGTGTCGGATGCAAATCCTATGTTTATAAAATCTATTAATTATTCGAATGAAAAGAAGGACATGCATTTCATTTTCAACTTATTGAAATAAGTAATCAATGACATTGGGCATGAGAATGTGGTTCAAGTCATTAGGGATAATGTTTCAAATTGTAAGGGCGGGATAGCTCATTGAGCAAGAATTTTCGTCTATTATTTGGACGCCTTTATGGTGCACGCCCTTAATCTAGTTTTGAAGAACATTTGTGTCGCAAAGCATGTGGAGACCAATCGGTAGTATATGAGGAATGAAGTTGGATTACAAAGATTGTTGAGGATGTTATGCAAATAAAAAATTTCATCATGAGCCATTCCATGATATTAGCAATATACAATGAGTTTCTTCACTTGAAGTTACTTTCGTGGCAAATACACATTTTTCTTCGATGATTGTGATGTTTAGCAGGTTTAAGTTGATAAAAAGATGGTCTTCAAAGCATGGTTATTTGTGAGAAATGGAATATCTATAGAGATGATAATCAAGGAAGGGCTAGGTTTATCAAGGAGAAGATGTTGGATGATCTTTGGGGAGATTCATTTGATTACGTACTTTCCTTCATGGCTCATATTTATGACGTGCTTAGAATTTGTTACACCGGCAAGCCTTGTCTTTACTTGATTTATGACACTGTGGGATTCAATGATTCAAAAAATGAAGAGAGCTATGTATATGCATGAAGCGAAAAGGCTGGATGTGGAGTCTATATTTTATGAGGTGGTTCATGTAATTCTTGTGGATTGTTGGACTATGAACAATACTCCTCTTCCTTGCTTGGCACATGCCTTGAATCCTAAGTAAGTTATGAACTTATATGAGATTACTATTTTATTGGTTATCTTTGTTTGACATAATGACATACTACTCTTACTTTTTTTTTTTGTTAGATAATGTACTATAGCGATTAATGACTCGATGAGGATCATATTCGAGTCTTTCCATATAAGGATTATGATATCAATGAAGAAAAGAAAGAAATGTCTTAGGAAATACTTTCCTAATGAGGATAAGCTCTATAAGGTGAGTGTGGAGTATGTAGATTTTGCATGGCGAAGTGGGCCTTTTCAAGATGTTCATTCCATTCGAGATCGGTGTTCTATGGAACCGAAAATGTAGTGGGTTCAACATGGTGCATGTGCACATATGCTTCAAAGAATAGCCTTAAAACTTATTGTACAACCTTCTTCTTCATCATATGCCGAAAGGAATTGGATTACTTACTCCTTTGTGCACTCGGCAAGAAGAAATAGGATGATCCTAAGACGTGCGGAAAATTTTGGTTTTCATTCATAACAACCTTCGTCTTCTATCAAGAAAAGACCCACAATATTTAGAAGAAAAGACCAAGATGTGAGATATTGGTGGAGATACATTTGACACGTTTGAAGATGTTGGGGTGCTTGAAGTTACAAGTATTTCACTTGATGAGTTGGATATAAAGTTCGTTCTTTTATAAAAAAGAGCGGATAATGTAGATGAATGACTTTTTGTTATTATTTATGGTGAAATGGGGGTTGTTTTTTTGTTTTCCATATATTATTAAATGTTAATTTTAATGGTGGAATGTGGATTGTGAATGGCTTGTCTTTTTTTTCCTTCAAGTTTATGTATTATTGGAAGGAAATGTAGTTGAATTTTTCAATTCAAAACATTGGTGGAGTGAAATGTTGCTCTTTTGGTTTACATGCATTTATTATTTGTGTTCTTTATCATGATGTTATTATTATTGAAATCATAAAAATTATTATTTGTCATATATACATATAAATATATATATATATATATATATATATATATATATATATAGAGACACACACACACACACACGAGTCCTAACGTGTCGAAATTTTATATTTTTTTAGAATTTAGGTATCGGTATGTCGTGTCGGTGCAACATAGGTTACGTTATATTACATTACTAGCTATGATCATAGTCTTGAGGAGATAGGTAGCTTAAGTTCAATTACACTTCTAACCTGGATTTGATTTGTGAATATCGTGAACTTTAGGGGCAATGGATACGTATACAGCTTCTTTCTAACCGCATCTTTGGCGCGATCGATGGACAACTGGTGTCCTGTTGACTCTTGTGTTGTATTGAGGTCCTATAATAACACGTACGATTGATGTTCTGTTCTCACAAGATCCTCGCCTTCTATTCTCTTGCGGGAGCACCGTGGTGAGAACCCACATTGCGTTAGCTTTCCGTATGGATTGGATAATAGACCCCCTGGTCTGGTCCACTTTCTTAAGCAACCCGGTAATCCTCGTCCTCACAAGCATGTCCATTTCACCGAGTTTCTTTTCGAGACAGTGCCAAAATCAAGCATCACGGTTAAGTTTAAGAATAGACATGAACCACGGCGCATCTAAGTGTTACTGTGAAGTCATTCCCTCCCGATCTATCTACAAACATCTTTGGAACGCCCTTTGAAGCGTTTCGGAGGACACTTTCTCCAGCGAAAACGAAAGGGAGCCAATTCTTGATGCTCGGCGTTGCCATCAATTCGGTCCGAAACGAAGCCCACCGGCTCGGGAAAACCCAATGAAAAGAAAAAGAACAAAAACTCAATTTTGAAGAATCACGGATCATAACCATAAGACACTTTTTGAAGGATTCGGATAACCTAACATTGAAATTTTCGTGACATACGTGACATTACTTAAATCAGGCCGTAAAAATGGACGGCTAGATTTGAGTCATGTTTGAGATTCAAAATTTTTCAAACTCCAAAAAAATTCATGCCCATATTTTTTTCTCATTTTCAACACACGACGTGATTCAATTCAGGATCGTTTATTTTTATTTGGATAACTTTAATTTAAGTAATGTCACGTATATCACGAAAATCTCAATATTAAACTATCCAAATCTTTTTTTTAAGCACGATTCCAACGTTGTTGCAGAGGCATGGACGTCAACAACTTCCCCTCATTTTATACTTTATATGGGGCCACGCCCCCGCTAATTCGACGTCGATTACGTTGCATTGGGAACAACAACGGCTTCCCACAATTGAAATTGAGGCATTCCATGGCATTTCCCTCATATTGTTCTCGTTCGCTGTGCTTAACTTATGTCCTAAGTGGACGGTACGATGTTCGATGGGCAAGTTTTCGTTCCGTCGAGGAATTGGACTTCCGTCTCCGTTTCCGCTTCATCTGGATCGCGTGACGCCCTTCTTTCTTGTACACACCGGCGCCATATAGTTGTCGATCCGAGTAAGGTCAGGGACGTCGATCGATCACTGCCGGCGCGTACCTTTGGTCCCTTATAGCCGAAGGTTCCGTGCCCTACACTTTCCGACGGACCTTGGAATTATATAGCTCAATCTCGAGAATGACTTATCCCGTTTTAGCCTTGAGCTTGCGCCTTTCGGTGTATTTGCGGTTTGGCCCTTGTTCGTGTAAATTTCCTCGGATCTTTAAAAATCGTGCCCGCGAGAATCGCCACGTCCATGAGGACATAAAGTTTCGGAAGAACTCGAAATGGTGATTACCCAGAGTGTGCCGATCGCTATACTCGGCTGACATGGCCATTTGGGCGCGACCCGTTACCCCACCAACCGAACCGCCCGACAACCCGATTTTTTTATTATTAAAAAGAAGAAAAAAAGAAGAGAACCGGACGCCGTTCCACCTTTTCCTGACCGGAACCCGGCAACCAGACCGGTTCCTAGAATCGCCACCTATACCCATCGATGCCCCTGCCGATATCATATTCCCGACAATTTCGCCAAAAATAAAAAATAAAAAAATCGGGAGCAGATGAACCGCGAATCGTTTGCGAAAAATTAAGTAAGACGAGCAGCTGTAAAAGAAAAACAATGATGAAAGATCAGATTTAGATGGCTACGAGCAAATTTCTTTGGTGATCTCGTCCTTATCCAATGGATCCCTACGTCAAATTTTCAAATACATGACAATATGACATTTGATTGCTACCGAGCACCACCCAGCCCACCAAACCCTAATTGTGATTGTCACTCTCAAGAAAAAGAATTATCAAAATATGAGAATATTCTACTATTTTATTGTTATTATTATCGTTGTTATCTATCAGGGGGGATTCGTAATTCGATAGGCTGGATCCACCCGGGCAATCTGGGCCCCACATCTCCAGCCATTGGCCCGATCGTCATCACATTCGGAGGAGGGGACCCACCGGCAGTTCTCGTGGGCCCCTTCGCGAGCTCACCGTACACACGCTCCTCCTGTTCTCTCTCTCTCTCCTTTTTCTTTTTCTTTTTAATAAATAAATGAACGAATGATATTTTATATTTAATGGGAAAAGAAAAGAAAAAAAGAGATTGAAAAAGGAGAGAGTGACCGTATACGGAAGAGGACCATCATACGGCCTCGTCCGACACGCACCGCCCCTGTGGAGCGTGGTCCCCACGTGGCTCCTTTTAACTGCTCGCTAACTGCAAACCTCATTCCCCGCAAACCACCCCACGTTTCCCAAATGACCATATTGCCCCTTTCACCGACCGGACGGCAATTGTCGAAACTCAATTTTGAATCCCCCCCCATCGAAAACGTACGACGCATACGTACATAAAAAAAGGGGAACGTATGTATGTTGCTGACTATCTAATATGAGGTTTTGATTTTGAGGCGCCGTTCAAATTCTCTGGCAAGACATATTGGCATCATAACGTATTCTCCTCAAGCAAGTAGAGAATTCGATTTTTTATGTATACTTTATATGAAGTAACGTAAATTGATATTATACACACGTCGTCGGATTGAGATTATCTCCCTCAATGGTAGCCCCGCACATTGTAAAAAAATTCTTGCTATTGATCTGTCCGATCCGATAAGAGTGACTCATGAACGAATAAACCCGATGATTAGAATAAAATGAATGCTTAATGAAACTCGCCGCAGTTTGATTACGATACGTGTTTCATATCAATAATGAAAAAAAAATATGTAGGCGAGCTTTCGAAATGTTCGTCATCGATGCCGATTGTTTTTCTTGTTCAACATGCATCTTGGCAATATTTCACCAATAGCTCATGATACGGTTTGAAAATCAAATTAATGACATGATAAAACTGGCTGAAGTAGGATTGATTGGGAGACACGACCCTAAGACAGAGAGAGGAAGGTGCGAGGGGATGGCAATTTGGTAAATAAAGGGAAAAGGGAGGGGTAAAATGGGGAGAGGGACTGGCAGTGGTCGGTGTCACGAGACCCATCTGGTCTGCTCAGGGGTGGATCTTCGCACGTTACTCATGTTTGTCGTACTAGCACCAGTTATGGCACTCCACTTTTTTCCCTTTTTTTTATTTTTCAAATTGATATTTTATTCGTAATTGAATTATCTTAACAGGTGTCCTTAAAAATTACCAATTAAACAAAAAAAATAATAATAATAAGAATCGTTAGCTCATGCTGGACATCCTTAAAAAAAAAAAAAAAAATTTTCGGTGGTCGGAAGACATCCTTCAAAGTTCAGATGCGTCAAATTTCCTTCACGAAGGAATAATTATTTTTTTTCTATAATTTTTTTTTGCTGGGTTGGAAGTAGAAAAGATTAAAAATAGGAGGGAACAGAGAGAAAGAGAGAGTGTGGTGATAGAAAACCGCCAGCTCTGTCCAGATGCCTTCACTGCACACCATAAAATCACAACTCCACCACCTCGGTCGACTCTCTCTCTCTCTCTCTCTCTCTCTCCAAAGTCTCCGTCGTTAGCTTCCAAGACCTAACTTCTTCTCCTTCCTCTCTCTCTCTCTCTCTCTCTGTGGAATTGCCATGTCGCTGCGTTCTCCATGTGAGATCAAGAAAGACTGCATCTTTCTTTCCTTTACTGTGTTGTGGGAAATGGCTGTCATTCGCTGATTTCCGTTGTTTTGTTTTGTTTCTTTTTTTTTTTTGCCCTTTTGTTTTGCATCTTCTTGATGGTTACGTCCGATATTTGAGGGGGGCGAAAAAGAAGAAAGATAAAGACGGATGATGTTTTTGTTGTGAAAAAGGAACGTGTCCCTTTTCTTGTAAATGGAGTTCCGTTGTGGTTTCTGATTCCAAGGCTGTGCCTTTTGCTCTGATTTGGCGCTTTGTGCGCTGTATTGATTCCACAGAATTGAGCTTAGCATTTATGGGTCTTTGATTGTGGCGGAAATGTGGGTGGAGATGAGGATGTTTAAGCTTTGATAAAGCAGCTTCCTTTGATGGTGTGAGCGTTCGTTGGGTTCCGAGAGGGGGTGGGGGGGCCGAAGGAGGAGGGATTTTTTGTTTTTCCCTTTCTTCTTCCTGGGTTTGATGATCTTGCAAGATTTGGCACTTACCCATGAATTTCCAGTGGCTGAAACAAACATCAAACAATGGGAAGCCAGAGAGGAGGCTTTCGCTTGGGGAGTACAGGAGGGCCATCTCTTGGTCCAAGTACTTGGTTTCTTCTGGTGCAGAGATAAAAGGGGAGGGAGAAGAAGAGTGGAGTGCTGACATGTCTCAGCTCTTGATTGGGGGCAAGTTCGCTTCGGGGAGGCATAGCAGGATATACAGAGGGATTTACAAGCAGAGGGATGTTGCTATCAAGATGATCAGTCAGCCTGAGGAGGACGAGGACTTGGCCTCTTTGCTCGAGAAGCAGTTCGCTTCCGAGGTCGCGTCGCTGCTCCGGCTATGGCATCCGAATATCATAACCGTAAGGGCCTTAGGCATCAACCTTTGTTTGTGACCGTTGTTTGGTTTGCATATGTGGTTTGGTTGTTAGGAGAATCTCCAGCGTGCGTTAGGGGTTAACTCTTTTGCATTTTGCTGCTTAAATGGAGAACATGCTGTTAGAGAAGCATCGATAGGACAGAGGGTGAATAATCACATGGTAAAGTAACTAGCTATTGTGGTTGGTAGAATCTGTTTTCATCAACTGCCGTTAGATAAACACCGATAGGGAAGCATCTGAAGATGCATTCTACTGAATTAAAGGGTGGTATTGTCTGTGAGAATTATGAACCACCATGGGCTTCTATTTCATCTATGTAACTGTGATCTGTTTCTTTCTGCTGAACTACTTTATTTGTCAGTTTGGCGAATGAAGTTTGATCTTGTCGAATGCTGCCCATTTACGATCCCCTCTGTAATCTTTCTATGCGCACAAGATGGACGAATGCCAGTCAAAATGGATTTTGAGTTCAGTTTAGGATTAATCTAGGCAAAATGCAGATATTCTGGGATTACAGATCTTGCTTTTTCCACGATAATGCAGTGTGGTGCCAAGTACAGGAAAAAAAAAACCATTTACTCTACACTCGTCGTCTTGATGGCATTTATACCTTCTACTTTCCTGGCCTTCATTCCTCAACTGTGTTTATTTATCTGTGGAATTGCATTGAGCAGTTTAATTGTGATTGAATAGAAACATTCCATTGGAAATAATTCCTACCTAAAGTGAGTGCCGGATGGGGTGAGATTGAGAACTATTGAGAGACTCTATAAGTTAGAATGACTGTCTATGCCTTATTTTTTGGAGTAGTTTTTCCTTTAAGTGGTTGCCCAAAGTCCCGAGTGGAATCGTTGCAATTTTTGTATGCATATATTTCTGAGAATCATCCATCATCCAACAGATAGACTAAAATAACTGTACGGCCATTTATTTAATCTTCGGTACTTATGCAGTTTGTTGCAGCCTGTAAAAAACCACCCGTGTTCTGCATCATCACTGAGTATATGCCTGGCGGATCATTGAGGAGATACCTCCACCACCGGGAGCCACATTCCGTTCCTCTTAACTTAGTTCTGAAGTTAGCTCTTGAGATTGCACGAGGAATGAAATACCTTCATTCTCAAGGGATTCTCCATAGAGATCTCAAATCTGAGAATGTGCTTCTCGGAGACGACATGTCTGTGAAGGTAGCCGATTTCGGTATCTCATGCTCAGAATCTCAGTTGGGAAGCACTAAAGGGTTCATGGGAACTTACCGTTGGATGGCACCTGAAATGATCAAAGAGAAGCACCATACTAAGAAAGTTGATGTTTACAGTTTTGGCATAGTCATGTGGGAGCTCTTGACAGCAATGACACCATTTGAGGACATGACTCCAGAGCAGGCGGCCTTTGCAGTTTCCCAGAAGGTATTATTGAGTTATTTGAAATCACAAACCGTCTGATGTGTTGCACTAAGTTGTTGGAGTGAACGGAAATGTTGAGTATCATACTGTTTTGCTGGCTCTGCGCAGAATGCTAGACCACCACTGCCTCCAGAGTGTCCTCCGGCATTTAGACACCTCATCAGCCGATGCTGGTCAAGCAATCCAGACAAACGTCCCCATTTCGATGAGATTGTCTCGATACTGGAGAGATATGCAGAATCTCTCGAGCGGGATCCGGAATTTTTCTCATCCTTTGTACCGTCGCCCAATCACTCTATTTTTGGATGCCTACCAAAATGTATTGCCGGTCAGAGGTCTGCTTCCATAAGGGCTTAGCGACCTTTGGCAAATAGCTTACGATGCTAGTCGTGGTTTTATAGACCTGATTTACCGTTTTGATTATGATCAAGAGCCTTATAGTAGCAACTCACTGTCCTCATCCCTTTTCTCAAACCAAACATGTGGGAGTGACAGAAAGTTTCTTGTCTCCCTTCCCTTTGATGTACTCGTTTGTTCTAGTTACCTAATCTAGATTATGAGTTGAAGAACAGTCATCTTGCTTGTTCTGGCAAACGGTGGACAAATCCAGCCAAACTTTCTGTGGTCAAGTTCAAATCTTGCTTTGATGTATATGCTCTGAAAGAGCCGTGAGATTCGAATTGGGACTGAAGGAAATCAAAATGGCCATGTGATCATGATAGCTCATCCTTTTTGGACCAGTCGCAGCTGAGAACCTACTTCTGTTTGCAACTGTCCGGGTGCCGAAATATCAGCCACTTTTGAGTTCTTGTTATGCACGTTTAAAGCCAAGCCAAAGCTTTGCCGCGGACTGTGATGGCCATGGCGGCGGCTCCTCAAGGATGGTGGTAGCGACGGCTTGGGCGGTGGAAAAAGCCAAGCCCAGGAAGATGGAAGGCGGCGGAAAAGCCAAGCCCAGGAAAGCGGAGGATGAAGATGGAGGAGGACGAGAAAAAAATTCACAGCGTCAAGAGTATCAAGAACCGCCAAGAATTATCAAGAATTGCCCATATCGGCCAAGACTCATCAAGATTAATCAAGAATCAGGCAAGATTATCAAAGATTCATTAATGTTAATAAAGATTTGCCAATGTTAATAGAGATCACTTAAGATTATTCAAAGTTGCTCAACATTATTCTATAAGCATCCGAGATCGTCAATATTAGTCAAGAACCACTCTTGACATTAAATGCACACTACCATAACCGGAAATAGGATTGAGGGTCCGATCTTTTGGATCATGATCTGATTTACCCGATAGAATATGCAATATATGATGCAAGGTAAACCTAGAGAAATTGAATTAAACCTAAGGCATGACACTATATATAGAAAAAAAAAAAACATGACATGACATAAAAACTAAAGTCAAAGCATCGAATTCAATTGCAGACAACATCGATCCTACTACGACTAGGATTAATATTTGGATCCTACCTTGGTTACGACACTACGGGCGCCAAAAGAAAGGGACCGCCGGAGATAGTGCAATCCCTCGACAACAAAGATGCCGGGACTCGGATGGGGGCTCGTTGAAGAACGTCGAAGGAGATTGGCCGCAAGGGTCGAACACTGGATCACCAAAGTAGAGTCACGAACCAAGGGTTGGTTGAGATGAATGAACCGCAACTAAGAGGGAGGCCACCAGCGGAGAGTGCTTACGGACGGCACAATGGGACGCGATGGTGGGTATTTCCGGCAGTGCTTGTGATAGCTGAAGGATGTCCGGGCGAAGATGGAGGCCATCCGGAATGATAAACCGCCATCCGGAAAAGGGACTTCAGCCAAGAGAGCTACCGCCGGAGAGAGACCACGAGAGAGACTAACCGAGAGAGTGAGTTGTGTTCTCTCCCCTTGAACGGCCGGCCATGCACTCCAATTTATAGGCACTAGTCTTGAGCTCTCCAAGCAAGAGAGAAAGTATGACTTTCCCTTTTTGGGGATTAAGTGAAATCGTCCGAATTATATTCTCTCCTCGCGAAGAAAACTTGTGTGCAAATTGATTAGCTAAGGCTCATAGATTAGGCTACCTCCCTTCTAATTAGCTGTTTAAGCCCCATCCTTTTGGGATTTGCTATGTTTTGATGCTACTTCTGATTGCTTCTCAAATTTTATTAAGTGAATAAAAGTACCCGTCTCTAAGACAAATATATATATATAGATATATATATATATATATATATATATTTATTTATTTATTTATTTAAACCAAATTGTAGAACTTCAGGTGCAATGCGCATGGGGATTTCAGCTATAGGAGATGGGAATGTGGGCCGGCCGAATTTCAACACCGGTTGGATCAAATGGGATTTGGGCCTCCCTCGTCTCCTCAATTCATGTCCATTCAACATTTTGAGTTAATTCCAATTCAATTCATCATTACCGGGCCAACTCAAACGCAAATCCTTTGATGTGGACATGTTACTACTAAGCAAAAATGTTTCAAATGGCTAAATACAATATGAAGGCAACATTATGTGATGTCGATACTTTTTTCTGTGGATCAAATTTTAGCATTATCGAAGAATCCGATACCTCATATTCTCATGCGATGAATGACAAATGGATGAGCAAAAATTTAGAAATTTTAACAAATGGTTTATCACACATGGGCAGTTTGTCAGGAAAATTACCAAAAAAATCCTAAATTTATTGCAATTACGTCAATTTAATCCTATACCTTTTTTTTTTCCAATTGAGTTCTAAATTTTTTACATTCAATCCATTTTAATTGTAGCGTTGGACGCGGTGATTTTTAATAGTATTCAATTTTTTTGAATTTTTTATTTTTATTTTTATTTTTCCTGTCTTTTTATTTTCTTTTCTTTTCTATTTTTGTTAGGCCACTAAGGCTTGAGTCAGCGACCCTTGCCGGCCCTTAATAAAAAAAAAAAATAAAGATAGAAAAAGGAAATAACATAAGAAAACACAAAAAAATTATTTTTAAAAAAAAATATAAAAAAATGTCCTAATCATTACCGGCCATGCCACTTAGGACAACCGAAATTCAAGTAAGCGATTTTCCGCCAAAATGAGCTAGATGGACTCAACTCGGCACAAATACAAAAGATTTAGGATTAAATTGGCACAATTAAAAGGTTTTAAACTAAATTGGCACTAATGCAATAGATTTATGACTTTTTTTGACAATTTTTTGTCCAAAATTTAATAACTAGACTGAGTTGATAATTTTCTACAAAAGTTGGCAAGTGTAAAATGTTGAAACGTTCTGCCAACAAATTTCGACTATTTATTGGAAAAATTAGCAATACCCATCCTAGTTCCATACTCAATCTCAAGGTCCTAGTACAAATTTTCCGCAACAACTTCTCATGTCCATTGCAGTTGGTCCCGATTTAGTTCCATCCGACTCGAATAATTTGAATTTGGACACATAACAACATGCTTTATGGCCTAAATTAGAAGAAGACGTTGTACATATCCATCATTCCTCTTGACTGATTTAATTTCAATAGTTCTCTCAACATGACGCCTTCAATCCACCTCCCTTTTTGCTGTCAATATCTCTTCATTTTTAATCAGAGAGCATATCTTTGATTTTTCGCCTTTTCGAACACTTGAGTAGAATCGCTCTTGCTTTTAGAGC
This sequence comes from Rhodamnia rubescens, assembly GCA_021437795.1. Lineage (NCBI taxonomy): Eukaryota > Viridiplantae > Streptophyta > Magnoliopsida > Myrtales > Myrtaceae > Rhodamnia > Rhodamnia rubescens. Next base: position 4,071,414 of record JAILYA010000005.1, on the reverse strand, counting down.
GCGTCCGCTATGCTCCTGGTGATTTTGGAGTCCACGCACAATACATTTCTGGAGCTATCCCATCGAGTTCATCTGCTTCGGACGAAGAACAGGAGTCTCGTTCTTCGCACATGAGCTTCTTAAGTGGCATCCGCGAAGGCCTATTCCTCGAGTTCCTCATATTAAGGCCATCCTCATCCTGGTTTCCGATCCACGTAGTGGACAGCAGAGTTTCATGGACGACGGGGCACAGAGGCCTTATCCGGCCATTGTGGAAGATCTCATCAGCGGCTACCAAAACAGGCAACTCTGAACCCCCACCGACAAATGTGAACTCAAAATTGCGTGCTTCACCCTCTTTGTCTCGCTCCGGCAGTTCCCTGGCAGGTTCTCATTCCGAGCGAGTTCTCCGCGCACGGTTCCATGGCCCTAGAAGCAATCTCTCGCTATCTTGCTCAAAAAATAGCTGCCGAAGCTTGGACAGAGAGCTAGCAATGCCAATGCTTGCATTTGAGAAGCAGTAGGTAAATGTTGCATCATAAGGGATGTCTGAACTTGAATTCAGAGCGAGAGAGATAGAGGAAGCGGTTAAGAGTTCACAAGGCAGATGCGATTGATACAAGGAGGAGGACTTGCAGTTGAAGTATCTATTAATGCGTTGGCGGTGGTCGGTTATGGAGCTGGACAACATGTGTGACTTTGAAAAAGGTATGCCTTGCGAGTGCTTGTACTTCGTTCACATTACCCGCTAAATACAAAAGCAACAAGCGGGCTTTGCCATCTCTACAAGTGCTTACAGTGATGCTTCTTTGAAATAGGCATCCCTGAGCAATTAAACCGAAAAGGCAACGACACAACCATGGAATTTGACGGAGCGAGGATGTCCAATTCTATTTTAGGTGAAAAAGGGGTTGACCCAACAGGGAGGTGGACACTCGGTACCGACCAGACCGCGTGCTCTTTGACTTTCATTTGTTAGAGTGAGTTTTCACGCTACAAGCTTGTAGAACTTGCAGAGTTTCTCTCAATGTGCCCAAGATAGCCGTCCCTAGCTCTCCCATTACTTTCTGCCATGCAATTTTGATGAAAACTGACGACAGAGAATGGCAAAAAGTAAACAAATACGCATTGCTAGCGCAACACAAAAAGGAGCCACCACCAACACCACGTAATGTGACATTGAGAACTATAGATGCGGATGTTGGCTCTCAGGCTGGTTATACATCAGAGCTAGCAGACCATATCATTGAAGGAGCTTGAATTAGGAAGGGCACCCAAAAAACGGAAGTTCGAAATGAAATGACTGGGATCCTTTTCTCATTCTTACAAACACCCGCTACACCCAATATATGACTCAGCCAATAAGAATAATATACACAGCCGCCTGTAGAGGATGACTGGGTGGTGGGTGCCTTCAGAAGTCTGGAGGTAGAGTTGTGTTTGTGTCACAACCAGGCTCCCCATCCAGGAAACAGTTGACATAGACGGTCAGGATCAATGGCATCCTGTATGAGTTGTTGGACCTAGAATAATATCACAATCAACGTTACTATACTCTCACCAAAGCAGTGCAAAGTCTCTCATGAGCCTCAACACCAAACAATTTGTTTACTACTAGAGTCGCTATAAAATTCGTTTCCAGGATCACTTAAATGCACCTAAAAGCCGGCTTCACATTTGAGCTAGAAAAGCAAACTTGATAAACAGTGACAGGAGAATGCGACATGTCTTTCTTAATTCAGATGACATTGGTTATTTAAAGATGAGCCTGAGAGACCATGCTCAGGATCACAATTGAATGGTGGACCACTGGGAATGGAAAAGGAGAGACTACCTGACCATGCACGCTTCTCCTTTCTCCCTCCTCATATCCATCTAGCTTTTGCTTGACACGCATCAGTGCCCTTGTAGCATCCTTATTCCCTTCATATTCATCTTGAGAGTCTTCAAAGCATGTCTCCAGGTCATCAGACATTTCCTGTCAAGTCAAGATCGATACTCAGCATGCAAATCTCTACAACATCACGGATCAAGTAAATGGCAAAAAGAATCGAGTGTAGACGACATTCATTGACTTCAATAACGTCATGTTTCCTTGTGGGATACTCGAAACCATGTCAAATGTGCCAACATGGCCCTTTAAGCTTTCCAAATTTTCCCTTGACAGAAAATCTATCGCCACTAGGCAGCACAGTTTTGGCAACTCTCAAATCTCTTCTATGAATCCTAGAATAAGTCCCCTAGGACAAAGTTGACCATCCACCCGTGGCTTTAACCATTGAAGAATAAGACAAATTTAACCGAGTTTTCAATTTCGTAGCAATAGTCTAGATAAATGTGCTCAACACTTGAAAATACCTTTTGACGCTGCAAAGCCTTCAATGGAGATAAAGCCCACTTATAAAGTGGATCATGGATGAAAACCTGCAAAAGATTATCTTTCAGTCTTCATAATGAAACACAAAACTTCAACCAATTTCTCAAGACAATCTGTAAAAACTAGTCCTACTTCAACAATCGTCAGCAGTGCTTCTTTATTTGCCCTCATCACAGAAATAGTCTCTTCACAACATCTTCTGAACACTCCCTCTACTCCTGTAACTCCCATACCATCAATGATGTCTCTTGTTAGCCTGAAAGGGATCTGCAGAATTCAAATAACGAGACTGCTGAGTGGAATTTTGGTTATTATAATTGCACTCTACCCTGCAATTACTTCCCAGGGAAGTAGTACCCCATTGTACCCTTTTAACAAATTTCTCTTTAATATTTCCAAAATAATTTTTTCTTGCAGAAATTCTTCCAAGAGGAAGACAAAATATTGAAAGCTTTAAAACTAACAAACCCGCTCTGGGCTCTTCAGCATCAAGCCTTGCTCAAAGGCAACACCAAGGTCGATGTGAACAACCTCTGCAGTGGCCTGATCAATTAGAATGTTCATGGAATGTCGATCTCCTAGACCGACTATATAGCCAACCTGAACAAGAAACAAATTCATTAGCATCTCTCACATCTTCTGGGAAAACAATTAACTAAAAAAATTTCCCAAGGGAAGGTGAAAAAGGACTGGCATAAATGTTAGAATCACAGAGTAAAATCTTATTTTAACTTCTATGGAATGTGTTCACCCATCACTGGCTTACGTTTCTATCTGAAATTTCTGAAGATAAATTTCTGCCTAGGTCAAATTGACACTAACGGGAAATTAAGTTCCTAGTAGTCCACATCGCCTGTCTATAGGATTTCAACGGACCTTCTATTCATGTAGCATCCCTTAGCCTTAAGCTTTAAGGTTAGACTTTCTAATGTGATATCAAAGTCAGTTCTGTCCGGTATTTCGCGTCTGAGGCTTCTGTTGCACCAATTCCATATGCCGTTATCAATCCTGTTTGCACATATATAGGGGATGTCAAGGTTTTCCACATTGCTAGTCTATGGGCTTCATTTAGCTTTATATTTATGTAATCACCTCCCACCTATCAACTTAAGCTTTTGAGACTTTCTAACACTAAAGCCTTTCAGTTTCTTTCACATCGTGCCATCTGCTTTGTGGACTCAAGCTTAAAAGCCTTAACGTAATCCTTATATCAGCAACGATGTCTTGAATGAATATAACGCAGCAATGTGCTAAACAATATAAAGTAAAAAAGGTATGTTTTCTACAAGAAATATCAGAGAAAATATATATAGAAGAACCATTGAACTAGTAGCCACGCTTCTTGTGTAAGCAAGCCTTCTCTCAAACCAATCAGCTGGCAATGAGTATCTCTCCAGGAAAAAGTGATGCATGACTGGCCTGTGTCAAGTGCCAAATATGAGTTCAAGGTAGTTCGCTTTGATCTTCACTAAAGTATGCATTTTTATCTCCAAGCAGAGGCAGTAACCTGAAGTTCTTGCAGACTTCTTGGAATGCTTTGCGCTTGTCCTTTTCCTATAAATACACAGACATATCCAATCGATATTCACTAAAAGAAAGGGAAAATGATCACTTATCGGACACTTATCAAAAGAAAAACAGCTGGGGTAATATTCCTATTTTTAACTTTAGCATCTATCCTCTTTTGGCCCATTTTTGTATTGCTGATTCAGATAGTTAAATTACATCCCTCGACGCCGACTGAATTTGTCAATCATGCAACTCCAACTCATCATGATAAATTACAGCATGCTTCACTGACTACATGTTAATAACTTCCGAAAGTTAGGACACTTACATTAGCCATGTGCTCTCGGCATTTTTGAAATGACCAATCTCCTCTCCCATACTGACCATGTGCACCTCCATTTCTCATGCTGAAATTAGGTTGACAACATTATCTATATAAAGATTCGAATAACAATAGAAGTCAACTTACTTAGGAAACCGCATCTTTTATTTATGCTGACCTTCCGATAAGGTAATCACCTAGAGGAAGAGTGCCATTAACCCATTCAAGCACACCCGCACTAGGTGTAAAAGGGATGACCTATTCACAAGAAAACCGGTATTAAATCTACCACAGTTAGAACATGCCATTCAAGTAAGGTATATAAAACAAAGAACAGAAAAAATAAAGTCAGAAACCCTTTGCTCTAATGATGCTATCTAGGATCATATAAACAGAAGTTCTAGAAGTTCATCAAGCTCAGTCCAAATTGAGAGTACTAAAATCGATGGAAGCATGGTTACCGTTAGAAATGTATCACAGAAAGGTGTTTGTTGTAAATATTAATTAGTCTGCTTTCTACCTAGCCTCCGCATCTGAGGTGGAAACATAAAATGCTAGCATAGGGCAACTCATTTGGAAGACTTTCACCCAGGAGAGGCATCCAATGCTGTTTTGCAGAGTAACAAGGGATGATTATTTGCGAAACAAGCATGCTAAGATGCATTCAGCACAAAATAAAAGCTGTATATGGCATGATGAGGAACACAAAATGCGGTGCATCTGTTTAAAGATTGTCTCCTTGGTAGAAAGGAGGGAAGAGATGGACCTTGAGGCACCACACAAGCACAGCAGATTCAATCATTAAGGATTGAGTTAAGCTGCTCATGGATGCAGAGGGTGGAATTCTGGGTAACCGACAGTAGAGATCAATACACCGGTAAGACTTAGAGTTAAGCATGAAGAGACTACTGTGACACTCTATGATATTAGTACTATTTAACAATGCATTTGGGCAGGAATCAGAGTTTACCAAAACACTTCCAAAAGGAGCGGAGCTCACAGGCAAGTGAATGAAGGCTACAAATATATAATCTTGAAATGAGTGGAAGATTTAAAGCTTGTCTAGCTGTAATAACAAGAGTTTATCACTATTATACTGTTATATGAGAAAGAAACTGTCACCGGATATAAATTGACCAATAGGATACAATTCCGACAGACTACATAATACTCTTATATTGTCAATGAGAAAACCATTTTATAGGATTGTGATTACATGCTAATATTTGAGTGGGAAGGTACCTTGTAGGTTCGTACACCTAATCTTCTCTTTCGTGTATCTCGGTGATTATGCAAAAAAGTATTCACTAAACCAAAAAATTGTTCCATCACCTGCAAAGGATTGGCAAAATCAATCTTCAGCATAAGGATCAAAGTACCATTACTTGCAAAGCTAGATGCAACAATCCACTCTGGAAATACCCTTGAACATCGCAAATTTTGGAATATGTTGAAGAAACAGAAACTTCCATTCATGCCCAAAGGAGAGCATCAAAAAATTCTAACTTTGTGCGCCAGAAACAACAACAATCATTGCCGAAGTAGATGTCTACTGATGTCTATGTGTTCTTGTCAAAAAAGAAGGAATGGCAGCTTGTACTATAGTGAGACAAAAATAAATCTAAAGAGTACTATTCACTCTGAAATTACTGAAGAATGATATGAAAACAATATACCAAGATGGCCAGGCCTTTGATATATATCAGCATGTAATAGTAGCATGGAATTTTCTAAGGAAGTCTGTGATCATTCTGTGCTAAGAAAATATTTGACTCTTCTATAGAGAAGAGTCAAACTGGGGTGAGGTCTAGTCCTTATCTTCTCACTTCAGCATTGATGGATTTTAAATTGGCATTTAACATATAAAAAAATTTAAAAGCTACCCCACAGCCAGAAAATCATCTAAATGAACACAAACATCAAAGACCTCTTTACAGAACGAAACTTTGTTTAGCAAGAACCATCATATGCCTAAAAAGAAAAAATCACAAAAGTTGAAAAGCCGCAAGAAAACTCTTGGCAGCCTTTTTATGTAGAATACAGAAGGGCTTAAAAAATCTCACAGCATCTTGTCTTAAATCATCATTTCCAGATTTTGCTAGCTGCCGATATTTGTGACCATCAGAACCAAAGCATTCAACAACTTTTGGAGCATTTATTCCATTCATCACCCTATACATCACAGAGAAGAAAGTCAAAGTTGGCATTAAGTAGCATGAGCAATTCAACATATATCGTTGGGCACATTGGGTTGAAGGAAGAGTATTGAATATTTTCAAATGATGATGACAAACGTGATGGTATCTTCTAATCCCTTGAAATATGGGAAGGAGCCCTCCTTATACTGGCAACTTTGGTCAATTGGAAAGGTAGCTGTCACAACTGGTACCTAAAAGTCAATCATGCATGAAAAGGTAAATATTATGCTGTGTTTTAAAGGATAAAAGGAAAAGTGGCAGAAAAGAGTGGATATTTATGAAAGAGCATGGAGAAATCATGAACTTCAATGACATAAATGGAGCTGCTGAAAAGTACACACATTGCTTATCATTATACATTTATTTGGGCTTAATAGGAAAATAATAGAAAATGACTTACAAGTTCTAGCTCTCTAAGACTCCGGATTTCTCGTGGTAGGGATATTTTTTTGTTGGTGTCCTGTAAATACCACATATTAGTAGTTCCAGTGATGCCGTACATACATTCAAATTACACAATGACTTAACATTTTCATTTTCGAAGATATAAAAAGACGTAAAAATTTATGCATTTTAAAACGTAAGATAAACCTCTCTCCTTGTTTCCAGTTCTGCAAGTTTGATGTAGATCTCCACCATTTGTTTCATCTGCGGACAAAAATATATCTCATTAATAACTCACATTGGAGTGGCCAATACAGATAAAATAAAATTATCGAACCGTAATCCAAATTACTTGTCTGATGATAGCTCCGTGATGTGCTGACAACTCCTCTAAGAGGTTTTCTGCTGCAAGCTTCTTATCCATATCCACTACAAATGAGTTTCTACTGCGCTGTTTGTCCTTGATTCGGTCACCATTGGCCAGAGCTAGAAGCTAGACAAAGAGTAAACAAGTTGAAGCAAGGGGAGAAGAATGAAACAAGAAGACTACATCATGGATAGATTAAAAATTCTACATACATAGGATTTCCGGAAATGACCAACATCACTCTTAAAAGCATTTTATATTGTTTGTTCATGTGATGTGTTTAACCCGTAAGTCCCATTTCCTTCTTGGCCTAATTTGAGTAGGGGTGTTAGAATATCCATATTGCTTGTCTATGGGGTTTGTGTTCTTTTTCATCCGATTTGCAAGTGAAGGGGTAGTTAATGTATCCACATCACTTGTCCACAGAATTGTTGGGGTCTAAGTACATTTCGTCACCCCCTTCTAATAGCTTAAGCTTTAAGATTGGACTTTCTAACAATTATATTTGCTACCGTGGACATTAAAAGTACCACCCTCCTTTCTCCTCGGTCCACAGAAATGAAAAGATAAAGCCATTTTTCATGTTACACCAATCCATATTTTCATATTTAGCCTAAATGATAGGGTAGCAGATTTCCCAGGTGAATTCCTAATATTATCTTCTAACTTACATTTTTCTCAGCCTTCTTTCACCAAGGAAGGTTCTCATTCTGGATGCTGAAAAGCTTACATGAAGTCATTAAGGCAGCATTATCACGCGATAGATAATGGGAGTCGAAAATTTTCCAGTTCTATTTTCTATTCATACAGTCTGCGTAATTGCTGATTGCCTTACATCTTTGTTGAGATGCGCGTATTACCAGTCCAAAGATATTGGTATATCAAATAATTGATTTTCAAAGGGTGACCTTGATAAAGGTGAGTATCAATGTCAAAGAGAGATTTTGCATATTCTTGTGTAAGAAGTAAACCCTTGCCTGCAATTAATGCCAACTATTTGTGAACCTGATTACCTGAAAGACAGTATGATATGGATGGTCCATGGCCATCTTCTTGACAAGAGAGATCAAAGCAAACTGCAGTACGAAATTATTATATTTTAAATCAACTGAGAGCATCTTTGCAACAACTACAGTATTACATGCTTTAATAACCTGAAAGCCATGAGGTCCTTGAGTATCCTTTGAATTTCCCATTCTAGAAGCAATTTGGTAAACTAGCGGTACAAATTTGTAAGATTGAACCTGCAAGCACATTAGAAAAAGGGATAGATTGAAAATAATGACAAACTGATGGACTAATTCTTAAATAATGACCAAAGGATCAACTAATTTTGGTAATAAAGTCATAATATGATTTGGAAACTAATCGAAGAGCTTAGCCGTACCTCGTCAATTGTGCTAAGCATGCTACTAATGATATTTTGTTTGGAAGAGAGACTGAACCACAAGGAAACCAGACGGAACACCTGGAAGCACATAGGTCAGTTTCTTCAACATCAACATCAACATCAACATCACCTTTAACCCAAACTAGTTGGGGTCGGCGGTCGATGAACCCAAAAAAGCAAGACCGAAAGAGCTATAAAATACAACAAAATAAAATAACATAGCTATAACAATATAAAAAAACAAAGGGCTAGGATTCGAAAAGGCGATCGAAACATAGGAATTTTTGCCCCTCCACAATGTTAATCGCTTTCCTCCACTCGTCCTAAGACAAACAAGACACCAATCTATGTCCCACTCCAACAAATCTTGTCTTACTACTTTTCCCCAAGCAAGTTTCGGCCGACCTCTCCCTTTCCTCATGTCATGCTCTCTATAACACACTTTTATTCTTACCGGAGCATTTAGGGGTCTTCGAAGAATATGTCCAAACCATCTCAAACGATGTTCTCTCATCTTTTCGGCCATCGATACTACACCAACTTTTCGTCGAATATCCTCATTTCTTATCTTATCCATTCTTGTATGACCACACATCCATCTTAGCATTATCATTTCTGCTACTTCCATCTTATGCTCATGTTGCCTCAACATTCCGTAGATCATTGCGGGTCTTACTGTTGTTCTATAGAATTTTCCTTTTAGCCTAAAAGGGATTTTGCGATCACACAAAAATCCCGATGCACTGCGCCATTTCATCCAACCTCGCATTCTACATCCTCAACTCCCCTTTTGCAATAAAAGGGCCGATTCAATACCACTGGCTGAGTGTCCTCGAATCGGAATACTCTCCCCTTTTGCAATATTGATCCTAAATATCTCAAAGTATCTTTCTTGGGTACCTCCCGTCCGAGCAAATTAACGGGTTCATCTCCCCCTCTTGCCTTGTTGAACTCACACTTCATGTATTCGGTCTTACTTCGACTTAACGTAAACCCTTTGGACTCCAACGTACTTCTCCATAATTCTAATTTAGCGTTAACCCCCGCCCTTGTCTCATCGATGAGCACAATATCATCTCGCAAATAAGCATACACCACGGCACCTCATCTTGGATATCTCTTGTTAGCTTGTCCATAACCATAGCAAAAAGATAAGGACTCAAAGCCGAGCCTTGGTGTAAGCCCATTGTGATTGAAAAATAGTTTGATGTTTCATTACAAGCCTTCACACATGTAAGTAACTCTATCATACATATCCTCGATCGCCTCTACATACTTTGAAGGTATTTTTTTCTTCTCAAGCACCTACCATAAGACTGTCTTGGAACCTTATCATACGTCTTCTCAAGATCAATAAACACCATATGTAGATCTTTTTTCTTTCTTGATACCTCTCCATCACCGTCGTATCAAGAAAATAACCTCCATGGTAGATCTTCTCGGCATAAATCCAAATTGATTTACGGATATCTTAGTCTCTAGTCTCAAACGATGCTCAATAACTCTCTCCCACAACTTCATAGTATGGCTCATAAGCTTAATGCCTCTATAGTTGGAACAATTCTGGATATCTCTCTTATTCTTATAGATAGGCACAAGCATACTTTTCCTCCATCCATCGGCATCTTATTAGTATGGAGAATCTTGTTAAAAAGGTTAGTCAACCAACGTATTGCCACAACTCCTAAGCATCTCCACACTTCAATAGGGACACCATCGGGTCCCAAGGCCTTACCAGCCTTCATCTTCTTTAATGCCTCCTTAACTTCGTGCGCTCTAATTATACACACAAACATTCTATTTGAATCATCGAAACGTCCTCCAAATCCATCTCATTGATATCATTCTCTCCATTAAAAAGCTTGCGAAAATAGCTCATCCACCTTTCCTTGACGTCTGCATCTCTTACTACAAGTTTTTGATTTTCATCCTTGATGCATCTAACATGTGTCAAGTCTTTACTTTTCTTGTCTCTTATCTTTGCAAGCCTATAGATACCTTTTTCTCCCTCTTTGCTCCCCAGTTTTTGTACATGTCGAAAAAAACCTTGCTCTAAATTTCTGGCACGCTTTCTTGGCATTTTTCCTCGCTAATCTAAACTTTGCCAAATTCTCTCCATTAGGACAAATATGCAAACGATGAAAACACTCCTCCTTTTGTTTAATTGCCTCCCGCACCTCGTCATTCCACCACCAAGTTTCCTTTGCTTGATGTCCGTTCCCTTTACTTTCCCCTAGTACCCCTCTTGCCACTTTTTGGATGCAATTAGACATCTCGTTCCACATCACATTTACTTCGTCCTCCGGTTGCCACTGGTCCTTCCCGAAACATTCTTTCCTTGAAATCTATTTGTTTTTCCTCTTTTAGCTTCCACCATCTTATTCTTGGATTCTGGACACCTTTTTGCATTTTTCGTACTTTGTTATACCTAACCTCCAAAACCGCCAACTTATGTTGCGTAGCTACGCATTCTCCAGGGTAGACTTTGCAATCTACATACGAGGCCCTATCATCTCTTCTAGCAAGAAAAAAGTCAATCGGCTACAATTTTTACCGCTGCGAAATGTGATCGGATGTGATTTTCTTTTCCTGAAGAAGGTATTTGCCAACATCAAATCATAAGCTAAAGCGACGCTCAAGATGTCCGCACCAGCCTCATTTCTAGTCCCATAGCCAAAACCTCCATGAACTCGTCAAAACCTCCACTACTTTGTCCGACATGTCCATTTAAATCTCCTCCTATGAATACCTTCTCGTCGCGTGGTATTCCCCTCAAAATCTCCTCCAACTCTTCCCAAAATTTGTTCTTATCGAATACCGTCCAACTTGAGGGGCATACACACTAAGGATATTCACAATTAGCTCTCCCACTACTAGCTTAACCAAAATAATTCTATCTCCCGATCTTTTGACATCAACCACCTTATCTCCGAAACTTTTATCGATCAAAATCCCAACTCCATTTACACTCTTTTTGTGCCTGCATGTACCACGGCTTGAATCCGGTGCCTTCCACCTCCTTAGCCTTTTCTTCAACCCATTTAGTCTCTTGCAGGCAAGCAATATTCACTCTTCTTCTAGCAAAAGTATCTCGCTAACTCCCTCAATTTACCCGTCAAGGTTCCCGTGTTCCAACTCCCTAGTCGAATCCTTACCCCCCGGGCCTTACTTGCCCCCGACACTCGCCCATAGAAGTGTGAGGACTCTCGCTCACTTCTCACCACACCCGGCACCGATGTGGCGCATCACTCTGGGAATGATGGCCCAAGGTCAATTTCTTCAAAGGAGAACAAAATTCTCACATCAAGTGGAGGACACTGAGCCCACACTTACATTTTAAGGCACTACTATAGACTCTAAACCTAACAAAAATGTAAAATTCATGGAAATGCAATTTACAAATGACAGTTCTTCAAATTACATGCAGTTAAATTATTGAAACAATAAAAAGAAGTGTTACGTTACTTGTGTGTTTTCTAGGTTTTATTCCTTTCTACTTACATGGGGGCATTATGGTCATTGTACAAGTTATAATATATTGCAATAGGTATAAGGTAAAGAACACAAAAATTGAGAGCCGTTCTTTTGGCTTTACGTTTGTTTCTTCCTCTCTTCTTCTCCTCTCGTTTTCTCCTCTTTTCCTTCTTCTCTCTTTCCTATTTACCACAGGTTCTTTAATTAGCTTTGTGATATGGTATCGGAGCAGATCCGACTACCCGATTCCTTAATTGTATTGCTAGTTTGAGAGTCCCCTAATACCCATTTTCCTTCATTGGTGCGCGGCCACCTAAAGCTGCAATTTTTTCTATTTTCTCTCCTAGTCTCAATTCACATGAGACCAGGAGAAATCAAATCCATCAGGTTCTCTTTGCGGCTATGGATCTGTTTGCAGCTATGGATTACAACACTTTACTAATCAACGGATTCAAGGATCATAATATTTCGTTGATTATGGCCAACTGGTATTGTATGATTTTCATGAAAGATACATGACTGTTGGTATTGATTATACATAGCAAAGGGCTGTTTTATTATTTGCGCTGAAGTTTCAATCCTCTTGATCTGTGGTAGATATATATTTATTTCGAGATTATTGCCATGAGTAACAATAAGCCTCCTTTAGACAGTGTCAATGTTCAGATTACCACTATTAAATTAAATGGGGCCCCTAATTACTTGTTATGGGCTCGAGCTGTCAAAGTGTATACTAATGCCAAAGGGAAAATTATCTTACGACTAAACCCCCTAATGCTAATGCTAAAGAATATGGTGACTGGATGAGAGAGAATGACACACTTTTGGTGTGGTTATGGAATAGCATGGAACCATCTATTGCTGCTAATGTGATGTTTCACACAACTGCCAAGGGAGTGTGGGATGATCTTATGGAGAGCTACTCACAAGACAAAAACATGTCTAGAGTTTATGAATTATACGAGAAGATCTTTAATTTTAAACAAGGGGACAACTCACTTGGAGAGTATTACAGTGCTTTGAAAGGCATGTGGGAAGAACTCAATCTTTATCAACCCATCATTACTGATCTTGAGAGACTAAAGACACGACGAGCTGAATTTCAAGTGGCCCAGTTTTTATCTGGGTTGAATGCTGACTTGCAACCTGTTAAGAGCCAGCTACTTGCTAGAGAGAAAGTTCCTTCTATGAATGAAGCTTTTTGTCGAATTCAGCGCATTGTCCCTTCATCTTCTACGTCATCTAAAGACAATTCTACACTTGTGGCTAGTAGTGGTAGTCGTGATCGTGGTAGATTTTCTTATAGAGGCTGTGGTTCAAGGGAAGGGCATGGCCGTAGTGGTGGACGTAGTGAACAAAGTTTTGATCCAGACAGCCATCAGTGTACATATTGTGGCAAATCTGGCCATAATGTTTTACACTTGTTGGGCCAAACATGGCAAGCTTGAGTGGGCTCAGCGATTAGTTACTGCAAATGCTGCTGTGTCTGAAGGGAGTGCTGGAAATGTGTCTTCTGGCGACACGAATCCATCTATCCCAACTGGGGGTAGTTCTTTTGAATCTGCGGTTCGGGATAATCTAGTTACACAACTTCTCAAGCGTGTCCAGCAACTAGAGGCTTCCAACTCCTCATCTACTGCAACTCTTGCACGAACAGGTAACATGGCTCTTTTCTCTACTCTTTCTCCTAGCACCTGGGTCATTGACTCGGGAGCTTCCGGTCACATGACGGGTGAGCAGGAACTATTCTCTTCCCACCATGACTCTAGTCTTTCATCTCAAGTTGTTTTAGCTAATGGTTCCTCTACTCAGGTGATTGGATCAGGGACTATTTCACTTACAACTTCATTATCTCCTTCCTCTGTTTTACATATTCCCCAACTCCCTTTGAGTTTGTTGTCTGTTAGTCAGTTAACTAAAGCTCTTGGTTGTTCTGTTACATTTTACCCCTCTTCTTGCATATTTCAGGACCTTCAGACAAGGAAAATGATTCGTGGAGGGCATGAATATGATGGACTCTACTACCTGGATGGTGTCTCTACTGTTGATGCCAATGCTCTAACTGCTAGTTCTACTAGTCCTTACTATGGCATTCTCGTTTAGGACATTTATCTCTATTTAAGTTACAACAAATAATTCTCGAGTGTAAATCAATTTCTACTCGAGCGTGAGGCTTGTGAACTTGGGAAACATCATCGTAGCAATTTTCCTGAGCTTTTTTCCAAAATATGGTTAAAAAAATAGAAATTACCAATTTAAGTTTTTTAAAAAAATTTACTGATTTAGGGCAAGTGCGCCTCTATTACAGGCGCACATGGCTTGTGCACATGTATCGAGGCACGCAAGGACATGTTAATTTTTTTTTACTTTCATTTTCTTTTTTAGCCGCACATTTATGTTTTTTTTTTTTTCTTTTTTTCCTTTTTATGTTCCCCGTGAGCCGCACGCCCGCGAACCCATTGCCGCGCCCCCAAGTTACCGCCGTGTCGTCGTCGTCGTCCGAGTAAAAAAAAAAAACGTTCTTATAAATATAAAGAGAAAAAAAAAAAAAAAGGACCCCCATGAGCCGTGAGCCCCAGTGCCACCGCTGCGCCCGCAAGTTGCCGTGCACAGGGGTCCTTTTTTTACTTTTTTTTCTTTTTTATATTTATAATAACGTTTTTTTTCTTGGCAACTTGCGGACGCGGCGGCGGCATGGGGCTTGTGGGCTTGCAGCGCACGGGGAATATAAAAATGAAAAAAATAAAATGTGTGGCTAAAAGAGAAAAAAAAGTAAAAAAGAAAAAAATGGTGCGCCTCTCATACAAGCTATTAAGCCATGTGCACCTGTAATTATTACAGCACCTGCCCTAAATCAGTAAAATTTTTTGAAAAACGCTTAAATTGGTAATTTCTTTTTTTTTTTTAACTATATTTTTGGAAAGAAGCCCTCCCTTCTTCTCCTCTCATTTTCTCCTCTCTTCCTTCTTCTCTCTTTCCTATTTACTGCAGGTTCTTTAATCAGCTTTGTGACAAGAAGCGTGTCAACTCTTGGAGAAAAAAGTATTTATCAAAGCCACAGAGTCCAAATTTCATAATTCCAGTCTTTTGGAAGCACCACAGAACAAATTTCTGAAACACCATAAATCAAAAGATACTTACCACCCTCACATCATATTTGTCGGCTATGACCAAACAACGCTTGTATCCCTCCAAAGCCAGGTTGAGAAAGTTGTCACTGTCATCCTGATAGGTTGAAAAGCAATTAAGCAAATCTTGGACGAACATTAAACAGATTACACCTTAAGCA
Organism: Rhodamnia rubescens; assembly: GCA_021437795.1. NCBI lineage: Eukaryota > Viridiplantae > Streptophyta > Magnoliopsida > Myrtales > Myrtaceae > Rhodamnia > Rhodamnia rubescens. The sequence goes on along the minus strand of JAILYA010000005.1, from coordinate 4,056,125 downwards.
AATGAAAAATCAGGAAATTCAAGTTTGCGTGCTACGTACAAAGATGTTTAAGCAAAGCCCATTCTTAAGTTTAGGGAATAATTGCATCGATCTGATCCCTATTTGGAATGCTGAAGCCATAGATCCCTAAATGCCTTAAGGAGTACAATTGAGAGCATATTCCACAGTTCTCCGCTACACGAAAATGACACCCCAGTGAAATTCTCTGAGACTAGCGCCAATTGCTCTAAAAGCATAGTCATTACATGAAGGCATGATTTAATATTTATATATTTTAATATTATCCCCACGTGTGGGCTGGACTATAGCATAAAACTAATGCATATAAAAGGTCTAAAAAGATTTGCACTCAACACATCCTTCTTACAATGTGAAATTTCATGGGACCACTACCAACATCTCTAATGGCTTTAGATCAACGCGGAGTTCAATATTGAAATATTCTAACAGTCCTTTTAGGAGCATCTCGAGTACAAATATCAACATGGTAAAAAACAGGGCGTCCTGAGGCACAAGGCTCCATGCACTGCGGGGGTTGATATACATAGCCTTAACCCTGGTTTACCAAAGAGGGGGTTTCCATGATTTGAACCAGTGACCTCAGGCCACAATGGAGTGACCTTTTGCTACTACATCAATGCTAGCCTTCTATATTTATTAATTTGGTAAAAGAAAATAAAATGCACTGGCGGATAGAGAGGGACGGTCAAAGCTTCAAGGCAACACAGCAGCATCTCTGCATAAGGAAAGGTAAAGCAGTATTTTACAGACACCTGTAATTTCTCAGCTTCTTCCTTATCCATCGCAAGCTGCCTGTGCAACTCTTGTATTTTCAACGAGTAGTCTGTCTTTTCCCCCTAAATATGCAATAGAGCACTGTCTATCAGAATTTTTATAGCACATAAATGAATGTCAGTTCCTGATGTGTAGAAACTGCTGCGTCAAACTACCAAAGGAAGGCCACTGATTAATTGAGCACTTGGACTTGCCTTCGTTGAACTCTTCAGTCTCCTTACAAGTGCTTCTAATTCCAGGGTCTGCACAATGAACATGCAAATGCAACGGTTATAGCAACCATCAATTAGCCCCAACAGTTCAAGCTCAAAGAGTTACCTTGTGTTTCCTTAACCGCATCGCTGCTTGCCATTCATTTGAGGTAAGTCTCTCCTCATAACTCCTAAAAAGAGCATCTGCATAGTGTGCAAGATGGAAATGGGTCTGGCCTTGTCTTTCTATGGATTTCTTATCTGTACTTTTACGATCCGCAGCTAGTGAAACTGCAGGTTTCAGGTATTTCTCCAAAATAGTTCTCGAGCTGCATTTCACAAAAAAGTAGGAATTCCTGAAAGTTCTAACTGAAAGCCAACTAAGTTTCAATTATAAATGTGGAAGATTACTTGCTAGATCTGGTTTCTGCCAGCCACTTTCCAATCAAGCGATATACATCTGAAGCCTTTTCGTCTAGAGGGAAATTTTCTGAAATATATTTGGCAAGGCTAATGGCCATCTCATTCTGACCCTGAGCACACAGAAGCTTTGCTTCTTCCAGCTGCGTATACAGCAAATTGAAGTGTTAAGATACGAACTATATTCAGTGTTGTTCTCTAAAGTCCCAAGTTTGATTCACAAATCCCCTTTCACTCATTTATGGTATTCCCTTCTTTATTCTGTAGAAAGCAATTCTGTGCAGCTCTCTGACCGCTTAAGCTTTTTTAGAGGAGATCGTTTTGCACTCAACTTTGACACTCATAATGAAATTTTCCCAAATTTCCACTTTTATAAGAATTCCATTAGGTGTAAAACCATATAAAAGCTACCACAAGTAATTTCTAGCTGTAATTATTCTAAGATCTTCAAGAGAGAGGGAGAGAGAAATACTCCAAGGCTACATCTTTACTCAATAACTTAATGAAAGAGTTAATAAGATGGCTCAATTTATAGAGCATGAGAGACACTTAACAAAATCCTATCACAGACGGCAAGGAGAAGATCTATCTCTTAGATGAAACAAATGTTACAAGGAGATGAACCAATGACAGAGAAAGGCAGCACAGTCAAATTCATATCAGCATGTCCATTTACTATTTAGCCCATGCAAATCTCAACTAAACCAGCCAATCTTACCATTCCAGTCCAACATAATGTAGAGCCTGGCTCACCACTCCCAACCACGAGGTACTTAAACTCATGTAAAGATGCAGCTGCTTGAGAAAACCTAGAACCCTGTATAAAGGCATGTAAAAGAAACTACACTAAGAAATGCATAAGCCTTTGACTTACTAAGTGAAACTAGTCACTTTAAATTATACCTTCCGAAGGGTGGAGGCAGACTGCAAAAGATGTTGCACCATGCAGTCCTTGCAACTCAAAATATTGAGCAAAACTCCTCTAAAGGCAATGAAAGGCTCTAAAAGATTCATGTGCAGCTCTGTTCGTTTCACAATCCATTCCCAATCAGAATTCAGCCAAACCATCTAAATTGAAGTCAAATGGAATAGACCATTAGGTCTGATAAAAATTAGAGAAACACATACAAGCTAACATATAATAGTAGTAAATGTCGAGATAGTAGTCTGCTTTCAAAAGCTTTAGACACACAGAGAATAACTACAGGCATACACTAAGGAAAGACTTAAACTAACGGGTATAGTGAAGAGGTTTATCATCAAATGACAACATCATTGAATAAACAGGCAACTGGCTACATTAGTTCGAGCTCTCAACTAGGTTTGACTGGACATGTGCAAAAGGCTTACGCTCCACAAGGAAGAATTGAACAGTTATGTCAAGCATACTAACAGTCTGATGAAATAGGATTTGAATGTTGACTAAACAGGAAAAAATAATTCTGCCCAGAATTGTTTTCCAATGTTCTTTAGATACGGGCAATTCATTGGGAGCTCATAGAATAGAGACTTAGATTAAAAAGGGCAAGAAAAGACTTCAAAAGATGTGGACGTAAATGATAAGAAAATATTAACTATGGAGGTCTTAGATCTTACAGAAGACTTGATATGGAATCGAGGACAAGAACATAAAAGTGTTCATATAGTCGGTTAAATATCTCGGTTGACCCATGCAAACGAAGAAAAGGTTGAATCATAGTCTTGGTAATATTGTTTCTATAGATCATATTGGCTAACGAGCCATTATTACTTTAGTACACTAACTACAAATCCTTGTCTCAGCCTAAACCTGTTCAGAGGCTTTCATAAATTGGATGTTGACTCCATAAAAGACTGCAAAAGATTGATCACATTAAGCAAATGGAAAAGTTCCACCAGATATACAAGTCGACCAACATTCCACACCTCACATCATCAGCCAAAACACTGTTCTGAAGTGGAAGCATCTATGAAACAATGACATCAGTTGACATGGAAGCTCTCAGGCTTGATCACCACTATATTTATTGGAAAGCATCCTATGCAGATGAAAGCCAAGTAATTACCTGGTCCATTGTAGGAGTTGAAGATTCAGAAAATACTTTTTGCTTCCATGGATACAATTTCAATTTATTGGAAGAGAAGTTTCTCCAACGCATATCCCAAGCTTTGCCAAGATGGTACAATATCTGCAGAATAATGATCATGGCCAAAAGAGTGAAAAGGACAACTAAATATAGCCGATAACAAAGTTTTTTTAAGAAAAACAATTTTTCCAGAAATCACAAGACACAAATCCAGTAAATTTTGCTTTGACTTTTGAAGAACGACATAAACTAGTAAAGGGAAACACTATAGATCTTGTATCATGCAAATAAGGGGTATTGCGGGCCCCAAGATTCCCCTTTGTTGAAAGTATTTGGCCGATGGGGGCATATCTGTGTATTTTCTTAATTATTTTATGAATGGCAGCAATAAGGGCAATATTGTAATTTTGGCCTTTTGGCTCTGTTAAAGTATGTCCCACATTGCTTGACAAAGGGTTCTGAATACTCTTTATATTCATGTGGTCTCCCTCCACCTATTAGCTTAAGCTTTTAGGTTGGACTTTCTAACGGCTCTATTATAAAAAGATAGCTTGGGGTCACATTGACCTAATCAAGCATCCAATTTAGTTTTTTAGTCTTTCAACATGCTATCAAAGCAAGGGCTAAATTGAAACCTTAACCCCAATCTCTTCTCTGCACAAGCGGTCTTTTCTCTTTCCGTCTTCTCACCTTCACCCTCTCCCACCGCAATTCCTTCTCACCTTCTTCTTTGCTCTCTTTTACAGTGTAGGGCAGCATTAATGAGGCGATCTTTGAATCGAGTGTCTGCCCTAAACCTCACCATTATGAGATAAATTAAAGCTTCTTTGCAGTCTGCGATAGGTGGTTCAACCTCCTTTGCAATTTTTTGGATCTTCTTGTTTGAGATTATTTCTACCGTGCCGTTGGCCTACAATTCTCCTGTGTGTGAAGACCAAATAACTGCAGTTCGTGGACCATGAAATATTTTTTTCCAGATTGTTCGGGAAAAATCAGAATTAGCGAAATTTTTTTAGGGGTTTCAAAACCCTGCAAAAAATGCATTTTTGTGCCTTCCCTTGATCTGATTTGGCTGATTTTTGGAGGAAAACTTCAGCCTTGGCCTTCTCTAGCAAGTTTTTGGTGGTTCTATTGTTCCTTTCACACTTTTCTAGTCGATTTCTAAGAGAACGTCTGAGAATACAATTGTAAGCTCTACATATTGGAGATGGCCATACATATTAAATTACTTTTTCTCCAATCCCTGTGAAGCTCGATGGCACAAATTATTTGATCTGGTCTCGATCTGCATTCTTGATCATTGCAGGCTGTGGGCGTACAAAACAAATCAACGGCAGTTTTGCGATGCTAACTACATTAGGTACTGCTTAGGACAAGTGGATCCCGAATGACTCTTTGGTGATGTCCTTTTTGCTTAACTCGATGCAGCCACATATTGTAAAAGAATATCTGCTTCTCAATAATGCAGCATAGATTGGGTCGTCTGCAAGGGATACTCATGGTCAACTTAGGAATGATGCACTAAGTGTATGAGCCTCGGAAAACAATTCACGACACCACTTAGAAGCAGATGACTATATCTCAATATTATGCTAAGCTTCGGAGTTTGTGGCAAGAGCTAGATCATTATGCTAATTATCACCCAATCAATCCTGCCTGTAAAAGGGAGGTGTTCAAGATCAGAGCCTATGATTTTTGGGCAGGATTAAACATGGAATATGATCATATACATGTTCAAGTCCTTAGCCTGTCTGCATTCCCTACTCTAGAACATACCTATGCCTTAGTTCACTCTGAAGAAGCCGGTCAGACAGCAAAGCTCCATCCCTTTACAATTGATCGATCCACTCTATAAACCAGTACTGGCACTACTGCCAAATCTGATCTGCCCTTTCGATATGATGATACCTCCAAGGAGGTTGTGAAGTGTGAACATTGTCATAGATCACATCACACTAAAGGCTACATGTTGAAAGTAACATGGAAAACCTGTAGATTTTGAGGCAAAAAGGGTACAAACAAAGGCAAAAACAAGGCAAACCATATTGAAATTGTTCATGTTGCATCTACTACTGATATCGGCTTATCCTAGGAAGAACTTCAGGCATTTTGACACCTACTAAAAGCTTCTGCTACTACTTCCTCCTCCATGGTTGCCAATTTGTCTTCTCCTTTTGCTTCAATCCTAGCTACTTCAGATTTCTTTGGGGGGTTTAATACATCTGTTGTTTCCAGTTCATGGATCATTGATACAAGGGCTACAAATCACATGACAGGTTCTTCTAGTCTTTTTCATCAATATAACCTACTTCCAGCTGAGAAAAAGTTCGCATAGCTGATGGAACCCTCTCTTCCATTGCAGGAAAAGGGTCTACCAATCGTTCCTCCAGTCTTCCCTTGTCTTATATTTTACATATTCCATCATTCTCTACTAATCTCCTTTCTATCAATACTCGAGATTTAAATTGTAAAGTAACCTTTTTTCCTTCTTGTTGTGTTTTCCGAGATGTGGTAACAGAGAAGGAGATTGGATATGATGCATTGGATGGTGGTCTTTATCTGCTCTAGGGTAGTGGGGCTTCTACTTCTACTTTGCCTTCTACACCTTGTCAAATTAATTCGGAACTGACAGATCTTCATCAGTGGAACTGCAGATTAGGTCATCCCTATTTACGAACTTTAGAAAAAGTTTTTCCTAGTTTCTTTCAGCTTGTAATAAAGATGAGTTTGTTTTGTGAAGCTTGTGTTTTTGCTAGCATACTCGTTCAACATATCCATCATCAAATAATAAAAGACATTTCCCTTTTTCATGTGATTCATGCTAATGTGTGGGGTCCTCAGCATATTTCCATTTCCTATCATCGATGGTTTGTCAATTTTATCGATTGTCATTTTTGTACAACTTGGGTTTATTTGTTGAAACATAAGAGCGATATTTTTCATTTTCTTCAAATTTTTCACATAATAGTTCAGACTCAATTCAATGCCACTTCGAAAGTTCTTCACAAGCGACAATGGCACCAAGTACATTAATTCTCAATTTAAACTCTCTCTCTAATCACGACATTTTGACTAGATCAGTCGAGTTTAATACCCAAGCACAAAATGGTGTTGCCGAAAGAAAGAACGGACATACGTTAGAGGTTGCTATGTCTCTTACGTTTGCCCGTCATGTCCCAACTTAGTATTGGAGTAATGCTACCTTAACCATTGCTTATTTAATCAATCGAATGCCGATTAGAATTCTTGATTTCATACACCTATTGATGATCTACAAGGATCATCGACTTCTATTATTTCCCCCAAAAGTTTTTTGTTCTGTTTGCTATGCTCGTAACACCTCCTCTAAGAGTAAGCTGGAACCTTGTGGTCTGTGCTGCATTTTTCTTAGGTATTCAGCAACTCATAAGGGTTATAAGTGTTATCATCCTCCTCCTAGACACACCATTGTATCTATGGATGTGTTTTTTAACGAGTCTAATTCCTACTATTCGGCTCCCCCTTTTCAAGGGGAGTGTGTTAGTGTAGAGGAATTGCCCAATCTAGATATTCCTACGGATATTACTTACTCTTTTAGCATAGAGGTGTTGCCCACTCTGGATGTTCTTGCGGATATTACTTACTCTTCTTGTGTAGAGGTGTTGCCCACTCTGGATGTTCCTCCGGATATTACTTAACCTTCTCTTTCGATAGTCTATGATAGTTCTCCTTCCCAAAAGGAGAACAATGCAACACAAGAAGAGAATAGCACAGTGCCACAAGGGGAGATAACAGAGCAACCACTTCAAGGGGAGACTACTCCCACACCAGTTAGGCAAACTATTGATAATAGTAAGACTTTGAAGAGATCTTGTCTTAGGGATCCCATTACCAACAAGCAGGTTAAGACCACTGAAACATTGCCTGTTCAATCATCATCTCCGGTTCGAATCCTCCTGCTCCTTCCAATGAGGTTTCATCTTCTGATCTTCCTATTGCACTTCGAAAGGGCACTAAAACTAGTACTTGACACCTTATATCTCATGTTGTCCCATATGATTCTTTGTCTAACTCTCATCGTACTTTTGTGTCTTATCTATCTTCATTCTCTATTCCACAAAATTGGTGGGAAGCTTTCGCAAATGAGAGCTGGAACATAGCAATGGTGGGAGTTTGTAGTCAAACAGAAGATGGATGGTACTGTGGCAAAGGGATTTACTCATGCTTTTGCGATTGACAATCAAGAAACCTTTGCTCCCGTTGCCAAGTTGAATACTATTCCTCCTTAGAAACAACCGGTAGGATGTAAGTGGGTGTTTTTAGTCAAACAGAAGATGGATGTTACTGTGGATGGATATAAAGCACAATTAATGGCAAAGGGATTTACTCAGACTTTTGTGATGGACTATCAAGAAACCTTTGCTCCCGTTGCCAAGTTGAATACTGTTGGAATGCTACTTTTATGTGTTGTTAACTAGGGATGGGATCTTAAGCATTCAAATGCGAAGAATGTATTTCTTCATGGAGAGCTAGAAGAGGAGGTTTATATGGAGATTCCTCCAGGTTTTTATTGTAACAAAACTCAAGGTAAAGTGTGCAAACTGAAACGTGCACTTTATGATTTAAAGCCGTCACCTCAAGCCTAGTCCGGCGGGTTTTAGAGAGCATGGTCTCCATTGGGTATAAACAAAGCAATGTTGATTATACTTTGTTTGTGGAGAAATTAGGTGCTAAAATCACTATTATCATTGTTTGTATAGATGACATTGTTGTCAAAAGAATGATAGTGATGAGATTAACCGATCGAAGAAGTTTCTTGTACCGAGTTTGAGATAAAGGACGCTTCGGTACTTTCTTGGGATTGAATTTGCCCGATCTTCAAAAGGTATATTTCTATTCCAAATGAAGTATGTCCTCGATTTTTTGACAGAAGCTGGGTTATTAGGATGTTATCCCTCTAACACCTATTGAGGCCAATACTCGTCTTCAAGAAAAGGATGACAAGGATGGTGCTCCAATATTAGTGGCTCGTGGGTAAGTTGATATATTTTCCCACACCCGAACTAATATTGTTTTTGTTGTGAGCCTGGTGAGTCGGTTTATGCATGATCCGCACTCTACTCCAATGAATGTTGTTCTTCGGAGCCTTCAGTATTGGAAATCTACTCTTGGGAAAGCAATTATTTTCTCTCCTCACGATGAAAGTCAAAGCCTATACATATGCTCATTGGGTTGAATCTCCAGACTGGAAGTCTATTTCTGGGTATTGTACTAATCTTATGACTTAGCGCAACAAAAAATAGAATGTAGTTGCTCAATCTAATGTTGAAGCAGAGTTTCGTGTGATGCCATGGGAAGTTTGTGAGTTGTTATGGCTCAAAAGATCACTTGAAGATCTTGGTATATATGTCCCAGTTCCTATGACGCTATATTGTGATATTAAGACCACCATTAGTATTGCTCACAATCCTATACAGCATGACCGTATAAAACATGTAGAGATTGACAGGCACTTTATCAAGGAGAAGGATTTTTTTTTTTTTGTTGGAATCAAAGAAAAGTTGAAAAGTGGATTAATTTGTATGTCATTTATTTAGTCCGGTGATCAACTTGCAGATGTGATCACTAAAGGATTAGGGGGTAAATCGTTTCATCCTGTTTTAGTCAAGTTGGGCATGGGTGATATCTATGCTCCAACTTGAGACGGAGTGTAAGAGCATTTGGTCGATGGGGCCATATTTGAGTATTTTCTTTATTATTTATGAATGGCAGCAATAATGACAATACCGTAATTTTGGCAATATTATAATAGCTTGGGTTCACAATGACCTAATCAAGCATTCAGTTTAATTTTTTTGTCTCTCAACACCCTTTGAAGTACAATCCAAGAATCTAAAATTTATTATGCACCAACATTGCTACTTTAGAATGTTTATGTAAAATCAAAGCAAAACTTCGAGGCACTATAAAGAGAAGGGCACACCACTAGCCACATATACTGAATCATACAGAAACCATATTACAAAGCCTCTGTTATAGCTGCATAGCATTCGCCAACTGGATTAAGAGCAATTGTGATAAAGGCTTTGTACTGTTTGCTAATGTCTTGGGATGTCTTTTGCATAAACACTAATGTCTAGAAGGTGTTATATAGCAAACTCAAGCTGAAGAGCAGTGGATGAAACAGGTCCATGAAAGAGACTGTAATTGACATTGTTTATCTTTACTTCCTGAGTACAAGAAACTATGGAGGATTATTACCTGGAGTTTGATGATTGTTGAATAGATATGTTCAGTACTTTCTTCACTTGCATGAGAGAGAGACCATACAAGCTCCTGAAACAAAGATAAAGAAAAGGAACACTGTTAAATTTTGTAAAAGGCCTACCAACTATTCCAGAAGCTCAAATTATTATATGAAGGTGTGATTTAATCTTTAAGCATCATGATACTCCGGTTCACTCATAGGATGGGCTGACCTAATACTAAAGTGTACAAAGTGACAATAGCAGAAATAAATAAGGGCCCTAGAAGGAGTTGAACTCAAGACCTCTTGCTCTAATACCATGTCAAATTTTATCTGAACAATGCCAACTATTATAATAACTTAAGCAGTTAAATGAACGAGTTCTTTAATATTTAAGTATTGTAACAAAGATAACGACATCCCGTTGATGTAACTGAAAGGCAATCACCTGCTTTGAGTCCTTGAGTTTTCCGTGAAATTCCTCAAGATCCCCATCTTGCAGTGACCTCAAACAACTGCATTCCACAATGAAGAGAAGAAAGGGGAAAAAAATATAAGCATGCAAAGGTCAATAACATTGTTCTTCCACTAGAAAGCAAATGCAAGACACAATGTGCTGCATGAAGACTAGCCAGTTAATCCATCATTCGGATTGGAGGACAACATCAAAGTTTCAAATCATTTGGTATACACTGCTTTGCTAGAATAGCTACAAGAATAGCACCATTCTTCAAGTAATCATCCATTGAACTCATGAGCACAAGTAGAGCTAGCTACCTATAGTCAAAATTATTGATGGATCAAAAAATCCATCTCGTAACATGACGAAGAATCTAGTTCATGGTTTCTAAATGTATGAAGACACCAAGTTTATAATGTTGGTCAAAATAAGAAGATATATAATGAAAAGAACTCAGTTGACACGTCAGAAACTGACGTATAAGTGGCACATAAAATAACAGCATTATAATACTGAATGTGTATTCAAAGTATTGACGTTGGTTAGCTCATAGATCATGAGTTTATGATAACATCCATCAGATATTAGACATTTTATTTCATTGGTCAATGTTTGCAGAATTTTTTCCACAAAAATATGTTCCTTTCTTTAAAGATGCGATGCCTACAGTTATGCGAATAGCTGTCACTAAGATTTACATTGAAAGATGTTGAAGAAAATCTCTGCATCTATCAATACGTCACTACAATACCTTCTCCTGTCTCTTTCCTTTGTTCCATATTAGACAATGCACATAGCACAATCGAGAGAGAGGGGACAGAAACTTTCTTAGTCTATCCTAAAAGTTTTAGCTATTAGATAGGTGAAGACTATGCATATCAAACTCTGTCAAATCTCATAGGCAAGCGTTGTGGCCTAATTTTGACACCACCTTTTATGTACAAACTAGACCAAGAACACGTTCAATTGACGAACAATAATGTAAGACACAAGAATCACAATTGAAATGATATAATGAATAGCGCATGAAGAATTGAGACCTAACTTTCATATTATGTCAAAATGTCCAACCTAGAAGCTCAAGCTATTAAATGAAGGAAGATTACATGGATACAAGGTCTAGTCTAACCCTATAGATAAGTGTTGAAGTATGTCCCACATTGTTTGACAAAGAATTGTAAATGCTCTTTATATTCATGTGTCCAAGTGTCCTCTCGGCACCAACTTATCTCAACTTGAATCTCCATCAATGCCCATCGGACCCACATTGCTACACCACAAATGAAAGATTTTATGGGACCACGACCAACCGCTCTAAAAGCTTAAGCTGTTAGAAAAAGGCGTAGTTTAATATTTATTTATTCCAACACTCCCCTCACGCTTAGTCCGGTCTTTTTGCCTAGTACTAAGCGTGGACATATTCATTGGGAAGGCAAATAGGGGCCTGGAAAGATTTGAACTCGGGACCTCCTACTCGATACCATGTAAGATTTTATGGGACCACGACCAACCGCTCAAAAAGCTTAAGTCATTAGAAGAAGGCGTAGTTTAATATTTATTTATTCCAACAATCTCCTTTCTATCGTTAGTTTTACTCGAGACTTAAACCGTAAAGTAACATTTTTTCCTTCTCATTGTGTTTTCCAGGATCCGTAACGGAGGAGATTGGACATGATAGATTAGATGGTGGTCTTTACCCTCGAGGATAGTGGAGTTTCTACTTCAACTTTGCTTTCTACGCCTCATCAAGTTAATTCAGCATTGACGGATCTTGATCAATGGCATTGCAGATTAGGTCACCCCCCTTTAGGAACTTTAGAAAAAGTTTTTCCTAGTCTCGTTTCAGCTAGTAATAAAGATTGAGTTTTTTTGTGAAGCCTGTGTTCAGGCTAAACAAACTCATTCAACATACTCATCTTCAAATAATAGAAATCGTTTCCCTTTTCATGTGATTCATACTTGATGTGTGGGTCCTTTACGGCATACTTCTATTTCCGGTCACCGATGGTTTGTCACTTTTATCGATTGTCACTTGTACAACTTGGGTTTATTTGTTCAAACATAAGAGTGACGTTTTTCACTGTTTTTAAAATTTTCACAAAATGGTCCAAACTCGCTTCAATGCCACTTTGAAAATTCTTCATAGTGACAATAACACCGAATACACCGATAGTCGATTTCAACGGTATCTCTCGATCATGGCATTATTCATCGGATCGGTTTGTGTTGATACCCCCGCACAAAATGATGTTGCCGAAAGAAAGAACCGACATTTGTTAGAGGTCGCTAGGTCTCTTATGTTTTTCCATAATGTCCCAATTTCGATTGGAGTGATGCTATCTTAACCGCTGCTTATTTAATAAATCGGATGCCTACGAGAATTCTTGATTTTCGCACACCTATTGATGTTTTGCAAGGATCGTCGACTTTTATTCAAATTCTTTGTTGTGTTGTTTATGCTCGTACCACCACTACTAATAGTAAGTTGGAACCCCGTGGTCTCTGCTGCATATTTCACCTACTCAAAAGGGTTATAAGTGTTATCATCCTCCTTCTAGGTGCACCATTGCATCTATGGATGTGGTTTTTCACGAGTCTAATTTTTATTATTCAGCTCTACCTCTTCAAGGGAAGTGTCCTAGTGTAGAGGTGTTCTCTACTCGGGATGTTCCTATGGATATTACTTACTCTTCTTCGATAGTCTCTAATGGTTATCCGCCTTCCCAAGAGTGTTCTCCTTCTTCCCAAGAGGAGAACACAGGTTCTCCTACTTTCCCAGAGGAAAACAATGTAGCATAAGAGGATAGTACAGTACCAAAAGGGGAGACAACAAAGCAACCATTTCAGGGGAGTCTACCCCCGCTCCTATTAAGCAAACTATAGATAGTAGCAAGACATTCAAGACATATCATCGTAAGGAGCCCACTACCAACAAGCAAATTAAGACCACCGATACATTGCTGTTCAATTATCATCTCCGGATCCGGATTCTACTACTCCTAGTATAATTTCTTCTTCCGATCTTCCTATTGCACTTCAAAAGGGTACTAGAACTTGTACTCAACACCCTATATCCCAGTTTGTCTCATATGACTCTGTCTAGCTCTTATCGTACTTTTGTGTCTTCTCTATCTTATGTTCCTATTCCACAAAATTGGTGGGAAGCTTTTGCAAATGAAAAGTGGAAGGCACCAATGGTGGAGATGTATGCTTTGAAGAAACATAACACGTGAGATCTTGTTGTTCTTCCATCTCGGGAAACAACCGGTGGGATGTAAGTGGGTGCTTGTAGACAAACAAAAGATGGATGGTTCTGTGAACATATAAAAAGCACGGTTAGTGGCAAAGGGATTTACTCGGACTTGTGGGATTGACTATCAAGAGACCTTTGCTCCTGTTGCCAAGTTGAATACTGTTCGAGTACTACTTTCGTGTGTTGTTAACCGGGGGATGGGATCTTCAGCCGTTAGATATGAAGAATGCCTTTCTTCATGAAGAGTTAGAAGAGGAGGCGTATATGGTGATTCCTCCAAGTTTTTCTTGTGACAAAACTCAAGGTAAAGTGTGCACGCTGAAACATGCACTTTATGGTTTAAAGCAGTCACTTCGAGCATGGTTTGTTAGGTTTCAAAGAGCTATGGTCTTTGTTGAATATAAACAGAGCAATGCTGATCACACTTTGTTTGTGTAGAAATCAGGTGCTAAAATTACAATTCTCATTGTCTATATAGATGACATTGTTATCACAGGGAATGATAGTGATGAGATCACGGTTGAAGAAGTTTCTCGGACAAGAGTCGGATAAAAGATCTTGGAAAGCTGCGGTACTTTCTTGGGATTGAAGTTGCCCGATCTTCAAAGGGTATATTTCTATCCCAAGGAAGTATGTCCTTGATCTTTTGACAGAAATTGGGTTACTGGGATGTCACCCTTCCGATACGCCTATTGAGGCCAATACTCGTCTTCGAGAAAAAGATGGTGATCCAGTGAATAAGGGTCGTTATCAATGGTTAGTGGGCAAGTTGATTCATTTGTCCAACACTCGAGCTGATATTGCTTTTGCTGTGAGCCTGGTGAGTCAACTTATGCATGATCCATACTCTCATATGAATGTTGTTCTTCGTATCTTTCGGTATTTGAAATCTGCTCCTGGGAAAGGGATTCTTTTATCTCCTCATGATGGCTTGAAGGTTGAAACTTATACAGATGCTGATTAGGCTGGATCTCTAGACCGGAAGTCTATTTTTGGGTATTGTACTTTCTTCGGAGGGAATCTTATGACTTGGCGCAGCAAAAAACAGAATGTGGTTGCTCAGTCTAGTGCTGAAGCAGAGTTTCGTGCCATAGCACAAGGATTTTGTGAGCTGTTATAGCTTAAAGGGTTACTTGAAGATCTTGGTGTATCCATTCATCTTCCTATGATGCTATATTGTAATAATAAGGCCGCCATTAGTATTGCTCACAATCCTGTACAGCATGACTGTACAAAACAAGTGGAGATTGATAGACTCTTTATCAAGGAGAAGTCGGATAGTAGATTAATTTGTATGCCCTTTATTCAGTTCGGTGATCAACTTGCTGATGTGTTCACTAAAGGACTGGGGAGTAAATCATTTCATCCTGTTTTAGTCAAGTTGGGCATGTGTGATATTTATGCTCCAACTTGAGGGAGAGTGTTCAGAATATTTGGCCGATGGGGGCATATTTGTCTATTTTTCTTTATTATTTTCTGAATAACAGCAATAAGGGCAATATTGTAATTCTTGGCCTTTTTGGCTTTATAATAAATAGATATCTTGGGGTCACATTGACCTAACCAAGCATTCGGTTCAGTTTTTTCTCTCAACAATATTCATGTGGTCTCCCTTCACCTATAAACTTAAGGTTTTGAGTTAGACTTTCTAACAATAAGCAATATAAGACAACTTTAACATTTCACGTATCTTCATTCTCTGTCTTTTAGCTCAATTTTCAATTTTTTCCTTTGATCTGCCTAGTACTAAACCTAGTGTTTTAGTTGTGCAAAAACGAAAAAATGCCAAGCATAAAGCATTAGACCACTATTAACAATCACGAGAACTCTCGTCTCCCAACCGACCGTCTATACTAGCAAGCTTGCTGTGAATGTTCGTGTGCACACTTGTGTGTGTGTGTGTGTGTGTGTGTGTGTGTGTGTGAGAGAGAGAGAGAGAGAGAGAGAGTAGAAATTCACATGGTTCGCATTCAATATCTCAAAGAGAGAGAGAGAGAGAGAGAGAGAGAGAGAGAGGGAGGAAGGACGCACATATGGGGATGGGAGGAAACGAAGTATTTTCCATCATTTAGGGTAAATTCACATGGTTCATATTTTATAGTTGTTGAAGTTGTTATCCCACATCACTTGAAAACGAGTATTATATGCTCTTTATATTCATGCAACCTCCCTCCACCTATCAACTTAAACTTTTAGAACATTTGACGGTTATCTCACAAAATCTCACATGGTATCGGAACCCACATCAATTGCGGAAGGGGCTGATGGTCGGTTTACAAGTATGAGGGAAAACCTCGCCCTTTGAGCTAGCTTTTGAGATAAGAGAGACCCAAGACCACCCACCGATATCGAGCCAAGTTATCCCTTTCTGCGATTGTGCGTCCACCCCCTCATTAGTCAAATTCCACGTGTCGCTCTTAATCTGGCTTGCATGTGAGAAAGGATGTAGAAGTTGTTATCCTACATCGCTTGAGAAAGAGTATTATATGCTATTTATATTCATGTAGTTTCCCTCTACCTATTAGCTTAAACTTTTAGATCGGTTGGCGGTGGCCTCACAAAATCTCACAATAGTTTTACATAGATGTGCGATTCATACATGTAAGAATCAACCATACTTGGAATTACTACTAAAATATAACCAAAGGAAAAGTTGATTGGAAAGGTTTAATTATCGTCTCCTATTCCTTTGTTGCGTCCTAGTAATTTCGATGGAAAGTCATAAAAGGAACTAGAAGTTTTAATAATTGAAGTGAAAATAAAGGTTATTTGTATATTAAAAAATTACCAGTGGAGGCTTTCATTGAAACGGTTGCATCTAAACTGTTGACCAGAAGAAAGAGCAATAGATCTGTAAAGCGAGGAGAAATCCCAGTTCCCAGCACGCCAAGCAGCCTCATACTGTGCACCATGAAATCATAATCATCCCGATTGGTATGCTTTCTCTAGTCGGTCAAAAATAAATGCAAATGTTGCAAATCCTAGAAAGAAGGATATATATTGCAAAAAAAGTATCTTTCCACTGAAGGAAATGAAGAAAGTTGTACCTGCAATTCATTAAGTTCTTCATCATACTGGAACTGTCCTCTACGAGAAGTCAGTCCTTGAAAATACAAATCCAGCACATGACTACAACCAGTTTTCTGCAAAGATCTAACAATCCCTTTGTAAGGTTTTCCCAGCCCAGTCACACTGTCAAATGTAGAAGAAGATGGATGAGCTGTTGAAGGAAGGGTCTCTGCTAACACTGTCCTGGAACATTTGTCCTCTGCCACCATGGCTTTTGACCGTACTTGTAAGTCATAATATTCAAGGGCCTTGCTCCAATTTCCCTCATGCTCAAAGGTGATGACTTGAGAGGTCAACTGTCAACAGTAATATCCATTTGTTGATTTAATACAGAACAACTTTGTGATAATTGAACAGGACTACAGCATGCATGGGACAAGCAAAATGAACAAAACATGCTAGGATAAATACATAACTTTTCAGGAGACTCGAGCATTCATTTGTTCATACTACCGTATTGACTTGATTACACTAGCATATCCACCGACTATATGTAATCATGCCACAGCCAAGATCTAAGATGAAAAAAGCAGACTATTGCATATGCTTGCTAAGCAAGGATTACAATTTGAAGTAACATGACACCATCATCCCGAACTCAAAGTTTAGCTCCAACTATGCTAGCAGGTTACAAAGGATCCGAGAAATGAGATGCGCCTGATTAATAATGTTATCTGCACTCACGAGGATCAGGTGTTGCAAATCCAGGCGTCTAATTAGTACTTTGAGAAAATATTAGATTTTGGAACTCATTTGACAAGGACCCGAGAAATGGGACACAAGCAGGGGCATGATGTAGTAACCTTAAATATAAATTCAGTTGATTAATGATACTTTTGGGAAAACAGGGGAGTGGAGGTCACCTCCCCTCCTAGTCTACTAATACATAAAAGTCATCCCAGCACAATTTTCAGCTCAATTTGCAATTACTTTCTTCACACGTGGTTTTAGCCTAATTTCTCAAATTCATCTGTAAAGATAATCATATTTCCTAAATGTCATTTGTAAGTACGACCTAGGCTAGAAAACTTATTAGTAAACTCATAAATCAAAAACTTAAGTGAGTTTACCCTTTTCCTTTATTTGCACAAGGCATTTGTTGGCCCAAATGGCTCAAGGATATCTGCCCCTCAGCCTATATCCCTCCCTCCCTCTCTTCCTCCCACTCCCCCCAACCACACACCACCCCCACCCCCCCAAAAAAAAAAAAAAAACCCCCCAACCCCACTCTTCTCCCTCTCTCTCTCCTTCCCTTCATCCTCATCTTCTTCTATAGATATTGTATACCACATTCTACTGAGAAAAGGGAGGACCAGAATTCAAAGTGAGGGCAAGCCATGTCCACAACTCAAATGTGTGCCACACACAAATCTTAAGTCCACATCTGTGTTGTGTCACACAGGTACTTTGGCCCAAAGCGTTGAGTCCAGTCAGTTCCTTGATTCATTACAACAGAGCCATTGGGACTCAGTGTTTCATATTCTTCAGTATATAAAGGTGCTTGAGGTAAAGTAGCGTCGCACCAGGATCATGGTATATTTGTACCATCAGATATGCAGATGCCTATTGGATATAATCTACATCAGGATATCATATGTCCATTGGACAAAATTTCATCTCGTGGAAGAGCAAGAAGTAATGGTATAATTATGTCAGTGTAGAAGCAGAAAACAGAGCCATGTCTCTAACCATGTAACACATTTAACTGAGGTGTAGGATTCACACAGAAAGAGTCTATATAACTATGATCAGGCTGCATTGCCCTCCAATGTTCCAACAAAGAGAGGTTTTTTAAAAAGATTTCAAAAGGAAAGAGAGGTCCCACCTTCTTCATAGAAAAGAAAAGAAAGAGTCAAGGATGTGGAAATTTAGTTCTTACTAGATTTCCCTCTCTAAACAATATCCATGTTACCCCTGTGGTGTCTCTAGGTTAGCTCTTCTTACTACAAGAAACAAATTAAAAGCCAATTGCAAAAACTTTGGTTCCTTTCAAGAATGAGCTCATAGTTTCAACTGTTTCTAAGGCGAAGTAAACTACATGAGTTGCACCATTTAAACAGCAATGAACACAATGAC
This sequence comes from Rhodamnia rubescens, assembly GCA_021437795.1. Classification (NCBI taxonomy): domain Eukaryota; kingdom Viridiplantae; phylum Streptophyta; class Magnoliopsida; order Myrtales; family Myrtaceae; genus Rhodamnia; species Rhodamnia rubescens. Next base: position 4,037,569 of record JAILYA010000005.1, on the reverse strand, counting down.
GATGATATTCAGCTATGACAAATGCAATGTCAAGAATAGTTTCAACTATGTCACTTGTTACGTTACTTTGTCGATTTGCTAGGTTTTATTTCTTTCTACATACATGACGGCCCTATGGTCATGTACAATTTATATAAATATATTGCGATAGACATAAGGTAAAGTGAACACGGAAACTGAGAGCCGCTCTTTGGCTTTTACGTCTGTTTCTTCCTCTCTTCTTCTCCTCTCATTTTCTCCTCTTTTCCTTCTTATCTCTTGGCTATTTACTGCCAGTTCTCTAATCAGCTTTGTGACATCACAAATTCAAAGTAAACTACATAAGTTGCACCATTTTAAACAGCAAATAACACAATGACAATCATATTCAGTTATGACAAATGCAATGTCAAGAAGGAAACAGTGACTATATCTACTTGAAAATGAATAAAACCTAACCTTGTGCGACTGAATTATCCCATATAAACTATCAGGTTCGTTGACTTGAGTAATTGCCGATACCAGTATCTCAATGTGGCAGGGAAGCTGGTGATGGGAAACAATAAAGCAAATGTGAAGGTCTCCAGTTGAACGCACTTCACAACACCTCAGTAACAAGTCCATAGAAATATCAAAGAAACGCTAAAAAGGACTGCAGTAAATACCTTCTCAGAATAGGAGAAATCAGGCCTCCCCAATGTGAGACTCTTAAAATTCTCCTCACACCAATGCTCTACATACATAATGGAGGTAAAGTATGATCCACAGGACTGCAAAGGGGACATAAAACTTAGTTATATTGATCTGGCCAAAAATGAAAAACTCAGCACAAGAAATAATATAGCAAGAGGAGCACTGCAGCTGCCTCATGCCCCATAATATTGACAACTCCCCATTCCCTTCCTTTTGTAAAAAATAAAAGAAGTCCAAAACACACAGAGAGAGATGGTTTGACACTCACAGCAGCTGACCTTGCCACAATAAGGTAATCAATGGACATCCAATAAACCTGGAACATGGTGGAGAAACAACCAAATTAGTATCCAAGAAGAAAATTCAAATTCAAAAACTTCCTGTGATGTGTTAGTCATCCTTCACTATCCCACTCCAACAAATGCCACGCCAATTGTCTGCTCTCCCTCAAACTCCTCTACCAAACTCTGAACCTTTTTCCTGTACTTTTGGATTGATCAAAAAGTCTTCTTCACCAAATGAAAGTGATGCAACAGAATAGAAGACTTTATCAAGCTTTATTATTCTCTGCTCCATCTATCATTACCATTGAACTTTTGTTTGATTAATCTTTCCTGGAAATATAAATTCATTCGAATAATGCACTTATCTTCTCAATAAGAAAATCTACAGATGCTTCCTACCCTTGTGCAAAAGATAGCATTCAACTATTTGCACCTTCATCTGAATTCAGCAAGAGATCTTGGGAATCTCTTATCATCTTCCTGAGGCAAATTATGAGCTTGCTCTGCTGACATTACAAATTAGCAGACTGCGGGGTTAAGTGATAAAGTTTGGTGTGGAGGACATCTTTGGGTAGTCTACAATGTTCACGAGGGCCATCAAAGACCACATACTCATTGAAGGAAATCTTTCAACTAGTGAACAAGGCCAGGGAGGGGATCTTTTCAATTCATAAAACAACGTAATGAGGAGATATTTCTGTGAGGGTAAATTAATAAATACTAACACGATATGGACAAACATGAGGTTGGAAGTATTGACAGATGATGGATCTTGTTAGAGTATTAGCAAGTTGGTTTATAAGTGTAATTGTACTAGGCTTAATCTTAAGCCTATAAGTAGTGCTCTTATTCTCAGAAATAATAAACTCCCTTTTATCGTTAACATGGTATTAGAGCTAAAATTAAAAAACTAAACCCTAGGTTTAACTTCACGGTCGACAACCAACAGTTAGCCACCACCACCGACCATTGATCATCATCACCCAGCCTCTGTAGACCTCAGCCAGACCCCAGATCTGCCGGCAAGCCTAGATCCGCCGACACCCAGGGTCGGCAACCCCAAGGCCGGCATCGCCCGAGGCCAGATCCGCCGGCAAACCCAGATCTGGCTAACACCCAGGATCGGCTACCCCAAGGCCGGTGTCGCCCAAGGCCGGCGAACCCAAGGTCGGCGTCGCCCGGTGACATCAGCAGCTGGCGACCCTAGATCCGACGTTCACAGACTTGGAGACCTCAGCTTCGAGTTTCTAATAGAATTTTCCTTACTTCCGACAGATGTGGGGCTGAATGTTGTGAATGGTATCAATGAACTTTGTGCGTTTTCTGGAAGTGAATTTGTTGCTTGAGTCGTGTAATTTAGTGACTGTGAATCTGGTGTTGGTTGTCTCGAAGTAGGGATGTGTGCGACTCTAGTGCAGTGGTGTGATTCGGTAATCGCTGTGGGATTTGGTGCAGTTGTGTGATTCAGTGACAGCTGTGGTGTCATTTGGTGCTTGTTTTCTCGAAGAAGTGGTGCTTTGTGGTGTGTCCAGAATACACACCCCAAAATATGCAATTTCTTTTTATCTTGGAGTGAGATGCATTAGTTTCGAATTTAGTTTTCTGGATTTGGAGTGATTTGTGTGGGTACTGAGATTTGTGGATACTCCAAGAGGTGATATATAAGTGGTGTATGTCGATTGTATACGCGTCAAGTTCCTAGTGATACTTTGACGTGAATTTTCCTAGTAGTGTATCGTGGTTTGTGGAGATGTCTACTGATTCATCAAGTTCTCCGATTGCTCATCGTACTCGATCTCAGTATCCTCTTTCTAACTTTGTGTCTTATCATAACTTAAGCCCTCGGATGTCTGTCTTTGTGTCATCCCTTGCATCTGTATCTGTGCCGAGTAGTGTGCAGGAAGCTTTGGCCCATCCCGGTTGGGCTCGTGCTATGGAAGAGGAGATGGCTGCATTACATCGTAATAAAACTTGGGAGCTGGTTCCGTTGCAAGCTAATAAACAGTTGGTGGGCTATCGCTGGATCTTTGTTGTCAAACACAATCCAGATGGTTCAGTTGAGCGCTTAAAAGCGCGTCTTGTGGCAAAGGGCTATACTCGGACTTATGGTATTGACTATGATGAGACATTTTCTTCAGTAGCTAAAATTCCTTCTGTTCGTATCGTGATTTCCTTGGCTGCTCGGTCTCAGTGGACTATTCATTAGCTTGATGTCAAAAATGCATTCCTTCGTGGTGATCTTCACGAGGAAGTATATATGGAGCAACCACCGGGTTTGTTGCTCGGGGGGAGAAGGTGTGCAGGTTGCGAAAAGCTTTTTATGGACTTAAGCAATCTCCTCGTGCATGGTTTGGTCACTTCAATGATGTGGTTATTACTTCGGCATGCATTGGTGCAAAGTCGATCACTCAAGTATTTAGTATGTCATCTTTAAAAGGGTGTGTTATTCTTGTTGCCTATGTTGATGATATCATTGTCATAGGAAGTGATGTTGAAGGTATACAACGACTCAAGCAGTTTCTACAGAAAGAGTCTAACACTAAAGATCTAGGTTGTCTTCGATATTTTCTTGGCATCGAAGTTGCTTATGCTAATGGTAGTATTGCTCTCTCCCAGCGAAAGTATACTCTTGATATTCTTAAGGAGGTCAGTTTACATGATGCCAAGCCTGGTGACATACCTATGGACCCCGGAGTAAGGCTTGATAATAAACACGGAGAACTTCTTCATGGTCCAAAGAAGTATCGCCGGTTAGTAGGCAAGTTAAATTATCTTACCATTACTTGTCCGGATATTTCATTTGCTGTTAGTGTGGTTAGTCAATTTATGAGCTCTCCTTATGCTACTCATTGGCAAGCTGCTCTACAAATTGTTCGGTATTTGAAGGGAGCTCCAGGTCAAGGACTTGTGTTCCATAATCAGGGTCATCTTCATATATCCGGTTATTCTAATCCTGAGTCTTTGGAGATCATAGGATATTCTGATGCAGATTGGGTTGGTTGCCCTATGAATAGCCAGTCTACTTCGGGATAATGTGTCTTTGTTGGTGGTAATCTTGTGTCGTGGAAAAGTAAGAAGCAGTTTGTTATTTTCCAATCAAGTGCAGAGGCCGAGCATCGTGCTATGGCTAATGTTATAGGTGAACTTCAATGGGTTCGCATGTTATTAGCTGAGATTGAACTGCCTATGATCAGATCATCTACTCTTTGTTGTGATAATCGGTCAGCTATTCATATTGCTAGCAATCCAGTGTTTCACGAGCAAACGAAACATATAAAGGTGGATTGTCATTTTGTTCGAGAAAAGGTAAATTATGGAGACATACAGTTGGTGCACACACGTTTTGAAGAGCAACTAGCAGACATTTTCACAAAGCCTCTTCAACGTGGAAGAGTTTCATAGCTTTGTCATAAGTTAGGTCTTTTTAATATGTACGCTCCAACTTGAGGGGAGTGTTAGAGTATTAGCAAGTTGGGGTATAAGTGTAATTGTACTAGGCTTAATCTTAAGCCTATAAGTACTGCTCTTATTCTCAGAAATAATAAAGTCTCTTTTATCTTTAACAGATCTTTTGTTTTTCCCATTCAGAAATGACATAAAGGGAAGAAGGCTCTCAATCAGAAAGCAAAAGAGTTAGAAATATAATTGATATACACTGCAAGTCAGTTTCCAACAGCTTAAACTTTCAGGACAAACAATTACTAACAAGAGATCTCAGAGCACAAGAATCCCAAACACTTTCTTATTGCAAATCTGCAAATTCCTGTCTCTACTTGTCTATTTATCTATTTGAAACTGCATCAAAATCAAGTGAACATAAGCACAAACTACAAATAGAATTCTCGGTTTAAACCTTCACATGGAAGCCTCGGACACTGAGGAGAGTATTAAGATGTATGCTTGATTCATATTTTTGATCCATTCTTTGTTAACAAGCTTTTGCAATACATATTCACTTAACCAAAGGGATCGTTTTTTTCTTTTTTGGGTCAAACCAAAGGGATCTTACAAGTGAGTTCGTGGTAACAGACAAGCAAAGAGTGGCCAATTTACTTATCATACATTCCAACCATTAAAGCTCCCCCTCCACCCGAAACGATCAATTCTCAATTCATGATAACCCAGGATAGGGGAAGAAACCATTGAAGTTGCTGTCGGGTTGCTGAAGAAAGGGTTGCATGAAAAGATAGATGAAAGATCCTTACTGAAAGAAATGCCAAATCCTCTTGAGCTTTCTCTAAGAACCTTTGATAGAATTTGACAGTAAAAAATGAATTTCAAAAAACTTTCAATCAAATTTAATTGACAGCCCTCACCATCAATGTAGGCAGTTGTGGTACTGTTGAAGGTGAAAAAGAGGGGACTGGGCAGATGATACATCTTATGAAGAAAAAAAAGGGAATGACTGTTTGCTATCTTTTCTTCTCCTTTCGGATGCTAGCAAAAGAGCACATGAGCATGCACATGGAAAGAAGGAAAAAAGAGTTTTAAATGTTTCGAGACTGGAAAGAAAATGTTTAAAGATTTGAATAAGTTCAGGAATAAGTTTTCTTTTTATCAGGCCTGTTTGCAACTGTACATTTTTTCCCATGTCTATCCGTTCTTTCCCCCAAAAAATAGGGTAAAAAAAGGCAGTGTGATAATGGCTTTGTTCCACTAACATTTTCAACAAGCAGATGGAAAACTTATGTATTCTGCTCCCATTTTCCTGTTAACTCATGTGCATCTCACAATGGGAGGATACGCGGATCTACGTTCTGTTGCACTCACACACCTAGGTTGCCACCATATGACTAGTGTTCACTTACAAAGCTATAACTTATTCTGAATTAATACAAGGACGACATCTTTAAGTAAAAAATCCAACTATTTTTTTTTTTCTGGTCAGGATATCATTTTTCAACATCTTTCCAATGCACCTGAAGCTAGCAGAGAATTGTACAAGTCAACCGCCATTTACCAGTAAAAGCTATTCCGACAAGGAAGACATCTCTAAGCAAAAAATCCAACTATTTTTATTTTTGGGTCAGGATATCATCTTTCCTATGAACGTGAAGCTAGCAAAGAAGGATAAAGTCAACCACAATTTACCAGTAAAAGCTATTCCGAAAAGTTTTACATGGCCCGATAGCTTCAGTACAGATAAGATATCTTCCAGTTGTAAGGAAAGGATATTGTACAGATAAAAACCCAAACCATTTAAGTAAAACGATTACATTCTCAGGAAATGACTCTCCTACAGCTTTTCTACATAAATCTAATTTTCTCGAGTTACTTAGTATTAGATAGTACGAAGCAAGAAAGAGATCCTAAGAAAAGCAAGTACAGAATCAAACTTGACCTTTTCCCATGAATGTGATGACGCAGAAGAAGCCAATTTAGAAGTTGAATCTCTAGCTTTTGTTGAGGAGGAACGCGTTTTTGATCCATGACTGGAGATCGTAGTATACTGAAGAGCCAGTTTCCAAAGAAAATCAGGATAATGATATTAAAACCACACTGATTCAAAGCAAGTCAAGAAAAATAAAAATAAAAATAAAAACTAGAAGACACATTTAACTCGGAGAGACATAGCGTCTTCAGAACTATGTGAGGTGTTATTGCACTGGTATAGGCCTAAATATCAACCATAAATGAGCCAGTTCGAGTCTTGACAGTAGAATATGGAAAATGATGCTGATTAATGAGAATCAAGCTAAATCCTGATTGTAGTCGGGGAGTAATGCTTCAACTACCAACCCTAAGTTCATTTCGGTCCAAATACTTGTAACGCTGGTTGTAAGAACCAACAGCCTTTCAAGAATGGCAAGAGCCATGAAGGGGCTAAAACCTAGAAATGCACAAGTGCTTTTGTGATCAAAGCAACCAAAAAAACTGCTGGATAGCATTTCTTGAACAAAATCCATTTGTGATTGACAGGAAAAAGACGGCCAAAAAACTTAAAACAAATGAGACTTGGGCTGTTCAACAGACTTACCTTAGAACATTCCAGTTTCGATAATACTGAAGCAGAAGCAGACCCTTCCAGGATATAGTAGAGACGAAGCCCATTTAAAACATCCAAAAATATTTGGATTGATTTGGTTAACCTATTTGTCTCAGCAAATATGTGCTCTTGAACCTGGCAATTTAATACTGAAGAATTCAAAATCCAAAGCAAATTGGATAATCCACCATCAAATGACATCTAATTTTGTAATAGATGAAAAATAAGCTACTACAGACACCAAAGGAGTGCAAACGCATATATAAAAAGAGCTCAAACAAAAAGGAGCTCAGTTATGACAATAAGAATCAAAGCATTCACAAAAAATGCACCATCAAGTGGGATCAAATTAGCTGAAGTTAAAGCATTTACCAAAAGTGAAAGCAAACATACAAATCAAACTACAAGATTTGCGCAAGGTATAGTGAGAAACATTACTATAGTCTCTACATCTCAACCTTACTACGTCTGCTGCAAACATCCTCATTTGTATTCAACTCCAGTTGGTAATAGAAGTACAATTCTGAGTTCTAAAGTATATCTCGCAAGCCACTTTACCATAAAGATGAAAATCAAGCTATGTAGGTGTCACAAATACATGGCTCATGTAAAACTCTAATATATTCCACAATCTATTACTGCAGCAACCGGAACTCCTCTCTCTCAAGGTTCTTAAAGTGTTCCATATCATCCGTTTAAAGGATATACAGTGGCTTTATACACACGAAGAGTCAGGTAAAGCTTTACATACATCCCTCTAAATAGTAGCTCCCACTTTTGGTTCCACAACTTCTAAAAGAGCCAGGTTCTACAACATCACGCACTATTTAATATTTCACTTCGTATGTGGCTTCTCGTTGAGGTTATTTCCTATTCATCAACTCCACATATCTTCTCTGATGTTTCATTCCGGTGCATGCGAGGTAGGTATTAAATATCCGCATAGCTTGCTTACATGGTACACAGGGCCTTATATACATGTAATCTCCCTCCGCTTACCATTTTGGGTTGACTTTCTTATGAGGTATTGTTGCTTTAGCATAATGGGCGTCACAATTGTCCTCTCTATTAGTATGGTTCAGAATGAGGACTTTCCAAAAAGTCATGGCCTCATCATATTAACTAAGTACCCTCACCAGCTATCAATGAACGATTAGCTTTATGTCAACAGTACAATCTAACATATAGATTTTGTTAAGAAAAAACCAAAACCGCATGAAATAAGTAGAATGATGAATAAAACTTCTCAAATATGGCTTAAAACATATCTCACAGCAAGAAGGAAGAAACCTGTGAGGAGATCATCTTGGAAAAATCATTATCCAAACCCTTCCTTCCCGCTAGGTTGACCATAATATACGGAAGCAGGAGCTCAGCCACTTCTACTTTTAACAAAACAACATCTTGACATAGTCTGACACAAGCAAGAAACTTAATGATTAAATGTTTTCTATGTGTTAGCTAGGTATCCAGCACATATGAAACCAAAAACTTTTCCACAGAGTACAACGGCATTACCTTAGAAAAACATCATCGCAATGTCCAATCAGAGAGAAAACAAGTGGACAGATCCACGTATCAAAAGTTTTACCGAATGTTTCCCATACTTCAGAATTCTCCAGTGGTATTGCCTCGACTGAGATATCGATATTAAGATAATAAACAACCACTCAGAATTGCAGCTAAGGCACAAAAGTAACCGAAGCCAACACAGAGTACATCAGCACATCATATATACTCCAGCGATCTGGACATGAAACTGTAAAATTATACACATATACAAACCCAAGGCTTCATGTTTTAGAGTAGTCATTGTAAGTTTGCTTTGTGCTTATCATGCTTTATAGAAGTCATTGTAAGACGAATTCTACATATAGGGAATAAAAGCAGTAGCATTCAGTTTTTTCTGGGCAAGCTCTACGGGCTAATTAGCATATTAAATTGGAAATGATGACAGATTAGATCCACCAATTATAATGCTGCAAAAACCTGTTAGCCCTTCAAATTTTAATTTACAGGATCTAACACATATCCCAATAATATCAAGTATTCCCGTAACATTGAATGTTACTTGTCAGCATGTCAATCCAGCTACAGTTTCTTCGGATTATGGCCATCACGTCAATACCATGCTAATCCAGCAATATCATACTCATAATGATCAAATTTTAGATTAACCCTTGAGCACCCACGAGGTCCGTCCATTATTGCTTCATAAATGCCTGTGTTATTAATTAATCACAGCTGATAGCCAAGTACATGCCTTAAAATTAAATAAATGGAAGAACAAATTAAATAGCATTTCTTCCTCCAGCTGACAGAGGTCACACAAAAACATGGACTTTAAGCCTGTTTCAAAAACGGTTCAGGATAACCAAAGAAGCTTCTCCACCAAAAGGCGCAAAAGGCATGATTTACCATTAAACTTCCGCTCCAAATCCAAAAGAAGCTTCTCCACCAATTCCATGTTAACCCCCCTTGAGTGAATCTATCCAAGGGAAAACAAAAAAATAAACTAAAAGCACGAAGATTCACAAAGCCCAAAGTCATGCTAAAGTACAATAACTTAAATTCACAGGGTAAAACTTTTTTTAAATTTTAAAGTAGAAGCTAGTCAGCTATGAGAGCTTTATTGTACACACCAATTGAGGGAATTGAAACAAGCATGTATTAGGAATTCCATTCCAAAAGCTTAGGTAAGGTTAAAGGAGATTTGCAAATATAAGGCCAAGACAAATCCAGTACATAAGCAAGGTGTGATAACTCAACAGCATGCATCAAAGCCAAATCCTAAGGATTTGAATGACAGCAAGCATTTAAAATTCACTAGTCCTTTATATTCCATTCTATTGAAAAAAAAAAACACATGGAATGCGTTGCTAGGGTAGGAAATTCATCTTTCGACATATTTATTCCCAGGATGTAACCTGCGAGGAACTAGTGGAAGAAACATTTTAGCTGTCATTAGTATATGAAGACATGATTGCCAGACCATATACTAATTCCAACTAAACACCTCACCACCTAGGCCTTATAATTCTAACACAAACGTAAACAGTTCCTTTTTTTAATTTTAATAATTTACAATTACATAAAAGAAAAGCTGACCTCCACAAGAGACCTTTCATAGGAATCAAATGTTGATAAAGCACTTTGACCCCTTTCAGTTGAAAGAATTCCCTGGTTGAAACAGACTTACGTCATGCATGACAGCAAATTCATACAATGTGTCTAAACCAAGAGCTAATGCAATAAAGCCAAACTCGAGCTGAGAGAACACCATTCCAAAGCTATCAAAAAGAAAAGCCATGGGAAAACAAAAAACCTTTCCTTGAGCAAAAAAGCATAGGAAGGAAAATTGTGCAACATAAGGATTGTGACTTCAGTACAATCAAATTCTTGAAGTCAAAATTAACACTCTAACTTGCTGCAAAGTCCTGAACTATCCTCTGTAACTTTATTCGTCAAACTGTATAATGGTAAATGAATGTCTGCAGTCATGGTAAGGCTCTTCAATAATAAGGTGTTCCTAAGTCCTCCATGAACATCCTCTTTCCCGTTACAGTTCAGTTAACAAATTATTCAGTTGTTTCCACCCTCTATGCTCCACATAGCTTTTTCCTAGCAACCAGTCCTTGGCAGCCCAAAGCTAATTACCGAAGCATTTATTAAACTAAGAATGCTACTACTAGAGAAATGCTTTGATATCATTCATAATAAGATAACGTTTGCAAAGTGTTCCTAGGTCCTAAGTCCTTATTCAGTTGTTTCCACCCACTAAACTCCAAATAGATTCTCCTAACAACTAGTCTTTTATAGCCCAAAAACAACTAATAGAATACTCATTAAAAAAAACAATCCTACTACAAAATTGATATCAAGCCTAGGAGAAAGTATTTTGTGCATCGGATGCTCCGTGTTAGTCACGTAGTCGAAAGATTAAATAACTTTTTTTAAGCTTAGAGAATAGTGTGATAGTTATTATGCATACCATGCCATTTTATTTTGCAATTATCCATAACAATTTAATAATGTAGGCCACTTTCACAATCAACCTTTATTCTGTCCAAACTATCGACTTTAAAACACTCCAAAATGCACTTCAGAAGAACAACTCCAAAAACTCGTGTGAATAGCTTGAACTTCAAATCATTCAGCACTCCACAAACTCACCTTGAGAGCCTGCGATGTCACTTCAACAATTACAACAGAATCGTCCATCAAATACTTCTTCAAAAGTCTCAAAACTGCCAATAGAAGTTCTTCAGGTATGCCTGTTTGGAGTTTAAACTTCACTTTTGAAGCCCCCCCAGAGCATATGGGTTGGCAAACATGTGCACGATTAGAATCTCCGGGACGATGAAAGACAACACAATGCGAATCCCCAATACCAACCTTCACAAAATCATGAAAAACGGATGCAGTAATCAAAATTGTGAAATACCTTACAAAGTGACAACATTGAGGAAGAAAAATTTAGTGAGCATACCCTAGACAAAAGATCCGACACCAATGCTCCAACACCATCAGCATCCTCACAGCCACACATGCGAACTAGCGTCCAAACTGCATCTCTTATTTCAGGATCATCATGCCATTGCGTACTCCTTGCGTCAAAATTTACAGATGATTCTCCCATAAGTAACTTTTTATGAAGTGCTTGGAGACTGCAAAGATAGTCAAATGGTGAGCATCTTGATGGGAATGATAGAACCGCTCCAGCTGCAGAACTCTTAAGAATAAATTTGGGACCATCCATCTGTTAGAAGATTGAGTAATAGAGATACGATACTCCAGAAATTTAGCAAATTAAATGTTTGCACCCTTATTTAAGTGAAAATACATCTTCCAAGAGGAATACAAAATTGAATGCACCACATGTGGAATTGAGACTGTCATGGAAGAGAAACCACCTCCACAGAAATAGCCTTGGTGGAAGATAGCAAGACCTCTTTGCAAACTGATGAATGAACATAAGAGGAATGTAAGAATTAAATAGAAAAAAAAATTTAGAACAGTTTGAAGTAAGCAACTATAGAATTGTCCCCAATATGGAGACTGCATACTTTCAACAAGTGATCCCTCGGAGAGTACACCCTGCATAGATCCTCATGAAACTCCCGCAGCTCATCAAATATTTTGATTTCAGGAAAAGGTTCCAAATCCTGGGCAGCAAAGGTCATGCTTTATAAGTAGATAAAAACAAGGCCTGGTTAAAAGCTCAAATTCTATCACTTTTCAATTTAAGGACAACATACTAGATTAGCACAGGAATCAGACAGAAAGCTCACTCTAATATAATCATGAAGCGATGGGCTGGAATGCAAAACTAGCTGATGAAGCAAAGATAAAACTTGGGATGATCCACTTGGAGGGTTTTCTCCATTTGCATTGGATGGTATGCAACATGTAACCAACTTCGATACCAGAAACTGCAGAACACGCAAAAAGCAATGAGCTACTCACTATCACAAAATTAAGCAGAAAAGTTGCTTAATAAATTTAGTAACAGAACATCCACCTGAAGTTGCTCTCCCAACACACTGGAAATTTCTTTGGATGGATCATTCTCAAAAGTCTTTAGCAAAGTGGCTATTATGCGACAACACTGATCTTGCAGAGCATGGCAACCAATATATTGACCAACCAAATTGAAAAGGTAACTGCAAACAACATATGTGGCTTATAAACTTGGATAGATAAACACAGAAGACTATTCATTGATTATATCGGTGCATTGTAAACAAATCAGATGGACTAGCTCTAGGCTTTGAACTTTCACCACCTTTGCAAGCGACAACCATAAATATACTTTTCCTTTACAATTTAAAATACCGTCATTTCATAAACACCCCATTTATCCAAGGAAATTTGATCATCATTCCCATCTTTCCATAATCTCCTTTGACACCACTGAAACCCCAAGTTCCTCCAATTTATACCAACAATTTGTGTGAGGGGTTCTATGCCTTGTAATAGGAGCCAAGTTATTTTTATCATCATCGAGATGTTTCACATGGAATGGCCAACTCTTTGACAGGTTCCACCGCTGTATTGGGGTTTGGGTCTCTCTCCCTAGGCATCCTTAAAAATTTACCCCTACATGAAGAGGTAGAGAGGGTTAATAAAATTGACCTCCTCTTCATTTTAAAAACTCCAAAAGACTGAACAATATATAGACGGTTTGACACCCTTACCCAAACATTCTCTAATCTTGTTAAAATGGAGAATACACATAGTTTCGTTGTGTTCTCATCAACACAAAAAAAAAGGCTCAATTGACATAATATTCTCACCCACACACAGGTGCTTTTAGACATGTATAGACCAACTTAACAGGCATTAGTCCATGAGAGCCTCAATGCAAAGGCAAATAAATTATGGTAATCAGGAACATTCTCACCAACACACAGGTGCTTTTAGACATGTATAGACCAACTTAACAGGCATTAGTCCATGAGAGCCTCAATACAAATGCAAATAAATGATGGTGGTCAGGAATTAGGGGACACTTACTAAGCTATGCAAAAAATCAAAGATTGGATTTTGCTTGATGTCGTAGGGACTAGAATGGATCAGGGAACTAGGAATGTGAACATTGGGACTTCTTCTCAGCAAAGGAAAATAATTGTTTCAGACACCTGAGTTGATTAAACAACTGATCTAACACAGTAACTCGGATGATGTGCAAATCTCTGATAATTCTTAAGCTTAAATAGACTTATCTTGCCGGAAAGAGATGGTGGTGTAATTAAAAATATGAACAATTGGCAAATTTATGCACGGCTTTAAAAGGTCAGAGGAGGTTCGAGGAGCAGGAGGTATCCATCCAGTTTCGTAACAGTATAGGTGTCGGTAAAACATTCCTTTCAGAATAATACCACATGAGATCCTACTTATCGATCTCCTCTTCTTTATAAATATCTTTGGAGTTCAAACAATGCCGTCAATTTATACGTTTATCAATGTTTACTTGATTTCTATCGCTTCACTTGTCTGTTATGTGCTTCCTTCCCCTTATTAAACAGTTGCGCACTCAATTTCAAGTTGGTATCAGAGTCAAAAGTCCCGATTTTCATTCCTTCCACTCCCATTTCGCCCATTTACAGGCTCCCCTTTCAGTATAAGTATGGGACTGCGACAACTATTTCACCCTGAACATCATATTCACAAGCTTAAGACCTTCATCAACAAATCAGCCTTCGTCTAAGGGGACATGTTAAGATGAAAACTACATTCCATGCCATTCTATAACAGCACAAGCTTTTGGAGTAAACGATTGTGCACTCAATTTCAAGTATACTCAATATAAACGCCAAATTCAAATCTAAGGTGGCGAGAAAAATGGCGGTTCTAGAAATTTTTTACTTTAAAAGGTGTTCATTAATGCAGGACAGAGTGCAAGCCATGCAGGCGAGCCTCTTCCTTCCATAGTTCCTGAGACCGAGAATATACAAACATCTTCAGCATCTACCACATACAAAAGGATAAACACATGCACACTAATGTCCAGCCCTACAAGAAGCTTTTTCTTGCTGATTATGGCACTGTCTAGGATAGGAGATCCCCCAGTCATCAATATAGTCAGTGCAAGAGAGTACAGAAGAAATTACATAAGGAGCAAACTCACCTTGAAGTGCTTGCTGTAGCAGCTCTATGCTTCAGTATATTTACAAGAACTTCGATTTCAGCCAACCTATGACATCTGTGCCTGTGATGACTTGCTGATGCAACCTTGTGATGAATTTCAACTATGAACTGCAGACCATGAGATGAGTTCACTAAGAGATGTAAACAATGTTAATTCATAAGAAAATCAGTTGAAGTGCAAGAAAATAAGAACCACCATGAAAACTCTATCAGGGCGGAAAATGTTAATCTGATCCACAACACCAACCACTGAAGGACAGTCTCCCCTGTGACAATCAAATGTGAGAACATATTTACTAAGATGATTCATAAACGACTAAGCAAAAAGTGCAGAGAAGGCCATGTACTGATCCAGGAACCCGTCGACAACCATTCGAATTGCACAGGATATATTATCCTTGCAAAAGAAAGGAAGGGGATGATCCGACCCATCATAGGCAAGGGACAACAGGTGGCTAACTATGGACACCTAGAAAAGAAAACAAGAGAGAGTCCTTATCAAGATGCTTCATTAATCTCCAGAGCAAAATGATGCAGGTAAACAAAGAACTGACCAGATAAACAATTCATGACATCAGTAGAAACTGGCGTGAAGCATTATCAGGAAATAGTTACGGAGTATCAAAGAAGGTATTCCCTTGCTGGTAATTTCTTAGGTAAAAAGTGATGGAGGTAATATAAGAGTAAAATGAACAGCTCTATAGGAAGATGCGTGATATGAAGCTTGCCGAGCCTTCACAGAATCAGAATTCAAACAGAAGTACTACTTCCATTGCTAAACTTAGCCACCTAACTAAAAGAGGCAATGCCCACATATAGCATCCCACATAAAAAGCATTTGGCACAAAAAAAGTACTCCTGACTATACAACAAAATGGCAGGGTACGAAAAGATCACACATTTCGTTATCAATTTCTATCTTCTTTTCATTCTATTGATAAATCCTGAATACATTCGTTGATGAGTTAAGTCCTGATAAGGATGTTACTACACTAAGTGCTAATAAGACCTAAATGCAATAACATCCAAATATAGTATGGCTAAGTGATTCAAAATCCCACCACTAAAATTGTAATGGAAAGGAACAAACAAACCATGTGCTTCTTAATAAGATTGTCCCTTGCAGTCTCAGATATCTCAGCAATCTGAAGCATTGAACTCTGGAGCACCATTGCTCCTTTTTCCCATTCCGAGCTTTTACTGCAGTGCAGAGCCATACAAACTGCAAAAATTGGGACGAAGTGATTTTGAACCAACACTGCCAAAGGTTGACCAGAAATCTGGAATCAAAATGATCGAGTCAGCTAAGATGAAAAACACCCAGGTATTAGAAGTCTAGAAGCATTGGACAATGTGATTATCAAAGTAAACATAACCATGCAAATAAAGAAAAACATATGCAGCTGACTTCAGATGTATGATCATTTCAAACATTTGTCCTTCATTGTATGGCACAAAAGTACCATATGTATCACTAATTGAACGATCCTCGCTGTCAACCCCAGAAAAAAGAATGTCAGAATGAAATCTTACCTGTGCAAGCCAGGTGAGATGAGATTTGCTGTCTTCATGCAGAATGAATGCTGGAAGAAGCCAATCGCAACAATACTGCACAAAGTAACTAGGTTCCACCTCTGAAACAAATAAATTTCTCACCTGCAATAAAAAAAATGGTACGATAGTGACGATTCCAAAATGCATGCAAAGTGCAAGCACCAACAGGAACAGAAAACTTTACTTATAACAAAATATTTTTGGTATACATTTTAGGCCCATTTCTTGAACGCTTAAAACTTTTTGGACAAGCACTCTATCTTGGTATCAGACCACATCCATATAAGATAATGAGAACCCCTTGTGATGTAGGATAAACCTACAGCATTAAATCACTTTGAGAGGTGATCTTAAATACATTCTGTTGGAAAATCTCCTATAATCTCTCCCTAATTATTTGGAATATTCTGCGATATTATGTGATTTGATTTTGTTAGCTGTAAATTAGCTACTGATAGAGATTAGGGGCTGCTTAGGATCAATACCAAAAATAGGTTTCTCACCTAATTTAGGTCTTCTATTCTTGTATATATTCACCTTGTAATTACTCAATCAATGTAAGAAAAAATACAGATTCTTTTCTTCATGGTATCAGAGCCTAGTTTTCTAATATGAATTTCCTGCCTCTGTTTTCTTCCACTACTGCTGCTTCATTGCAGTCCTTTTCTCAGCCTTATTGCTGACTTAATCAGCCATATTGCTGGCCTTCAGTTGTGTGATAACCCTTGTTACTCCAACCCTTCTTAGTCTCCTACTATAATCTGTCCATTCAAGTTGCCGAATGGAAGATTTAGGGAAGTCTATATCCAACCAATCCGGGTCCTCTCTTAAGGATCAATCCAACTCATCGATTGGAGATTTTCCCAACATAAAGGAATATCGATTGGATGGAAAAAACAATCTTCAGTGGGCACAAATTGTGAGGACGTTTCTTAAAGGAAAAGGGAAGCTCAGTCATGTAGAAGGCACTGGTCCAGAACAAAGTGATCCCAAGTTTCAAACATGGGACAAAGAAGATTCCTCAATTATGTCATGGTTGTGGAGCTCAATGCAACCTGAAATCAGCAAAAACTACATGTTTCTCCTACTGCCAAGGACATATGGGAGGCTGTTCGGCAGTCTTATTCAAAAGTTCAAGATGCAGCAGTAATATATGAACTCAAGACAAAGGCCTCAATAACAAAACAAGGTAACCGTTCTGTTACAGAATACTACAATCTCATGAGAGGTCTCTGGCTCGAAATAGATCACAATCTGAACATACAGATGAGGTGTGCTGAAGACACTAATACTCTCCGAAACCATATGGAGAGAGATAGGATTTTTGAGTTTTTGGTAGGTCTAAATGCAAACTACGATCAGATTCGAGTTCAAATTCTCAGAAAGAAGCGGCTGCCATCCTTGAATGAAGTTTTTTCTACTATAAGAGGAGAAGAAAGCCAACAGACTGTAATGCTTGAAGACCAGCACACCGAAGGATCCGCCATGAAAGCAATTAAGGAGGAAACAAATCCTGACAAAAGCAGGAGATCGGACCCGATTAAGACAACGGGCAGCGAAGGTTTATGCAGAAAACCTCGCCATACAAGAGAAAATTGCTTCAAGCTTCATGGAAGAGTGCAGGTGCTCAGTAGAGCTAAAAGACAGCCACAAGCACACATAACCAGTGAAGGTGAAGCTTGCCCCTATGGATCAATACAAACCTGTCAGTGAGGATATTTAACAGAGAAGAAGTAGGTAAAATCAGGGCTCTCCTTGACTCCCTATCTAAGTCTTCTGATATGTGTTCACTGGTCCAGTCAGGTGCGTGTCTAATTTCTGAGAACTCAATAGCTTCTCGGTACCCTAATTCATGGATTCTTGATTCAGGAGCAACCAACCACATGACACATGATCCCACTAGATTTGAAACTTATAAACCATCACCAGGAAATAGGAGTCTTACCATAGCAGATGGATCTCCTATTACCGTAGCTGGCCAAGGAACCATAACTCTAAATCCCTCACTTAAACTTGATAATGTCCTTCATGTTCCTAAGCTGTCCACCAATCTCCTTTCCATTAATCAACTTACCAAAGATCTGAATTGTAAGGTGCTTTTCTCTATTGATTATTGTATTTTGCAAGACCTGAAAACGGGGAGGACGATTGGATTTGCTAAAGAACGGAATGGGCTCTACTACCTTGAGGATTTGAGCAGAACTGGTTGGCCTCTTGTGGGTTATAGTACCTCTTACAACGCTTGTGATCCTATCCACTCATCTCAGATTTGGATTCACCATTTTCGGCTAGGACATCCACTGTTTAGTCTTTCCTTCCATTTTTAAAATGTTGCTGTTGAAAATCTTACATTGTGAAGTTTGTGAAATTGCAAAACATCATCGTGTTTCATTTCCTTTGAATAATAATGCTAGAGTTTCAACACTATTCTCTCTTATTCATACTGATGTGTGGGGTCCGTCTAGTATTGCTAATTTTACAGGAGCTAGATGGTTTGTCTCTTTTATTGATGATTGTACTCGTACTACATGGCTATATCTTATGAAAAACAAATCTAATGTTCAATCTATCTTCCAAAACTTTCATAAAATGATAGTCAATCAATTTGAGGTGTCAATTAGGAGACTTAGGTCTAATAAGGGGAAGGAATATTTCAATCAGTATCTTGATCAATTTTTCCAAACTCAGGGTATTATTCATGAGTCTTCCTATGTTGATAGCCCTCAACAAAATGGAGTCGCCGAAAGGAAAAATAGGCACCTCCTAAATGTTACTCGGGCTCTCCTCTTTCAAATGTCTGTGCCAAAGCATTTTTTGGGGGAAGCTGTTTTAACTTCAACATATCTTATTAATCGGGTTCCTTCCAAAAGCTTAGGAAATAAAAGTCCCTTACAGCTCTTGTCTACTTTTTTATCCTGATGTTTCCCATAAATATCACATTTCCCCTCAGGTTTTTGGCTGTGTTGCATTTGTGCATATTCATAATCACAACCGAAGCAAACTCAACCCCCGTGCTCTAAAGTGTCTTTATTGGGTACTCTAATACTCAAAAAGGTTATAAATGCTATGACCCTTTAACACGTCGAGTTTTTATCTCTATGGCTGTCACTTTTAATGAAAACCAGCCATTTTTTCCTTCCTACCACTATCTTCGGGAGAGACCCCTAATGAAGATAGTGGGTTTGAATCACTGCCTCCACTACCTAGTAGGTCGTCCAGTCCAACTTGGTCTCCTTCCCCATCTCTGTCTAGTCCTAGCCCCTCTTAGTCCACCTACTCCTTCATCAAGTTCATCGAGTTCACCAAGTCCTCTATCTAGTCCTAGTCCCCCGTCAAGTTCTCTACCTAGTTCATCATCATCATTTAGTTCTCCTAAGAATGAACCAACCAAACAGCAAGTTTACTCAAGAAGGATGAAGCTCAATCCGGAACCGAATCAAGTCCCGTTATCCGAACCATTATCAGGTAATGAAATCACTCATCCTTCTTCTAATGAAACAGAGTTAAGTGATTGGATTTACCATTTCCTTGAGAAAAGCTACTAGGAAATGTACCCAACACCCTATCTCCCAATTTGTGTCATACCAAAGACTATCTACTCAACACAAAGCCTTTATTATGGCTCTTGATTCAATTACTATCCCTAACTCGGTACATGAAGCTTTTGAGGATAGGAATTGGATACAAGCTATAACAGAGGAAATGAATGCATTGAAGAAGAATGATACATGGGAAGTTGTGACTTTACCCAAAGGCAAGCAACCGGGATGTAAATGGGTTTATACCCTTAAGAACAAAGCTGATGGGACCTTGGAGAGGTATAAAGCAAGGCTGGTCGCAAAAGGGTACACCCAAACCTATGGGGTGGATTATCGGGAGACCTTTGCACTAGTAGCAAGGACAAACACAGTACGGGTGCTACTTTCTCTTGTAGCTAATTTTGGTTAGTCTTTGCAGCATTTTGATGTGAAGAACGCGTTTTTGAATGGAGATTTAGAGGAAGTCTTTACGGAGCCTCCACCAGGTTTTGAAAAGGACTTTAGAAACAATCAAGCGTGTCGGCTTAAAAAGGCTCTATATGGTCTGAAACAGTCCCCAAGAGCTTGGTTTGGAAGGTTCATGAAGGCAATGCTTGAGATGCGTTACAAGTAAAGTAGAGGGGATCACAACCTGTTCATCAAACATTCAAATGAAGATATGGTCACAGCTCTACTGTACACGTAGATGATATAATTATGATTGGTAATGATGAAGCTGAACAAAAGTCTCTCAAAAGTAGTCTTGCTCAACAATTCGAGATCAAAGACCTTGGAAAGTTGAGATACTTCTTTGGTATCGAGGTGGCCTACTCTAAGAAAGGTATTTTCATATCCCAAAGGAAGTATATACTTGATCTTCTCAAGGAAACAAGATGTCTCAATAGCAAGGCGGTGAACACTCCTATTGATGCAAATCATAAAATGGATGGACAGGGAGAGAGTGGCATAGTTGAGAAAGGGAGATATCAAAGGTTAGTAGGAAGGCTTATTTATCTATCTCATGCTAGGCCAGACATAGCCTATGTTGTGGGAGTTGTAAGTCAGTTCATGCATGATCCTAAAGAAGAGCATATGCAAGCTGTCTACCGGATTCTTCACTACCTCAAAGCTATTCCTAGAAAAGGTATTTTGTTTAAAAAGGGTGACAAGCTGAATCTCGAAGCCTATACTGATGCAGATTACGCAGGGTCACCAACAGATAGAAGGTCCACATCTGGCTATTGCACTTTTCTGGGGGAAATCTTGTCACTTGGAGGAGTAAAAAACAAAATGTTGTTGCTAGATCTAGTGCTGAAGCTGAATTCAGGGCAATGGCGAATGGGATATGTGAACTTTTGTGACTTAGGATTGTCATTGAAGACCTCAAAGTGGGACACGAAGGAACTATGAGACTCTATTGTGATAATAAATCAGCAATCAACATTGCTCACAATCCGGTTCAGCATGATCGAACCAAGCATATTGAGGTAGATAGACATTTTATAAAGGAGAAGGTTGAATCTGGTTTGATAAGTACTCCCTACACTCCTAGCAAAGATGAGCTAGCAGATGTACTGACCAAAGGCCTACCAGTGTCGAGATTTCAGGAGATTATCAGCAAGTTGGGCATGGAAAATATTCACTCACCAACTTGAGGGGGAGTGTCGGAAAATCTCCTGTAATCTCTTCCTAATTATTTGGAATAGTATGTGATTTGATTTGGTTAGCTGTAAATTAGCTATTGATAGAGATTAGGGGCTGCTCAGGATCTATACCCAAAATAGGTTTCTTACCTAATTTAGGTCTTCTATTCTTGTATATATTCACCTTGTAATTACTCAATCAATGTAAGGAAAAATACAGATTCTTTTCTTCACATGCCAAACGAGAAACTCCAGGGAGCTCATTAGGGTCACTGGAAAGGAATAGAGGATGTAAAAGGTAAAATGCTTCAAGTGGTGTCCACTTGATGAGACATAATAAAGCAATATAGCAAACACAAGAACATTCAAGAGAGTTTGTAAAGGGTCGTCAGGGCATGAAGCCTCTGTAGACCAAAATAAGTGCATTCAATCAATATTTGCAGCAAAAGCAAAGTGCATCACCTCAACAAGGGCAGCCAAGCTTACACCACAAGTAACCCAGCAGAAGATGATAGGTCCCATGAGTTCTTCCAGATACTGTAAAAGTTTAAGATGCTTGTGTTATTACTGCCAAGAAATCATTATATTCGAGATGAATACATATAACATTAATAACAATAATCAACTGCTGATATACACCATTGCATTCATAATGCGCTTCAGATTCCATGTTAGGAGTGGGATTAAAAAAAAGCAATGTCCGTCACCTTTAACCTGGTAGTATATTGAAGCATTCTAGACAAATTGTCAAGCACTGCATTTGCCAACATCCTGCAGGGAGCAAAGCTTCTGATCAAAAATGAGTGGGGAAATGGAGACCGTCAGGCCCTAAATAAGAAAGAATAGAGAATGCTTGTACCTGTGACATGGATCAATTGCAGAAATTACGCATATCATAAAGACAGCCTGCAAAGTTTCTAATTTAGATCAACTCAGAAATGGAAGAAGGGGGAAAAAGAGGCAAGCACTCCAAAGAAAGATGAGGGATGGAAATCAGTAGAGAAGTCCAAAAGAAGCATAGAAACCAGAGCAATAGAGAAATTGAACTTAGTTATTATTGCATTGATTTTGTTAAATAGCACCCAGTTAAGCTACATGAACGTGCTCTGGAAATGTAAAAGTTTACATATCTAAAGGTCTTGTGATGTATGCATTAGCACATTAACTTATTCGTATGTCTTGGATTTATAATTACTTAATACATTTGTCTCAGCAAGAGTGCTAAGACCACTTGTTTACAAGATCCCTACACCACTGCAGTAATGATCCTTTTCTTTATAGGTACAGTGAAGTAATGAATTTTCAAAAGGAAAGTTGCCCGGTTCATAGAAACAAAAAATTGTTTATAATAAAGTTTATGATAAACTTTTGGAAACTGAACACCAAATAGTGTACAAATTTCCGGGGTTAGGAACAAGAATTCTTCAATTCCTTCCACACCTTTCTATTTACCTTCAATTAGTCAAGACTAGAATTACTGCATTCACCAGCTTATCTTGACCACAAATTCATCCTTCAGATTTTAAGCCAAGTCATCAAACTACCTAGACAAACCGAAAAAGAAACCAGAAAATTCAATTGAATATATAGATATGACAACCAACTGAGTTCCAGGGATTCATCTACCAGACCTGCAGTTCTATTTTTTCACTGTGCAAGGCAAGATGACACAGAGTAAGGATGATGGTTTCCATCACGGGGCGAGGCTGCGGACCAGCTGCTAATACATCCCTTGCAGGGACAATCTTTCCTTTCATAAGATATACCAACGGAACATCAAAGCTGGAGCTGGACATATCAAGAGCATTATTCAAATTAAAGTTACTCGTTTCAGCATAAATAAAGATAAAGAAAAAAAATTCACCTTATGGCACAGGAAACTGTTATAGTAACAGAATAAAATGAATAATAAATATTGTTACTCCCAAGTCTACCAAACAAATAATCCACACCCTACTCTTGTAACTTTCATAAATTAAGCCTTTCCAATACTAAAACTTGCATCTATATCTGCTTGGTAACATCCAAAATATTCATTCATCTTGGCTTTCCACTACAAAATAAAAATAACCACCTCTAGACCTGTTAATGACCTCAACAGCCACCATAAGAGCAGCACAGTGGGTGGGAGTAGACATCATCGAAGAAATCACCAGAAATTACTTAAGAATGTACAGATAAAACAATTTCAAATTCTTCTTCGGAAAAAGGAAAAACCGAAGATGTACTAGAAGTAATTCTTATATAATCTACATTTTGTTCGAAAAGTTGTAAGCTGGCAGAGGCTTCTGAGATCAATCCAACGAAATTTCCAATCATTGGAGTGGTGACTTTAAGAGAACCTTGGCAATAGTGTAACTAGACAATCTGAGGAAAGACGATGCCAGATTGCAGCAATTTTTGGGCACTTGGTTATGAGGAGAGAGCGAAGATGGTGAGGAAGTAGTAGGTGGAGGGGAAGCTTGTTGCTTATGAACTTACCAAAGGACCAAGTGGGTGGATAGAGTACCACAACAGAGGCTGGAGGTAGAGAAGTCCACAATTATCAAATCAACCAAATCTCTGCCCATACTTGATATGACAAATTTTTAGACCAAGACAGGTCAAACGAAAAATGTATATGCATATCCCATTGCTAAAATTGTCCACAACATTCAATTATTTCAATGACTATCAGAGATTAGCTAGTCCCTAAAATAATGATATATGGTCGAAGTTCACATACGAAAATGCACCAACATGACCAAAAGGTTTACAGTTGTGTATGTCATGCTAAGATGTATTGTCATGTAGTCTTCGTTTTAAATTGATATTAGCAATATAAGGCACTTATCAGGTAAACTTAATAAAAGTGATCTGGTCAACAGTACAGCACATAAAACTAGGTAACTACAAGAAAGATTCGATGGTGTTCTCCATGTTTCCTAACAAAAATAAACATCAGAGAATAAAGCACCGAAATCCACTATCGAATAACATGCATCGTGATATCAAGCCATATATTTTGTCCAAGAATTCTGAATGAAATAAAACATAACACAGAAAAACTGACCATATATCCTCAAACAGCTCTTCATGACCTTCCCATGTCTGAAAAAGAACACCAATACGTCTAGCCAAAAACAGCCTTACTCTATAGTCAGAATCTCGGAGCATTGTGAGCAATCTCTCAATCAACATCTGTAGTAATGTGAATGGCAGGTTCAGAAAGAAAATGGTCGAATGAACAAGAAAGAGGTCCTTTAAGTAAATGCAAGATTCAGACCTCTTATGTCATGGTTAATAACGTAATAGGATTGTTAGATTATCTGAATATAAATCATGCATTCATCTAAGAGCTTGAGTTTTTAGAATAGTTGGCAGTACTCCCACAAAATCTCACATGATAACAAAACAAGAGGTTCTGAGTTCAAATCTTTCCAGGCCCCTTAATTGCCTCCCCATTATAGAATTCCATGCTCTAGTCTCATGCCAAAATCCAGCCTACGAGTGAGGGTGATTGCTAGAGTATTTAATATTAAACCGCGCCTTCATCTACTAACTTAAGCTTTTAGAACAATGGGTAGTGGCCCTACAACTTGAAGGATTGCACCGTTCATTATACTAATTCAACTTCCTTAATCTCCTATAACTGATGCCTATACAAGCTGCAATTACCTGGCCCACTTTAGGAGATATTAGGACCAAATTGCATATGCTGTCAACAAGCTTTAGACGTCCTAACCAATCAAGAAGTTCAACTTCTGCAATTTCAGACACCATATCTCCAAGTCGTGCCAAACTCTGCAAAAAATGAAGACATCACTAACAAAACAAGGCAGGATATAGCAAAGACCACATGACAGTAGACACCATGTCAGCCAATGCTATAGTTTTTTCTTTTTCCAATTTTGGATAACGTACACACAGTACCATAACTTCGTACCATCGTTATCTCTCTCTGTATCACAAGACATGTTCTGTTTGGGGTGACTTGTACTTTTTATTTTTGCAGATTTTGCACCTTTCACACTTAATGCAAATCACCAGAAACGTTTTAAATATACAAACATTGACATGCAAAACCACATTTTTTTTTCTGAAACTTAGTATATCTTCGTTTATTTGAAATTTGGAGGAAAGTCATAAGTAGAAATGAGTAGTTGCTCCAAATGATTTATTAGATGTTACAAGTTATGACCTTACATTTAAAATCCAGAGTGAAGAGAAGTTTTGACCTGGTCAAATTCTTCATCTCCAAAAAATCCAATAGAGTCTCTATATTTTCTGACACTGTCTAGGCGCAACAAAGTTCTTGTGAAGGTACAAATAGCAGCTACTATATTGCCACAATCCAGCTTGAGATTGACTTGCATCTTCATCATGTCATTCAGGAGATTCACCTATGACATAAAACAAGAGTTTTAGAACTACAAAAATAAAAATCTGCAGACAGCTTATTAAGACTCAATGAAGAAAAGCTCTTCGATAAAAATGACCAGAATCTTTGGACAAATACTCAAGGAACTATAGGGATTAAAGAGCCCAGTATCCTCTCACCATATCCGAAACATTTACTGCAGAAGACCAATATGGATACAAGAAAATGCTAAGCAAAATATTCTCCGACACCTGAAGCAAAAATGGGGAAAAATTGAAAGAAAATTAGTAGTTTAAAGGTAACATGTGAACATTAGAAATAAGGAAAAGGTAAGCTAGCTATTTACCTTCCTATCACGCTCTATTTTCAGTAAACCAGACAACATTTCCCATGTCATTTCAGGTACCACGGAGAAGAAGCATGATATCAGCGATATCATGCCCAACTTCCAACTTTTAATAGAAAAAGGTATTCCACAAGCAATTTCCCCACCATCTGGAGAAATGTCTATATCTTTGAAATCCTTGCCCGCATCCAATTCCATATCCACAATCCGACTCTTATCTCCACCACTTTGGCAAGAATATTGATCAAGCATCACATCAACAGCAGATAAGCCCACATCAGACTGGGGGCTTCTTTCAGACCTTCTACTTTCATAGAGATCAACCAATACTCTTAAGAGCCTCTGCATGGACTGGTTTATTGCCCTATGAGACACAGCATCTAGAGCATTTCCATTTCTCCACTCTACGAAAATAGGCGAGGAAACAAAGCTCCTAAAGGAAATTAAAACAGCACTTGTTCCATCGCACAACACGCTAGGACCCAAACAACCTTGAGAACGAACATCATTTTGGCCTTCTTGAATGACAGCAGCGGCATTATCCAACAGCTCTGACAAGAATTTGACCATTTTTGATAGGACCACTACTACTTCTTCCCTTTGTCTGAAGGGAAACAAGAATTAAAAAGGAAACAAGGAATAAAACAGAAGTGAGAGAAAACATCAAACAAGATCAACATTCGAGCTTGACAGAAACAAGTTAAAGATCATTAGTCCCTGATGATTATACTCCAAGGAAGCACAAGGACAAAATAAAAGAACTCGGTACTTTTGAACAGAGCATATGAGTATATTCATTGGAAAACGTTATTAAAAGTCCAAGACAGTAAAAAAAACAGAGTCTAAAACAAAAAGCAAGCCAAGAGAAGACAAATTAAAACGTTACTCAATAGTCAGGCACCTTAAAGAATGAAAATTACTCACTAGAACTTCTGACAAAATTGCTACTGTAAAATGTAAAGAGAAAGGGTCAAACCTGGAGAAATTTAAGGCGTATATTAAGTTAGCGAAGTGAGCACAAACAAAGAAAATATCTGACAGAGGCTTGCTTTTAGGATCCTCGAACACCAAAACTCCTTCGATATGAATTTCCAAGTCATGTAATAGCGGTTCTCTTAACTGCCGAGGAGGAAGGTGTACTTCTTGATGGAGATGGCCAAGGGAAACCTAAAATTTGTAGACTTTAAAGAAAATCCCCGGAACTATGCAAACCAAAACCATTAGAGAGAAAGAGACCAGATTTTTGCACCTCCTTCTTGCAACATAGGTCAATTTTTGTCAGAGCTTCCACAGAGCAGTCAAAAATGTCAGGCAGATTGTCACATTGATCTTCTCCCTAAAACCAAGTCAAGTTTCGAGGAACGAACAAGAGGATCATGAAAGAAAAGCCTGATAAGAAGGGGAGGAGAGAAACAGAAGGACAAGAACATTATTAACTACCTTGGTTCCACTGGCAACAGCATCAGCATCACTTAGAGGAAAGTTTGATGAAGGAGTCCATTTGTGCCGCTGCTTAAATGGATCATAACCAGAACAAAGGGCAGAAATGGATGCAGGCAACAAAAGCACAATTTTCTCATTGAACAGGGTTGAATCCTGGTAATTTACCAACAAAATATAAATCCATAATAAGTGTGCTGAGTGAACAAAAGATTAAGAGTACAAAGATCTCAAAATACGGGACTCTAATCCAAAAATTAAAAGTACAAAGATCTCAAAATACTCCAGAAATTTCAATCACCTATTAAATATTTGTATATCTATAAATAAGTACATTATTACCTATAAATACCAGCATATCAAGCTTAACAGAAGAAAGTCCTAGAATGACTAACATATAGAATTCTGGAAACTTCGGGCACACAAACCTTCCATCTTAAATTATCTAAGACTGTTCTCAACAGATTTTTCCTCAGATGTAACATGTCTCGGGGGTCAACCTGCATAATCGAGCAGAAAGAGACTGATTCAATAAATAAAAATGATCACTCAGTTTGACCATGCATAGTGAAATCCAATCTGAAGTCATTACATTCAACCAGGGAAAATGTGGGCCAAAATAACCTTATCGCAGCTTATATGAAGGCAGGGAATGAGCCAGACAAGGAAAACAAGTAAATTCAACCACCACCACTCCCCCCTCAAAAAAAAAAAAAACCAAAAAGAGGAAAAACATCAAGTGAAGGCAAAATATTCGATTCTAACGTGTAAAAACATAAGATCCAAGAAGCAAGAATAATCAATTCTACCAATCATATTTGAAGAAAGATCAAAATCAACTTTTCCTTTAACCCAAATTGGGTGGGGTGGGGGTTTTTGAAGAAAGGCTACGCTGAAAAAAATTATAACCAAGAACATGCAAAAAATACAATGGAGAAGCAGCCTTAGGAAAAGCAATTTAGCAGATAGAAGTACAATAGTGAACTAACTAACAGGGATGGCAATACACTATTATGTAAGAAGTGCAAAATCTTGTCAGTATAACACACTTACTTGAGAACCTTTCTTGGAGAAGTAACTGGAAATGAAATACAAGACAGACCTATATGAAGTAGCGATCACACAATTAGATGCGCAAAAAAAAAAAAAAAGACAGTTAATGATCCACTATTTGGATAGGTAGCAACATAATAACAGTTGACGATGATCTGCCACTTTAGAATGCCAAAATTTGAACCAAGGAGTCCCAGTCCACAAGAGCTAAGCTAAGCACCATAATTGAAGCTTTTCATTAAAGTCCTCAGAAGAGATCATGATCAGAGCAAAGTAAAGATCTGAGGTCTTTGATGAAGCTGGCTCAGGTATTTTATTGCTCTTATTTGCCTTGTGCATTGAATAAAAAACAACTTGATGAACTTACACGCTGTCAGCGCATATAAGAACAGAGTACTTACTCCGATGTTGTTCGAGTGAATAGCCTTAGATCCCATATGTCCTCAGGTATTAAGTAGGTAATAACTAGATCCTGGAACCAAAAAAAGGACATGAAAGAGCATTTCAATCCAATCCATATGAAAAAATGGTCAGTGCAATGAAGATGCATCATCAAGTAAAATATCCCTTGTACTAACCCTTGAAATCAGGTTTCCAAGTAGCATGAGAGCAGCATCAGCCTGCATTATAGAATTCAACAAAATGCAAACAAGTGCTAAATAAAGCTTTAGATAATAAATTCAAAATATAAGAACAAGAAAACTCAAGTCTTCTCCAAGGTTTTCAAATTACACGACATTATTTATTGTTCAGGTGCAAAAATCATCAACAAAATACAGATTGTACACAGTAGACTTGATAGCTGCAGAACCAGCACTGAAGAAAAGGATATATGCTCTCATGAGGAATCTATTCTACACAAATAAAGAATCTATAGTGCACACCAACCAAACGAAATTCTGGTTAAACACGACAAAAGAATGAAAAATACAATAGAATGCTTGATGAAGTAGCAATAAAATCCATGGGTCACGAGGTAATTTATCTCATCCTTCATTAACATGATGGGGTAAGTAGATTGTGTCAGCCTGAAAATCATGAATATGACATCCTTGTTGGAATCAGTTCTATAAGCCTAAGCATATTCAATGAGCAAAGCTTACCACCATGGTTATATTACTGAACAGTGGCAAACCATGCATCAGACTGTTCCATATCAACTGCCACCCCGACTCAAACTGCAAAAGTTTCATCCTGGAGCTTAGTGCCTTTTCCAGTCTTGACATGCTTACAGGGGGAAGAGAGGGGGAAAAAAAAAGGAAAAAAAAAAAAACAAGAACCTCACTTCAATTGTCAACTGTTATCATTCCGTGCAATAAATTCTGAATTATGTCTGAAATACTTTGATTAGCAAAAGAAGACAGCCACTTCAATTCACATAAATACAATGCCATGTAGTAACTTCCTAGTTAACACGCACATGAAACTCTGAACAAAGCTCGCAGAGAGACATGGGCACTTACCTAGTAACAACCGGTTGGAGTTTGGAACAGAGGTGAAGGATTCAAAATCATAACATAGTCAACCAAGCAAAAGAAAAAGGGAAAAAACAAATCTTACAGTGTGCATTAAATCCTCCTAAATGGATAATAAATTAGGAAAAAGAATGCTGCAAGAACCAAGATTATCAGATTTTGGAGAGCCAGTGCCTTATTTCAGTACATTGAAAAGGAAAAAGCAACATCCGTTCTAGTCAGTGGTTTTGCTAACATAAAGTCTTGTCTGAGCAGGAATTGACAGAAGGTAATTCATCAGCAATGACTTCAAAAATTAAAGAAAGAAATTTCACATGATACAACAGAGTAGGTTCCACATGAGATGACAAATAAGTAATTTAGTCGAGGGACCAATGTTCCAGAATTACCTCCTTGAGTGAATCTGAGAGAGACAGCAGTGAAGATAGCTTCTGCAAACTCCTTGAGTTACGAGAAAATATTGTTCATCAGACATATAGGAATAAACATCTAGGAGTTTTCTACCTATATAAAATGATTGCGTGTGCAGCTAACAAGCTTAGGTAACTCTTGAGAGCCGTATATAGCATCTAATCCTGAACCTATAGAATCAAGTCCTCAAATTTTTCTGAGCTCCTCACTGGCCACATTTATATACTATTAAATAATAATAAAAACCCTTTTCACATCAAAGTGAAGAGATGAATATATCCTAGTGAAAGGACATGTGAAATCACATGAGTCAATCCCATATACCTCACTGGTCACATTAAAAAAAAACTCATACCTCAAAGTCCACAAAAAACCTTCATAACTCTGCTCTGTGTTGGCATCATTCATAATCCTATTTCACAGTGAAAGTCATCACTTAGCAATTAATTGAAACCCTTTGAAAATGACAAGATGCTTTATGCCAAGACCCCATGCATAAAGAAAATTTAGGCTAAAATTGATTCAGACCATGAAAAGCATATAGAATGTTTTCCCATTATCGGAACATGATAATATTCATACTCCAGCAAGTCCTTTAACCCTCTGATTGATCCTATAAAGTACTTAAAAGACCTTAACTCATCCAAAAATAGTTAAATTCGCATGAAATGGCTTAAAGAAACCATACACCCATGACCCCGATCTTACCTGTACCAAGAAGAAGCATCTATCCACGTTACGGAGCATAAAAGTATTCTACTCATATATATCAATTTGAATGTCCCAGACATGTGACACGGGCCGAGGTTTTCGTGCCCCAACTGGTCGTGCAGATGGCCAAGAGATGCCCCAAGACTTGCTGTGTCATGGATCCCTAGGGTTTGTCTAAGGTTTTCTACCATACTCTATAAGGTTCTCGGGGACGGGCGAGACGGTACTTTGCCCTGTGTTCTAAAACCTTCCTATTTAAATAGGAGGTGCAATCTTAGCCGATAGATGAGATGGAGATTTACGGTTGTAATTCGAGGCCCCTTTATAAAGGGGAGGCCTCTTTCTCATTTGCTCAACCACAAAACAAATATCAAAAAGCATTCCTCCCGAGCCTCTCTCTCTAGAATTTCCTCTCTCTACAAAGATCCGGGTGAATCATCAACAAAAGGCTTAGATTAGGCCCACCGATCCGAAGGGCCCAGTCGCCGCGCGGTCGATCCCAAACTCCAAGCCCGTGACAAGTGGTCTCGAGCAATCTAGAGGCGAGCCATTCGTGAGGTCGTAAAGCATCAAGCTAGTCGAGGCAATGTCGAACTCAGACGTGGATCATGTTGCTGCCGTGGATGGAGAAGTTCCCCACAAGAAAGCCCCGCAGGAGAAAGCCCAGGTAAATCAAGAAGAAGAGAAGCATCGTCAGATGCTGTGTCTGCACTTGCTGACAAATTCGACAAGATGAAAAGAACGGTGCACGAGCTACTCAATGGCCTTGAAGATGCTAAGGAGCGGATCGACAATATGGATGAAAAGATTCGCAGAGGCTTCACTATCGCTCTAAATGGAGCTGTGGCACCGTTGCAAATGAAGGACGAAGCTCTCGAAGCATCGATCGAAGCTTTGAAGTTGGATGTCCAAGAGAAAGATAATTCCCACCGGGCCAAGATAGAAGCGCTGAAGATGGAGATTCAAGAACTCAAGACGAAGTTAGTTTTGTGCAAAACAAGCATCGCCAATGGCATAACCGCGACTGGTGCATTCACCGTTCAAGTGGCGCCGAAGATAAAGGTGCCCAAACCGAAAGAGTACAAAGGCAAACGACCCGCCATGGAGGTCGATAATTTCCTCTGGAGTATGGAGCAGTACTTTGATGCCGTTGGTATCCATGACGAGACGGCCAAGGTACAAATTGCTGCTTTATATCTCTCTGGTAGCGCCACACTGTGGTTGCGATTCATGTGTGATGAGGCTAGGGAAGGCACATCCAATCCCATGAACAATTGGGACAATTTTGTAAAGGCATTTCGGGATAACTTCTACCCGAGTCTGCTCCACAAGAAGCTCGAAGCAAGCTCCATTGCCTTGAGCAAAAAGGCACGATCCGGGAGTACATCAAGGAGTTCTCCAAGCGCAAACTCCAAATCCCCAATCTTGGTGAGGAGGAGGCTCTCGGGGCATTCATGGATGGATTGAAGCCGTGGGCACAACTCAAGCTAAAGCGAAGAGATATCCAAAGTGTCACGAAGGCAATCTCCTTGGCCGAGTCTCTGGTCGACTCAGCAAACTCAATTCGTCTAGATCCAAGGGAAATGGATGGAAGGATCGAGACATGAATCGCAGGGATGATGAAAGCGATTCCGGCCATGGTCGAAAAAAAACACAGACAGAGAGAAAAGATTTGGGGAGAAGGGTCTTCCAAACATGAACACTACCAACATCGAGGCAACCGACCCCAACACAACTACATCAACCCGGAGGACAACTTCAAACATCCTCCTTCGCAGCCGTGCGCGATTTGCAAAGGCAGTCATTGGACTCAACAATGTCCAAAAAAAAAAAAACAATGGGAAAACACTATACTCCTTCGTCGTCAAGGATGATGGTGGGGAGCAAAAAGAAGAAAAACCAAGGGTAGTGCGACTTGGTGGCATAAGTCGACTCAGCTCGGTGCGAACTCAATCACCACCAAAGAAATCCTCGAGGGCATCGACGCTGAACTTTGTAGAAATCAAGGTACGTAGCAAGACGCTCACTGCCTTGGTTGATATGGGGGCAACAAACCTATTCCTCGAAGCGGCCAAGTTGTTGGGATTCCGCGTGGAACCCACTGAACATTTCTTCAAGACGCTCAACTTACAAGATAAGCCAGCTAATGGCATTGCTAGAGGCGTCAAGATTCAAGCCGGCGGTTGGAAAGGAAAGCTCAACTTCAAGGTAATCCTGCTCCACGATTATGATCTGTTACTAGGTATGGACTTCTTTGACAAGGCTAGTGCGATGGTTGATCCGAGAACCAAGTCGATCACCATCACCGATCCCGAATGCCCATCAATTGCAATAATGTTCAATGAGGTGAAAGAAGAACATCAACACAATCCGACTCGTGGAGAGTAAAACAAGTGTTGAAGCGCCGCCCGAGTCAAGTACAAAGACCCGACCTTTGAAGATGCCAAAGAAAAAGTGGGAGTTGCCCATAAAAACACAAAACACTCTGCCGATCAATCTGCTATTCTCGGAGCTGGAAGACATTGGTGCGGCCAAGACAGAGGAGTCATTGATGACTCATGAAGCGATCGAAAAACCGAAGAAACCTCAAGTCCCGAAGCCGAAGAAAAAGTGCTCTTGTGGACGAAGAACAAACAGCAAAAGAAGCCAGTGATCCAAGAGAAGGATGCAGGCAGCCAAAAGAAAAATTCCCGAGCCAAGAGCACCGAGGACGACGCTCAAATGGGCAAGGGAGAATGACATGGGTCGAGGTTTTTGTATCCCAACTGATCGCGCAGATGGCCAAGAGATGCCCCAAGACTTGCTGTGTCATGGACACTAGGGTTTGTCTAGGGTTTTCTACCATATTCTAGAAGGTTCCCATGAACGGACGAGACGGTAATTTGCCCTGTGTTCTGGAACCTTCCCATTTAATGTCGGTAGTTGAGAAAATAGGAGGTGCGATTTTAGCCTTTAGATGAGATGGAGATCTACGCTTGTAATTCAAGGCCCCTACTATATAAAGGAAAGTCCTCCTTCTCCTTTGCTCATCCCAAAACAAATATCCAAAATCCCCCAGAACCTCTCTCTCTAGAACTTCCTCTCTCTACGAAGATCCAACTGAATCATCAACAAAAGGCTTAGCTTAGGCGCTCCACCGATCCGAACGACGCCCGAGTCGCCGCGCGGGTCGATCCCAACCTCTAGGCCCGTGACACATGCATGAAAGATGTGCATGTGAAGAATACTACTGCCAAATGAAAAATGAGAATGGCCCTTTCGACATTGATTTATTTCAAATCCACGTGACTCGTTATTATTTGGCTCAAGCCTCTATAAGTTGTGGTAAAGTCTTGAAGCTTTTTTATCGTCCACTCAAAAGGAGTTATTACTGTCACAACATCAAAAGACATTCAAGCAGTGAGACCAACTACACTTGATGAATCTCCACAACGTCTACATTAAATTAGTGTATCACAACCAGTTCTGCCACAACGACTGCTAATTAAAACAGAAGAACACAGGACTCAATAGATTACCAAATTATTGCTTAAACATTCTACAGACAGAAGAAATAATACGCACCATTCAGTCATTCACCATCTAACTGTCCAGAAACATCTCGAAAGAACGTGCTAAAAATGAAATGACGCCGCATTAGCCAAAAAAGATGATAGACAAAGGTTGCCTTGGCAGGAATATTGCTATAATGTGGTGTAGGACAATGAATTATTTTCAAACATGCAGAATAGTAGGGCAAGTAAGCAACATAAACATGAACAATGATAACAAAAAGGCAAATATGGGGGGAAAAAACATTAGAAATCCAAAGAACGTGAGGCACCTTTCAAAATTGGCGCATATGCCCTCAAACCAGTAGGTGAAAAGGTCTGTGCTAATACAGCTCTGGTATCTAAGAAGAAGACAACAGAATGTAGCATGCCTGTGTCGGCAAGTCAGTATCAGTATGAAGTGACCAAAACTACAAATAACAAATCAGATTGATTACAGATCAAATATAATGCAGAAACGACTTCATATTCACAGACAAGTCTCTAGGGGGAATTCTTATAGAAACTTCAAAAATGTTACTGCTTCAATCTGCCAGTGATGTAAGTCAAAATTCTTAATTACCTGGGCCCAACTTATTATCATTAGCGCAATGTTTTATGCTCCTTGCACTACCTATATATCCCACAAGTTCATCTGCATGGATCCTACTAGGACCCGGTGATTGAACCCTTCTAGAGTTACTAGAAGTCAGGCATCTTTTTCTCAGGTTAAGCCTTTAAAGTGGTTATTGAGACAAAAACAGCTAGTATTAAGAACTTCCTCATGAACTTTATCCTATTGCAAAATTAAATTTAAGAAGAATAAGAGTTGTCGAGTTATACCAACTAGTTGACAATTACCAAGGCATTATCGTTCAAGCTTCTGATGCTAATACCGTTTGTAGTTTGTTTGTAAGTGGGTAATAGCATCTCCCAACCTTTTGAACATGAGTTTCTCTACTTAGCAAGGAAAAGAAACATTTTCAATTAAATAAGCAGCTCAAATTAGATGCATAATATGAACTGATAGGTTTAGCATGTTGTAGAAAACGTGGTTATTGGGCCCTATCATGTCCCCAAAATTTAGACTCCACCGCAAAAGTAGACACATAACGCACCATGACCACTTTCCTCCCATTAATGCCTCTTTCAAAAGGATGGCTGCATGGTCCCTTTTAATCCGTTTTCCAGGAGATGGTGCTTTGCTTGAGCTGAAGCATGACTAGAAGAGCAATAAATTGTAATAATCATCAGGTGAACAAAGCATTCAAGCCTAACATCGCAATAATCATATGAGAAGTTCTAAGCAAAAACAGGACCAAGCTGATATCTCAATAAATTGACTAATGCATCTTCCTATATGAACACTGAAACTATAGTGGCGTATATGTACATCAACGCCTTTATCATCCTAAAGATATAAGATGCAGCTTAACATGTTAAAAGCAGAAGATAAAGACAGCATCTGTCCAAAAGTTAATCATGATTGCACACAGTCCAGAAAATTGTTCTCAAAATATTCAGACTCACTCTCAAACCTTCACACAAAGAAAATCAAGGTCCAGGGCACAGCAATTACTGCAAGATGCATGGAGATACAAAAATGAGATGACCAAGAAGTAAGTACCTTATAGAATACGAGAGCAGCCAGTTCCACCAAACCACAATGAGACCCACCGAGAACACCGAATTTATCATCCTTGACCACTTCACTCCTGAGTGTAGATCCCATTTAATAAAGCAACTTTTTCAAAGCGCTACCCTGAAAAACTAATTTGAAGGGGGTGGGCGGGGAAGGTGGGAGACAGAGAGATTTATTTTTACCAAGGGACGCCACTGGTAGAGGCAGTGCTTTGATCAAGATCCTTACAGACAACATCCAAAAGTTGTTCAACCAGACCCTTCCCATCATCTTCTTTAGTCAAATTTAGCTGTAACCTTGCATACAAAATAAGTGCATCCTGCAAGACAATATTCCACTGAATAACAAATTCGAAAAGGAAAGAAGCAGAAGGCTCTAAGATGGCAGGGCAGCGAACCTTAAGCCCTCGATCCCGTGAAGCCAACCAAGTACGTAACACAAATTGCTGCACTGTCCCGTGAATTTTCAACACCTGGCAACCTAAATTTGGACCATCCTTCAGCAAAAACGTGTTAATACACTCAAGAAGTTTGCGTTCTATCTTTCCCTCTTCCCTAGAATAAAAAACAAAAGTTCAAGTAAATTTAGGCCCAGAGTTCGTTATAGGAAGCTCCAACAAAGCAAGACAAGAGAAAATTTTGTAACAGACCTAACAAAAGAGAATATCCTAACAAAACCATCGATAATTTCTTCTCTAATATTATCTGGGTAGTCACCAGGAGGATTTTCCAGCATACACTGCAGCAGCGAAATGCAGCGAAAAACCTCCTCTTTGAGATTCGATTGACTATGACCACTCGAGCTTGTCTCGACCTTCTCCATGAACAGAAGCACCATGTCTAGCCATTATGTATATGAAAGTGGAAAATGAACCAATCAGCAACCATTCGCTATACCAAAAAGAGGTACAAATCATAAAAGTGGGACTCACTGCCATATATTTTCTTCTTCATGTGAAATTGATAATCTCTGACAACCAAAAGATGCCGTAGAATCAAGCCATATTCTGATTGAAAGCTTGGAACATTGCTTAAGACATCCCATATGTGATTAAGCAGCACTTTCACCACAGACATCAGCGGCAAATCATGGCCTGGTAAAAGAAAGATGTTGATTCACGAACTGAGCAAGTGGAAAAAGAAACTTGATGCAGACTGGAAAATGAAAGCTACCGCTCGACTGCAAAAGAAGAAGATAAAGGGGGGCATGTATAATAGAAGCGCTTATCATTGGCTTTCTCCAGAAAAAAATTAATAATAATTAAAGTACACAAAAAATTCAGAAAAGTAGTGTTGTCATGTAAGCATGGAGCAGGGAACGTGTGCCAACAAAAACTACGAATTTGAAGGCTAACAATCAACCTTCACAATTTAGCATTTTCTCGAAAGAAGTGATTCCAGATAGCAATCTGTAAATAAGCACACTATTACACCTGAACTTTCCCTCTCCTAATACTAACAGCACCTGCATCTAAAAGCCCTTAGAATAAAGTTTCAACACAACTTTCAGCAAAATCTCCTGTGCTTTTATCATTCACTTCCTGACCATCAGAATGAAATTTTCGGAAAAGAAAAGCAAGCTTGTTTATCGTGTTGAACTGGTTACTGGAAGAAAACCTGAAAACTTTGTATCATGCGCTCTTTGGACCACGATTCTGAGAGATTTTGCATATGTTAACTTAGGCAACCTCCTTTTAATGGATGATACCTCCAATGACACGCACTGGATGAGCAATTTGACAAGAAATGGCCATGTTTCAGCTGCACAAACAATTTGGAGCCTCATCAGTTTCGCTCATTATTTGATTTAGGTGGCGCCATGTGAGAGAGGGCAAAGGAAGACCCAGAAAGTCCAATAGCTTACAGTGAGGTACTTCATTCGATGCAAGCTTTGCAGTGTGTTGCCCGAGATATTTACAGAAGCCAAAGGATCTCTCTCCATCCAACCATATGTTCAGCAACTTGATTCCCTCCTATTAACACGATACGTATCAAAGAAAATCAACCAAAAGGAACCTAAATGGCTAACGAACAATACAATCACAACGTGAGACAGATGCTAACTTATTCACTTAGCACGAAGATTGTGCAACTAATTAACATAGTTCTTGAAAATTAACTCGGTCTCCCCGACAACTTTGTACAATTTAAAAGAACGGGACTTTCAAGATTTTCTGGGAAATTTCTAAGGACTCGTCCTTCGAGCCTCCGCAATATCAGACAAGCAACGGATTCTCTATATCTTCTTTTGTTCGGTTACAGAAACTGGAGGTAGACAGTCCCGAATCGATTAACCGAACGTGTTAACATTCCCCCGTTTTCCCGAGAAAAAGAAATAGGAAAAAGAGGCGACGGTACTTCTCGGATCTTGGCCTTATCGGACGACAGCTTCGAGATGATCTCTTGAACGTCCCTCGACGTGACCGTCGCGGCCATGGCGGCCGATCGTCGGAGCGTTCCGTGGACTTCGTCTCGCTGTCGGAAGAGCGAGAGCGTTGGCGGGAAGAGGGTTTAGGGAGCGAGGCAGGGAGAGACGGTTTAGTCAATTATGAGGGAAGACAAGAATGCATTTTATATAGCAGATTAATTTGAAAAAGGAAATCCAATAAAGTATCCTGCAAATCAATAGTCCAATTTGGGCCTAAACGACATATGGGCCATCTTCGCCCGACCCGATTACTGGCTTTTTATAAAATGTGAAAATTAAGAGGTAATTCTTGGACTTCAAACATGCCCAACCCGCCGGTTCGGATCCCGCCAAAGGCCCTGGACCGTTATGTCCAACGCAATGTGGACCGTCGAGAGGAGGCCCCTCTACGAACTGCGTTGCCGTAACCATGGATAAATCGAACCAAAGACGGGTGTACCTTGTTCCAAAACCGTGCAATACCGGATCTGCGGTGCGAGCACGTTCGCAATAATTGGGATAGAGATTACCGCTACTTACCGTTGTGTGAGTTTTATCGTTTTGTGTTGAGATAAGGAAGTCGATAACGCTTAAGACTCGACAGTTAGGTGATCAAACGGTTATATAGTGCTCAGTTAGAGCAACTAAATTCTTTTACAGTAATTCTATATACGCGACAAAATTCATTGAAAACCTTGATTTTCAGTGTGAAAACATGGCCCTAGTACGAAATTCCACCAAAGAGTGTAGTAGAGAAGCACTGACAACACCATATGTCAAACCTAACATAGCACTACTTGTGATGGGACATGCTTAATTAGGGGGTATGCAAACTGGACCAGGCAGCGCAGATCGGATTGGGACCGGACCGGACCGCACGGTTGGTCCGGTCATTGAGAGGTGCGTTCGGTCCTCGGTCCCAATAAATGGGACAGGTGATCGGTCGGTCCGGTCCCCTGGTTTCATGGTAGATGGGACTTGGATCGGGCCGCTCGACCGGACCTTTCGGAATATGTATAAATATATATAAAAGAAAGAGAGAAAATTAGAAATTTTTGAAGAAATAATTAACCTAAACCTAATCCCCATCATTATCTTCTACTCGACAATCGACACTCTCCTCTCGCTAGATGCAAGTTTATCTATCTTCATCTTCCGCTTAACAATCAACACTCGCCCCTCTCACTTGATGCTCACGTCTCGTCTTCGCAATGCGGCTATGCTCGTTGCTCGCTCCTCTTGCCTTTTTCTCTCCACTCGCTCCTCATTAGCCATGCATGTATTTCAAGGGTTAATTTCTATAAGCATATGGTATTAGCGGTCTCATTGGGATCGGACCAAGATCGGACCGGACCGCCGGTCCAAGTCCGATCCCCGGTCCAGAAAATTTTGGGACCGAGACTACTGGTCCAATCCCCGGTTTCACACCAGGACGATGCACCGGCTTGGACCATTCACACATCTATGCTTAATCCACTCTGCCATCAAATTTGGGCAACTAGTTGAGCCGACAAGGCAATTGCGATCGTACACCTCGCCTTTTAAGGTTTTAAGTGTCATTCTTGCGTGACCTAATTTTTAGGGACATTCCATAAAATGTTGATCCCTAGCGAGTCCCTTAAACCAATACTTGATAATTACTTCGGAGGCCAAATAGTATTGTCCATTGAAACAGATTCTAGGACTGTCGAGAAGAGAATAGTAGAGAAGTACTTACAAGACCATAGATGGAACTTAACATAGTTCGAGTAGTGCCTAAAGACTAGGAATGGGACATGTTTAATCCAATCTACCATCAAATCCTCGTGGTTAATTGAGTCGGCCAGGCAATTGTGATTGCACGCGTTACCTTATAGATTGCGTTTGGTTGTTAGGATTTATGTCAAGATAGGTGTTTGGTAGCTTTTCATAATAAAGGGAGTACAGGGGGATACGACCATCATTAAAAAAAAAATCACAAGAAATGGGTGAAATAAATTGGGATAAGATTTCTTAAAAGAGCAAGCATGAGGAGAATCAGATTGTTCTCGCAATTACGCCTCTCCTCCACGTTGGGCCGCCTCTCCTCCGCGCCGGGCCGCCTTTTCGGCGGCGGTGACTATTAAGTGTGGCCGCCTCTTCGGTAGCGCTAGGCTAGGGTCTTCGATCACAAAGTCGGGTATTTCCACGATCTTATTCTTTAATCGATTGTTTGGTGTGATATGAGATCACATCCCTTATTCTTTAACCGCTTGAACCTTTCTAATATTTGAAAGAGGTCTCGACATGTTATGAAAAACTCAAAGTTAACCATCGACTTTCAAGGTCGCTCTCTTAGATGACTTACATGAGTGCAACTTCAACTTGTGGAAAGATGTCAAATAACTAGATTATTCAGTTTCAATCACACAAAAAAAAATGATTGTTCAGCACTTGTTTGCTACTCAAAAAGATAGCGAGCAAGGTTAACGAGGTCATTCTCAAATGATTCGACCCCAAATTCTACAAGATTTACTCATCAATGTTGCACCCGAATTCAACTGGCACAAACCTCTACTCAATAATAACTCACTTATTAGAACTCATCATTGAATAAGTTCCAAAGCATCATGATGTTTCAATGGAACAGAGTCGATCTCAATTATGCCTTGCCTTTACTTATTCGACTTTAAATCATGCAGCTCGCCAAACAATAAATAGGATATGACAAAATCTTTGAATTTCTTATATTATCATATTCAGTCCTATTCGATTAGAAATCCGTACAACCAAACAAACACAATCATAAAGTTTTAAGTTCAAATCTCGCATGACCTAATTTTTAGGAGCATTACATAAAATGACGATCCCTAGAGAGTCCTTTAGATCCAGATAGTAATATAGCATCACCCGCTATAAAAAGACTTTAGGAAGAAGCTAATACTCCTTACATTGGGTGCCGTCAATCTTACGAGGAAATTAATTGCCCCGACTCAACCTAATTACTAGGCATTCAAATTCCAATAGACCAACTAATACCCACCTAGAAACCCCGCTGCTCTTGTAATTAGGATCGAAGAGGTGAATTGCAGGATGTGCTGCGCGACATCTAATCGAAGCAAAAATATAGAAAACGGGCGATATTGAGTCCGGACAGTATGTATTGCGCCACATGAAGCTCCGATCAGCTTGATTAGGCTCATGCTTGGCCCAATTTTGACGGGTATGAATAGTAAATTAGGCTCGGTTCTCGAGCCCAATTCAATCCTAATTCACTCGATTGATCGCATCCAAGACAAATTCATGAAACTCCTGGGTTTCTTAATTGGGAATATTTTATGTGCACACATCATAAATATATAAAAAAAAAAGGAAGATAAAAATAACCAAAAAGAATAAGAAAAAACCATG
Organism: Rhodamnia rubescens; assembly: GCA_021437795.1. Classification (NCBI taxonomy): domain Eukaryota; kingdom Viridiplantae; phylum Streptophyta; class Magnoliopsida; order Myrtales; family Myrtaceae; genus Rhodamnia; species Rhodamnia rubescens. Next base: position 3,995,519 of record JAILYA010000005.1, on the reverse strand, counting down.
AAAAAAGGTACAATGAATAAAAATATAGTCATCAGACCAAAAAAAAATAAAAATAAAAACATAGTCCTGATTAAAAATGCACATATGGAAAAAGAGAATGTAGCCCGCAGGACCTCAAGTCACTTTAGCACTGTTCCGATCTGTGGTTATGACGAGCCCGAGAAAGGCCCCGTCCGATCGTGAGACGGTGGGCATTTATTCCCTACTTTCGGAGGAGGGGGCTGCTCGTCTGATCGCATCATTACCCTCCACGTGCCCCCCCAACAAAAGCAATGTTGATCGAATCAGCGTGGCCCCCCCGGGAAACACAGAGAAGGCTACTGGCTTGACCCGCGTCGATTTCGAGGCGAGACCGCTTGACCCGACAATCCAGCGTCAGAGATGACACGCGGACCACCCGAATTAACCGTCGGATTGACGCCGGAACTCTCCAATTCAAAACGCAGATTGACGGCGGACCCGTTTCCCGATCGTAAAAACAGCTAGTGTTCATTCTTATTATTCCCGCCTGTTTCCCGAAATTTTCGATTTTGACCCGTAACTTTTTATTAGAAAGTGCTTCACAATAGTTGATTCAGCTTTTTTTTTTTCATTTCAAAATAAAATTCCATCCATTTTTATAAAAATACAAAAGAAAAACAATGCAATTCAATTACAAATCAATATAAATTCCAGACAACTTCAAGACAAAAAAAAATTTCATATAATAGAATAAATTATTCGAATAAGATTATGGATCGCACGCTTAAAGAGCAAAATTGTTGCCTCTTCAAACAAAAACGGTGTTGATAATCGAATGCATCTTCGGTAATGGGTTATGTATTGCTCTTGCTTAACGTTTTGGCGGTGTGCCTTTAGATTCGGTGTCCTCAACATCATTGTCGTTAAAAATAACAATGTTGAACAAGCACGAATCTAACAATTGTAATAGTGAAACATTTACGAAACTCCTCGACTTCCTTGAAATTGGACTTGTACACCAACAAATCTCCAAAATCACACACGCAAAGAATCCTCTAATCTAAACTAAACCGTGATAGAAACCTTTCCAAAATGGAAGAGAGAAATTTCTAGATCTAGACTAGATCATAACAGAAAAGCTCATCAAAACGGGAGGAAAGTAAGATAAAGAACATAAAAAGCCAAATCAAACAAAGAAAAAGGAAAAGAACGGAGAAATTTAGCTCAAAACCTCGCCTTCATGGAAGTTGAAGACGATGACTGTGGACAACTTGAGCATGAGAATGATATAGCATACAGCTAAAGTGTTTTAAAAAATATTTTATCATCATACCTTGAAATTTCAAAACAAATATCGCAACATGAAAGATGCCTACATTCGATGTATTGAAAGCTTCTTTACGTCCAAGAAACGCTTGAGTTTCCATAATCGTTGACAAGTGTCCTCAAAAGCTCTCTTACACATTAATTTAACTACATTGGCGCTCAAATGATACGAGACTTATTACTTTCGAGTGTTTTGGGGCCGATTCGAATATCGATTGCTCTTTAGTTTGTTTGTGGATGATATCCGAATAAATGTGACCCTCCGACTTCGAACGCGCTTATTCTATGTGAGGTTGTGGTGTCGGGCTTGTCTTTCCAGGCCGTAGTTATGGTTTGATTTTAGAGATTCCAAACTATTCAGATAACTCTTACGACATGCTCAAACGATAAATTACTGTTAGTAATCCCTTGACTTCTCGATTTAATCCCGCTTACATGTGCCTTCGAGTATTCTACTTAAAGACGTACATGTGTACTTATCGTTTTCTAGATCATACACAAATAACGCCACACTCTAACTACCATTGTCGCGAGGGAAAGCGTTCGTTCAGAATCTAACTATAGGTATTACTAATTTGCAACCCTATCCCATATTATGAAGTTGGAAACCCCACTTATTGGGCCTTGTGGTATATGTTAGTTCACCCAAAACGACCCTTAGAAGTATAATTGCATGTTTACGACAAAGTAAAAGAAAAAATTATCCCTACCACCTCTAAGAATAATTTATTGCATGTGGAAAACCTCGGTTATAACAAAAAATGAAAAATTATCAAAAAAGTTACAAGCATATTGTAATTGTGCCAATTCATCATAATCTTTTTTTGTTCCAATTGAGTCCTAAATGCGTTGAAGTGGCAATTTTTAATAATATTTTATTTTTTTTCAAAAAATTTATTTATTATCCACTTTTATTTTATTTATTTTTTATTTTCGTTCTTCCTCCAGTAGGTTGCCACCGACCAAAGTGATCCAGATGGACTGAATTGACATAAATATGAAATGTTCAAGTATTCAATTGAAAAAAAAGATTTACGATTGAATTGGGACAATTATAAAAGATTTAAGATTTTTTTAGTAATTTTCCGCGAAGCAAAGTTTCAGAGTACTATAGACAAATTCATATGCTATCTCCAACGAAATGGTTAAAGATCTCGTGGAATTTAAAAACAAAAAAGTGGGGGAAAAAGAAGAGGGAGACCACAAATCAATCCAGATTTAATCTTCCAAAAGGAAAGAAGCCCCTAAAAAAGCTTTCGAATGATGCTGGCGTGGAGAGCCCTTTCCGGACCTTTCCTTTCCCCCTATCAAACAAAACAGAAAGAAAAAGCAGCAGCAAATTGGAAAATTGGGGAATTTTTTTGCTTCGCCTCTTAGCTTAAGCTTCAAGATTATCCGTTTCTGCGTTAATGGCGATCGAGAAGAAGAAGAAGAAGAATTGCTTTAGAGCCCCCAAGTCATATGGCTAAGGGGCTAAGGGCACTTGTCTTTTCTTTAGAGGAAGCGGCTAAAAAAGACAAGGCATTTGGCTAAGAGGGCACTGTGAGTCCAAAGAATCTCCTCAAAAGCGCATGCAAACACATGCATTCGCCATCATACGCACACCTCCTTTTGATCTTTTTGGGTCTATTTCGATTTTTATCTTTGATTTGATACTTCAAAGGTTGGTAGACAGATGTGCTTGAAGCTCGGAACCCCACTTGTTCTCGAGCATTCACCTGACATAGGATTCTTCACCGTCCGTGCCTCAATGACCTAGTTCATAGCCATGACACAGGAAACGTACGAAAAAAAAAAAAGTCTTGAACTTGCTGCATTAATATTAATTCAGTCTTAAACCTTTTTATTAGATTAAAGACTAACAAAAAAATTCACGTCAACGTCGGCAATGCTAAGTAGGATGGTCCGCGTCCACATCGGTGGTTTCTTGCCTAAATTAGCCGCATGTACCGAAATAATATCAATGTAAAAAGGGTGGCCTTGCCCGCCATCCGTAAAAAGAAAAGCAGAAAAAAAATCATAAAATTGTTAAAAAAATTATAAAAAATTCTACGTCATCAAAGATGACACGTAAAACGACCGATGTTCACGTTAGCGATTTTTGGCCTAAATTAGGTAAATGCACTGAATTGGTACCAATAAAAAAATTTAGGATGGAATTGGTATCAATATAATAGGTTTATTACTATTTTTGTACTTATCCCGCTATAACACACACACATGCACAAAATGAGGGCAAGTTGATATAATTGGATAACACCTCGGGCCGATCCGCGGCTGTTGATGCATTACGGTTACAAAGTCTCTGTAAGGATGAGAGCGTGAAGTTACCGTGGATGGTGATGAGGAACGGACCATCTCGTGCTCGTGCCAAGGTTAATAGACCTTGATCGAGTGTCATGTGTCCAAGGTTGGTGGACGAGCTAGGGCGGGTCATCGCTTTATTCACCTGACAAGTTACGACCGGCTTTGGATCCTCATCCTGTCCTGGTTTTGTCTGTAGTGTGTTGTTCAAGCTATCAAGAATCTTCGCAGGTTTATCTTAATCCTAAAGCACCTCCACATAAAGTCCATTTGTCATGATCGAATTCGCTTTCAAATGGATTCAAACCCGCCTGCTCGTTTGCAAGATGGATTTTCAAACTTACTGGAAGACGAGGGAAGTCCACTGAAAACTTTGAACCTAGAAGCCAAATATACATCCATGACGTTGCACCTCGCATATGAATTGATTTCATTTTAATGGGTATTCTAATGTCTTTGTTGAAATATGATAAATTCTTTTAAGTTTTGTACAGAGCAAAGACGTTGCTGTATTTTTCACTTCGACATTTCTATTCAAGTGGCGTCTATCCATAACAATGAAAAAATAGTGATGATTCACGATCACGTAATCCGATAATTTCACGGGTCGTACGAAGTTGATCAAGAACAAGAAAGGGTGTAGGACTATCAAGTTTACATAGGATCAATTGCAAAATATGGGGAATTCGCATATGCGGACGATGATTTTCTTTTGAGAAATTCTGTCCAATCTAATACATTCGCGCCATTTGAGTTAGTTATCAGCCTATCGAACAAATCAAAGAATACGAGTTTCGAGCTTCATCGGACGTCTAGAATGCAAATCTTCAAGGTTGGACGCGAAGGTGGTGTGGGTTTGATTATGATTGGGGGGATTGTGGCCCTGAGGGGTTTTGCATGAGAGAGAGAGCGCGAGCTGGAGAGGAAGAAGCGATCGCACGTGAGGCACGTGATTTTTGTGGGGGCGCGGGGGGGAATATATGCCTTGCTTGTGGGAGGCGAGCGAGTGGGGCCCACGCGGGGAGGCCCCGCAAGTGGAGTGATGTTTTGGGTTTTGGCTGTGGGGGGGGTGCAGGAGGAGGAGCAGGAGTCACTGCCGCTTTATCGGAAACCCCAAAATAAATATTCTCCTCATTCTTCTTCGGTCACGTCAGAACCGACCCCATCCTGTCGTGACGAAGAAGCCGCTATTTCTGACGCTATCTTCTCTCTCCTTGTCGTTCTTTTCTTTCAAAACGAAAAACAGAAAAGAAAAAAAAAATTCATTTTTATGCATGGGCTACTAATATGTAGATTTTCTTTTTGTGCATGTTCAAGAAAATTCATAAAGCATACCTCACGTTTATTCTCAGGCCACTTCCGTGTCTTCATTTCTAAAACACATATTTGACACCTTAAATTTTGGCTATCCTTCGCCAATTCAAACCCTAGCTCATCCACCTCCATCACCACCACTGTCGCTATCACCCGTTGGTTTGCTCTGCGCTCCTCTCTCTCCCTCTCTCTACGCTATGTTTAGATCATTGAATTGAGAGCGCTAAGATGATGTTAATCTCCTCATTTAAAAGTAATTCAATCAAGATGTAATGAGCTCACTTATGAGATACACCGATAATCATAATGAGTTTAAGCGCCCGATGCGAGAAAATGTTATATATCCTCGAATGATACTTCGATTTGCGAGTCACAAGGCATAAAAAATTGTCAAGATGCGAGCTAATCCAAATATAAATACGACTAATGTCTATGTCTGTAGCGCATTACCAAAAAAACTAGATAGAAAACATTTTTCCAATGAAAAGGTGGTATAAAACTTGTGGCCTAATCGACTCGAGTGTTGAGAACTTGGAGATGAAATGAGTTTAAGCAAGAAGTCTTCGACTAAGGACGTGTACATTGGAGAAGGGCTTTGCATTGGTCCTGTTTGGGTCTTAAGTAAAGAGAGGGGGAGCTGTGAGGGGGCAGCAGAGAGACAGCGTAGGGCCCACAAGATGATAGCCGTACATACCAGCCACCGACGCCGTGTAGACCGTATCTCTCTCTCGCCTTCTTATTCACAGCCCCCTCCGTGCTTCCATGCAGCCCACACATAGGCCAGTCTCTCTCGCTCTCTCTCTCTCTCTGGATTCACTCACTCCCATTATATAATCAGAAGCTTCTTAGAGGAGTGAAGTGATGACGATCCTGGAGTGATCTGGTTCTGGTTTTGCATTGCGTGATCTTCATCTGTTGGAGGGTCAGTCTGCTATGCAAAATCCTCTGTAAAGTGGAGCGCACCAGCAACAAATGGCGTTCACCTCCCTGCAAGTCTGCATGGATTCATCCGACTGGCTACAGGTCAATCACTCCCTCCCTCCCTCCCTTTCCATCATCCCCACCTCCCTGTAAACACGCGCTTTGATCTGTGTGCATCGTGCGAGGATAATCATGTCACCCATTATTCTTTTTCGCTCGAGAAGAAGGTTCTCATCATCGATCATCTCCATTCCTTCCCACCCATTTGGGATCATCGATCATCTGAAAATGATAATGTGTCGCTGTATGTGGAAGCTGTTGAGGTTTACAGAGGATAGAATGTGGCAATCGATTCCGTTTCGATGTGTAAGGAAAATTATCAGCGAGGACAGTTAACAGTTTGAGTCCGTACGTACTAATAATCGCTAGCATTATTGCTTCCATAAACGACAAAACAAGCCGTGTCTGTTCCCTTGCATTGTTATTGTGATCTCTGACGATGCATATCTATGACGCGAAACATTTTCTGCTGACACGCGCACATTCCACGTTCTCTTTGTCCAGGGCACTCTTCACGACGAGTCGGGAATGGACATATCCTCGCCGAATTCAGGCGACATGCTTGCGTGCTCAAGGCCCTTGATGGAGAGGAGGCTCAGGCCACAGCACGACCAGCCCTTGAAGTGCCCGAGGTGCGAGTCCACCCACACCAAGTTCTGCTACTACAACAACTACAGCCTCTCGCAGCCCCGGTACTTCTGCAAGACCTGCCGCCGCTACTGGACCAAAGGCGGCACCCTCCGCAACATCCCCGTCGGAGGCGGCTGCCGGAAGAACAAGAAAACTTCTAGTTCCAGCGGTAATAATAGCAACAACAATGCCACCAGCAAGAAATTGGCCAACAGTGATCATCAAGGATTTGGGGTCCCCAGCCACCCCGGGCAGTCGTCGGCGTCCTCGTCTCGTGGCGACCACTCGACCGACCTCCACCTCTCATTCTCGCCCGAGGTGCAGCTCTCGCACCTCCACGGCTTGCTAGGGGTCCATGGGGCCACCTTTGCCAGCCCGGGCAACAATTTCTCGGGGCTCGAGAATCCGAGGCCGATCGATTTCTTGGAGGGCAAGGTAATGAATTACGACAGCAGTTTCATGCTGAGCGGAGAGAGCCCTAATCCCCACTTGGGAGTGGTCGGAGATCTCGGCTCAACCGGGTTGGCCCCGAACTTCCACGGCCTCTGTGGCCCATTCGGGATGGCCATCGACGGCGGTAACAGCGGGAATACTAATAGTTTCATGGAGAATTGCCAGAGACTGAACATGCTCGTTCCATACGATCACCACGGCCATGATCAGGAACAGATCAATGCGATGGATGTGAAGCCGAACCCGAAGCTCTTGTCGCTGGAGTGGCAAGATCAAGCTTGCTCTGACGCGAGCAAGAACGGGTATGGCTACTTCAACGGTTTAGGACCGTCTTGGACTGGGATGATGAGTGACTATAACCCCTCTGCGACCAACCCATTAGTCTAAAAATGGAGCTGCCGCATAGTAATAGGATTTGCTATTTCCAGATCGGTTATTCCGATCGACTTTGGCATTAACGACCCAGGAGTGTGAAAATGAGAAGCCTGAGAGTTCAACAATAGCTGCCTCTGACCATCGTCATCAATATTGATTGTCATAATTTTTACATTTCCTTTTCTGGGTCGAGTTTCTTTTTTCGGGTCGTCTTTTGTTGTCATCTGATGTGGGTCGTCTAGCGTGAGAGATCTCAATTCAAAGCCGTAGGATTTTGTGGGCAACTCCGAGGAAGATATGTCAGTGCTCTTTTCTCTGTCTTTAGTGTTTAAAATGTGTTAGAAATTAATGTTATCCCCCTATTTTAAGAGGTGCCATCTGCCTTTTGTTTATGCCGACCGGTGTGATTACAGTTATGCTTTTGCCTTTAAAGGGTTTCCGATGGCGTCTTTCATGGTTTTTAAGGAGAGGCATATAAAGCAGGTCTCTTGATTATAAATATAAAAAAACAAAAACAAAAACACTACCTCTCCTCTCAGACAAAATTGTTCACAATCGCATACGACCTCTTACATTTCTCGTAACGAACAATATTAGCACAAGCTCGATACATAGGAGTCAATCTATAATACTTCCCATCCCATGCAAATATTGCAGCGTGACTTGTACTTCTGACTTTTAAGACCGCGGCTTCTCGAATAAATATGATTGAAATTATAAATAACTTTATCCAAAAATATTGCAACGGGATAAACTCGTTGATTTTAGTACTTTTGTTTGTGTTGACATTTCTCGAATACCTTATTGAGTTAAACGTGAGTTTAATTTAAAGAGACTCCGCTCAAACAATTTGCCGGTTTTTAAAACAATCCCATGAAAGGCAGAACCATGAATTTTGACATGTCCTGTGGTACAAAGTAAATAAATAGTGTGGGAAATGTTGTTGGCCTTCCAACTTCAAACCGATTTGAACAAAAGGAAGGCTCATGTTTCGTTCTAGCGATCGAAGGAACAAGGTCGACATCGGGAAGAAAGTATTTTGGCAAGAGCCTCCAATCTACAAATTCTCCTGAAATGAAATAAAGGATAGAAAACCACAGAAATGATGGGTCTAAAAAGAAGGGAAAAAAGAGTGTGGACGTGGGGGGCATTCCGAGAATCGAACTCGGGACCTCTCGCACCCAAAGCGAGAATCATACCACTAGACCAAATGCCCTTCGTTTGTCATGACTTTCCAACAAATGCTTTATATTTCATATTACATAGGTTTCGAGCTTCCGCTTAATTCACGGTTCACACCGCGTTTTTTCATTTTTGGTCATTTCACGATTCTACATTATAGGAGGGAGTTGTACATACTTGAGATCAGACATACGAGCCAGACATAAAGGATCACAGTTAGCGAATTCAAGGCAATTGTAGTATGACCGCGCACCTTTCATTTCACTTTGACTGGAGATATTCAATACCATTTATCTTTCATTCACTAGATACCTCGGTTATTCGATACCATTTATCTTTTCCGTGACGCTACACTAAGCTGAAACCTAGCCAATCTTGTCTATGCTCGCATTAAACTCAGCGGGAGTCTGACTGTACATAGCTTGGATATTCAATACCATTTATATTTTCTGCCCCACAACACTAACCTGAAACCTAGCCAATATTTCTCTATGCTCGCGTCAAGCTAAGGGGGAGTTCCTCCATCGTCTATGTCGAGCAGGAGGAACTCCAGGAAATCAGGAGGACTGTACTTATTTGTATAGTATAACAAGAGAGTTGGGGATTGTCCATCCCACTGGAGAAATCATCCCGAATGTGAAACATTATGCTACAACACTTGCCTAAATGATGAACCGTTGCGGCAGTGTCAAAAGAGACAATAGAAGAGGAAGTCCAACCACCATTGTTCATCTGACAATAGCTATTCGAATCACTGAAGGGTCATTAAAGGATTTATCAAGAGGGCAAACAGCGAAGCATCTGAGTTCAACCTGCCGGTTCATACTTGCAGACGCAGTCGTATATCTTGCCTTTGACCAGCTTTTCCGCCAATCTTTGATTCTTCACCATTGCAAGCTGCAAGACAGAAGCAGTTCGTGTTTGAGACTGGGTGCCAAATATGACTCTCAAGCTATCCGCAGAGATAACCTCGCCGAAGCTTTTCATTTGCTCAACTTTTAAGTGAAAATGACAGAATTTTTTGAATGGATTTTCCCAGACCCATATTACATTCGCACATAAACGTGAAATGACACTCTTCAACCTTCGGAGAAATTGTAATAAGAAGCTTTACCTTAAGAGCATCACATTTAAACCGAGCATTCAAGTTGGTGTGAAGAGCTCGACCCATGCCTTCCAGGATAACCTGCATTACAAGAGCTCCATCATGTTAACTTTAGACGGCAAGACCAATGGAGTAGCATGATGTACATTAACAAAGCATAAGACTTTTACAAAATAGAACTGGGGCCCAATTTCAGTGTGTGAACATGTAACCTACCAAATCAGCATCCTTTGCAGCAGCAGCTAGCTCAGAGCTGACCTGCCTCAAGTCAATGCATGGACTCCCACATCCATTCTCGACAACCATCAGAGGAACCGAAGAAGAAATTTCTTTGGAGCCATCGATTCTGTTGGTCATTGCATCTACAAGGAGGCCTCCGGCCTCAGCTGCTCTTCGTAGAATATCACAGTGCTGTAATATATCACAACAGTCATTAGTCTGTCTTGTCAATTATGCATGCTTTAATATTCAGATCAGAGAGCAGTTGGAAATAACAGAACGCTACTATTTATTGTGCAAGCGGTTTCTTTATTCTAGAAGAAACCAGAATGCAGCAAAGGCAAAGGTACATGATAAAACAAAGTGATATTATTTCACTGGCCATCCACTCAGAAGGATGAGAATTTCAAGTTGCTAACCTTGGCAGCCTCAGCAACGATCGCAGGAAGCTCCATAGAAGTTACATCATTCAAAGCAGGGAGTGAGTTTGCGACCAAAACTACCTGCAAATGAATATCATTATGTGTCCATTAAAGCATAGTGAAAGGTTAAGAAATAGAAGCTGAGGCTTTGAGAGAATATGCAAACCTAGACAAATAATTGTTTTAATCGATATTATGCTTTCCTATACAAGTCAATAAGACGACGACCATTTTCTTTCGGGAGGCTTCCATCACATTGGTTTGGTCTGAATCTCATTTAGGACAGATACATGAAGTTTCTTAGCCTTTGTAGGAAAAGTTAGATGTCTTCACCAATTTATGTGGGAGGATTCAAAAATGTAAAATGAAGCATAAGCATAATGCCTTACACTATTCAGATGTGAATATCAAGCAATTGAGTTTACTAGACTAATTTTTGTTTAACTAGTTTACAGTTGACAGACTGTGCAAGAAAGACTTGCACCACTTCTCATTTAGCAGTCGCAGACCATTTCTTTAGTCTGCAAATGTATAGGAAACCTTACTTCTGTTCCACGTCGCAGGAGCTCTCTCGCCAGCGGAAGCATACCGAGTACGATATCAGCACCTGAATTGTCCACAAAGAGTAAAGCTCTTTTGTGGGGGCGAGGCTTCTGGGACCCTGATCCCAACATTCTTTCCTTAAATTCATCAAAATCATCCACCTATAACATGAAAGTAGGTCAAATATCCCTTTTCCTGAATCTGTGTCAGAGTTTAAGTTCAATCCCCTTACCCGCCACGGTCTTTGCATCTTATTCCGACTCATTCTATAAATTTCAATAATTGTTCCCTTATGATAAAGATCCACACAGGCACGAGATCCCCAGTCAAATATATTTGCTGCTAAGACACCTTCAATTAGAGTAAGCAGCCGTGTTTCCTGGAATCAAAGAACATGCTTCAGTTGATAAAATGACTAAATTGTTACAGCATATTTCATTGGTAGTATTTATCCACAATAATCGACCCCTGATTAATTTTTCTTTGGTTGAAATCGAGACTACACCTAGATGAGCCCAAAATTCAAACTGCAGATTTTTCAGAACTCTGAACACTTCAATATTCTTTCCCGTAAGAAGGGAATGGTAGAGCAGTACTCATATTACACTCACCTCACTCATACTATCAAGCTCCATCAACAAGTCTGACAAAACAGCAAGTGATGCCTCATTTTCCCTGTATTTTCAAGCTGAAGAAAATTAAAAACTAAAAATGGTGCCACATCCACGCTTACACAGTCCCTATAACTCTTTATTATTTCATAATCCTTTAACCTGCCTGATAGCAGGATTGAATCTGTTTCTTCTCTTTGGTCCTTTTATTGGCATTTCCAGTTTCACAACCAAAGTTGTCAATTGAGGAAACTACTTTAATGTCATTCACAACCACCTGAACTACTGACAAAAACATTCACCATCTCCAAAGAATACTCCTGCATAAATCATAAGCCTTTCATGTTATGTTGAAGGACTCACCTTGGGGCTTAGGTAACAAATATATTAGCAAGCAGAAACAATCAGGTTTATCAGGGTCCATTTGGTACCAGAAGTTCAGTTTCTGTTTTCATCTGAAATTAAAATAGCAAAATAATGAACAAATGCACCTGCAACTGTGGGTTTCCTTGTTTTCGGGAGAACTGGAGGACAAAAAGTCCTTTTCCCAAGGAAATGAGAAAAATGGAATTCCACAGAAACCTTATAATGCTTTCACAATCTCCAACAGTGACAGTGAATAAATGTGAAATTTAAAGTTGAATATTCCTAAAAGTAATATCAGATAAGTGGTAAAGTGATGATGGTCACCAGCTTTCAGGAAATTATCAGTGGAATACTTTTCCAGAATTAAAATGACCCTTACATCCCCTTCACATGAATAAACTATTCAGCTGTCAATAAAAATTTTACCTTTGCTTTATGCTTCTGTAGGCATCAACAAATTGAAACTCTCTTAAACATTCTTCCCTTAATTCCAAAAGATTGGCCAATCCCAACTTTCCATAGGCAGCAGGCTCCTCCATCAACCTGCTCGGCAGAGTATTATCTGAATTTTAATGCTTCACTTATGACAATCAATCAAGAGTCAAAAACAGTCATCAAGCAATTAGAAAAAGAAAATGGCAACCAATAGTATTGGAGAAGAGAGTATATTCACTCAAGTTCATTACTTCAACAACCAAGAAGACAAGCGTCATATGTGAATGAGATGGGAAGTTTGAAGCTATGTAAAGCAACCATAGTTATAAGCACACTGTAATTTCATATATTGAAGAAACAACCTAGAGGAAATATAAGTAGAACATTGCTTTAAATTGCCTTCTCTCCAACAGGCACAATCTGAGCCCCAAACTTGGTTGGAAGCTGCTGACTAGCATGTGAAGGAATTCAACTGAACAGCGGCTAACTGACAAGGGAAAAACAACAAGAAAATAAATGCAGGCAAGCCTTATTTCACTAAGTGGGTCAGCCATATAATTTCTTTTGGGAAATTGCGCTGTATTATGTACCAGTCCTATGTACTTAAATTAAAAACAAGTGCAACCTTGATGAAAAAAACACAACATTATTACTAGTATTTAGTGCATTGACTGTCCCACATATTTTTTGACATCTTTAGAGGTTTTTTAGGATATTAACATTGCAACAAGATTTTTAAGATAACCAGTTTTATGCATCTTTTGAATTGTCATCATATCTTGCAATACAAAAAGATCTCCCATTTTTCAATCATCCAGATAAAAGACACACTAGTCGACCTCCATAAGTACGGATGCCTAAGAAGATGAAGGTAACTAATGGCATCCCTTCAATTCATTGCAAGGTTAGACTCAAGTCCTTTTGATGCCCAAAATGAGAATTACACACAAACTCTGAAGACACTTTTTATATATTCATCCAACCATGGTCCCCACTCATGGCATCAATGAACCAGTTCTTCTCCTAGTCTTGCATCAATGTCACACAAAATTATGACAAGCGCGGGACATAAGTATACAGCTACCGAGCCAAATGAGCTGAAAAAGCACGGGCAAATGCATCGCCCCTCCTTTTGCCATCATCAGTTCCTCCTTCGCTTGCAACTGCCTGCAATTCACATGAGTTACAACTATATAACAATTGTAGAACTGCTTATTATTAGCTTGAACCTTGAACTCTGTTAAAACGTAAAGATGACTAGGAGCAGGACAGAGTGTTGAAAACCTCACAATTATTGTGTTGGGGGTTCTGCTGCAGTTACTGCATTGCAGGGTCCAAAGGGTGTTTTTTTTTTTTTTGGGGGGGGGGGGGGGTGTTTGGGGGATGGGGGGTGGGGGGAGGGAGGGAGATTTCATTGGCCACAATCACAACATTTAGATACCTTATCAACAAGGTCTGGTAAATGCTCCAGCAGCACGGTGAACCAGTATCTTCAGTAAGAGTAGACGAATCAGCTAAAGAAGTAATAGCGATATATGTGAAATTGACAGTGAGTGGTGTTTGCAACTTACTCTAGCTCACCAGTCTCTGATAGGTCAATAGTGTTCGGTTCATATCTGCAATAGATGCAAGTAGGGTGTTAGAAAGTCCAACCCAAAAGCCTAAGTTGATAGGTGAAGGGAGACTACATGAATATAAAGAGCATACAGGACCCATTCACAATTAATATGGGACAATTAACCACAACTTCAACACCCCCTCTCACGTGCAAGCCGAATTACGCGGCACGTGGAAATTGACTAATGGGGGTGGGCCCACATACACGGAAAGGAATAACACCAGCTCGATACCATGTTAGAAAGTCCAACCTAAAGGCTTAAGCTAATAGATGGAGGGAGACCACATGAATATAAAGAGCATGCAAGACACATTTACAACCAATATGGGACAACAACAACTTCAACATTAAATAATATAAAGCGGACGAAGAAATGAGGTATTTTAATATATTTTGATATATTGAAAAGAGTACATGAAGAGCCTTTATAGGCTTTATTAGAGGACTGTCTAAGGAAAGAGCAAATACATAACATCTAATATAATAAATCAAGGATATGCAAATATCAAAGGAGATATATGCATAATCTTGACAGATGTGCAGAATAAACTAAATATCTTTATATCGCTAACAAAGGGCAAGTGGAAATATGCAATAATTGTTATCTAGAAAAGTTATAAGTTCACAATTCATACCATAATGGAGGAATATTGTACATGCAATCAAGCATATCAGGCACCGGTAGAGACATTGTTCAATTCATCAGAAAAGGAGTATCAATAAGAAGATTACTATCAAACAATTGGAATAAGGAAAATCAATGAAGAGGATACTCAATGGGAGTGAAGCAGAAATTAAGCATCCGTCCTTCCATTTTAATTTCTTAACAAAAGTTTGAAAGCCATCCAGTTAACTTTAACAACATCAGAAAGGAAGCAATGCTATACAAAAATGCATGCAATAGAAGTCTCAATGTCTTTTGGTCAATTCAGAACTGTTATCTAAAGATGCAACGGAGTATTTGTATGAGCCAAAAGTGTAAGAACTCCTGCTCTTTTGGGTCTTTCTTTGACAGAATAAGCATGAGCTTACTATAGAGGAGGCTGATTGCAAGATAAAATAGCTAATCAAAATAAGAAAAGTGTGTGATCTTGCATACGTTTTTGCATCAGCCAACAAGGGAAACACCTCCAGAGTTGGCACAAGATGAAGAACACCAACATTTAAAGCACTGGCATCAGAGCGCAGAGTACCTCCCTTTGATGAAGGCACTTCAAAGCCTCCAAGTCCGGTGGTTCCAGGTTTAGCCATTGGTACAGGTGCAGTGATCTCAGTTCCTTTCAGCACAAACTTTTCCATCCATGAAATCTGCACTTATATCACAAGCATGAGGCATTCTGTGAAATTCTGCAAAGTATTGATAACTATCAAAACTGGAGGATATGGATGATTAAAAACACCAAACGGAATTGCTCAAGATCTCAACTAATATATATCTCATACCCTAAGCAAGACAAAATAGAAGAAACTCTAGAAGGGCGTGGCTTGGAATCAAGAGAAAATAGTCAGGAATACAGCATAGGGAGACAAATTCACAAAACACGCTCTCTTGTAAATGCTCGCAGTTGATGTGTTTTTCTGTCTTGCAAATGCTTGCAATGGGTGTATGTTTCTCTACAACCCAGCCAATGCAAGCACATTCCTTTATTGAACTCAATATCTCAAATGAAAATGATCCCTAAGAAATAAGTCGACCACTGTACCATAAGACCAGAGACCGATCTTCGGGAAATTCAACAAAACTACCACAAGAAAATTGACATTGACATCCACATGAGCTCAAAAGTACAGAAAATTTCGTTACTTAAACTTACTTTCTCCTACAACCAGTTTAAGCAACCACACTGGCCATGACAACATCTCCAGAATGATTGTAGTTTCATAGTTGAGTTCATTAAATGAACTCATTCATAAGAGATTTGTACATAAAAAGCAGTCAACTTGTTATGATAAGATGAAAGACATAACAAAAAAGGATGATCTTTATTCTCTTCTTTACCATTGGTCTAACAGCATATTTCTATTTTAAAAATTCTCTTGGCCATCTACAAGTTAGGACTAACTTTTCTCTTCCTGTGGTAACAGGGTTGTTGGGAATTGTGCTTTAAAGATGCCTGGACACTGATACACCATAAAAGGAAATAAAAGGAAAAAAAGAATCTTCATCCAAAGCCACTTTAACATGCTTTATGCTCAAAACTAGTGGCAACCTGACATTGATTAGCCAACATGTACTTTTAGCTTTTCCAGAACAATTAAAAATAAAAGCAGGAACCTATTCAGAAAATCAATATTGTTCCACCTCCTAGTCGACTTGCTTATGTAATCTATTCCCCAACTTCCTCTACTATTGAAAGCTATCTGCTTGAAAACCGACCATAAAGCCAATGGGCTCGATATCAAAACGTTGCCAAACAGGTTCCAGACAAGTTTCATGCTATAATCCATCATAGCAGTGAAGTTTAACCATTATCTACTAAGAATTTTTTTTGGATTTTCCGTACAATAGGATGTCACTGATGTTAAATGGAAAATATTGACCAACCATTAACAACCATGGAAACAGTTGTTGAACGGGAGAAACTGTTTTCACTTGTAACTAACAAGCGATAATAATGTTAAAACTTTGGTAGCTCGATCGAAATATCTGAAGATAATGCTTAAATATTAGACAAGCTCTCATCCAAAAGACTGTCTAAGCAATAAAGTCCCTTGAAGACATCCTCGTCAAACTTCTAATTGAAAGTCAAAAGAATGCCATTAAAGAGAATTTAACCAAACAGAAGAAGAATTGAAAGGTAGAACAGAAACTACATTTTAGACAAGTTCAAAAGATTGAAAGATTGCTCTCACTGAACCAAAGCACAGGCTCTGATCCCCAGTACAGATGAATGGATGAGGAAACCAAATGGCCTATTAAAGGGGTACAGATGATTCTCCCTTCTTTGAAATGAGGAGCTCCAAATAAAATCAGATCCTCCAAAAAGTTAAAAGCGAGCAAAATCACAAATCAACATGAAGAATTTAATTCTTAGTTTCAGAGCTGTCAATATGTTCAGGAGAGCTTCTATCTGTTCTAACTAAACTTGCCTTCTCATTAAGATCTGCCAGTGGCGGGCCATGAATATTTCCTCCTGTATATGGTGCACCCATTGGAAACCTTTCCACTAACTGATGAACCATTAAGTCATCAAGACCGTGCTTTTCATAGCTCATAAATGCACCTAATGCTCCCAAAAATCCTTCATGCCGCAGAAACATTGCTTGCATCTCCCCTCTTGACCTGCATAAGTGAAGCACTATTTAGCTTTCAATAAGTGATAATCAAGACAGATAAAAGAATGCACTCAACTTTCCACTTTAGCTGTTTTCAAAATAGATCATGAATAAGCACGGCAGACAAAAAAATTTACCAGAAATGAACTGCAAAAGATATTGTGTCCATCGTATAAGCATGGCCCCTAATAAAGAAACCACCAAAAAAGATTCGTTTTAACCCAAACCTTAGTGCATTCAAGTAAGATACCTGCACAGCAAAAGATCAAATCAGAATCAAAGAAACAATAGGCACAGTGAGAATATCACCATCGCAAATTAGATTCCAATACAATGTCAAACCATATAGCTTCATTAAAAGTGGTAACTGCAAGATTAGAGCAACTAAACTAAGCCCTAATAAGTCATTCAATATATCCATTCTCATATTCTATGAAGACTCCAAGAAAAATTTGAGGGTGCTTCATTTATCCAGAAGAGGAACCATGTATTATATCATTTAAAGAACATGGATTAATTGCCATCTTCCTAAGATAGTAAACGAGTGGTTAATAATTCTAATAAATACATTTGAAGTGATTTGATCACCCTAAATGCCCTCGTCACTCATAACTTTCTTCGTTAAGATGAACCCTAACCAGGATAATTTGTTCAGATGCCAAATCATATAATCTTGGTGCATCATCCACCAGAATGAATGCAATAAAAAGGAGAGGACAACATTCATATTTGTGTGCGTGACTTCTTGTTATTCTCTGGTCTAAATGAGAGACTTGTGTAAGGTAACTAACGAAAGGCCAAATGGATAGAGTACAATCAAACTCATGCCTGTGGTCACAATTGTAGTGCCATCAAATTGTAGAGTTAAAACAGTCACAACAGGATCCTCTCTGTTTGCAACTTACCTGCCCAATATTGTAAGAAATCATTCGCAAGAGAGACAAGGATATGTCTTCAGGTCTGTAGTCCTTGAGCTCCTTGTTTTCGGAAATAGCCTTACCGAAACTTGAAGCAATTGTGGATGCAGATAGACCAATCTGGGATTATTAACAACATGAGAAGCTTGATCACATGGATAAACAAGTGATAACACAATATTCAGTGACATGAAAACGGAAGTAAATTTGACATACATGGTATATCACTGTTTGTAGAACTTATGTTAGCAAAAAGCTTAATGGAAGGAACCAAAAGCAAGTCATACCTTAGAGTAATCCATACCACCATATATGTCTCCAACAAGCATGTCAATTGTCCTGTTGTCTCCCCTTTGACTTAGCTCTAGCAACTCATCAAAACTGAAGCACGAATAACAATCCATGGCACCAGCTTAGGAAAACTTGCAGACAGATAGAAGGAAATAAGGTCTTTCAAGATTGACCTTTTGCACTTTGTTAACAGCCTTCCCAAGCCCCAGTATGTACCTCCACCAACATTAGTACCACTGACTCGCTCAAATTTCCCATCGCCGTCAACCTGTAGCGGGCAAGATTAAAAACACTAACTAGGAACATATAAGCTTAAGCACAGACACAGAAAAGATGATAAATTTACCTTAATCATGCTGACACCAGATCCGATATTAACAAGAAGATAAGGAAACAACTCATTGTGGTCAATTTGCACAAATTCTTTCTGTCCCTCAATGTGAGTAAAAGCTTCATGACGAATTGCCTAATTACAATAAGTAGCAATGTTAGGAGGCTCCAAGAGACTTAAGGATGACATCACAAGCAAGAGATACGAAAATACTAATGCAAGTAAACTAAATTAACAAACACTGATGTAGTTGAAAAATACATAATTTTGCAATTACTAACACAGGGTGAATGACTAAACAATAGCAGAGCTCCACCCAGAAAATTTTGCTGTAGTTGATATTCGAAATGCTGAAGATTGGAGGTGAGAAAATTGAATAGAAAACAGAAAAGGCACTTCATAGCATGTTCAGGCTCATAGGTAGATTCACGAGCTCAAACATGTCCATGTGATAAGATTTATGTTGTTGAAAATAAACTTGAAGCTTCAGTTCCCTGTCTCAGGAAAAGAAAAATAATGGACAAGGATAAAATCTAGCCGAAAGGGGAAGTGGAAAAGATTCACCTTGAGTAAAAAATTTGCACCAGCCACAAGACAATCCATTTCATCTTCTTTTTCAATACTAACACCAAGCCTTTCTCTAAAGAGATCTGCAAATTTGAATGCTCCACCACCTGTGGCCTTCTCACAAGAACAATGCATTAATGGCTCGAGTTTCACTTGAATAGAACAGAAAGGAGATAATTATTCCCTCGCCAAGAGTCTGACTACATCAGAGACCGTTCATTAACATCCAAATGCCAATCAAATGAAAATCAACAAAAAGCAAACACACACACACAAAAATCTTTACAAGATAAGAACTGAAACATGGACAATATCCCCTGGCCAAGAGTCTGACTACATCAGTGTTTGCTAATTTTCAAAAACATCCACACGCCAACAAAATGAGAATCAGCAAAAAGCGTGCACGTATGCACATACACATACTTCCAATAAACATATAACTTGCCAGAGGTACTAAAGGAACTTATGGTTTTTCTAGTAATGATGATAGGATGAACAACGTGAGAAAATATTAGTTGGACCTTTTAAGAAAAAAACTAATCAGCACCACACAGAAGACAATGAGAAAATAACGTCCACCATTGAATAACTGGTGTTCGACTTTATTTTATCTTTTTTTTCCGCTTATAAAGGGATGGGAAGTAAAAAAAAAAATCATCCCTAATGTCCATAATGTGATGCTGTAAGCTTCTTCTCAAAACATAGAAGAGGGTTGCAACCAACATGAAGAAAAGCTAGGTCCTTTTTTTCATTTCATGTATACTATAAAAATTGTGTTCTTTCAATCACCTAAGAAGAAAATTATTCATCAAGTTCAAAAATTCTGCATCTTCAAGAACATTAAACAAATTTAGGCCTTTCTCCATTCATTTGGCAAGGATCACAGAACACAATAGTCATACGAACAAGTGTTCACCTTTATTACAGCATTGTCAATGGGTTGTGAATTGGGAGACTCAGAACCCCAATGGCGAGAATCTACCCCTGTGACAACATAACAAACCAGAACATCAGTGTAAGGAGAATAGATCCCGTGTATTGGAAATCACAGAACAAAACAAATATCTAGATAGGAACAAAGATAAGTTGCAGAGATGAGAGACCAAAAATCTAATACATTGTGTTAGCAATTGCTGACAAATATGTTCCCTCAAGCAAATGTGCCAGGTGTACTGGAAAGCGCTCGAGCATGCACAAGCACATGGAGCACACAGAGAGCATGACAGCCTAAAAGAAACATACCACTGCGATGAAGCTGCTTGGAGTCTATAAATTCTAGGCACTCATTTATCTTGTTTGTCTCAAATTTAACAAAATGCAGCCTTCCCCCTAGAATAGGGTAGCTTCTCCTGATGCCATTGGATATCCCTAGTCTCTGCTTCACAGTTTTCTGCCTCTTATCAACAGTGGATTGGTCCTCGTGTCTTGAAAAGTACACCAACTTGATGAGAGAACCTGCCAGAACACCAACACATCATCAAGATTTGATGATGAATGGGGGCGCTTTAGAAGCCAACGTTCAGTGCAAGCAACTGAGAAGAAAAGGTTCTGACAGCAAGGCCCCTGTTCGTCCTTCCAAGTGCTAGAATACATTATCTTATTTACTTTTCGTCAAAAAACTCAACTTCGATCTGTTCTGTAGTGTTAGAAGAATTCATTTCATCCATTTCTAATTATGCATTCTAAATACTGTCTCAGGTATAGCCCCTTCAAATAGCAAGCACTATCAAGCACTTCTGATCCACCAGTTGCAAACAGGATCCCACAACACATTAGTAAAGATATATTAAAGTGTTCTTCAAAGCAGCAGGGAAAGTAAAAGGAGCCGATATGTCCACTCCAAAAACATCAAAGATAGAGAAAAGGAAGAAGTTTTAAGTTCGCTGGAGAGGGGGAAAAAGCGTGGAAACCTGCGTGCATAGTATATCCTCATAAACATGAAGCCAACATCAAGATGGTGAAAGTATCTCCAGGAAATGAAAACATAAAAGGTAACATAGTAATATAAACACAAAAACAAGTTAATAACAATGAAAAGCTTTAATACTCAAGAGCAGGTTGCTGTATAGTCTCTACAAAAACTTCATGCAGCGCATATCATTTTTTTCTCTGTTTGTTGTCAAACCTTACACTTCCCAACGAAAAATAAAGGAATGCAATCCATCAAAATACGGCTACACAAATTAAAAGAGAGAAGGGCGAAAAGATGAGGGAGCTAAAAAAAACACCAACACAGTTTAAAAAACTTGGGAACCAAAAAACTCGGAATCTTGTTCCATACCTCCAATGTCAAGAGCCAAGTGTGAGATATCATCAGACTGATTAGGCAAAAGAATTGTGGGATCTCTCTCTTCAAAAGTCCCTTGAATTGCTGCTTTGCTGAGGTCAAGCTGTGGCCTTGAACTAGACCTGTGGATCGAATTGCTGGCCAGATGAGCCATGGAATCACCCTCAATATCTTGTTCTTTGTCTACAGGACTGCTGCTTTCATGGGCATCTTCTTGATCTTTTGTATCGTCATTTCCAAGAAAGCTTTGGTAGTCTTCGCTTGGACCAGCCATCACCAAAAGGGTTTCTCACCAACCAGACCCCCAACTGTTTGTGGTCAGAGCAGACCTATCGGACACTTGTCATCTACCGCAAAAAAACATGAAAAGGGGAAACAAAGGACGCCCTTCTTAATTATATATAAGGACAAGCGTTACTGAGGAAGAAACAACTAATATATTCGGAGAACGAATGAGCAATAACTTACAAACAACTTCAAAGTTCACTGTTTCACCTTGACAGAGTAGGATAGCTTTCTTTGACCTGTAGCTTAAAGCAATAAAGAAATCCTCAGTGGAAATTGGAAAGAGGAGAGAGAGAGAGAGAGAATGACTGCTAAAAAGATAATACATCGAGTACCAATCGGGGCAAAAAGGGCATGGATCAATGATCGAGGTAAACAGAAAACACATGAGATTGGATGAAAGCAAGAAACTCGAGAGATGGTTTTTTTCGCTTTGAAGAGAAGAAGCGAAGGTGTTTTGACTGGTTGAGCCAGAATGGCGAAAACTGGGGTTTCGAATTGTGGGAGAAGAAAAGAAAGAACGGACCTTGAATTGGTGGATGAACGGTGTCAGAATTCAACCCGAGCACATTGGACGAGATGATTTCCCAGTATTTGCTACAGTTGGCGTTTTGATTAGGGACGGGACCTGTTCTGGTCCTTATACATGTTCTTCCTTTTCTCTGGTCCGAGAATAATATGTCACTCGCGTTTTCGGTGCGGGAGAGCTGCAGCCAAACAACACAAGCCAATCTAATCGAGAAAATTTTCAAATAAGGAGTAGTGTTGATCTCATCTTTTCAAATAAAGATTATAAATGGAATTTATTTCAAATAAAAATCTAAAATGTACTCATCATATCAAATAAGGGTACGAAGACATCTTTTTTTACGCGCCTAATTAATTAAGGGCGAAAAATATATTAGAATTAAATTACGTGATTTAGAATTGATTAATGTCATGTAATTTTCGATAATCGGCAATATGAGATCAATTTCTCTTATGCGAAATTATAATTGACTATCGTGCGAGGGGACGCCCTAAAAATGTTACTCTGCCATTTGAGTACGACTATGGTATAAATTGGATTTTATTTTTACTAATTCAATTATATTAATGAATCAATCAAAAAGACTATAGTACATATTAACCTCTAAGAAAAAATTATCAAGAGCATAATATATGATATTAGAATTAATTAAATATTTTAATAATTAAAGCATGTCACCCGACTAATTATTTGATAATAAAGTTACTAATATGATGCCAATTGAATGCCAATTAAATTATAGAGAAAACTATAGTCTAAATTAAGGGTAATGTACATAATTGAGCTTATGGGGGCAAAATGGACATTGTCACCCACTTATGGCTGAAATTTTCATGGGATTTGTGCTCAATTTTCACTATTAAAAAAAAATATTCACCTTATAATACTATTCATGAAAATCCACTTAGGCCAATGGAATTTTATGACAAAATTGAAGTTTTTACTCAATAATTATTCATTTTCTCTCTCATTTACCCCTCTTGGCCAAAAATATACTCCATTTCATTCCCTAGAACTCAAATTTTCATTTCATTCAAACACTCTCAAGAGATCTGCAAAGAAGAGTTAAAGTGATCTTCATTAAAGGTTGAAGTGGTTTTGCATTTTTAAGGCAAATTCAACATCTACTCATTATATTTTATGATTTAATGTTGCTAGGCATGATTTATGTGAGGTATAAGATGTGTAAGTTAGATTCCGAGCTTCTGTGGGAGAAATTGGTCAAAAGAGAGAACCTTGTGAGCTGTCCTGTTTTGAGACTATCGTAGACCACTGTTTTTACTATTTTTGTACCTATTTTTGTGGACTTCACATGTTCTTGGCCAAAACATAAAAATTTAAGCCAACATCTTAAAATATAACATATATTATTTTGAGAATTTTGGAGCTCATATGGTTGGTCAAAAGTCCTTACTTTTCCATGGTTTCAAATTGTGCCTGAACTGGGACCACTTTGAGAGTCTGGCTTTGCCATCTTGGTACCATATTTTGTGGACTTTAAATGATTTAAGTCCAAACATGGAAGTTACTCTCAACATCCTAAACTACTACATATATTAAATTGAGAATTTTTGGAGCATGTATGATTAATCTAACTATTTTCTACTCCCACGGGTCCGCATGTCCCATTCGAGCCTAATCTAATCTTTGATGCTAAAAATTTTTGTATCTCTTCCTGTAGACACATAAGGCATAGGCACAAAACATGGAAACTTGAGCTAACATCTTAAGCTAAAACAAGTATTAAATTGAAAATTTTTGGAATATTTTAAGTTGGGATTAAGACCACTCCTTGAACCGACCGTGTTCTGTTTCTAGTCTGAAATTTCTGTCACTTCCTCAAATTTTCGTGAAAAATATAGAAAGATAATTTAGGCATTGGTCACGAAAGTTTTAGATTTGGGTCTTGACTACAACATACTAAAATTTGGTGATTTTTAGAGTTGACTTACTAGGGGTAAAAGTGCAAAGTTCATTCGAGTGTAAAACTGTCCCTAGATGGGTTATTTATGAAAATTGGGTAGCGCCCTTTAATATGTGGGTTGAATGCTCAAGAGTTTCAAACGGAAATTGATCCTCCCTGAGTGAATTATTATTTTGTGAAATTTGAAAATTTTAGTAATTTAATTAATATATTAATCACAATGATTAATCGGGCTTAAATCTACTTCGATTTCGAGTGATTGGATGAAATAAATTGTGATACAAGAAAATGTTACTATGAATGCTGGATAATGGTAAATTGAGTGAGTTGCATATAGCATGATCATGTAACATAACATATAAATACATGTGTGCATTAATCATGAAGTGAAAATTTGCAAAGTTACCCCCGTTGGACAACATACCGATAGAGCCCCCGGAGTTTGAGAAGCCCCTTGTGTAATTTGAGTTGCCTCTACTATGTGATCAAAGAATCCTCCGGAGTTGGAGATGCACAAGCGCGAAAAGCTTGGTAGTGCCATGTGCAAATATCGGGGAGGAGTCCGTGGGCCCTGGCAAGATATTCTACAAATTGTGAGCGGAAATGTGAATTAATGTTGAGATAAACGCATAACTGGATACTCGCAAATGCATGGCATACCATCCGTGTGAAATTCATTTCTGCCGTGATTGCCTATTTGATTAGATGTAATGATATGCATCGGGTTAATAAATAAAAAGAAAATGGCGCTATTTAACATCGCCAACGCCTTAGAGTGGTGGTATAGGAATGAAAAAGGTCCAAAGACAATTGAGGATCGAATCATGGAAGTCATTGTTGTAATGTTAATAAACAAAAACTTTTTTGTTGAAATTGAAATAATGTTATGTTAATTACCAAATCATGCCTTGTAATATTTAGATGTTTTTCTTGCCGGGCAATAGCTCACCCTTGTTGTTAATATTTTCATATGAATAGATATGGATGTGCCTTCACACCACTTCTATGAGGTACCATATCAAATTAGGTCGTGGGTTGAGGACGTCGTATTCCCCGATTCTCTAACGGTCTTCATGAGACATGTTATTGTCATATTTACACACGAGTCGTTTACCCATTGTTGTTTTTAGATTCCTTGCATGGTAGGTTAGGCAAGGTGACCGAGTGTTAGGCCCCTTGATCCTCAATGATGACGGTCACGAAGGCGGCAATGGCGGATATGGTGGCGATGGGCCAAAGGGCAATCCAAGAGAGGGGTGGAGGATTATAGTATTTTGTGTGCGTCTGTTTGTGGTTGTGTTCAATTGTCTATTGTAATGTGTTACTTGTGACGGCTTAGTGTGAACCTATCACATGTCGGTTGTCTTTAATTAATGAAGTCCTTATGTTTAAATATGAGCCTTTTTTTTCCACTTGAGCTATTTGATAAAAAAAAATTAACTAAATTGCGCGATACGGTCATCACATTAAAGGCATCGTCATCATTTTTTTTTTTTTTTTTTCCTCTTCCCTCCCCTTGCCACTTGCATATGTCATCGTATTCAAGCGAGGCCGGGCTGCCCTCGCACAACGTCGGCAAGAGTAATCCTAATTGTCACCCGGGGCGGCAAGGCCGGGAGTCGGGCGAGGGTCGCTTAGTGTCGGAGATGACCGATGGAAGGAAGAGAAAAAGAAAAAAAAAAAAATTAGAAAAAAAGTAAAAAATCTTAAAAATTAAAGGAAGAAAATGCCTTTCGGACAAGCATTTATTTGAAACAATGAAGGCATTTCGGATCTTTATTTAAAATAAGATACGTTTTAGACCTTTATTTGAGAAAATGATGGCACTTGGTGCCCTTATTTAGAATTTTCTCATCTAATAATAACAAAATAATTAGGAATATTAGCTGGCCCACACAAATTATCAATGAGAAACGTATTTTGGATGAACTTGATTTTCTTTTCAAGAGAAAATATGTGTGATAAGGGAGAGATCCATTGTTGATAGTCACAAAAGGATAACATTATGAATTTTGTAAGTATCGCACTTTTTTCACTCCCACCATAGCTAAAGTACTCCCAATTAATATTAATCTCTCTCCGAATGGTAAAGTGGTTATCATTTCAAAAGTAAGTACTTTTTTCTTATGGCTCCTCCTTTCGAAAATCACCTTTTCAGGGGTGGGTCCCATCTTTTTTAAGTATCCTTTTTATTTGGTTATGGAGTCATGCTTTTTTTTGTTTTATCTTTCTTATGGGTCCCACTTCCCTCCTTTCTTTTACTTCTCTTTGTCCCTCTTAATCCGAGCATGGTTCAAGCCTTAGCAATTATGTATTAAAAAATAACAAGGAACATTCTTCGGTATGCCTTTGTCACTTGTCTTCTAGGCCACATCGCACTCATTAATTTTTGAATCTTTAATCAAAATTTGATACTTAAGAACACAATTGACCTAAAGGCTATTGCATTGGACTTCTTAACGGCGATCGTAGTACAAAAATTTGTACAATTGACGGACAATGGAGCCTACTCATTGCCTAGGGGCTTGGACATGAGGGTCGAGTTCGCAGTCATGTCTTAAGTCCTCTCAATCACCCGCAATGGCGGCTCAGCGATCTAGATCGACATGGAAGAAGGACCGTCGGGGTGAGGAGGGCCAAGTTCTCCCCGGTCTAGAGAATTGTCATTCTTGAAGGTGGCATTCTTGGTTTGCGAAAAACTCGGTTAGAGTAAGGGCGAATTCTAGCCATGGATCCGAAAATAGGTAGGTGATGGCAAGTCGGTGATGACATTGATGATAAGGAGGATCAAGAGGAAGAAGACATAGAAGCAAACATTAAAGGATTTGGGTGAGCGGTTCGGCTCTTGGATTTGAATCTTTAATGGGGGGGTTTTTCTTGTCTTCGTGATCGGTCAATCGAAGTGTTTGATGCAAAATGAAAAAACAAATAACAAGGAGCGAAATGGATTGAATGAGGATGAAGATTGAAGAGATCAAGTATGAAGGTGAGCACTGCCTTGTGTAAGGAAGGCTGAAGTTTATAAAATGAGCATCCAATCCATCGATATGATTTTTCACTTACAATAGTTTTGAATTAAAGAAGTGGATATGGAAGAGGACTAGTTGGATAAGGAATATGTTTATGCAAATTTAGGCTTTAACTACGTCGGTTGCTTGTGCCGGTGACAAACGTTTTCTTTTATGCCGGTGACAGATTTTCTTCTTTTCTTCTTCTTTTTGTCGAATCCAGTGATGAATGTTGGGGTGTCAAATACTTGTCCACTATTTGCATGAAAGGGGTGTTTTAAAAAGAGAGAATAGAGAAATAAATTATAAAACGAAAAGTGGCATAAAAAAGAGAAAGAAGAAAAGCAAATGACAAATGCTTAAAAAAAAAGTAAGACCCACAAAGGATAATATTTTCAAAACAATGTGATGGAGAGTGTTTTAGCTATAATGAGAGTGGAAAAAGCGTGACCCTTTTTGTAAATTGAGATTGAATATCTTCCCAAATTTCAAAAGCTTTTCCAGTTATTGACATTCATATTATACGAGGGCAATTGTGGTAGGTGCGAGAATTGAAAGGGTTGGACACAATATGAAAAGCTCAATGTTGGGTTCGTCCCCGAGTCTCTCATTTCCATATTTTTTTTTATTGGTCAAATGTCATTTTCATACTTTAAAAGCTCATTTGAGTGGGACATTTTGCTGCTAAAAAAAAACAAATTTGACTAATGGTCCATTTGTTTGAAGGAAGACTATTTTCGAGAAATTATTTTCCTACTTTCTGATGCTTGAATGTCAGAAAATCATTTTCATGGATTGAAAATAACAAACTTAGATTAAGGGTCCGTTTGTTTCTCCATGACAAAAGAAAATATTTTCTACAAAAATCGTTTTCAAAGAAAATATTTTCTCCCGAATGTAAGTTCTATTCTTTCAATTCATGGAAAAAGTTACATATGAATCGATTAGTTATCCAAAAATCGAGAAGTAGGAGCGTAATTTCCAGAAAACAATTTTCCTTCAAACAAACGTATTTTAAAGCACCGTTTGTTTCTCGAAAAATGAATAATTAAAAAACCTCAAAATAATCGTGTTTATCGCTTGAAATAATTAATCGTTCAAAATAATTTTATTACCAACAATATCTTATGTCTAAATATTTTCAAAAATGATATAAAAAAAAATATTTTTCGATTATTCATTTTTTTTTAACAATTTAAGCAATCATTTTTAAAAAATTAAATTATTTATTTTTTGCAAAACAAATAAGCCGTAACAGTCACTTCAATATCCACAAAGAGAGCTCCCCGTACGTACAAGGATCCACTGACCAATATTTCCCAAAGTGGTAGGAATTAGGACGCCCCCGACATAGACAGCCTTTGCACCTAAAATCTTTCTCGACATCGCTACCCAGAAGTCATTGCTTCATGCAAAGCAAGGATCGACCCATCTCCATATCAAATGATCTCTTTCGCGATCAGCAATGCATTCATCACAGCGATGAGCATAACACAAAACATACACACCATACCCGCACAAGTATATTACATACAAGAGGTTTTAGAACATTTCTAAAACAGGTTGTACATCTGGCGACAGTGAGCTCGTTCTCATATTTACATCAGCATCTCTAAATCTCAAGCATCGACCGCCTTCGGGCCGGCCTTTGATTTGGCAAGTTTAGCTTCGTAATCTTTTACGGCCGCCTTGATGGCATCCTCAGCCAGCATGCTGCAGTGCAACTTCACCGGCGGAAGGGCAAGATGTTTTGCGATTTCCCTGCAAAGGAAGTTTGCAATGGCCTAAAGAATCAGCCAAGGGCCGGCCATGATGGGAGCACAAGATCGAGACTTTGACTACACTTAGCTAGCTGTGGAAGATCAATGAACAGAGAGCGCATAAATTTTACGCTCCATCTAAATGGATGGGCATCCCCAAAGAGAACCAGCTGAAAAAATTACAGGCATGGTGGACGAGAAAGACGCTTACGTATTCTTAATCGATAAGACGTCCTCCATTTTTCTGCCTTTCACCCATTCAGTAGCTGAAAAGACGGTAAACATAATTCAGCCATCAAGGAGTGCAGAAAAGCACCACAGCTTTGAAAAAATACAGACATTTTGCCAAAAAGGTTGAGATATATGGGGCTTGAAATAGATATAGAGAACGCTTTTTACGCAGCAGAATTACAACGAACAAACCACATGATGTCTCTCCTCTTATTTTTGTACAGATAGTATTATCACAGTTCATTTCCCACGCTGAATTTCAGTTCTAAAGCTCAAACTGAGTTCGAGAGAATGTTAAGAAATGTGATGAACAACGTGCCTTTACTACATCAGTCACCACCTCGTTGGCTAATGCGTACGGTAAAAGGGTTTAGTCTAACCGCCCCTGAAAAATGAATCGATTTCATCCTTGGAATTCTACAGAGCACACAGATTGAAGAACCAGAGGAAACCATTCATTTGCTATCGAATCTACTTACGTTGTATACCAACTCCACCAGCCCGCATAACCTCTTGGAAAAGACAGAGAAGAACAGCAAGCTCAAAATACTTTACGAAGCAATGTCACATGAAACGCGCAATTTCTCCAATTTCTCATCTCCCTCGTCTCTAGAAGAACGCTCGCCTATTCGTATTTACCAAACCAAAAGCATCTCTTCAACCAATCACAAGTAGAGAACGAAAACGTGGAAGAGAAAGAAGAAGATACTGATAAGCAAAAAGGTGGCTCACCAACAGAGGAAGAAGCGATGGCCGAACCACACCCGAAAGTCTTGAAACGAGCATCGACGACCTTCCCGGACGATTCGTCCACCTTGATCTGGAGCTTCATGACGTCGCCGCACGCCGGCGCTCCGACCAGGCCCGTGCCGACCGCCAGATCGTCCTTCTCGAAGGATCCGATGTTGCGAGGGTTGTTGTAGTGGTCAACCACCCTCTCGTGGTACGACCTCCGCAGGATTGAGAGCGGACGCGGAGCCGCCCGCACGGCAGTCCCGAAAAGCTTCTCTCCGGCCATTCTGAGCATTGCTGGGTCCGCTTTGAGAGCGCAATGGCGATGAGCGTAGTGAGGCGTCGGGGATATTGGAAAAAAGAAGGGAATGCAAAGCTCTGTCATTTGGGAAGCGAATTTTATAGGTTGTGGGGCGATGTGTGGGGGAATGGCGGTGCTGAGCGTGTGGACACGTGGCGGCATATGAGGACAAAATAATTACGTGACGTATCGAACCACCTGAGACATTTTCGGAGCCGTACGATCCCAGGTAATCTGACGGCTGCTAAGGGAGCACCATCCAAATGTCCCTCGTGAACGAATACCACGTAAATTATGACGTCACGTCCAATTTTTAGTGAAAAATTGAGAAAGTGCATTAAAATTCCTAAAATTTGTAACGGAAATACATTTAAGTTCTGAAACTTTCAAAAAATTCAATCAAGTCCTAAAATTTATTACGAAATTCATTCGAATCTTAAAACTTTCAAAAAGTATATTAAATCTTAAAACTTATCATGTCAATCCAAGTCTTTTTATTGTATTTTCATGACAAATTTAAAGCCTTTATTGTATATTTTAAAAGTTTTAAAACTCGAATGCCCTCTCATAACAAATTTTACGACTTAATTGAATTTTTTGAAAATTTTAAAATTCATTTACACTATGAAAAAATTTAAAATTTTCAATACACCCATTACTTTTGTTTATTAAGCACCTCGTCCTGCGCCTTGGGTTGAAGCCTTTAACACGCCGTGCTATCGTTGATTTGATCCCATTGCTGCAGTTAAGAACTTGAAATGAAACCCCACTGCCGAATTATCATTCACAGCAATGAGGCCACAAACAAGATGGTCTGCCGGTCAGTCTAAGGACAGTCATGGGTTCATCATCTTCTTTTACATTCAAATTTTCCAAAACGCGCAAACGGGCGAGCGTTCTCCTTCAAGAGATATCTTTGACAGCTTCAAGCATCGACCTTTGCCACGGCGGATGCATAGCTTACGCTGCTGTCTCTCGTACTCTTGCACTGGCTGGACTGCTCGTAGCGAAGGAATTTTATCTTTATCTTAGCAGAGCAGTTCATCAACATCTGATCAAGAGGGGAAAAAAAGAAGAGATTAGACAAACCTTAGACGCCCACCTTTAGAAGGCAATACCAGGAGAACACCACAAAATCTAATTTGAGTATGTGATGCCATAGACGAATCCGTAATCCACTGTGTCCGTTACATTTTTGCTTGCAAGAAGTATTAACGTCCTTAGAGGGAGCCATCTCCTGTTCTGATGTCTTCAAATAAGAACTCGACTTACTGGATTCTTCTGGTTCAGTGTCCACACTGATTTTCAGGACAAAAAGAGCTATAGATACTTGTGATACTGCATGCTTCCAATTGTAGTACTACACAGTTGCTACTAGTTTAAGGAAGAAAGATGCATAAGCAAAAGACATGATGCTCCATATCAAGATATTCATAAGTCAGATATTCATAGTAGACTTGTCATTACTCAGGCACTCTAGGGATTGCATGGTTATAAGTCAGATATTCATAGTAGACACTGGACAGTGATCTGACCAGACCAAATACCTGTCAGAGATGATATATAGGCGATGCAGCATAATATGATACCATAAATTTATATGCAAATCTCACTCATGCCAAGCTCTATATGAAAGGAATGTCCAGATTTCTGGCAACCATCAATCTGACCTTTCTTTATGCACAAAGCTGTCAGGTCAGCTAATTAGTTAAGGTATTCAGGCAATGTCATGATGATCCGAGGTCTTACATGTAGAAAAACGCTAATTGGATGACGTCCACATATGGTGTTGTCGTACTCAATTAGATACCGTTTGAATGCATTTGGATCTCCAGTTTCTATTATATCCATCCCCATCTTGTCCAAGGCCTCTATGGACTTGTATATATCCCCATGTTTTTTGTCGTAGTGCGTGTAGTTGAAGCTGAAACAAACAGCAGGCAAAGACATGTCATACAGAGAATATCAACCAGCTACCCAAAGGCCAAAAGCAATGCAATCAGATCAGATAAAGATTTAGATCATCTATGGATAATTATTTCATGCTCTCATGAGTACAAGAAAAAACATGGCCACTGATATTCATTAAGTCAATCCTCACTCCAAATACAAAAGATGAACACAGCACAGGTTAGAAAGACAGACAGCAACAACAATGCATCTCCATTGCTTGCCAATTCAATGCAATCCTCTGTGGAAACCCTCTGACAAAGACACGCTGATGACAGATTGAATCTAACGACAAATCAAGGCCAAGCTCGGGCGGAAAGGGTCAGAAAGAACCGACTTTTCCCAACCCCTTTGGCAAATAAATTGCCTTACTGATCCAAGAAACAGCAACTTTAATCAGAACATCAACAACTGCTGCTGCAAATTTTTTAAAGCAAACTAGGCTAAACAAATAAAACCAGGCCACCACAATTCTCCAGCTACACTACATATTTCTATGTACTGCATCCATGCTGTAAAGCTCAAAAAATTGAACTTCACAGAGTCAAAATTGTTCACAAGTCGTGATCACAAAATGAGCCTTCGGCATGGTAATTGTGCTCTTGCTGATTCCCCTTGTAACATTCTAGACTCTACATTACAAAATATCCACAACATAACTGAAAAGAACTTCAAGGTCCGACTCATAATAATTTCCCACTGAAAAAAGCATAATGCACCAAAGTGGATCATATTTGCCCTTTAAATGACTAGCAAATCTGAACTGCACATACCGCGTTCCCCAGTGACAAAAATCTGAGGATACTGAGAAAAAGTTGCTTGGATCATCTACATATTTGGCCAGCAATCGCCCATACATGGCCTCATTTTCGGGGTTAACAGCACCAACCAATATAGGTACTACTTTTACTGGGTGCCTGCATTATAACCACCAAACAGTAACCTTTAACAAAAAGAAGCAAGAAAAGACAAGAGCAGCTTAATTAGTCTCAGAGGTAGTACCCCTCAAAGACTTTGGCAAGGTATGGTAAGTGCATTTCCATGCTGTGCTCGGCCTCATCAATTCGAAGATCCATCAGCTCAAATTTCCCAGTCGCTTTTAATTCCTCAATAACTGAAGTTAAGGTATAAAAAGGGTAACTCGAGGCGAACATTTAGTTTCAGAATACTGATGGAAAATATCAAAACTCACGTGCAATCAATTTCAATTCAAAGGAAACAGAAAGACTTCCTTACACAGAGAGCACATCATAAGAACAAAAGGCAGTGGTAAAAAAAAATAAAACACAAAACACCAGCCACTTTCTTGATCAGGATCAAACATCAGTTGGACAAATAAAATGGAAACAAAGCATGCAAGGTCTGCATTTCCAGTACTGCATGTTCTTATGCAACAATCTTTCATCTGGACCAACTTTTGCATCTTCTCCACAGCCCACACTTCAGATTACAACATTACATCACAGATGCAAGGAAAATCAATCTCCCTTGAAAGATTAACTTTCCAAACATGATAAAACTAGCTTAAAAATACCTTCCAAATCGATGGGTAGGTCCCCAATGGGAGTCTTGTAAACAGTAGCTGTTGAAAGAGCGCATTTGGGCGTGTAATAGTGATGAGATGGTCCAAGGAGGAATATCCTGGAACTGAAATTACATATCCGTGAGAATTAGAAATGAAGCAGACTCTGTCAAGTGCTTTGTATTTTTTTACTTTTGGTGCACATTTTAGTTTTCTTGTATTTCTCCTTCTTAGCATTTCTTTTAGGGGCGCTACAGGGTATTATTGCAATCAAATGGAACTGTTTAGATAGGAAGACGTACATGTTTGTAGGATCTATATTTCCAAAAGCAAAAGCAGCAGCCCTTCCAGAATACGAATAACCTGCATGCCTGTACTCCGGGCCATCAAGAAAGCATCGCGAACAACATGAAACAAAATAACAAACATTGATTATAACTCATGTCAGTATGAGAGAAGAACCAAGATAACACTTGCATACTTACGGAGCAATCACGCCTCTTACATCAGGAGATTTTTCCAGGCCAGCTGCTCTCAGCCATCCCTCTAGCTCTTCGGCTAATCTCTTCGCTGATGATCAGACAAAAAAGGTTATTGTAAGGACCGATGTGTTCGGACAAAAAATTAAGCAAATTCACTGACTATTCCAGTGATTCTACATTTTCTCGTCCCATCGACCTCCGCAGAGATACAAGTTCTCGGTAACAAGACATTGGAACTCTTGTTCTCAGTTGGCACAGCCAACTAATTTCTCAAGTTAAGACCCCAGAGAATAACTCATCCCCCAAGGTAGTCGGCTAAATGAAGCTAATTTGTCGCTTCGAAAGCTACGCGAACGACACCCCACTGTAGAATCATCGAATCATTAAAATCCCAGAAAGAAAAACTAACGACTAACGACTAACTCATTTGCACTGATGGTCTCATCGACGATTGAGTCGGTTCCGGCCACTGAGCCGTGTCATTATCCGGGGAATGCCCTGTCCCTCTGCACGGGTTTTTTGTTTTTATCTACGACTTACTTACGATCAAGAAAAAAAAAGGAATAAGCGAGAATCGCGAAGCCATTCTTCGAAACCTTCGCCCTTCGTCAATCGCAGGGGAGAGACGAGCTTTGGGATTTGAAAGCGAAAGAGGAAAGGGAATCGGTGGGACTCACGGTTGTCGGTGTACCATGAGCCAGCGTGCGACGCTCTCCTGATTTTCTCCATGGTTTCGAGAAAATTCAAGAAGGCGAAGATCGAGAATCGGAGTTCCAAGAAACCCTAAATCGGCGAGGAGTCGTCGTCTCGTCGTCTTGCTTGGAGCTCTCAGCGACGAAGTGAAGGAGTGGGAGATGATGGTGGTGGCGTCGAGATCGCTGCAACTAAAAGATTCCAAAGACGGTGCGGGAGCTTGCGCAAATTGCTCGGCATCGCCGTCAACTTAACGGCAACCGCCGTTTCGAATACAGAGAACCTTATGGGCTTTTTCGTGGTTTCTCTTAGCGTTAATGTTAGGAAAAATTTCAAACGAATATATTTGTAATAAGTTTATTCTAATTAAATATTTTTACCACAAAAAACTTTAAATTGATGCACATATAATAAATATACCATAAATTATTTTTTTAACCATTAAAAATTTCAAACCGATATACATGTGATAAATTTATCACATTTTTTAATTTTTTAATTTTTCGTTTTTACCATCAAATTATTGAGTTTGATGACACGCGTCAATTGACGGATATATTAATTTTGAAATTTTACCCTTTGTTTGTCATAAATACATCAGTTTGAAGTTTTTTGTGGTATTAGCCAGATTTAACTGGAACTAAGAAAAGGTAAATTTGTCGTTGTATACCGGTTTGATATTTTTGATTATAAAATATTTAGTTTTGGGTAAATCTATCACATGTATATCGGGTTTGAGTTTTTGTGATAAAAAATAGTTTTGGACAAATTTATGTCAATTTGTGTTTTTTGTGGTAAAAAAATAATTTTTAGTAAATTTATCACAAGTATCTGGGATTTTTGAGAAAATTTTTAAATAAATTTATCAGCAAAAAATAGTTTTAAATAAAATTATCACATGTAATTTTTTTTTTTTTATTTACATATTCTTTTTCGTTAGAGCATGCCTTGGATTTGGCCTATTTAAAAGAAAAAGAGAGAATTTCAAATAAGAGCTTCAAATGTGATTATTTTTTAAAATAATGGTTTGAAATAAATTTTGTATCAAATAAGGATCAAAACCCCATTGTTTCGAAAAAGGTATGATCGAAGGGTATCTCCGTCATTTATTTCTTTTGTAATTTTCTTTTTTTCTTTTTCTTTTTCCTTTTCTTTTTTTCCCTCTTCCCCCTTGGCCATCGCCGGCGTCGAGCAAGGGCCGTCCTTACCTAGCTTGACCCATTATGTCCTTTGCTTTTATACAATTTTTCCTTTTTTTTCCCTTTTTTTTTTCCCTCTTCCCTCCCCGAACATCGCCAAACTCGGGCAAGGGCCAATCTCGCTAGCATTGGGCGAGGGTAGAGCAGGCGGGTGGGCGACCCTTGTTGGACATTAGCAAGGGCTACCCTCGCTAGCCCGGACGAGGGTGAGGGTTGCCCTTGTCGAATCCGGCAAGGATTGTTTGACATTAGCGAGGGCGGCTATCACCGGTGGCGAGGCAATGACCAAGGGAAGGGAGGGTGAACAAATAAAAAATAATAAAAAGGAAAACAAAAAACGAAAAAAGGAAAAAATTGCAAAAAAATAAAACACGAAAATGTCTTTCGACTAGACCCTTCTTTGAAATAATTGAAATAAAGTATACTTCGAGCCCTTATTTGATCTTTGTGGCACTTCAAGCCTTTATTTAGCATTTTTCCAAAGAAAAATCATTGTTTGATTGTTTTTGATACGAATGAAATTAATCATAGAAAATTACAAAAAAAAAAGTGCATAGTGATTTCTATTTCCTCTCAAGTTCGTAAGTTCAAGCGCTTACTGTTGGATGAGGAATAACATTTCAAATGGTGAAATGGGGGAAACGAGACAATGTGTATAATTGTTTAGGAAATCTAAATAATCGATAAATTTTGATGACAAAGAAAATGAATAATTTTCTCTTTATTCTCGATCCGTTTAAATTACAGATTTTTTCATACCAGATGTAGGGTCATCCTAAAAAGTTACTGTAATTAACTTATTATCAATTGAATTGTATGGAAAGAGGAAACAATTCATCTTTTCTTACGAAACTTAGGAGTGAATCATTTTTAATGTTTTTTCAGATCATACCAGGTTACTATTATGCTTTGGTAATTATTAAACAACAACTTACGTAACTCTTAGAATTCAGCAACATGTATTTACAAACGGTTACCAAAAGATCTTTTTTGTTCATGCTTGTTATGGTGCTTGTGTCAAAAAAATCTTATATCGGAGAATTGATGTGGTGTAGAGTAGTAATATATCCTAGTTGGCCTATAAGTTATTACCTTAAGCTTTTGAGTGAATATGTGTCTAACTCGAATATGTCAACAGGTTTGGACTTAAACTTCTGCTCACTCCATTGGGTTTTTCGGTAACGTTAGATTGAAAGCAAATAGTATAGCCTTGGAAATATCAATAGCAATTTATGGGAATTGCTTGCCTTACAAGCTGAGTCTTGTATAAAGTCTATAAAAAGAAGCAACGAAATGAAAATTCTTCTAGGACAAGAGAGGCTCAAAACTACCCAACGTTGTTTTCAAAGTCGATGGTTGGTTGATGGCTCACTCGGCCCACTCCTAATATGTATCGATGTTTGGTGAATATCTATATGAAGGAATTTGGTAATCGATGCACTTTGGGCAAGGTGGGCGTTATAGTGTAGCCAACTCATAATATGTATCGGTGTTTGATGAATATCTCTATGAAGGAATCTAGTAACCAATGCACTTTTTGGGCAAGTGGGTGTTGTAGCGTAACAACGCGGGCTTGATGGGCGTTAATGAATATTCAAGTTGAGATATCCGGGTGGAATTTGGTAACCAATGTGAGTTACGGGCAAGTGGGCGTTATAGTGTAACAACGCAGCCCGATGAGCGTTGATGAATATTCAAGTTGAGATATCTTGGTGTAAAAGGATACCTAAATTAAAGGAGAGCACACCTAGTATTGGAGTTCATACATGAGGGCAAAATTGTTAGGATGTACATGTGAGATGTCTTAGAGAAGTCCCACATTGGAGAATTGAAGTATTGTTGAGCAATTAATATATCCTAATTGACTCACAACTCAATAGTTTAAGTTTTTTGGGTTAAAATGGATTCAACTAGATATGTTGGCGGACTCGAATTTAGACTCTCTCTTGGCGATCTCCCTAGATGAAGATATTGAATTTCGCAACGCGCTCCCTTATACATACTTCGTATTCTATGTCTAATAGCGATAATGTCTTATATGTCTCGGACATAATCGTGTAGTGGCCTTGAAAATATCGATTGCGGTTTGCGGGAATTGCTTGCCTTACAAGCTGATGACAAGCTGAACATGCACTTTGCTCTTAGATTCATCAATTTTAACTTTAACTTTCATATCCCTATCGATTGAATCAATTTTCACTTATCGACACATCGCAACTGGACACTTAGTGATTTTACCTTATAAAATCTAATCGGCATCTTCCGTCATGTTGCCGATCGTCCGAAGCCGCCAATCGAAAAGAAGTAATCAATTTTCAGCCTTGCCATGTCTCGATCTGTTTTATTCTACCCAAGCTGATGGTCACGGACCGGGGCAATTTTGAGTGCCAACGGTGAATAATTTTAAAGAAGTTTTCTTATACTCTCCCGAAGTAGGAGATGAATATTCGGAGCATGGAGAGCGCCTAACCTGATCGCTTTTTACCTCTTGCCAACAATTCCATGACTCAAATGCACTTGGCATAATTATTGTATTTTCCAATAATGTGTAACATTTTTGGCCAAAAAAGTTCAGGCACAATATTTGCAAAAAATAAGAGAGAGTCCATAGGTTTCGTGTAATTCACGAGAAATAAAATAATTTTAAAAAAAATTTTTCTAAAAATAATAAATTTTATCAATTAAAAATAATTATTCAATAAAAAATACTTTTCATTGCTATATAATTTTTATAAATGGCAAAAACATTTTATTTATTTATTTATTTTCTTAAACGATACAAGCACAAAAAAATTATTTACTTTTATTTTTTTTTTTCGCGAAACAAATTATTTTTCTTATTCTTCTCCATCGTTTGTTAAGCAGCAGTGATTGATAACGGCGTTCGTTTCACGCAATGATCATTGCCCTTCGTCTGTCCCCGTCTCTGTCTTTCTGTCTCTCCACCCGTGTAAAGCAGAGCAGAGCAGAATGAGACCAGCGATCGTGTTGTTCGGGGATTCAATAACGCAGCAATCTTTCCGGCCAGGCGGATGGGGTGCTGCTCTCGCCGACACTTACTCTCGCAAGGTCTCGCCTTTCACTTCTCGATCGCACATTCTTCGATTGAACATTCATCAATGTTTTTTCCTTTTTCGTTTTCTTTTTTTTTGGCTGTGATTTTTGTTCTTCTTGGTGCTATGCAGGCTGATGTAGTTCTCCGTGGATACGGCGGGTACAACACCCGATGGGCTCTCTTCCTGTTGCACCACATTTTCCCTCTGGTGCGCGTGATTCATCCCCCCTTTCTTTGTGGACATAAATCATCCCTTTCTGGGTGAATTCTCTACTGTGCTTCTTGAACCATTGGCAGATTCTTTGATTCTCGCTCTAATGTTTGTTTTAGTTGTTGAGTTCAAATCATAGACTTTACAGGACTGACGATTCCAAGTTGACTGATTTTGTCCGGGATTTCTAGTAGATCACGATGAGGATGTTGAGAATGATAACAGTCCTTAGCATTCCAAAGTGGGAGTGTAAAAATGTTGAACACGGGGGTTTAAGGCGAAAGATGAATTGTTGCTAGATTGGGGGAGGCAAAGTTTTGACTACGCGCTACGGTAATTGCAGGCAGGAGGATAGTTAGCTAGTTAGTAAGCCAGATGTTTGCCATAACGTCCATGGGGACTTTGATTGTGTTGCTTAGATGTGCTGGTTTTGCTCTTCAATAGCTTCAGGGGTATTAGTACATGTATTGGAAGTAGAAGCTTCTCCATACGTTCTTGTCTTACTGCTGGTATCATATAAAGCGGGAAAGAGGTCATAAAAGACGGTCATGTTCTGTTGCAACAGGTAGGAATAGGGAAGTTCCATTGTTTATCAATGGCATCACACGTTTGGGGGATTTTTAAAGTTGATTGCTAGTTAGATTGGGCCTTGCAATTTCATGGAGAAGGGCATCGTCTTTAGCTTCTCGTCTATGGATACGACCATTAGGAGGAGCAAAACTGCATCAGATGGATTGCTCTCTTCTGCATTGGAGGGCTGGCAATATAAGCATGGGAAATGACTTAAAAGCTGCAACCTTCGGAAGATGGCATGTATATCATGTTAGATAATCATATCAAAGAGTTTAGATGTTTAGAGGTGTATTTCTCCTTTTCACTCATCAAACATAACCTGAACATATGTATTTCTTGTGACTGACTTTGTAGGACTCTTCAAAGCCTCCAGTAGCCACCACAATATTCTTTGGGGCTAATGATGCAGCTCTTTCAGGAAGATCGAGTGAACGTCAGCATGTGCCTGTCGATGAATACAAGGAGAACCTCAAGAAGATCGTTCATCACCTCAAGGTTCAGATCCCATTGATTTAGTCGAGCTGTTAAAAGTAGAAATGTCATTGTAAGTTCTACATGTTGAATTACGAGTGCATATCTAAAATTTTTGCATCTTAGCTTCGATCCTCATTGGAAATACGTGATCCACTCTTTGTCACCGATGATGAACTGACAATCTCGTTGCTTGGTTCGGTAATTGCTAGTCAAACCTCGAAAGTCATTCTACGACCTTACAAGGAAAGATTTGAACTTTGTGATATACAGGCCATGCTCTGCAGATGTTTTTGCCTGTCTTAGTATTTGGAAGCTGACAGTTAACTCTCTTTTTTTCCATTTCAGAAATGTTCCCCCACAATGTTAATTGTGCTTATTGCCCCCCACCGGTTGACGTGGAAGGACGTGATGAATATGCTAGGTATACGCTTCTCCTTTGTTGCAGTATAATAATTCGTTCCGGCATAATATGATGTTAGCATGACACTTCTGCTTTTCCTTCTGTGGAATCTTAGTTGCTTCTTTACCTTTCTTGTGCTCAAAATTCGTCTAACTTTCATTAACAAACACTTCTTTTTCTTCTAAAATTTTATGAGGATCCACAACTTCTCTGACCATGGCACCATTTCACATTCTGAGTGAAGTCACTGTTTGATTGCGTGCACGTGATTTGTAGTCATCCCTCTGTGGAAGAATTTTACCTTTGCAATCAGAAAAAGGAACGATGTGAAGGTTTATTTTTCTCTTTAATCTGGATGTTCAAACATATCTAGGCCTTAGGAATCAATTAATCATCCTTTATCTCCTCGGTTTTGATTACCATGTATAACATAATTGTAGATGAACTTCTTACAATGTGTAACAGATCATTGTATGGCGAGAGTGCTAGAGAGTTGCCAGAAAGGACTAACGAAGTGACTGGAACTTATGCGCAGCAGTGCGTTCAGTTAGCCGACGAACTGGGGGTCCGCACGATCGATGTTTGGTCCAAGATGCAGGAAACTGAGGGGTGGCAGAGAAAGTTTCTGAGGTTGGTCATATCATAAAACATCAAGTGGTATAACAAAACTTTCCTAGTTTTACTCAATAAAGGTTGCGGCTTTTCCTATCCTGAAATCCACATCCCCAACACTTGTCTTTTTGGATCGCCTTTTGAATCTGGAGTTCTAAATCTGTAATTCGTTTACAGCGACGGGCTGCACCTGACGCCAGAAGGTAACGCAGTGGTTTACCAAGAAGTCATCCGGGTTTTCAGTGAAGCTTGGCTTTGTGCCGAAGAAATGGCCTATGATTTCCCTCACCACTCGGAAATCGACGGAAGCAATCCTAAGAAAGCTTTTGAGCAAAGGTGCACTTAGCATTAAGAGACTAGGACGGCCCATCTCTTTCTCATCTTCCAATTAAACATATCACGCTTCCCTCTCACTCAGCACCATATAGCACAATAATGGATGGTTCTTTTTCATTTCTTTTCCTTCTCCTTTGGCGTGTTATAGTGATTATGACATTGTATTGCCGGTTCCTTTTGGTTCATGGATCCGGGAATATTCGTTCCTCGTTCTTTAGGATCGTTTCCTAAAAGAGAATATTACAATCAGGAGTTGCACGGACCCCTTGCCAGCGCACAAAGAAAGATAGCACTGCTAGTGCTAGTGCATCACTCCTTTTTTTTTCCCTGTTAGTTTATCACATTCCAGTTAGTATCGTTTGCCAATAGTAATGACAATGAATAATTATACTAACTATCTGAAAGAATAATCGGCTGACCGGTTTGCCAACTCACCAATTTCATTAACTTCATTGATCAACTTGTTCCTGCGAATACAGTTTCGCGATTTTCAAACCAAATTCAAGGTGCCTTGCCATTGCCAACCAATCGGGGTACAATTATTTAGTTTTTGCAAAAGAATAAACCTTGCGCAAAGTAGAAGCAAATGGCAAATTCTGCCAGACCTGCAAGCAAATTGATTGCTGTTGTGAGATAAACTTGATCAAAATTCTAAATCCACAAGCCAACAGTTCTTCCCAAAATGACTTCATGCCATCTTTGGCTTCGGCTTAATCCTCTTCACCCTGGAGTAAAGGAAAACCCCAGCGAGGGCAATGCCAGTACCTGCATCAGCGAACAAGACAATGTCAGCAGTTATGTGGATTCAAATCCTGCAGCAAACAGAAACGCAAGTACACAGAATAATTTATGCTTAACAAAAGTCTGGGTTTCAACGAATTCCAATGTTACCTATAGAATTGATGGGGGACACTGGTGTTCGGAAGAAAAGAACAGAACTGACAATGACTACAACCCGCTTCACACAATTACCAACAGAATGGGTGACAGGAGATACTCTTTGTAAAATCATATAGGAGACCTGCAGAATTCCACCAAGAGCAGTCAGTGTCATCATCTTGTATAACATGAGGGTGTAGATTGGGCTCCATGTGTTCTGACAAGCCGAGATGCTATATCACAAGACCTAGTATCTATTATCTGAAAGAATGGCCTATGTAGAGAACATCGCGTAAACATAGCATTATTCTGGAAAGACCTTTTTTATAAAGAGCATGAACAACCAATGTTTATGCACAGATAGACATGTTGTCATTTTACTAGCAAGTCTAGCAAAGATTATCTGGAGTTTTTCTATCTTACTAGTGTACAAAACCCTAAAGGAAACGGTACATCTTTTTGAGCTCAAATGAAAGTAACCAACAAGTAAAGCATAGCTCAAGATATGTGCAAGACAAACAAAAGCTTCACTTCCTAATTGCTCTAAAGTAACTGAGAAATCCGTACGCAAGCATTCCATTAGAGCATGATTATCACTCTCAAGTCTCAGCCATCTTTGCTTAGTACTCACTTAAATCTCGAAAATCTAGCCCATCAAAATACTCAAATTTGAATTCCATTCAAGATAGAGGTTCAACAACAAATATTTTAGAAGAGTAACAAAGTAATGATAGACTCACCTGCTGATAAGCATGGAAGCAAAGGGCAGCTACTAAAGACCTGACCAATACTTGTTTAACATTCAATCCACTCTTTGCCTGTTTCACAAGATTATAAAACACATGAACCAAGGCCCACTATAAAAGAAAACATAACCGCTCGAAGTAGTGAGTTTTATTATTCTGAGGGAACACTTACGGCCAATTCAAAGTAGCCAGGAGTAAATTTGAAACCTTCCATGTAACATGTTGCAGGGAATAGTAGAATAAACGACATGATTGTTATAATTGAGAAGAGAGTGATGTTGTCCATCGATTCCTGCCAACACAAAATATATAGAACGATCAGCAAACTCACATTCTCTTCTTCTTCTAAAGAAAATTTAGAAGTATTAGCACATGGATGAAGATCTAAAAACAGAAAAGAACGGGGGCAATGGTATTTTTACTTTGATTTTTGGTCAAATGGTGCTTGACTAAATCAATCAGACATATGATGTCAACGGGCAGAACTGAGACTAAAACTTGGAGATTCTAAAAAAGATAGTCAGCATGGATCACCTCTTTTTCACCATGACTTTTTTGCTAAGAACATTTCGAGATTGATTGGTTAGATTTGAAGCCATTGCACTCCAAAACCCCGCCCTTCAGAATCAGGAAACCAGGTTACAAACATTGAAAAAAAAAAAGGATATCATACCACAGAAAGAATTTCATAGTTCTCATTATACACAACCAAATTAGTTTAGTTAACACATCTTTATCTGTATTTAATCTAACAAATGCATTTGCATTCAAAACTTACCAGTTAAAAGAAACCTCGGTCATGGATGCTAATGCAACTCCACCAACAATTGGCAACAGGGAACCAACAACCCAGGGAGTTGGCATCTGCCGAATTCAGGAGATGTCAGAATAAAGGACCCATACGGACCACAACATCACCAGTCACTGAATGAACCAAGTTCAAGATATCATCAGGCCAATTAGGGAAGGGCAGAAGCAAAACAGACACTCAAGAAAGAAGGAATCCCCCCCCAAAACAAAAAAAAAACCCCATTTTCATCATTGGACATTAAATCATGAATAGATGCAGAATGTATCGTCACTGAAGCAGCTAGTGTTTCATTGACCAGAAGATCTTATCATGAAAGCCTGAAAGCTAAGAACTAAATCTCAAAGAAAAACGCACCTCCCCCAGAAACATTGCAGATAGGATAACCGAGAAGAAGGGCTCCATGGCCTTGATTGTATGAGTGAAGGAAACAGCTACTTTTCCAAGACTCATGTTAGTGAAGAGATTACCCAATGTGTGTACCACTGCCAGCGGGACAATTGCCATAAGCTGTTGATAGAGAAGTCACAGAAGGAATGAGAACAAACAAAAAGGTTGAATGTGAGGAGGAAAAAC
Organism: Rhodamnia rubescens; assembly: GCA_021437795.1. Classification (NCBI taxonomy): domain Eukaryota; kingdom Viridiplantae; phylum Streptophyta; class Magnoliopsida; order Myrtales; family Myrtaceae; genus Rhodamnia; species Rhodamnia rubescens. The sequence goes on along the minus strand of JAILYA010000005.1, from coordinate 3,950,719 downwards.
TGTAGACTTGCGATTGCACGGCAAGGTACCTGTGAACGACTGAGGTTTGGCCTTTTGTAGAGATTAAATGTCCACATGAACAGAACAAGGACAGATCCTACTGCAAATTGTATCATAGTGATGGTTGCTGGGTAGTGGTAAACCTTTAGAACCTGTAGCAAGTAATATTGTCAGATTTCTCTTTCTCGAACCATTCAAATAGCAAGTGCTTCCAAAAGAACTTTCTGTGGCCACCATCTAACATCTTTTACTAGCTTACACAGCCAAATTGAAAAGGATGATGCTGGTCTCGAGGCATTTCACGCCAGGAAAGATATCAAACACATCTCCCTTTCAATATTACAATAAACTGTCTGACCGATGCATATACATGAGTGATTACCAAAGTAAAATACGACAAATAGTTCATTATATGTGGATGGTCCTACAATATCCGTAGTCTACTAACATGTTTAGAAAGTTAATGACAAAATAATTGAGTTACTAACACAACTGAAAACTTACCTTCACCTGTTAGCATTACCTATTGTAAAATTCCCTCGGGATTTGTAGAATTTTCATCTACATAATGAGTAATGCATTACACTTGACTATCAAGTTCCTGAAGTGACCCTTCGGCTTCAATGGGTGAAGATCCTTATTGTTTATGTAACAGAACTCAAGATTCCACAATTATTGGACAAATCTAACCAACTGGAGTCACAGTCGGAAATTTGATAAGGAAACAACTAGAGTAATCAAAGCACCGAAACGCAAAATTGCTCGGTCTGTCCAAAAATTAGGCGTTTGCCTTAGAAATGAAGGCAGTCTAGAACTGTCAGCATGGAACGAAGCAAACAAGAATCCAAGAGAATACCAAGCAAGCATCAAAACTACGAGGATAAACGTAAAAAGCACCTTCACGATAAACCAAGCATGGACATGCTCGACGACGATCCAAAGACGAAAGAGGCTAAATCACGAAAAAGGACCTGCTTATTATAGATGTTGAAGTAGATGTTGAAGAGAAACCAGAGCCCAAACAACAGCCCAAGCTCCAACGTCTTCGCCATGCTCCCCGACTTCTCTCCGTCGCCGGCAGCTTCAGGAACCGACGTCGCACTGACCTCGAAACGGCTCTTCTCCCGGTCGCAACCGAAACCGCGCACGCCACTCCACGGCCTAAGCGTCGAAGAGGAGAGAGACGGAGGAGAGCCGGAGGACCAGCATCTAGGCGGGAAACTACGAACGGCCGGGAGGCCAGAAGGGGCGTCATCGGGAGAAGAGAGATCGCGAGAGATGGCGACGGCGGAGGCGCGAGCGGGATCGAAACCGAAACCGAAGCGGCCGCGGCGGCTCCGGAGCGACGGCGATCTGAGGGAGGGGAGCGGAGGGGAGAGGGCGAACGCCGTGCTTTGCATTTTGAGAGACTTACAACGTACGAAGAAATGAGCAGGGAACTAAAAGTGGGGACAAAAATTCGTGATTCTTTGTCGTTTTTGGGGATATTTACAGGCGTTGGCGCTCGAGTTAGGAAGCCGCCATAAATTTGGAGAATTGAATATGTTGAATTATGGCCAAAGCAAATGATAGCACAATGCTAAAGTTCCGTCCACATTCATGCTGGCAGATTGGGACGGACGTGGAGAAGGCAAAATGGGGGTAAAACTCATATATTGATTTATATTTAATAACGTGAATTATAAATGGGTTAAATTTAGTTTTAAGAATAAATTTAAGTGAGTTATAAATGAGTAACTTAATAAGCTGTTTCTTTGATTAGCCAGGTGCCGGCGGAGGAAGAAGGAAATCCGGTGATTTCCTAAAAAATAAAATAAAAAAATTTTTTAGAACAATAGAAATTAATAATTGTCGCGACCCTCGATTTCGAGAAATCGGGAGTTTTGAGGTGATTACCAATTAAGGATCTAGATGGTTCTAAATCGGTTTGGACTCTCCCAAGCTCTTATCTCGTGTGATAGGGTATATCGAATTTGATCTTGATATGATCGGTGGCATGTGTAAATATACATACAAATGAGTCGTCACTAGTCTTTTTGGGAAGGTAGACTTAAAAACCTCATCGAGCGATTGGGATAAATCGTTCGATTCCACGCAATCGAGAAAAAAATGAGTTCGAGGATTTGGTTACGTTAGTATTTCTATCGCTACTAGAGAGGTGGCGGCAACCATCAAGTGGGCCACCTCTATGACAGGGCCAAGCTAGGGTCTCCAACCGCAAAGCTGGGTATCTCCATGACCTTGTTTATTAATCGATTGTTTGGCGTTATATGAGATCGCATTCCTCATTTTTTAACCACTCAAACCTTTCTAATATTTTAAATGGGTCTCGACACATTATGAAGAACTCAATGTTAATCATCAACTTTTAAAAGGAATCTCGACATCGAAAGGGCTCTCTTGGGCAACGCGACATGCACGAGTGCATTTTTTAACTTGCTAAAAGAGATTGAATAATTAGATTATTCAAGACTTGTTTCCTCACTCGACAAAAAAACAATTCATTCTCAAAGGATTTGACTCCAAATCGAGACCATCAATTCTACTGGGTCCGCTCCATCGATGTTATGTCCAAATTCAAATGGTACAAATCTTTGCTCAAGAATAACCCACTCATTAGAATTCATAAATGAATAATTTCTAAAACATTTAGATGTTTTAAGAAAATAGAGTCGATTTCAACCTTGCTTTGCCTATGCTTATTCAATTTTAAATCCATAACTCACAAAACACTAGATATGATATGACAAAATCCTTAAATTTATTATCCTATCATATTCGATTCTATCTTGACTAAAAAATTCGGACGAGCAAACGCACTCTAAGGTCTTAGGGAAGGATTAGATTTTGATTTGATTTGATTTGAAGTGTGTTCGCAAGTTCCCAAAAGGGATAAATTTTACAATGTTCAAAGAATTTAAATCCAAAACTAAGAAAATTAGGTCAAACTAGATAAAACTAGTCATTTTCTACTTTTACGGATTTTTATAAATTTCTCTAAATTTTCTTAATTTTTTTAATTTTCTAGCTTCTTTTTAATTTTCTTTAATTTTGGAAATTTTCCGGACCGGGTGACTCGATGGGTCAATCTAAAATGACACAATATTGCCAATTTTTTTTACATAATTTTTTTATTCAATTTTTCTAATCTGGATTAATCCAAAGGCTGACACATGTCGGGTTGGGGTCAATGACCAGATCCTACCCGGTCCAATCCCAATCCGCTCACCCGACTGACCTAAGATTATCAATTTTTAATTTTTTTAAAAACTGACGGGGACGCCACTTGTGCGCCATGTGGATGCCAGCTGTGCACGAATTGGCGCCACATAGGCATTATTGACTCGTCAACTGGCTCGCCGGGGAAGACGATGGGAGTTTGCGAAGTCTGGCCAAAACTGTCGGAACATTGCCGGAAGTCCCAAACAAAGGCCAAAACACATGAATTCCTCTCCGATTTTTTTATCTAGATCGACTAGTCAACAACCTGGGATCAACGTTCAACAGATTTAGCCTACGAGATTTAGCCTTCGAGGAAGCCTAAAAACTAACTAACCAGCAACTAACGGTCGCGATTTTCCAGCGACATCGTTTCTCCAAACTTTCGGTGTTCGATCTTAAAATTAATGAATCAACAAGCATATAAGGAATTTCAGAAACTTACCTCGAGGTCCTTAAGCTTCGGCCATGTCTAGTTTGAGGTTGCGAGCTCATGACCAGACCAAGAGCTCGCGAAGCTCGATTATGGCGATTTCAGGCAAATCGATGCAAGGAAAGCCATAGGATATGCTTAGAGGATACTCTAGATGCGAATCGAAACTCAAAAAACATGAAAACAAGTCCTAAATCACTCGATTGAACTCAAGCACAGAATCAAACCGAAAACAGAGCATAGTCAAACGAGGGAGAAACCGACCTATTAAGCGGCAATGACAGCAGCAAAGGCGGCATCTGAAGTCCTCCTCAAGCTCGAATGGAGGTCGAATGTAGCTCAGGTGAGCTTGATTTGCTCGCGGATGGTCCATTGGAGCTCGAGAGATCTCTCTCCCGATCGCAGCTGGAAATGGCAACCAAACGAGCTCTCGATCCCTTCTCTCTCTAGTTTTTCTCACTTCACCCTCTAGTTCTGTTAAGAGTTTTTTTAGGATAAGTATATAGTGAGTGTCATAATTTGTGTATGATTTGAGTGTCGTAATTTTCAAAACGCCATAACTTTTTTAAAAATTATTCATTATTGAAAATGTCGTAATTTTCAAAAATCGCTTACCACCGAAAATGGAGCCTCTCACGCAAAATGGAGCTTGCAGATTAATCCCCACTCCAACAAACTCTCCCCGCTGCTTTCTTTTTATTTATTTCACGGCCCCAGTTTTCCCGAACCGTTGGGTGGATGGTGCCTGGATTTTGTTTTTGGGTACCAATTTGGCCATTTCTTTCTCCGTCTCTCTTCGCACCAAGGAACGAACCAATTAGTCCTGGTAACAAAGTCCTAAATTTGAACTCAATTAAATTGGAAATTTTTGCAAATTTAAACTCCAAATTGAATCCCAGAACACAACCCAGTCACAACATTTGGTCCAATTGGTTTGATTACCATAAAAGCCCCAAATTAAGTCAAATTAAGCATCAATTGACCAACTGAAGACCTTAATGAATAAATTTTGCAAATATGATTCCACCAATGTGTCTATTAGGGTCAATTACACTTGGGTAAGGGTTCAGTTCCTCATGAAAACAACCAATTGACCAAAAACCCCAAAGGAGGTCCAAAATGTCCCACACTTAGGTCAAAATTTGAATATGATCAAATTGCGAAATTGGTTTGATTAAAATGCAAGTAAATATATCTAAATCAAATGTAATAACTGACTGAAAGAAACAAAATGGCTAGAAAGGGCCCAATTTGTATATTTTGTTCGATTAAGGTAAGAAATCCCATGAATTGGGAATAACTATGATCCTAATTGAATTTTTGTAAAACTAATGTGGCCAAAATGAAACTGAAAATTAAAGAAGACAAATGACTATGGTTTCAGTTTTTTATAACCTTATTAGTTATTTTTCTTAATTCTCAGCTATTTTCAAATGCAAGGAAGTTCCAAAAATTCCAAAAAATTCAAAAACTATATTTTTTTCAAAATTAGTTCCTTAAGCTTTGCCAAGGGTTCTAAAGTTGATTTTTGATTTTAAAAATTTCTTTTGTATTTATAATCGTCCTTCAAAAATTAAAATGACTAAAAATCAATTGTCAACAACAATAAAAAAATTTTTTAAAAATTGGATTAGATATATTAGTGTATTAGCAATTTCGGTCGGGTCGGATCGCGTATGTGTTATTAGATTTTGTATTGCGTGATGGATTAAATGGTTACTAGATTTGTCTATATGGACGTGAGCTAGAGCAAAAGAGAGAAAGGGAAGAGGGGGGGGGGTGTGTTTGGGGTTGGGGGGGGGGGGCGTGGCGAAAATTAGGCAAAAGAATGGACAGTGATGATTCAATGCACATTGAATGTTCGCTTAGAAAGAGAATCCAGAAAGAGAATCACTCTAAATGGCAAGCCGGCATCCGAAAACGCAACTTCTTGGTAAAGATTTTAGTTCCAACGACTAGCTTCGATTGTGAAGTTGCACTTAAGTCGTCAATTGAATATCTGAGACCCGCTCGATGCAATAGTTCAAAGCGGAACATTGAAACACGCTACCATTCCCACGTACCCAGCAAATTCAATGGTCCCCCTTTGTGTTTTTAGTGGTAGTCCGTCGGATCTGCTTTTGAAAAATGCAGCATGCGAAATCGATTTCCTCCCGTGATTAACAGGCTCTAAAAAAAAGTCACGGACTCAAAGGTGATGAAGCTCACATATGATTAAGAAAAGTTGCGATGAGTAAGGCAAATCACCGGTGGCGAAAATTTATGAAGTGCGAAGAAAACGTTACAATGATTCAAGTATTTTGCAAACAATTGAACAAGAAACTTTAACTTAGATAAATTATGTATGAACCATAGGACCTCCAAAATGTTCAAACCACAAAAAGGAAGATAGCGTCCTTCAAAGAAATGTTACCAAAACATACTTCGCAGTCAATTATTATTAGCGAAGACAATTAGGACATTTACGACCCATTGGGTAATTTACTAACAATAGTACAAAGGAAGTTCACTATTAACTGAGGCAGATTACTACTTTTTGTGGACTCCTACAAATCATAGGATTCATAGAACAAAGAGAAATATTGTAAAATGTTAATTACTACTAGTGATTGGACCCACAAAAAAAAAAAATTACAAGCGAGGAAACTTATGAATGTCGAAGAAAAGTTACCAACAATCACGTAGTTTTACTGAAAATACAACATAAAAGTTACTATTATATATGCCTTTAAAGAAAGCCATAAATAACATATAGTTCGTCGACGAGCCGTCCTAGTACCAAAGACATGATTCCGACACCCAGATCACCCCAGTAATCCCTGCAGATCTTGAACCGGAATGGCGCCTGAATCACGACTTTGCGCTGCTAGAACGACCCAATCACAAACATCATCTGCTTATCTGCCTTTCCAATTCAGTATGTAATGCAAAAGAAGCCAAGGCCAACACAAAAGAGCACTATCTTTCGCTATATTTATTCTTAGAGACACCATTCATCCGATCAATTACCTATCCATGACCAAGACACCATTATCAGACAATTCTTGATTATAAAGAGGGGCAATCCACTTCCCATATCATAATAATTCACCCAGTAAATATCATCATTTTGACAACAGCAAGTGCTTATCTATGCCTTGCACAAACCAAGGAAAATCTCAACACATGTACACTTGAACTAGGCCAGTTCTCATCATATTGCAGAGGGGGCACACATCAATAAACGCTGCACAATCTTTACATAGACACAAATGTTTGCAAGGCAACAACAAGATGGAGACTTCTTTATTCTTACATGATTTGCAGGTCATCTGGTTCCTCATGACTCCTGATGTCCTGAAACCGTCCACCAAGCTGAGATGGTTCTGGTTCGTGTAAGAGGCTGCATCATCCACCTCACTGTCCCCACAGCCTTCCTTCCCTTGCATGGCGCCTTGAGCCATGACTTGCTGTAAATTGCTCTTCAGTACATTCACAACAGACTCGTTGTATTTAGCTCGGTAGTGCCAGGATTGAACTTCTGTCGTCACCTGCTTAATTCTTTCCTCTAGTTCCTTGTTCTTGCGGTTCATGTTTTCTAGTTCAAGGTCCTTCTCATGTAACTTCTTGCCTACTCCTTTCTCTACAGCACTCATAAAAGCAGCTGTATGTCTTTGCCTTAGTTCTCTTACACCCTTCGTAATGTTTTCTTCCTGATTTAAGCAAAGCGGTCGTTAAGATGGCACAGCACCAATTGAACTGGCAAATCTACATAAACAAGGACAATATAGGGGATTGCAAACATAAGGCAATCAGATTCAAAGTGAGTTGTGAAGAAAGTTTTTACCATAAACCACAAATTGACATCTTAGTACTTCATTAGTGTGCATGTCTCTCCCACTGCATCATAGATGTCCTCTCATCTCATTGAGTGGACAACATGCGCATAACATTCATAGAAACCAGCATACATAGGAGTTCAACATTGATTAAAACAGGGGAAAATGGATGTATTGACTATATCCCAGTGACAATATATGGCTGAGATTATAGCATCCATCTTTATCGATTGGATAACAGTTAACCAATGCAGATACATTCTCTGAACGTGTACCTGACACAATGCACTTGAACATGAAAATGGATCTCCAAAGACTAACTATTTTTGCTTTTGGTCAGCATCACGAAGGAGATCATATCTTTTAAGACGTCAATTCTTTTTTTCTTAGGGGGAGTGGTTTGCCATTTAATGACTAAGCATAGGCTTGTTCTTAAACTTAGATAATTAAATATCAAAGTCTAAGCTAAAGCTAAGATTGTTCATCTGCGGACGACACGAAATAATATCTCTAACTGTCAATGACAAAATGACCAGAAATTACAGTCACAAGTTTAAACAAACATATTCAATTCATGCTGCTACTACATGAGTTTGCCAATGACCCTGGCGTAAATATTAGGTGTCATCGAACAGCACCAAAATGGATATTAAACCAAAATAGTTGTAGGTAGTTCTACAACCAAAACAAGACAACGCATTTCTTGTGTTCTTTGAACATTACTATAAAAAACCCAAAATTTCTGGACAAAGGTAGAACCTTTCAAATAAGATTACCTGTATTCTGATATAGTGATCAAATTCTTCTTTCTGTCGCTCAAACTCCACTTTGAAATTATCGCCAAGCGACAGAATCAGAGGCAGTGCAGCTGTCATGCTTTCACTTGCAGATGTTACAGAGGAGTTATGTTCATCCTCTTCATATGAAAGTTTCAAACCAGTTGACACAGGATTGGGATTGAAAATGCTCCCAGAATGACCTGCTTCATCTGGATAGATTTTATCACTGAGGGTTATCAGATGCTTTTGCTCTCTGGAAAAAGATTCAGCTTCCCTAAATCTTTTAGTTGAGCGATCCATATGGGTAGTGTGATCCTTTCTGGTGTAGTTTAATGGACCAATACTATTTCCAACTGGATCTGTGACAGAATGCATTACATTACGACATTAGAAAACATGTAACACAGGAAAAAAAGAAGAAGTTAAAGCTCAAAGGGGAAACATCCTTGATTGATATGAATACAAAGAAGCAACAGAAAAAAGAAGTGCTCCTAACAATTCTGAAGAAAGAAGGTAGCCTTGGAGTTCCATCTGATACCTATTTCTTAAAGAGGAAGTCTCAAGGGAACGAGTGATATTTGGCATAATGTAACTGCCACTAGCTATAAAGCCAAACTAAGTATGCCATGCTTGAAACATCATAGCAATTTGACAGGTACAGGTTACAGAACACGCCCCAGGAAAGCTTCAAACATATGACTGAGAGGCAGTCCGCGCCATGCTCCAAGTAAAAGGAAGAAGTATAACAGCATAGGAAAGAAAAGTTGACGAGAACAATATTAATGTGGAAAGTATCACCAGCCAATTAATATGCATCTAGTCAAAACTAGCGGTGACTTTCAAAGCACTAGTGTTACAGTTAGTCACTAGCCCTTGTCCTGAAATTTCGACGACAAAGCAATAGGAAATTAGCATCTGACTGCCATTGTCCAAGAAAAACCCAAAAGTAGCACCAAATTCTAGAATAAAAAGTTGATTCCAATTTCTCTAGCATGAATAATCCAGAACACAACCAATGTGCATCCAGGAGTTACTTACATTATTTCTCTGGCATGGCAAACCAAAAGCAAAGTTGCTCAACTTCAATTATCTTGAATCTGATCAGACATGGCTAGGAAAATACTAGTCTCCTCATCTATGAGCATGACATAAATTTGCACAAGTACAGGTTTGCCAATTGCACGTATACCATGACTCCACAAGAATAGCTGCTATTAATGTAAAGGCTATCTTCTGAGTTGCCTGGCTTTTGATGATGATGCTGTACAATAACAAAACATTGGCTGCTGCAAAATACTGACGATGATGGTGATGATGCAAAGGCTATCTTCTTACCTGGCTTTTGATGATAATGCTGCATAATAACAATACATTGGCTGTTGCTAAATTTTGATGATGATGATGATGAGAAACAGCAGCAGCAGGAGGATAGTGTAAAGGGACTAAAAACGGTAGAAGATCACTAATTTTCACAAGCGAAAAAATAGGGTAAGCTATCAACGATGGATTCTTGCTTGAACTTACAATCTCCAAATAACTGCAGCTGAGGCAATGCATTAGTATCATATTGAAACCCATTATCTCCAAGGAACACTGGAAACCCACAATTGTTGGGATCACCTCCGAACATTTTTCCTGCTGAAAACAAGAATATAAACATAAAAAAAAAAAACAATGATTAGGAATGGCTCAAGTAAAGAAACCATGGGTGCTCGGTGATAGACCTAATGAAACTAGAAGCAAAAATCAGTTAATTACACGAGATGAGGAAAGAAAAACACAGTAAAATGTCAAGAGAACTCGAGCTTAAAGTTCAAAAAAGAAGAGGTCGGTGAAAAATCTAGCATCTCAAATTAGTAGTCCAGCCGCAGCAAAACAGTATATGACCCACGAAGATCACCAAATTCACATGGAAACATACAGTCAAGATTCTATCATTTGGGTTCATCTTCAGAGGAACAAAAGATGGTCAATTTGTGGAGTTCAAAACATTATTGAAGCAAGTCTCTTAGTTCCTGATTAATCAAGAAATCGAAGGGGCTCAGATAAAGCAGCTCAATCCCGCATCCTCGAGTTCAACGCAAATTCAAGAAACTCACTCACTGTCAACAAACCGAAAGAAAGAAAGAAACCAAAGATCAGAGAACAAATTACACAGCGTTTCGGAAAAGGAAAACGCCAACACCTACGCTCGATCAGCGCTTAACCACAGTACCCAGAAACCGATCGGTCGATTCAAGCGCCCAGTAACACCACTCACCGAAAAGAAACCTGCGGACTGATCGAACCCTCGACTACTTTCTCGAAAACCGTCGAACCCCAAAACGAAAACCCACGTCGAGATCGATCAGAAACCACTACCTCTCAGAGCCCCGATCGAATCTTGGATCAATCTGAAGCGGGCAACGGATCCGGAAACCGCGGCGGGGAGAAGAGGAGCGATCTGATCGGGGATCGGTGGGACGCTTCAAGAGGAGTGGAGAAGGAAGGTGGTGGGAGGAAATGAAGGGAGAGAAAGTGGGTGGGAGGTGGTTTCGGTTAACGAGGGCGAGAAGGAAACGGATGATTCCATTTGGGTGTTGTCGTTGTTGTAAAATCTTCATCGCCTTCATCAGCTTCCCATTTTGAATTTCCATTTTTTATTTTCGTGCCTGCTCACCAGTCATGATGATACTTGTTCGCTTTCTTTATTTGACTTCACCGCCCGCACCAACACAGCGAAATTTATACCAGGGATGGATCAACGCGGCTCCAAGGTGCGTGGGTAGGAATTTCAGGTTCAAAATTCAAGTAAAACCAGCTTCGACCGGTAGGTTTCGGAGCCTGGATCGAGTTTTCGGGCTTTTTTCGTTTAGTGTTTTCGCGCGATCTTGCGCTTATTTCATGGCGCTCGCCGGTGAGCGTCTAATATGAAAAATACTAATTCAAGCTTCTATTTTCGACGATGTCCATAATTGAAATTTTTATATTTTGTTAATGTTTCTAACCTATGGTGTTGTCTAAATATTTGTTATAGTTAGTGGATTATAGCGACAAATGGTGATTAATAGATGATGATTCGCCGTAATCGTTCAATTAGTATTATGAGTGGAACCCGAGTAGATCTTGAAATTTATGATATGATAAGTTTCAAATTTCAAAATTTCGAGAACCGATTTCAACGGATAAATTTCGGGCTCCAAATGGAGCATGAATTGACCATGGAACCGCTCTCTCATAATTTATTTCATCCTTAATTTTTTTCATTATGAGGGAATTAATTTCTCGGATATTTAATAAGATTACGATTGACGACACGGGCTTTTATGATCCGAACTATTTTTGTTTTGACGCATGCAACTCGATCCGCCCACATGTATTGGATAAAGCTCCACGTCCACGGAACAAGCGGATATCGTCTCCGAAATTAATACGAGCGGGTATGATTATTAGATATAAGTTCAACTTTCAAATATTAATTGCACGTGTCTTGAGACAATTCAATGCATTGAAAATTTCGATAATTCTAGACGTTAAGCTCGTCAAATGTTGAGCTCGATTTGATCATATGTGCAACGAGCTCGTTTCAACAACTTTATTTAACCTTTTGGTTACGATGGAGTGCGATCCACCTCATTGATTATACGAAGAAAAGAAAGGGATTCAACCAATTGGAGAAGAATATAAAATTAAATAGAGAGACATCGAACGTTGCTTGAACACTAGTGATGAATGCCTCAAGACCTAAGAATTGTCCTATGTATTTATAAACTCAAGATGGAACAACAGCACGGCCGTGTTATTAGACAATCCTTGCAAATCCCACCATTTTCGGACAGATTAAGAGGCACTTTAAGAACTTGATACATTTGATTACGCCGATTTCTCTTAATCTAAATAAGAAATCATTTGGGAAGTCTTTTTATGGACACGGAGCTAAAGAGGATAAACTCGAAATTTGTTCGGTAGGAATTTCTTTGAGTGATTTTTTTCTCTCTACTCCTAACTAGTTCACTTATTAGATACGATTATCCCTTTCCTTTCTCCATATCGTCTCCTTTTGTTTTAGAACATAGTGTCCTATTGGCTTATGGGAAGAGAAATCATGAACCAAATTAGAGGAATTTCTCTTTGCTCTTCCCATTCGTTCTCGGTCTTCTATCTAAAACATTTTCGAAACATTTATAATTAAAACTTTCTGACGTTCGAAAACTCGATTTGTTTCTTCAATTACTGAAAGAAAATAACCCGATTGCTCCAGTGCAACTTTTGAAATAAAGAACGAAAGGGTCGGTCAAATGTATGTCCTCACGGGAAAATGTTCGGTTCAAGGCTGCAAATTGGTCTACTCCCGATGCGATTGAGAAATCTAAGATCAACCCTATATCTGAATTTATGCCACTAATTCGCGCATCAATCAATCGGGACTTTTCAATACTGATGATAAAATCGAGAGATCGGACTTGCGACCGTCGACTTGCGAATCAAAGTTTCGCATGACTCGATCCAGCTCGGCTGTGAAACAAAGCGCAGGCGTACGAGTATCCAACGGTCGAAAAAGGACAAGCGTTGGGCGTTAGCCCTCGTGACACGATCCGTTCATAAATGGCAGGCGTAGATATGCGCGGTGGGGAAGGGAAGAAAGGGTCAATAGTGCGATGGACCCGGCGGCGCATGTGGGCCCGTCCACAGCAAAGAAAATCCTTGCTGCTGTGCTGAACAGGCTCTTCCGGTTGGGGGCCCCACTCCGCACACGACAGCTTTAACCAAGTCCCGCCACCGCAATTCACGGACAGGACACGCACCGATTTCCCGCCATTTTCCTGTTCTCTTTGTTTCCCAATGTCTCGGCTCGGGCCGGGTCGCACGCTGGATCCGCAACGTGGAGGGGACACGTCATTCAATCCAAGCCCCCGCACTAGAAAATATTGTATGCAGACTTGGTAAATCTGACGTGGTCCAGCTCACCGATCAGAGTGCGACACGGGACAATTATGAGGGCCACTTATCAGAAAAATTGAAACAAGCGGGCATTTCTCTCTCCACTGTCACAAAAAAAGCCAACTCTCTTGGATGTTCGACATGTGTTCGAAGCGGGCCCACCTGTTGGCCCAAATTTTGAACACTTGCTCGCGGTCTCTCTTTATCTCTAGTCTCACTCATGCGACGCGCTCTCTGCCCTCTCTCAGTCTATCTTCGCTATTCACTCTCCGCTCTCCCTCCCTCCCTCCCTCCCTCCCTCTCGACGATACGTGATTCCGCTCTACTCTTTCCGTCACTCTCGACTCGAGATCGAGAAACCTTACTTTTCTCTCTCTCCTCGTCTCATGCCCAGAGACTACTCCCTATTCTCTCTCCCTCCAAAATCGACTCACGACCTAGCATAGGCAGCTCTGGTCTATCGAAAGCTAAACTACCGACTGGGGAAGAAGGTGAGGGTGAAATGCAACGGGGACGACACCATCGGCGACCTCAAGAAACTCGTCGCTGCCCAGACATGCACTTGGGCTGACAAGACCAGTCCGCTCCAAGCCTGACTTGTTCGGATTCTACTTCCTGCTTGCTATCGTTGGAGCCACAAGTACGTATCTGAAAGATTTCTCTGTCTGTGTCTACATTATGGTGATATGGGGAATTTCCTTTTTGGTTTAGGTGGTTTTATTTGTGTTTTAACTGTTGTTCCAGGTAGACGGAAGACTTTTGTTTCTGCTGTACATGGAGTGCAGAGGTTGCAAAAGAGTGAATGGAGGCTTTTAATTAGGCTGATGAGAGGGCCTTTGTGTTTTCGTGGCTATAGTTGAATTTTCTTTGATGATTCTGGTGTTTAGATATTCCTTTTACTTGAAACGGAGGCTATATATAGTAAGAATTAATTAATTGGGGATAATTGTCGATGTCGGATATCCATTAAAAGTCGGCGGTTGCCGTGATATGTGGGATGATACGAAGATTATCCTTGGATGTTAGATACGGGTAGATTCGCGTTCCTCCTAGATGAATTCTCATTCGTTGTTCTTTGGGATAGAAAGTGACTCAGCAGTCCTTGGCTTCTCTGCTCTCGAGAGAGTTCGTTTTTCCTTTCTCTTTGTTTTAGGTTCATTTGTGAGTTCCTGCATACTAGAATCTACGAGAAAAGAGGAACTATTGGCCTTGGATTTTTCTGATATCTTGTTCTCAGATATCTGAAGTTGGATTGGGGTTCTTCTCTCATATATTTGGGGAACTGGGATGCAGTTTTTCTACTTGTAAAATTGCAAGTATATATAACTGCCTACTATTTTGTCTTGTTTTATTTTTTCCTAGTCAGTGAGCGGTACATTAAATTGTTGTTGTCTCAATATGCAGGAGTTGGCTTTATGCTCTTGTACAAAAAAGTAAACTATGCTCTGCCAAAGAACTACGCATTGTCATCTCCAGTGAGGGAGCAGGCACCTTCTTATGGGTTCGACTTGTCAAATAGGTATAAAGCTACTTAGTTATGAAAACCTATAAGGTGCACAGAGATTTAGTCCAAGCCAACATTGTTCTTATATAATTAGAGCCTTACAATAAAAAGTATCGAAAACAAAAACCCAAGCTTTATTTTTGTTTGTGCAATTGAGTTGTGCTACTTAGTTTGTTTCAAAAGATATCTTTTGTTAGTAAATTGTCTTTACTTGCACGTGGAGGACTTGCTTAAATCTGAAAAGAAATTGCTTATATTGTAGGGGTTTAATCAGAACGTATTGCAAAGCCAATTTTGTTGAGATTATCTTGGTTTTTCTGCTTCAAAGATATCGGATGGCTGAATTAGAGGTAATTCTTCACTCATACTATGTGATGTGAAATAGTAACTGATGCTATTTTACTTGTTAAAGCATTACATTATTTATTTTTGTTTTTTTGGTTGCAGCATGAAACTTCCCATCTTGCACATGTAATGCATGATATGGAAAAAGATTTTGAGTTTGCAATAGGGATGATTTTGTCAAATGAAGTTGAAGCATATCATAAGTATGTGGCCCATGCAATTGGCAAAGGATTTGGATTGAGGAAGGAAAATCTATCTAGAATTAGGAAAGGAGAAATTACCCGTCGTACTTTTGTGTGTAATTGTGAGGGGTATTATGCCGACTCATCCGATCAAGAAAAGAAATTTGAGAGATATGAAGGTAGATGTGGTTTTCTTGCTCGTATCAAATTTAAGGTTAGATAATTGTGTGAATGAAGTCATGGAGTATGTTTCCGACCATAGTCATTCATTTGTCCCGGATGATCAAAAGCATTTGATTAGATGTGGAAGAATGATATATGATCCTTACAAGGGTGCTTTAGTCAACATGGTTACAGCTGGTGTTGGGGGATTACGGCATATAAGGTTTTAGCAAATAGAGCTGGAGGGAGCAAAAACTTGGGTTTTATCTTGCGTGACAGTCAAAATATGATACGACGGAAAGATCCAATGCTATAAGTGGGGGAGATTGTCAAAGTCTTCTAAATCAATTTCATTGCGGACAAACGCAAAACCCAATGTTTTCTTATGCTATACAGGTGGATCAAGATGGTAGATTAACAAATTTATTTTGGAGAGATAGCTTGTTAAGATTTGATTACGATTGTATCGGTGATGTCTTTGGTATTTGATATTACGTATCATGCCAATAAGTATAACGTGATATGTGCACCTTTTGTTGGGGTTAATCATCATTGGAAAAATATATCAAACTTCTTGTAGTGTTCTATTGGCAATCTTGATAGATTCAACAAAGGGTTGTAATTCTATCTAGTTCTTGTCTTTGTACAAAGAACCATATTATATGCCTGTCTTCATGGGAGTGAACGATATTGGAACGGACCATCTTGTTTTAAGAAATGTTTGTATAGCCTTAACTTAGGTTGTACTTTGTTTATTAGTGAAAGAAGGTCAAAATACAGCTTGTTCAGATTTATTTTACTTGGTTGTACTTGCTTCTCATGTGTATTGTGTGACTTTTACTTTTTTGGATAATTTTCTTGCGATAATATAAATGGTAAGTACAATTCTTGGAGAGATGTTATGAAAATACCAAGCATTGTAGGAATTACTTGTGTGTCCACCTTCCTTAGTTTTAGCGAGTTGAGTTTGATAGTTATTAGTTCTTGTTATCTCTTGGTGACGAGAGAACAATTTGATGAGCTGAAGGGCAATTAATAAGGCCTTTGTCAAGTCTGCTGTTATGTTTTACTGTTACGCAAGGTAAATGCGCAACTTTTGGCAAACCGCCTATCCACTTGAGAAGGCATATTTTGCTTGTGTCAAAGAGTCTTGATATGGGTTATGGATCATAAGGCTGCCGGTTTGATAGTAATGCTTTCTATAAGAGTAATTTCGGACAGAATCCTAGTTTTCGCATTGTTGGTAATTGCATGCACTTTGTTGCACGGTTTTATGTATCTTCTTCTTGAATGGACATGCCTCTACCTTTGTCTTAACATGTATAGGCTTTACGACTTGTTTTGTTTTATGCAGTGTCGGAATTCCCATTTTATGTTTTCCCTTCTTCTAGAGCTCTCAAAGCACCCATGATAATTGCTTACATGGGGAAACTCGTGTTAGAGTTGTCGAGTAGCTCGACGAAAACTGCTCATGGACAAATGTCAAAATTTTGCTTAGCAATTGCTTTATTATAATGAATTTCAAATAAATGTATCATTGCTTCTTGCGGAATGAGTGTAGGTGCTTTGAAGTTGCACTTTAACTGCTTTTCTAGATGATTTCTCTATTCTTACGTGTTGCGCGGAACCAATCGATCGAACGATAAAGTAGACAAACAAGAAAATAAATCGGACACTAGATGTACATGGTTCGGTCGTAGAGACCTACGTCTACGGGGAGAGCGACAACGAATTCCATTATAGATCAAGCGATACACGGAGATTACGGACCACACTCGAGTCACTCAAACACTTAGTATTTTCCAAGCCCCAATTATATTCAAGAACACACATAGTATTTAGTCCCACAATTCTTCGGGAAATAATCTCTCAATCTCACAAAGGAATTACACATAAATCTTATACCGGATTTTCTATCGACTACAAACACTCGTGGCTCTTCTGTGGATGTAATTCGCGGACAAACTTTGGCTTCACGAACAAGACCCACACTAAGACCAAAAACAAGACCCACACTCAAGTGCACACGAAGCGGCGCTTCAAGACTTCGTACAAATATTACGTACAGATCAACTAGCGTGTCCTTGTTCAAGTCTTCGTGAACTTCCCTGCAATCTTTATATTTCTAGAAAGATAAAAAAGATAAACAATCTAAAATTGAATCCTTCTGCACAAAAGAAATCCATATATTTTACTCTTTTGATTCTTTCTCTTACCCATGACCGAGTCTATCTTGCATGGGTTGTTGAATAAAACTTGCCTTTAATTTGCAGAAGGAAACCACCGCCAAGTCCAAAAAGCAAACCGTGGACTTTTCTTGTTTCGTTGTTATCTTTACAAAGCAAACACAGGAACAGTTTCCGCAAGATTTGTCTCAGAACAATATCTAATATTTGGCTTTGAACTTTTACGTACCAAAAAATAATTTGAGCCGAGTTTGTTCAACGGGCTTAAACTCAATACATATTTTCAACACTTTGCTTCAAAACTTTTTTTTTTCTAATGGCTCGATCTATCTGCCCTAAAGAAAACAAGCGTGGCTTACTCTATGTTTATGAGCACAAAATTGTAGATGACTGGAGAGCCAGACCTATCACAAATCAACGTCCGACATTCGACGCCCTGGGTTTTGATGGAAACAGTGGTTCTCTCCCTCCCACCCGAATCGATGCCCAACGTTTTTTGTTTAGACCGCGACGGTTGTTCTATGATGTCGACCCTTTGTGTTTAGACCACGACGGTGGTTCTAGAGTGAAAAAAAGAAGAAGATGAAGAAACTGGATTTGTCTTATGGGAAGTTGCATATGGATCCCTCTTCTATTCTTTTTTCTTGTTGAATATCATAGAAGAGATTGTTTAGGTTATTAAACTTAGTGTAGAGATGAGGAACTTGTTCAATAAAAAGCATGTTAACCTTTTCATGCCTTTCTCAAATCTTTACCTTTGAGCCGTTTACTTTTTGCGTAGCTGATTAATGTGATTTCCCAGCACTTTAAAGTTTTTTCTTTTTGTAAACAGATTTTTATGAACAAAAAGTTATGGTTAGAGAAACTAAGGTGCTTAATTAAAATTTAAGGCGATTCAATTTTTTCCAATGTTATGCTTACCAAACAAAAAAAGAATCCCGAGTGATAATGAGAGCAGTCGGTAAATAAAAATAGACAATTCCCAATAAAACAGACAATATCAATGCACCCATGCTTACATCAGTAGAACTAAAAGACGTGCCCCTAGATCAACAAAAATATGGCCGGACTTGGTTCTCACGCCGTAAAGCTGACGTGCTCTCAAGCTATTACATGGGATGACTACCGACAACCAAAATATCTTCCCAAGTTTCGTAGAACATCAAGGCGATATCTGAGGAGGGGCATAACTTTCAAACAATTTGCGCCTCACCCTCTGATACAGCCCTACAAGAGAAGTAGGACAATATCAGTTTTGAAAAGCTCATATGGCATCGTGAGACCATAAGAATTAAGAACAAATAATCATCTACGCACAACTCAAACAATGAAAAGCAAAAGTAAGCGAAGATATTGATGCACACAGAATGGAAGTATAAGTTTGGATACCTACGGAAATTCAAAGGGATACACAGGAGTGCTAGCAATGCCGGCAGCTGCACCGGCAACGGCAATTGGAGAGATCCAGGAGAGGGACACTATTCAGACTACCTAATTGCACCTTGAGGCCCTCATTCTGCTTCTACCGTTCTCGCGTAGATCGTTTGACACACTCAAATGCTCCAAGCTCAATTGCCTACGTAGGAACGATGTAGATGTTGTGACCCTCTCTCACGAGGTTCCCGTTGAGTGGGGGAAGGCTCTCTAGATGGCTAATGGATTATCGATCGGGCTTTCGGCCTCGGGATGAGGAGGCTTTGGGTTTTCTCGGTTTGGGCCTTCCCAGGCCCATACTAAATCGCGGAGGAAATTAGATTTTTTAAGGAAATTCGATGAGAAGAGTCAGATTACGTTTGACTTTTGTGTGGTCGGGTGACATGTGTAACGTGTGCATATATTTGGAGTCGCCACTTGGTCCTTCTTGAAAGGTATATTGGAAACCTCACTAAACGATATGGAAAGGTCGCTCGGTTCTACGGAATCGAGAGATTTTAGGTTTGGGGATTTGGTTTAGTTTGTGTCATTACCAACGTCCTTTTGGTACCTAATACGAGTGATTATCCTAACTAAGATTTCATGTAGGCGTTATTTCAAGTGATGTGAGTTTAATTTAAGGTTTCATGCGGGTCGGGAGATTAATCCTATCAATCACAACCAATAATGTACAATCAAGTATGTAAACAAATAAGGCACATCAACGCACATCAAGGGTTCTCTAGTATAGCCCTAATGGGTTAGAGAGGGTGCGATTTAAGGTCAAGGGAAATTTGGGAAGATTTGAGGACGATTCGCGGAAGGGCGAAATCGTCATTTTTTTGAAAGCTTGGGAGTCGAATTACCCCAAAATAGTCCATGGTTAGTTGATCGTAACAATTTTTTATTTTTGGAAATTTTTTTGGATTTTTCATGAAGCGACTTGCTAGAAGGGCAAAATCGTCATTTTTGAAAAATATCGGGGTCAAAACACCCAAAATAGGTCGTGGCCAGTTGATTGTGACCATTTCCTATTTTTTTGGGATTTTTGGAATTTTCTGAAATTTTCCAATTTTTTAATTTTTTATGAATTTTTTTAATGATTTTTTGGCCATTTCCTATTATATATATTTTAATGAATTTTTGGAAAATTTTATGATTTTGTATGATTTAATTATCCGGACCGGGCCAACGGGCCCGGCCCAAGCTGTAAGAGCCCAATTCCGGGCCTAAATGGCCCAAATTAGTCTAAACCCAAAAGACAAACTTGGGCTAGGCCCCCTTTTTATATTTTTTTAATGACTTTAAGAGTGGCCCAATTTTTATTGTAAAGCCCAACTCGACTAAAACTAGATCTGGCCCAATTTTCTTTCTATTCTCTCCTCAATTGGGCCTAATTCGAAAATTCAATGGGTGGCCCAATTTTGTTTCCAAAGCCCAATTGTGTTCAATTTTAACAAGTCCACTTGTTAGCCCAAATGCCAAATCAGACACAGTACCTCAAAAGGCCCAAAAGCCTCACAACACATATTGACAAGGCCGAATTTCTTTAAGCTGAGCACATAACCTAACATTGGCGCACATTAGCCGCCAATCCAACTTCTTATTCTTTTCGGTTTTTATTTTCTTTTTAGTTTTTTTTTAAATTATTTTGATCATCTTCTTCACGAAGGGGCCTGCACATAAAGACCCACCCCACACGCCCCCACCCAGAGGCATTCAACGACCACCATCCTCAACCTTTGTTGGCCACCTACGTCCGCCTCCCATCGTACCACCGGCGCGCAGCACCGGACAGAACCCAGTCTCCAACGACGAAATGTTTTTCACATTTTCAAACGTCCAAAATTCCATTTTTCAACCACAGCAAGCATAGAGGATGCTCAAGGGGCTTACCTGAACGCTTTAAACTGCCTGCCGTTGCTCTTTGATGGCCGCCGAGCGCTTTTTCTTGGCGACGTGGCGACGGCTTTGACCCGCGACCTCTCCCTCCCTCTCTCTAGCTCGCTGTAGTTTCATGGGACGAAGAATGGACTGAAAAATAAGCCTCCCTTTCTTTGCGGTTTTTTTTTATCTGATGAACCCTTCCTCTGCTCAACATGTGAAGATGGAGGGTCCGTTTGTTTCCCCGATCAGCAAGATTGAATCAAGGGAGAGGGCGACCGGTCGGAGCTTTGGCGGTCTCTCGAAAGTGTGAGACGAGAATTCGCTAAGAAGAAACCTCACGGAACTGCTCACCTCCCATCCTCTTCTGGTCTGCTCTTCTTTTCTCCCCTTATGTGCGAATCCGCCCTCGTGAAAATGCCCCCCCCCCCGGTCCTTTTGCCATGTCAAATTTTTTTTCATTTTCCCTCTCTGCCGAAAGATTCTTGTCCTCTTCCTCAACCGTTTTTTGCCAACTCGTGCTTGTACCAATTGTCCTATGCACAAAACGACAAAAACGAGATTTTGTGGGGGAAAATGGCGTCGCTTCTCCGTGAGCAAGGGAGGAGGATTGAGAGAAAAAACATGCGCATGAGGCTGCTGGTCATTCTTGTTGCTGACCCGGATCTGCTGGGTCGGGTCGGGTGCGACTCGACGGATTCGATTTTGAAATCTTGATCAATTGGAGCTCTGTTTGGCCATTTTTTTTGTGAAATTAAAGTCAAAATTGGCATGTTTTTCAGATAAAATGGGCATTTTCCTGAATTTAGGACTTGAAATTTAATGAAAACCTCAAATTATAGGTTAGATCCGAAAATAATTTTTTCAATAATTTAAAGCTCAAATGACCAAATCAATCCAAACCAAGGGCACCAATGGGTTCGGCACAATGAAAACTATAGGGTGAGGGCCTAAATTTTCATGGGTGTCTCTCGGAGAATTTAACTTCGGTTTTAGCAAAATCGGGGACTAAACAAAATTGTGCAATCAAGCCCTCTTGTCAAAATTGAACAAATTGGGCAGCAAATAGACCCAATTGCAATTCAAGGCACTAGATATCAATGTCACAGCTTATGAAAGGTGAAAATTAAAAATTAAAAAAATCGAAAAGAAATTTTTATGCTCTATTCAAGTTTACGTTTGTGAAGGAACGTAGTGACCCTAATCGAATTTTTGAGATTTAAAACAACCAATGTAAAGATGGAATTAAAAAAAAACATTGACTATTTTTTGGTTATTTTTCTGACCATAAATGTTTATTTTTCTGATTTTTCGGCTATTTTTATAATAGAATAAATTCGAAAAAAATATTAAAAATTATGAAAAATATTTTTTGTTCAAAATTGGTTCCTAAGGTTAGGCCAAGGCTCCCAAAGTTGGTTTTACAATTTTTATGATTTCTTAACTATTTTTAAATTAACTTTTGAAAATAAAGCATTAAAAATCGGTAACATAAGATATTGATTTCTTTGCCAGCCCAAAGTCCCAACCAATTCGGTACAACACAGGCAGCACCTTTCACTCCAAATAAGAAAAATTGCAACGACTATGCAATCCATGATAGCGCGGCAGAAACACGCATCTATCAAACAAATTACCCTAAATCATGATAATTATTAACTCAATTAGCAGCAACAAAGAACATGCGTTATTTTAGATCTAATAAAGGCGCGGAACAATTGTGCCAATGACCAACATATCACAACACACATATGAATTATTTCAGATCTAACCCAAAAAAAAAAAAACAAGATACCCCGATTTCGTAAATTAAGTCAGCTAAAAACGATGGTGGAAATTTCGGATGCGAGCATGCTCTAGATGGTAAATGGCTTTGTGTTCCCTAATCAGAACAACGGTCTTTGCAAAACTCTCACCAGCTTGAGTTGAGGAGCGAGCTAATACCGCTTTTGCATCCCACAGTAATGAAAACCTATAAGATGCACAGAGATTCAGTCCAAGCGAACATTGTTCAGATATAATTGTTGGGACTTTGGTCTCCAAATTTCATAAGAAGATAAATGAGAAGTGAAGGATGAAGTAAAAATCCGAACAAACATGTTTGTTTGATTTTCTTTGAACAAACATGTTCTTTTGGAAGATGTCTATTTAATTTCGACTCTTCATTCTTTTGGAAGATGTCTATTGGATTCGTGACTCTTCATTCTATTGGAAGATGTCCATTCGGTTTCGTGACTTTTCATTCATTTGAAAGACAACTGTTCGGATTAGTGACTTTTCGTTCTTAACCTCTTCTTTCGTGACTTTTCGCATCATTGTCTATAAATAAAGTTTTGACCGTCGCATTAGAGACTACTAACATTTTCCTCATTCATACTTCATCATTCATCGATCGTGCGATTATTTTACAAAGTGCGTTCGAAGGTTTCCTCGAAGAAGTATCACTTTAGAGAAAAGCGATCCGTTCTATCCCTGGAAGGCAAATGTCCAAGATCTTTGGGTCGATTGAGGGTCAAATTTGTCTTAAGAACACAACGTCATTTCGTTAGGCTCGGATTATTCCTCTACATTCGGACTACTCATTTGCTTTTGGTTTCGAGTTTGTCGATCAACGTTATTCTACATATACGAACTTATAGGCGATTACAATAATTAGAGCTTTAAAATAAAAAGTACCGAAAACAAAAACTTAATCTTCCACATAATAGAGGGATTACGGGTAGTCCAGACACTAATGGTGTAGCCAACTACAGCAGTTGCCCAAAGAGGAGTCAATCGGCATGAGAAAAGAAAGGAAAAAACTGAAATTCCTTGGTTAACAACAGAGATTGGGGAGAACACTTTAAGTACTGAATACTTGTATTAGACGGTGAAGCAGACTAGAAGCTCAACATTCGAAAAGCAAACTCATGTTAGCTCAAAAATCAAAATGCAAAGCACATAGCTTAATATAGATTAGTGTACACCATCACTTACAGCATCACTTCATCAGAGGCGTTGCTTAAGTTTACTAATGCATATGCATACATACACGTAACACACACAATTGCGTCCATTTAGATCGGTACCCACATAAATAAACATTGACGGGCGGGGGATACTTCATGATTAACCAATCATTTGGCAGAAGCTACGCCACTAGTTGGGCAAACCAAGCATTTCTAATTTGGCCAAAATCAGATTTCCAATGGGGGCTAATGAACACCAAGCATTTATAATCTATGCGTATCATTATCAATCATCACAGTCACCACCTTTGATTCAAACCATTTGGGGGCTAATTTTTCGCTTGAAGCAAAAAGGCTTCTCTTTTCTCAAGTAAAAGGAACATCTAAACACCAGAATCATCAAAGAAAATTCAACCATAGCCGCAAAAACACAAATGCCCTCGCATCAGCCTAATTAAAAGCCTCCATTCACTCTTTTGCAAGCTCTGCACTCCATGTACAGCAGAAATAAAAGTCTTCCGTGTATCTTGAACAACAGTTAAAACACAAATAAATGCACCTAAACCAAAAAGGAAATTCCCCATATAACCATAATGTAGACACAGACAGAGAAATCTTTCAGACACGTACTTGTGACTCCAACGATGGCAAGCAGGAAGTAGAATCCGAACAAATCAGGCTTGGAGCGGACTGGTCTTGTCAGCCCAGGTGGCGGTCTAGGCGGCGACGAGCTTCTTGAGGTCGTCGATGGTGTAGTCCCCGTTGCATTTCACCCTCACCTTCTTCCCCAGTCGGTAGTTCAGCTTTCGACAGACCAGAGTTGTCTCTGCTAGGTCGTGAGTCGATTTTGGATGGAGAGAGAATAGGGAGTAGTTGCTGGGCGTGAAACGAGGAGAGAGAGCAGAGTAGGATTTCTTGGTCACGAGTCGGAAGTGGCGTAGAGAGCAGAGCGGAATCGCGTGTCGTCGAAAGGGAGGGGAGAGAGAGGGAGCGGAGAGTGAAAAGCGAAGAGAGACTGAGAGAGGGCAGAGAGCACGTCGCATGAGTGAGACGAGAGGAAAAGAGAGACCGCGAGCGAGAGTTCAAAATTTGGGCTGACGGGTGGGCCCACTTCGGACACGTGTGGCACATCCGAGAGAGTTGGCTTTATTTGTTACAGTGGAGAGAGAAACACCCGCTCATTTCAATTTTTCTGTGGAGCGGCCCCACAATTGCCACATATCGCACTCTGACTGGTGAGCTGGATCACGTCAGACTTACCAAGTCTGTGTGCAATACAC
Source organism: Rhodamnia rubescens (assembly GCA_021437795.1). Lineage (NCBI taxonomy): Eukaryota > Viridiplantae > Streptophyta > Magnoliopsida > Myrtales > Myrtaceae > Rhodamnia > Rhodamnia rubescens. The sequence continues at coordinate 3,925,646 of JAILYA010000005.1, read as the reverse complement.
ATCGAACCTTCATCATAATATCCTAAACCGATGGCGTTCGACTTCACAGAAGGTAACGCAGGACAAATGGCATGGGCTAGCAGGAGCGCCACGTGTGATGTCTAAAACTTGAAATTGTCAGACACCTGTCCAGATGATTTTATTCGTTCTAGCTTAGCCTAGTTTTATAATAGAATCACAACATCTGAGTTTTTTAATAGCACCGTCTAGCTTAACATCCCACGCTTCCGTTTCCAGCTTTGTCCCGTTCAAAACAGATGCACTTGCATCGTCGACGATTAGACGGCGTGGACAATATTTGGAAAAGCCCATGAGATTGGCTTAGTGGACAGAAAAAAGAAGTGGGATTAGGCACACAGTAGACAATGGGGTGAGCATGGTCTAGATTGATTTAGTGGTTTATTTCCTTGTTCTGAATCTTTTCTCGCACAAAATGACAATTTACTTCAATATGCTTAGTGCATTTATTAAAACTAAATTTAAAGCAATATGCATAGTGAACTGGTTATAAGAACACGGACGAGGGAGCGAGAAGATGGCATACAATATTCCCAATTAAAGCAACTCACTAGTCACATAAGCCATGATTTGTTATTCCGCCTACGCACTCGATCGACACACAACTTGTTATTTCTTACTTTGTTAACTCCTAAGATTAAGATCTTCTATCAATAGGACACCCAACCTAATCGGCATCAAAGTAGCCAATGATACTAAGATGTCCATGATTCTTGAACAGAAGCCTTTCACCCAGTGTTCCCTTTAAGTACTTAACAACACATAGCACTCCATTTTAATGTGTAATGCGAGGAGCACTCAAAAAATAACCATGCTAATAGCAAAAGAAATATATGGTCGAGTGACGAGTTAAATAGTTAAGCTTATCAACTAGTCTCCGATAGTTACTCGGATAATGAATTGAGTCGACATGTTACGCATCAAACTTCACGTTAGGATCCATTGGAGTATCGCTAGGTTTCGCTCCAAGGAAACCAACCTAACCAAGAATATCCATAACATATTTTCTTATGATAACAAGATACCATCACGTGAGTAGGCCACCTCAATGCCCAAGAAATATCGCAGACAACCCATATCTTTTGGGCTAAACTCTGTTTGTCAAAACTGTTTCAACTTTTGTATGCGTACGGAATCACTACCAATGCTGATAATATCTTCCACATACACAACCAGGGAGCACGCACCCCCTAGGAGAAGTAGAGCTAAATACGGAATGATCGACGGTATAACGCCTCAAACCAAACCAAAAACCGCATCACGAAAACGGCCAAACTAGGCACAAGGAGACGTTTCAATCCATATGACGCCTTGCGCAAGCAATTAACACCGATAGGCTCCCCGAGAACAAACCCCGAGGGTTGCTTCATGTACAACTCCTCTCGCCAAGTTACCATGAAGAAAAACATTCTTACATTAAGGCGATGGAGAGTCCAATCATATCGGGCAACAAGATATATGAAAACATGAATAGAAGGTATCTTTGTGACGGGAGAGAATGTATCATCATAATCAACTCCATAGGTCCGAGTATAACTGTTGGCAACTAGAAGTGCCTTCAGACGGTCAACAAGCCATTCGGTTGAAACTTCACTATGAAAACCCAATGACACCCCACAACATGTTTACCATCGAATAATGGTGTAATCTACCATGTTCCACTATCTTGTAGTGCATGTATTTCATCCTTTATAGCCCACCGCCAACCTGAATGGGTAAGAGCTTCTATAATGGTATTTGGCACGTGACATAATAGATAGAGAAGGAACAAACGAGAAATATGTAGGAGAAAAATAATCGTAAAATAAATACTAAGAAAGAGGGTGATGAGTATGAGTATGACAAGACAAACCAAAATAGGGAGCAAATTGAGAATTGGGTTGATCGATGCAAGAACGCGTACCTTTGCACGACTCATAAGAAACGACGGATTTGAGGGCGGGACATGAATTGGTGGAGAAGTATGCATGTCAAATGTGGATGTTACGCAAAGTGTCCTTCAAGCGCGCCAACATCCCTCAAGCTGCCGAACTTTCTCTTTCTATTTCCCAGGGTCGATGCGGCGATAAACTTAACATAATGTGATAATACACATGCGAAAGCGATACAACACCCAAATCGAGAAACTCAACGAATGACTTAAGAAAGCTGGAGATTTCATAATAAAAGGCACAATCATTCGTACAATGCAATAACATAGCAATAAATCGGGAGGGTCCGAGAGAGGGGTTACAACAAAAGGGACGACCCAGCTAAAACTACACCTACCCTATAGGTGTCCAAAAAGACCCACGGTCATCTAAACCTACAAGTCGGGTCCACTGCCATTTGACGGATCCTCCGGTATGTCCAACTTATCCGGTTCGGAACCCAAGTCCACCGGAATGTCGAATGCATCCTCTGCCTCGGACTCCGACTCGAGAATCCGGTGGCTCGTCGAGCTCGTCCATTAGTGCTCCTTCGGACTCGGTGGGCTCCTCCGACTCCGCATCACCGTCCGAGGGTTCCACCACTTGAACTTCTTCTATTGGTTCCGAGGGTTTTGGTGACCGTCTTCGGGCTTCACTTTAGGATGAAAAATCTAGCCATCGGGGGGAGTGGGGTTGCACCATCCAGGGAATGACACTCCGTGGTACGTCAAAAGTCCTCAACGGTCCGAAAGTGGTGTCTCCATCTCGATAAAACCACGCTTCAAAAAGGTGGGGCTTCCAGTCATCATTTCCCTCATCGACCCATACCATACTTCCTCTCCTTATGTATGCCTTATCCTCATCTATCGGAATCTCTGTGTCCATGGTCGTTATGGCCATCGGCACTCCAAAATGTACTGGCGGCATCTCTCGGGTTTGTGGTCTAAAAAAGTTTTGGGATATAACTATGAGAATAAATCTTAATAAGCTAACCCCTAAGCCTCGATCGGGATAACGGTACCTCCAAGCCAATTTTATAAAAATACGAAACTTAGTAGAATGCTCTTAATCGTAACGTCGAAATCAACACTTAAAAGAATTAACACTACACATGCTCTAAATCAAAATTTAACTAGCCAAATAGTAATAAGCTTCGTACTTAGGCACTCAACAACATTACCAACAAAAGTAGTCGCATGCTTACGGTTCCAATCCTAGCAATCGGACCACGATTATCTCTTCGACCATCCATAAACCTAATTACCTTCACATTTGCCAAGTACATTTCCCCGCTTCCTATAGGCGCCTCGGGGTATTCATAAACACCTTCCCCACGTCATATAGGCGCCTCGGGGTATTCAAGTACACTCCCGCATCATATAGGCGCCTCGGGGTATTCACATGCATACTATCACAATCGGCGCATACAATTGTATTTCGTGCTCACGATTCAACCGATTCACATCATTAATACTTCACGATCGAATATAAGGCAATTAAGCCAATATAAAAAAAAATCAACTCGCGTCATTCATCACATGACCCAATGCACTAGGGCACATCACCGATTCAATTAAAAAATTTTCAACTCATCATGCGATAGCCGAATAGTAATAAGGCCCAATCGACATCACAACATGGCATAGCACATACATTAGCTCTAGCCGCATAATCGGACTCTCGAGACAATATCATAGCACCAATTTCACCCATGACTAACATCGCACTAATTGACATCTAGTCATGCACATAAGCCACAATAAATCACTTAGCCCTTACATACACAATAGATCAACCATGACACCTCTAATCCAAATTCTCACCACCTAAAACTCCAATTCAAGTCCCCAAGATCATCCAAACACTTATTTCCATTTCCGGTTCCCGCCATGAACAAGAACCCGTCGCCATGAACGATAACCGTCTTCAATGAACAGTAAATATCTTCAATGAACAGTAATTCGAGATCTCATATCCATGCTTATTGACCTCTACTTAGGCCTAATAATCCATTCCTAACATAAAAATCCCACATTCCAATACTCAAGATCATCCAAATCTCATTTCTCATTTTCGGATTACCCACTGTGAACAGTAACCCCCGGGCCCAAAATCACTAAATCTACTCCTAAACATACTCATTAGTAACCCATTAGCCTACTCAAGGGTTAGGGAGTTGCTTACATGAAGATGAGCTTGAGATTTCACCAAATGAGCCCAAACAAACCCTTGAAGCTCTCGGCAATCCCCGGTTGGTCGGCGGGTGAGCGGCGGCGATGAGGGGCGGCGGCCGAGCGAGCGAAAGAGAGGGAGAGGGAAGAGAGAGTTTGGGTGAGTGAAAGGAAAAGTGTGAGGGAGAGTGAGTGTTATCCAAGAGTGAAGAAGAAGAATGGAGGGAAACTTGGGTGGGGTGGTTCAAGGGATTTTAGGATGGGATATTAGGAATAGTGGTAGTTGGTAGTGGGGTTTATGGGGTTTTTTAGGGAATTGAATAGCACATGGGGAATTGACCAACCAAGAGCATTTTTGACCCAATTGCCCTTAGATATTTCAACCATGAGAGGGTGAGGATAAATGACCAAAATGTCCTCACTTAAATCCAAAGGGTAGAGCGAATACTTAGGGGTAAAATGGTAACTTCCACTATGTAGTCCAAATTTCACCTTTCGATTCACGTGAAGCACTATATAACCTCTACTGTCCTTGATGAGACATCATCTAATTTATTAACATTGGAATCCTCGAATGTTCGGCCTCCGATTTCAAGTCTACTTCACGCTCAAAATCGACCGATTGAAAATTCGGTACATCTCGGATCGACGGGCGGCTCTCGGGAGTTACGCGTATCGACCCGTGATTTTTATCACGTTTAAGAGTTCTTCGGACCACGGCAATCCTTGTTGTCATGTAATCGTGAGAGAAACCGTCGGTCCCGATAGGGACGCGATCGTCGAAATCGGTTCGGGGTCACCCGCAAATCATGCGATGGTTTAGCGGAATCACCCACGGTCCAATTGCACGACGCTAGCAGATTGTTCGACACCAACCTTAGATCGGCTCGCAATGGTCCAGAATGTACCCTCGGCGATCTTTATGGTCAGGATATTAGTCCGCGGCCAAGTCCTTTAGTCCGCGTACTATCCTATTTAGCATTTCCCCTTTGGTCGGCCGTCTCTAGAGTGATCAATTCCGAGCGAGATTGCTTGGAATACATCGATACTCATTTTATTCATAAACTTCGAAATGGGGTCGAAATTCGGAATGTCACAATGGGCGGCGATTGTACTTCCTCACATTAAACGAACGGTATCGTTGATAGGTCATGTTGAAGAACTAAAAATCAAGCGATGGCCCGAGCACCCCGTCAAGGGGACAAGCGATAGTGGAGCCGTGACCGAGGACAAAGTATTTTCGGAAGAAGTTAAGCTGTTGCTTAGCGAGATGAGTAATATGACTAGTCCTCAAAAATGGCCACAACTCGCAGAGAAAGAGTCGCCGACTAACCTAATTATAACATTTGTACCCTTTTTGAGTTCAAAAGTACCCAAAAAACACACAATTGTTGGTCCGTGGGTTGAGCTTATCATGACTAGGACCAAGATGATTCACAAAACAAACACACCCAAATATAGAGAGTGGTAAAGAAAAAAGTCGATTTGTAGGATGGAGAGTAGAAAAAGGTATGCCCGCACAAAGCACAAAGAATAGAAAACGATTTATGAGATAGCATGTTTGTAAGAATACCATGGCCTAGAACATTTTGGGGAGGTTCATATGACAAAGTAGATAACGAGCAACATCCAAGAGATGACGATTTTTTCATTCCGTTGTCCCATTCTCCTGGGGGTATAAGAACAAGAGGTCCGATGCAAAATCCCATGAGATATAAGAAATGATTGAAAACCGGATGAAATATGTGACATCCTAAAAATTCACACGTTAGCATATATTATATGGGAGTTCGTAGATGATAAACGTCGCACTCATGATATTCTAGTTGGGTGATTTACATAATTTAGTGAAAATATTAAATATATTTTCGCGTACGTAATTCTTGGGAAATATATTCGGTTTATTAGATATTTGTTTTCGTATTGATTTTGTAGAGTGGTGGTGAATCACGTAACACCATGTTAATTATCAACGAGAGACCGATACGCACCGAGTTTACATATCGAAACTAGTGGTAGATTTGAAATTCTACCGAGTTGAATATTTCATTTCGTTCGGAAAATCTTGTGAAACGTTTTGATGATTTCAAAATATTTTTATTTTTATTTTTTCGATGTTTAAAACGATACCGATTTCTTCAATTCTATCATGATTTACTTGATATCTTGGCGATTTATCAATATCTTCGCCATTTATCAATATCTATTTTTGAAACCTTACGATTGAGCCATTTGTCTTTATTTTAAGTATGCCGTCTCTTTTAATTTCTTATCGACGGATTCACCCCCCATGCTATTATTGATTTCACAACTTGAATCATTTAGTATATTTAATACACTAAATGATTTCTTCTTTTGCTAGCGGATGGAGCCTTCATTCCTTTGCTAACTGAAGAAGCTTAGTAAAGATGAAGTCATGCATTGCCTCAACAAATTTAGCCTTAGTCATTTAATGCGCATAATGATTAACACATCACTTGGCCGATAGACAACTACTTTTTCCTTCATTTACCCAAATATCTCTTCTTATATAGCTAATCACATTACACCACGTGCACCCTACCTATAAACTTAGAGACAATTAAATCAATTTCATTGGACTACATACCCACCTTAATCAAAAGTTTACCCCTATGGCAATTAATGCATGAATTATGGTTGAGTCTTCTTCGTCCTTCATACTTGCCGATTGTGGAAGAAGGGCGGTGAGGTCCCAACACATTCACTGCACTCAATAACTTTCATTCACTCTCTTTGCTCTTTCGCTTTCAATTCCACGAGTAAGAGTGAAGGCCCCATGCTTCGTTCTTAAGGTCTATATCCCAATCATTTGGGTTTGGACGATGTTAGAGCCGTCAATATGGGGTTAATGACCCATTTTTTACCCATATTTTTTACAAATGGGTTGCTATGGATTTTAAGTTTTTAAAGGGCTGAATGAAAAATGGTCCAAAAAATTTAAGTTGAATTAGATGGGTCAAAAATAGATCACACATTTAAATTCATTTTCAACCCATGAAGGTAGCTCCCACAAGTTACACATGGGCCAAAGCCCTCAAAGGCTAAACTTGCTTTATTATTATTATTTTTATCTTTATAAGTGAATGAAAGAAATCAGAAAATAAAAATATAATTTAAAAATTATAAAAACAATTGGTTGACGGTCTACCGCCTGTCGCCGCCTCGAACGCCACCCTTTGCCGTTGAGCACCGCCATCCACTCTCGTCCGTTGCCACCCGTTATCATTACCACCAACCGCAACCGACAACGACCCCTTCCGCGACCTTCCATCGTAGTCCGTCGCCGCGCCCCTAGCCGCTTCCCACCACCACCGTTGTCATTGTTTGCCACCGACCATCGCCGGTTGTTGTCGTCTGCCCTCGTCCCTCTCGTCGGTTGCCGCCTATAGCAGGGAGAAAAATGGTAGGAAAAATAAAATTTAAAATTTAAAAAATTAAAAATACTTTTTAAGAAATTTCAAAGCATATTTTGTAATTTTCTAAAATTTTGATATGTTATGCTTCAAGATGTTACGAGAAATTTTCATGAGAATATATCCACGATTCTACACAGAAAAATTAGTAAAAATTAAACAATATGCAAAGGTCGGGATAAAAACGAAATTTTCAAAGAATTTCGTTCTCTTGATGGAACGATTGCACCAATCAAAATGATTGAATTGCAATGAAATTTTATATGTGATAGATTTGGATGTTACGAACAACTTTTATCGAGAGAGTTTTACCAATTAAAACCCAGAAAAAATCATAAAAATTTGAGAAGTAGCAAAGGTCGAATCAAAACAGAACTACCTCCGAGATTCAAGCAAAATTTTCAGATTCGGACTTCATGCTACAAGGCACTTTTGATATAGCAAACGATCTCCGTTTCGCACACAAAAAATGCCGTTGGAAAAATGCCGATCTAAGCTACGAAACTCGTTTTATGAGTTTTTTTACATTTATGCCGGATCGATGCAGTTTAATCCGAACATGAAAATAGGTCGAAAAACAGAAAAACGCATAAACAATAGCAGATTACAAATTCAAACCATGAACTTCGTGAATGCATTAGATAGACCAAACGATGCTCATTTTGGACGATCTATATATGAAATCGAAGCTCTTGAAGTGATCTACGAATCTCTAGAAGAAAGTGAGAAGATTCCATCATCTAGACACGAAAAAATCGAGCTACAAACTCGAGATGCGCTCGACATGAAAATGTAAAAGATGTAAACCATGCACCAAACCATTATCAATCGTCATAATCATGCAAAATCAACATTCATGGCAACATGTATCAACATTTAGCAGCAATCAAACCAAAATTTTTTCAATTTTTTTTTGTGTTCGTTATTATATTTTTTGAATAATTTTTTATATATATTTGAATGGAATATACGCGCCGAGCGCCTCATCGTCCCCATCGAACTCGGGATTGGGCGCACTAGAGTAGTATATCGCGTGCACCGCTATAGAGGGCCTCCTGGAGTTATGGCAAGGAAATATGAGGACTTGGGTAACACGTAACCGATGCGGCGATGGAAGGAGGTTCTTCCGGTGCTCGCGAGGTGAAGTTACGCTAGTGCCTGTCTTGATCCTCCATACATTGCAAGATTTTTGCAACAACATCTTGGACATAGAGAGAGAGAAACAGAGAAATGAAAGCTTAAAAGAAAAGGAGTTCAAAACTGAGTGATAGTGAGTAACCACCCACCGGTTACCACTATCACTAGAGTTCTACCAAGAGTGTAGTAGGATCAACAATTGTGTCTATCAAATAATAGCTTTTATATCTGCTTATACGAGTTTCGATAGCTCTTCTATGGAGTAGACTTTTTCTCTATTATAATTTATGAACAAGTAACAAAGGGAACAGTAGAACTCAAGTAAGAAAAGAGTATGTTTCAAGGTTTGACTAATAAAGAACCACTAAAGAAGTCCAAGCATTGGAATGATGTTAGACAAATGCACATTTTATATCACCTAAATGACTCAATCACAAATATGAACTAGTGACATAGGACCGTGATTTCACCGGACACTTGTAAAAGGAATCAATTGAAACGAGAAAACATCATGTTAAAGGGAGATATTTTTTGACATAATCCAAATGTGATTATAATTCTGTAACATGATCCACATAAATACCTTGTGTCTCATCATTCTCCATTTCTTAACAACAACCTACCATAAGTTTTTTCAGGAATTAATCAAACATGTTGATGACCTTATACTTGAATGTACATGACATATAAGGAATTGCAACTAACTAAAGAATGTCTATCCCCACCTACACCACACAATTGAAAATTCAAAGAAGGAAATAAATATTTCCCTTCTAGTGACCATAATAGTCCAATATTAGTATTAAGAAATATAGCTTGAGCTCACGTGTTTACACTTAGCCCGAACATGCATAACAAAAGTAGAAAAGCGAATAATATTTGCTCAACTAGCTCGATATTGAAAATATATCCAACTAGCTTGTCATTGAATATCTAACCGACTAGCTTAGCATTGATTCTTCGGGAGAAAAAGCATAAATCATTTTACCGTAAACCACATGCTTATCATCGACATCTAACTTATGTTGTTTGTTATAGTTTTCCCATGAATTTGTTGATTAACATAGCACTTTCCATGATATGGTTTTATCTAAATCTCTCTTTCAAATTAAAATAGGAAGAGATAAGCTAATTACGAGAGAGGGAGAAACTTGAGAAAGCAACGGTTTGCACGAGATCGGCACTTGCTTTTGCTAACTAATGTCAAGCATGGAAGCAACCCATTTTCCAAGCATAAAGGTTGCTTCATTCCCAACAAACAAGCAGTTCAAGCTTTTGGAATTCGGGGAGTTTGAGGAGGATGGAGAGGACATGACTTGACATGCTTATGGAACAATTTGAACACTTTTTGTGCCGTTAATAAGTTATGACACTTTACTTTTGTTGTAAATCAACACAAATTTTCGTTACACGAACACGAACACGAACAATCAATGCAAATTATCTACAATTCAAATAATTTGGTGCAAATGCAAAGAACATTAAAGAAACATATAAAAGACAAATAAATCCAACGTAGTTCCTCCTCCTATTTTTCTTCTTCTTTATATCCCATGTAATTCATAAAGCAGTAGCTTTTATTTCACATAGTATTGCAAACCTTGATGGAGAATACAATGCTATATAGAAGATATTTCGTGAAAAGAACCAAGTAATTCCAAAAGAGATCCGCCAAAGTGTTTATGATAAAGAAGTACCAGGGGATTACTCCTGGGCCCACGAACCTACCAAAGAAGGCATCCAATAAGCTCTTGCAAAGTTCAATGCAAATCATCCACAACAATAAAAGAACCAAACCCTTGGGGTGGCCATCTTTCTCAAGATCCATGGGACTTTAGTTTTCGTCCGACAGACATGGCAATTGATGTGCCTCCGTATGATGTGCCACCACGTATTATTCTAGAAAACATATACTTCTCCAGCTAGCCTCAGCCCCGGATACCGAGAAGAAAATCCAATGCTTTGCAGATACCGAGAAGAAAATCCGATGGCTTTGGTCCAAGAAGGAAAAGAAAGGTTAGAGTGACTGAAGATAACTTTGGAAAAGTTTTGGCTGCCCGAGAAATCAAAAGAGCGCTGAAAGAACAATTTGCCCATGAACGCAACGCTTAAGATCTCATCTCATCGGATAGTGAAATCTCAAAAAGTGATCTTGCAGATTGTGAAAACACTATGTGTCGTGTACACTTGTTCCTACAAGATCACTTTATGAGATTTTACTATCTGATGAGGTGATCGATCTTCAGCTGCTCTACATTCTTTCTCTCTTCTTGAAACAGAGAGCAACTTGTCTTGAAGAGAGAGAGATGCACAGAAACAGCAAAAAAAAAAAAATAACCTTAATATTTTGGCTGAGTACACTGAATAGCGACCACTCATAGTGTTCCTCCGCTGATCCCCCTAGACGGCAAGGGCGAAAGCTACCAAATTGAACATGAACACCACCAACAAAACCATATATACACCCTCTCTCTATGTATGCGCATGTAAAAGGTCATTTCCATTTTGTTACAACAGTTTCATGTAACACTCTCTGTCCGTGAAGATGGCTTTTCAGTGACACTGTGGGATACTATGTTCTGGCGTTAAATTGGCATGTATGAAGTTTTAAACAGAGATGATGTATGAAGGAGGCAAAGACTTAGAACAAGAACAAGAAAATCTATATGTCTATAGACGTTGGTTTATGTTCCCATATGTGGAGAGGCGAAGACCATTAGACAAGAAAAGCCATTTCTTATTTTTTTTCTTCCTATGGGAATGCGATGCACACATCTCTTTGCCGTTAAAAGAAAGCTATTTTCTACCCTTAAATTTACCTCAGTCTGTTCGTCTCTCTCTATGAGCATCAGTTTCTCTTCTTCTGTCTTCTTGGTCTCTATCTTTTTCTTCTGTCTTCTTGGTCTCTCTCTTCTTTAGCTCATCGTTATCTACTTTTTGCCTTCCGCCCCTTGCACCCTGCAACATCAATTCGACACACTTCATGTTATAGTACTACATGGCCTTTACCATCATCCAAAATGTAAGAAGAAGAGAGGTGGCCATAGAGAGAAGAATGGAGCAGGGGATACTGGAAAATTTACTGAAGAAAACATCAAGTCGACACAGTCCATGCTATAGTAATCACATGGCCTTTACTAGCATCCAAAAAGTAAGAAGAAGAGAGACGGCCACAAAGAAAAGAACGGAGAAGGGAATGCTGTAAAATTTACTAAAGAAAACATTAAGTCGATACAGTTCTTGTTATAATACTCACATGGCCTTTACCATTATCCAAAATGTAAGAAGAAGAGAGGTGGCCACAGAGAAGAATGGAGCATGGAATAATGGAAAATTTACAGTTGACGCAGCTCATATCCTTTCCTCCGAGACCTCCCTCTCTGCCCTGGGAGGCATTCTCTACACCCTCCCAAGTCTCGACTATGGCTTCCCCCCACAAGAGCATCTTTGACGCCCTCATTACTCACTTTTGTCATCTCACCTGCCTCAACAAAGTCATGTGCGTTGTCAAGACAATGGTGATGAGCGGCTTCGGCCAACACCACAATGCTGGACAAGAAAGAAAAGGGGAGAAAATAAAACAAAACGAAAAAGAGAGAAAAGAAGAAGAGAAAGAAAACACAAAAAGAAAAAAAAGGCTATTGGACAAAAATGCCTCTGATCATATTATGACTTGGCTAGTTGATGATCTTATTTGAGACTGAGTTTATTAGTTCGGGCCCTTGGTTGAGAAAAGATTCACTTTGGGCCCTCTTTTGAGAAAATACCTCAACTTCATGCATTTATTTGAAATTTTTTCTAAGATTAACGATAGCTTTATAATAGAGTGATTACTTCAATTTTGGCAAACACTCTTTTCTAGTTAACTTACTAAAATACCCTCCTCTTTCTTTAATTAAACGTTTCTTCTTTATCGACTAATCCACAAATCTACTTTTCTTTTAGTCGATTTTGATAAAACGAAAGAAAATTGATCACAAAATAAAAAGATTAATTTGTTAAAAGCATAATAAAATGTCGAACATATTTGTATTTAGATATGTATTAACAAAGGATAAACACATAAAAAAAAAACAGAAATTCCGTCCTTCAACTCTTGATATAAAAAATGAATTAATATCGATTGTAAATTCAATATCATATAAGTGGATAAAAATTTAAAATATGCTTAAAAGTTTCCCCTAAAAAATCTTATGCGAGTTTGAAAGTGTAGAATGTTAAATAAATTTTCAACCCCATCCGCAATTATATTAAAATGTACAAACTAAAAAAGCACAAATAAGATTTGTAACTTTAGAAACCCAAGTCTACTGAAAATCACCCACAAGATCAAAACGTTTGATAATTATATAGATTTTAAACTCAACTTTGAAAAAGTTTCCCCAAACTATTTCGTAAAAATAGACAATTAATTATACGTTCATAAGACGTTATAATTAAAAATTTCTAATATTTTATGTAGCTTTTCTAATTAAAAGCATGAGATTATAAATTAAGAATAATGAACTTCTATAGAAAAGTGATAGCATGATGCATTATAGAATGATATTTCATTGGGTGTAATTTGACATTTATATTGTGAATTTGATATTTAAAAGAAAAATAGAAATAAAGATAGATATGTTGGTTAGGTTGATAAAAAAGAAATAATAACTACGAGGAGAATGGTATTTCGATATTGATTGAAAAGAAGTGTCTTAATCAAAATGGAGTAGAAATAATGCCACTCTTATAATAAATATGTGATTGTAATTTTGCACATCTGCCATCGGCAATTCAACTATTTTTTTCATGGTCTAAAATGCATCCTTTTATTTCATTTAAGTAGGTAAAGAAAATGAGGAGCAAAACTTGGCGTGAGTACACCGTGATATCCCAAAGGAATTGAGGAAGGATGGAAACCCATCACGGAGGAAGAGACTTGCGAAATTGTTACTTTCCATTTTTATTATTTTCTTCGCCTTATTGTTCTCTTTCATGCTAAACAAGAGAAATAGTTTGGCCTTTCATTTCAAATGTCATGTCGAGATATGTCTTTGCTTTTGTTATTATGTGAACTAGTTATAAACAAGTCCTTCAACACGCTTAAGTAATAGCACACGCAGTAATAAATTTGTTGCATCCAATATGATATAAAGGAAACAACAACGAGAATCAAACTGAATGCCCAAATTTATGTATGAATATGGGAAAAATAAGCTAAAAAAAAAATAATAATTTTTTTTCCGGATCATTTAAGTGTCAATAATTTTTTTGAAAAATAATTATTTAAGTGCCAACTCCGGTATGCTTGAACGGAAATCCTATGTGACTCCTTAGGAGAATCCAGTCGGTAATAGGAAAGCTAAAAGTTAAAAAATATATTGAAAAATAAAAAAACTGAAAAAAATAAGCTAAAAAACTAAAAAGAAAAAAAGAAAAAGAAAGGGGTTGGGGGGGGGTTTTTAAAGGGGTTGTTGAGTCTCGGCCAGTAGACCTAACCAAAAGAAAAAAAAATATAGGGGTGAAATTAACCTCAAAACAAAGTTTCCTTTATTTATTTATTGAAATCCTGAACAATATAGTGTGATTCTGAAACATATTGTTTAAAACGAAGAAAGTGATTCATTAAATTACAAATCTGCATGTTGACTTTACAATTAAACTCGCAAGTTAGAATGATTGTAATTTTACTCTCAACTTACCAATTCCAATCATATTCTCAACCGCTTCATTCTATTTTGTTTCTTCTCTCAACTATTCTAATCTTTTTTTTCAATTTCATTTAATTGTCTAAAAATGCGTACCATTAGACACGCCAAACATTTACGACATCGAATGCTACGACATATACGCCACCAGAATCACGCTTGATTATATAGGATTAGAGAATTTTAAATGGAAATGATATTGTGGTTTGACATTAGCTAAATCGATATTTGTAAAAATTGAGGGAAGCTTTTAATAATATTGTCAAGTGGTTAAAAGATTTAGGACTAAATTGGTTCCATTGAAAGGTTGAAGATAAAATTGGTATCAATGCAATGCAATAGGTTTCAGGATTTTTTTTTTCCCTCAATTAAGTAATAAACAACATTACTTAAAAATTCACTTACTTCCCAACAAGAAACAAAGGAAACTTCTTTTTAAGCCCACGGCCAGCCCTAACCCAAAAAGAAAAAGAAAAAGTAGCGAATTTTATATAAATAAAAAAACCCAAAATATCAAAATATTATTAAAAGTTTGCCACTTCAACGCCGACGAGCCAAATGAATTGAATTGACACAATTGCAAAGAATTTAAAAATAAATTGAGAAAATAAATATTTAAAATTGAATTGACATAATTATAATATATTTATGACTTTTTTTATAGTAATTTTCCAACACATATGAAAAATCTAGTAAGGATCGGCCCGCGTTTTCCGACGGACAATAAAATGTACACTAGTTACATCGGGTTTTTTCAATTTAATTTTTAAAAAATATTTACAAAATTATTTAAAAAATATTACCTATTGGGCCGCCGCACTTGGAGTGTTGAGCAGCCCGTTTGCAACCGGGCTGGAGAGGGCCGGCTTTTTTTTTCTTTTTTTTTTAAATTTTTTTTAATTACTGGTACTTATAATATTTATTTTATTTATAATTTTTTTGTGAAGCTTATCTTTATAACATAATTAGCAATAATTAATGTAAAAATTTATTAAGATCTATAATTATAAATAATGTTGTAATTATGTAATTAATTAAAAACATTCATAAAATTATTGGTACTTATAATATTTATTTTATTTATAATTTTTCTTGTAAAGCTTATCTTTATAACATAATTAGCAATAATTAATGTAAAAATTTATTAAGATCTATAATTAATAAATAATGTTGTAATTATGTAATTAATTAAAAATATTCATAAAATAAAATTGGTAAGATATATGAAAAAAGAGATTTTCATAATATATAATAATCACAACTTATCAATTATAAATAAAATAAATATTATAAGTATAAATAATTAAAAAATATATAAATTTTAAAAAATGAACAAAAAGGCCCGTCCACTAGGAAGAGCGAGACCAAACCGTAATATTTTTTAAAAAATTAAATTGAAAAAATCTCATATTTTACAAGATATGCTTTCATCATATACACATTTTACTCATCCGGATCCTCGCCCTCCCGTCGTACAATACTAAACCAAGGCATATCCCGTAAAAATATGGGTTTTTTTCAATTTAATTTTTAAAAAATATTTAGGAAATTATTTTAAAAAAATAATTACGGATTTGGGCCCGCAAAAATTAGGCCGACGCCGCGACCCCCGCTGTAGAGGGTGGACCTTTTTTCTTATTTTTTTAAAATTTTATATTTTTAAATTATTTATACTTATAATATTTATTTTATTTCTAATTTCTAATTATCTTATAAAGATAAGCTTTACAAAAAAAATTATAAATAAAATAAATATTATAAGTACCAATAATTAAAAAATAAGAAATTAAAAAAATGAAACTAAAAAAAAAAAAAAAAAAGCACCCGCCAGCAGTGGGCTTAACGGCTCGATTCTTTAGCGAGACCCAAATAGTAAATATTTTTTAAAAAAATATTTTGTAAATATTTTTTAAAAAAATTAAATTGAAAAAAACCCAGTTACATCTATGATGGTAAAGGGACCGTATACGCTTGCGTTCTTCGAGAAGAAGGTAGGACTCTAAAAGCACTAAGATATAAGTATGTTGGCCTCTTAAAAATTCCTCTCCTTATTTTTTCAATGTTTTTTCGGGGTAACTTGATCCGTGGTTCTACATGAAATACAATGGGTTAATATTACAAAGAACCCAAACCGACACTTGCGATAAATTTATCTCAAACAATTTTTTACTACCAAAAACTTCAAACCCATGATAAATTTACCCAAATTATCACATTTGTGATAAATATACCCTCCTACGTAATTATGAGTATACCAATTGAAATTTTTACCCTCTATTTATCACGAGTATCGGTTTGGAGTTTTTCGTGGTGTTAATCCGATTTAACGGGGAATTAACAAAGGATAAATCTGTCACATGTATATCAGTTTGGGATTTTTAGTAGTCAATAAATTTAGTTTAAAAGGGTAAATTTATCACAAGTGTACTAGTTTAGAATTTTTGGTGATTAAAAAAATAATTTGAGGTAAATTTGTCACATGCGTACCGATTTAGAGTTTTTCGTGATAAAAAAAATAATTTGGAGTAAATTTGTTACAAGTGTTACAATTTGGAATTTTTCATGATAAAAAAAATAATTTGTCGTAAACTTGTCACGGGTATACCAATTTAGAATTTTTCTCGATATTAACCCAATACATTACATAATTAGTTTAGTTGTGCCCTAAATATCATTTACATACCGTGAAATTTGAGTTGATTTCGCCACCTTTTAAGGAAAGGAGTTCCTCATTAGAATTCATACACCATACATATAAGAAGATTGCATCATGATTATTTGGGACATTGATTGAAGATTATACGATCAAACTTATGAAGATTAGATTTGATGCCTTGGCACATCCTACACCGACTTGGCAAGTCCTTACAACTTTAATTTCATTTTTGGGCATCTTTCTTTGAAAATGACATACTTCACTTAGAAAAAAAGGGGAAAAATGAGCCGCACTTTGGTCCCTAAATTTTTTGCGGTCCATTGACTATATGAAAATTTTCAATATTATCCCTAAATTTGAATTAATGAAATGACAATATTTAACATTTTCATATAGTTTAAGGATTAAATTAAGCATGTGAAAAAATTTAGGGCCCATATTGAATAAAATAAAAGTTCAAAGATCATATTAAATAAATTTAAAATTATAAAAATCATATTACATATTAAATTAAAATTCAGATTTTATTTATGTTATGTATCCCTTTAAAAAAGTGTGATGTAAAACGATTAGGAATCCAGCAAGTGCAAGATTTCAATTAGCTATTTAATAGACGCAAAAATTAAGCCACGTCATCCTCGAACAGTGCCTCGACACGTGGCGCATTCCTCTTCCATAAGAAGCAGGAATCGCCTGTGCGGCCTCGTACGCAGACATAAGAGAGAAAACCACGAAAAGAGGAAAAAATTCCCATTAATCCTAAATCCCCAAAGTACCCCCTGGCCCATCCCTATTTCTGATTCCTCCCGCATCTTGCAAGGGCTTTCTGGTAATTCCGCCACCTCCTACGGATGACCCCTGAATGTTGTGGCGCACATATTAACTTTATCGAAATTCCGCTGAATCCGAGACGACAAGAAAATCGGAGCAACGCACTCTCTCTTGATTCCCGGAAATGCCTCTCTTCAATCGCGATAAGCGCGTGCAATTTTCTCGGAAAATGATTTCCTGAGATTCTCCTTCATCCTCTCGGGTCTTCTCGTCCGCGATTCCGAACTAGAACCAAGTCAGCGAGTATGCATTCGCTGAGTCTGAAGGCTTTCGGCGACGTCAATGCGGGGGGCGGCGAGGAGGTGTTTGTCGTCCGAGGCGAGCCCGAGGAGAGAGTGGCTGAATTGCAGAGAGACCCAGAGGAATTGCAGGATTGTCGCTTCTTCCTCGGAGAGGGGCCGTGGCGGTGCGGGAGGAGGGGGCGGGGAGAGCAAGAGTTCGAGCTTGAGCTCCAGCTCCAG
The DNA here is from genome assembly GCA_021437795.1 of Rhodamnia rubescens. Classification (NCBI taxonomy): domain Eukaryota; kingdom Viridiplantae; phylum Streptophyta; class Magnoliopsida; order Myrtales; family Myrtaceae; genus Rhodamnia; species Rhodamnia rubescens. The sequence continues at coordinate 3,907,338 of JAILYA010000005.1, read as the reverse complement.
CGCCAGTTCGTTCCTCACGCGGAGCCAGACTTATGCCCTGCTGAAGCAGCAAATGGAGGTCGCTGCCAAATCTGAGGTGATGGTTCGATCCTCTCATCCGTTGGTTTGCTCAATGTGCGAATTCCTACCGTTTGTAGCCCTGTTTCGAGGGACGGTGGATAGATATGCATTTGCTTGGCCACGCCATTTTTTTTTTGTAGGAGTCAGTGAATTCGGGTCTAAAAAGAATGGGTATGTATTCGTATCTTGTGATGGTTAATCTGGATTCGAAGCTACGGGGATTTTAATGATGTTGGTCTCATTTCAGATGGTTGTGTGCTTATCTTCAAGGAGGATTTGAATTATATTTTGATATGGTGATAAGTATTGGCAGATAGATTAACTGTGTTTGTGTGTTTTAGGATTATAAGGAAGCTGCTCGAATTCGTGATTCAATGAAGTTATTTGAGGAAGAGGAGCCAGTACTACGCCTGCGAAGGTTAATGAAGGACGCAATTAGTGACGAGAGGTTTGAGGTACTTGAATTCAATTTCCCAAGGTTAATCTATATCTATATTTTTGCTGCTGCATTCTATGTCACCGGATCAGGCTTCAGTATGCATTATGTGAATTTACAATTGCTTTTGTCTAAAACAATCAATGTGATGACAAACTACCCCATGTGATCTTTACCACGGTCTCCTGCCTCTAATTGGAAATTTCACTTTGATTCCTTTCTAGTGCCTTGACCCCTTTTGGGTCAGCCGCTAGTGGTAAATCCTGTTAAGGTAGCCATATCTTTATCTCAGGAGGTTCAGTATGTTTGTTTCCATCATGGTTAGCCTAACTACTCTTGTGCTATGCTTGGGCATTAAGTGCCCAAATCTCCATGTTCAGCTCATTTAGTCGCCCATATATAATGTATTTTGAGGTGCAGAATTCGAATTCTGTGCCCTTTATCCTTGAATCTTCCTTTTTCCTTATTCTTTTCTTTCTGATGGAGTTGGGTACATTCATATTTTACAGTAGTTTACACCTTCATCCTTGTTACGTATATGAAGCAAACAGGATCTGCCAGACGTGAAAATGCTTAGAGGGTAAAACATGTGATAAAAGATTTAGTAATGTTTTGAGATGACCATGGTTACTACTTCATGCAAGTTTCATCATGATCATCCTTAACATAGCCATTTGTTAGTGACAACCCCATTTTAAATGCCTAAACTCTAGGTGCTTTTCTTCAGATGTAGACCCCAATACATACATAAGTGTATATATACAGATTGGCGCATTATTTTGTTAGCTTTTGTCAAAGGACTGTCCCACACTTATTTTCTATGAGAGGTTCAAGCTGAATTTGTTGATGATGATTGTGTTGTCCTGACCTTGTTTTCACTGGTTGCTGACTTTGGCAATTGATGTTGGACTTGTGCCAACTATCTCATTTAACCTCTGATATGTCTTTACTTTCAGGATGCAGCTAAATATCGCAACGAGCTGAAAGAAATTGCTCCCCATTCACTCTTGAAATGTTCCAGTGATGCAACAACCTTGGTATGGAGTTTATGCATGTTTGTGGCTACAATTAGATAGGCTTTTACAAAGTCAATGTTACTATGAATTAATTGATGCTTCTAGTCCGGTTCATGAATCTGCTTTGTATCCATAGTTTAATCTAAAACTTCATCAGTGCGCCGGTCAGTGATATATTAAGTATGATGTTATGAACAGCTTGTCTCTCGTGATTTAAATTTTCTGAGACATCTTTTGGAAATTGGCAATTACCTACAGTTACATGATGAGCACTTCGGAATGCTTGTAGGAGTCGCCAGCCAGTCTCATAATACAGCCCTTTTAGCAACCAATTTGTAGAAATTACTGAAACGTTCTGTTCAAGATCCTCAGACTGGTAGCCATCGAAGTGGCGGGAGTTCTCATTAGGAACAGTTTTTGCAGCCTGTTGTTCATCGTTGTCATCATTGTCCTGCCCTTCTTTCCATGCCCAATGGTTCATTGGTCTAAAGCAAAGTCCTTAATATTTCAGGGTATCAGGGTTCAAGTCAGGAGTGTCTACATCGAGGGGCGGAGTCAACCTTCCAAAGGGCAGTACTTTTTTGCTTATAGGATCAGAATTACCAACAATTCAGATCGACCAGTTCAACTTCTTAGAAGACACTGGATCATAACTGATGCCAATGGCAAAGTTGAGAACTTATGGTGATCCTCTTCGCTCTCTCTCGCTCTCTCTCTCTCTCTCTCCATGCTTTTAGTATTTGTCCTTTATTATTGAGGCAGGAAATGTGAGACTTTTGAGTTGTTATTTTAATTTCTTGCAACAAGTTCTTTTGTCCCATGCGGTATTGAATCATTTGCATGACTTTGCTCGATCAAGGAAGCATGAGTAGGATTTATTGTGTCCTTTTATTTCAGGGGAATTGGAGTTATTGGCGAACAACCCGTTATGCTGCCCAGGGCTAGTTTTGAGTACTCATCTGCATGCCCGCTCTTCACGGCCAGTGGAAGAATGGTAAGACTTTCTCACTTCAAACAAGTGACCTTATGTTCTGATTGGAATTGAGGCATATACATACTTCGTGTGTGCACCGGTATTTTCTTCGTTTGTGGAATGATGTGCAGCTGCACCAAGTAAATACTACGAGTGACGTTGGATGTAGAAAAATTGGTCCAGAAGTAAGTGATTCAAATGAGATGCTTACTGGTGGAAATGACGTTTATACAACAATCCACGGTTTTATCAGAAAGAGTTTTCACGTAAAGTGGTCGGGGTTACTATCGTCTCCAATCTGTGTTGTGGTTTGCGGACATTTGTGTAACATGGTATACATTTAGTCGGTCCAAGGCACAAGAGCTTGAACTTCTCATCCGCTTTTTTCCTTTTCCGTACTGCAGGAAGGCGACTTTGAGATGAAACATGTTGACAAGGCGAAGTCGCCGACGTTCAACGTGGCTATCGCCCCGTTCTTGCTCTCTGCTTTGGGGGATGACTCCGATGCTTTCTGATATCCCAGAGGTCTCTCTTCTCGAGACGGACCCGACATTGAAGCGGGTCTTTGCTCCGATCGAATTTCTTGTAAACTATTCTCGTGGTAGGAACTGTATAGCGAAGTAGCAACATCCAGTTGTATAGATCAACTTCCTCTAGTGGAATATGAGCTCTCGTTTCCTCTTCTTTTTTCCTGGGGTTCCAACTCGCATATCCTTTTATAAGAACAATGGTAAGCGAAGGAAAGTCAGCGAAAGAGAGTAATTAGAAGCTTGCGACTACAATTTTTACCATTATTTACCCACGACTTTTACTTTTATTTGACGCGTTGCTTGCACGTAAGCATGTGGATATGACACGTCAGTCACCTTTTAAGGATGACGTGGCGCAAAGTCCACCTTGTCGCTCCCCCTTCCTCTTGCCTCGACATTCCCTTCGCCACTCTTAGCGATTTCGACGACCGAAAACAGAACAGAACACACAGGACTCGCAGAGAGAGAGAGAGAGAGAGAGAGATGTCAAAGCTTCTTCACACGTCGCAAATAACCTCCACAGTCCAAACCCACCGCAAGAGCTTCTCTGCAATCCTCCACCTATCCAAAACAGACGCTCCATGTCTTCCTCTTCACAATCACCTCCATCTCTACCCCCTTCTCTCCCCTCGCCGTACGAAATCCGTCTCTCTCCTCCACACCACTCCTTCACTCTCAAGAACCAATCTTTCTTTCACCCATTGTTTGAATTTCATTGGCCCGGCCACCCATGACAAGAGTTTCTCCATTAGAGCGTTCGATGATTCCGGGTCGGCGACCGAGACCCAGAAACCGGAACGAGAGCAAGAAACGAAAGAACAAGAATCGCACGCCAAGAAAGGCGGGGACTACCCCAGTGGGGAGTTCGAGTTTGAGGAGTTTGGGGCGTGGAAGAAATTCGGGGTCAAGCTCAAAATGCTCGTTGCTTTCCCATGGGAGCGTGTAAAAAAAGGCAGTGTCTTGACTATGAAATTGCGTGGCCAGGTTCGATCATTTGACGAGCAATACTTTTCAAGTTTGAGAAGAGTACTTCATCTCTCTATTATGCATTTGGTTTAGAGTACGTAACCCCTTGTCAGCACAAAAAAGGTTACATGAGGATCTTGCCCTACATGCGGGCTTTGGCATATACATATTGGGTGTAGCAGGATACTTAGGCGTAGCTTCCTCGTCGTTGAAAAGAGAACAAAAAACTGGGTGTTTTGCCATGTTAGAGGTTGGCTTTACGGTAATTCAGATGTCAGTTTCGAGTTTCGAGTTATTGCTCCCATGATTTATGAAGGTGATTTGCAATGTTCCAATATCTTTGGAATGGCATCGAAAACGCTGCTTCCTCCTCGGTCCTCTCAATGTGGTAGGTTCTTCTTTAGATTTTGACAACTACTTACAGATACAGGAAGAGGAGTGAAACATGTTAACGAGATCTGCCCACTTACAAGTTACAAGATACATGATTGAGGACCAGTGAGAAGTGGTTTTCTGATAATGAGATGGTTCTTTCATTTGCACAAGCTAAAAGTTTCTAGTCTCTCCTTACAAAAAAAAAAAAAAAAAAAGTTCTAGTCTCTGATTTTACTTGTGTTTTTCAATGTAATGTCAATTGCTCGAGAGTACACTACTGAGAGTGCGAATAAAAACCCTTTGCTTATATTGATGTTGTGTTTGTTATTTGTCTTGCAAGAGAGTAGTTTATATTAATTAATGATGTTATACAACTGCAGCGAAAAAGCCTGTGCATTTGATACCTCTGGCACTGCCCGTAACATTATGTCAATGTAAAAGTGCATATATAGTATCTCCACAAAATTGCTAAGATCATATTTTATGAGTTCATTATCTGACTCATCTTGTTTACCTCTCATTGGAGTTGAAACTTCTCGTGTTTTCTTTAATGTTCAGATATCTGATCAGCTAAAGAGCCGTTTCTCTTCAGGACTCTCCCTTCCTCAAATATGCGAGAATTTTGTAAAAGCAGCATTCGATCCTCGTATCTCTGGTATTTACCTCCATATTGACTCATTGAACTGTGGATGGGGTAAAGTCCAAGAAATTCGTAGACACATCCTGAATTTCAAGAAATCAGGTAAAGAATGTGCTTCTTGAATTTCGGTAGACATACACATTTTATAAAGTGGCTTGCTGTTGCTAGAACCCCTATGCTTGTTAGACAGATGGTATGTGCATGCAGGCAATATGCCATACAAAATAACCTGGTTACCATGTGATTTTGGTGTTTTCTCCTTAAACTCAGTAAATCGAAGTGCTTAACTTTGACTAAGCCACCATGGTTTATTCTATGGTATTTCTCCAAGAAATATTTTGACAAGCTTAGGAAGAGTTGCTTAATAATGTGGCTTTGCAACTGGTGGTGTAAACTTATTAAGAGTCACTTAATGGTATGAGTTTACTTTAATATATTGTTGCACTTTGAAGTCTTTGGGATAGCAACACTGGGCTTGTTCCTGCAGTCAGAATTTACTTTCACAGAATATGAGGGGATGGTAGCTTCCTTTAAACTGAAGCAGTCCGCCGCTGTACTTACCCTTATGGGTTTTGCCTTTAAGATGTCTCCTACTGTCGGTCATAGACTAACTATTGTTCTTTACTTTGTTTATGATATAGCTTAATTCTGATATTACAGGAAAGTTCATTGTGGGGTACGTCCCTACATGTCGAGAAAAAGAGTATTACCTTGCTTGTGCCTGTGAAGAGTTATATGCCCCTCCAAGTGCTTATTTTTCTTTGTATGGTCTGACTGTTCAAGCTTCCTTCTTTAGCGGTAAATCGATTCTCCTAGACCTTTAAACTTTACTGTGCTTTATCTTACTGCTGACTGACAATTGTAGCTTGGATGCTTCAATGCTATTAGGATTCCTGTACTTTTTCTTTTCCTCCAGTTGCCAATTTTTTTTTCATTGCTTTTTTTCAAAGGGGAGGGTCATGACATGCTCAGAATTCTGCAAGTTCCTTGATACTTGTTATTGTAGATGTTGCTCTTTCTCTTCTTTTGATGGGGTTGGGGGAAGTGGGTAGGGGGATGAATTACCTGTGAATATTTGCCGTACTTCCTTAGATGTTTGAAGTTCTTAGCAAAATCCTTTTGTCAGTTCTGTCTTTTGGTTGTTTTGTCTTGGAATCTTGAGAAGACAAGCATACATCAAGAAGCATGTGGCATGCATATTTTATGATTATATGATTGTATTCAGTGGATGACTTGCAGCTGTAATGCATATCTTAAGCATGCTGGGAACAAAAAATAAATAGGAACCTAAAAGTGACTTTGCCTGGCTCTTTCTTTAAACGCTCAGCTGTTGACAATTGGCATGGTCATGCTTTCTTCTGGTAGCTTACTCTCTCTCTCTCTCTCTCTCTCTCTCTCACACACACACACACACACACAGGTGCATTGGAGAAAGTGGGAATTGAACCGCAAGTTGAAAGGATTGGTAAATATAAAAGTGCTGGGGATCAACTCACGCGAAAATCCATGTCTGAAGAAAATTGTGAGATGTTGACGACCATACTGGATAATGTATACGGCAGTTGGATAGATGAAGTTTCTTCAACAAAAGGTGTTGTATCTTTAACATCGTACAGGCTTGATCTTCCTTTTTGTACTTGTAAAAAAATTTCTGAGGCTCTTCTGTTTTGAACAGGGAAGAAAAGAGAAGATATTGAGAAGTTCATAAATGAAGGAGTTTTTCAAGTAGAGCGGCTAAAAAAAGAGGGCTTCATAACTGACATATGCTATGATGATGAGGTGCTTAACTCTACTCTTAATGTGCTGAATTGCTGAGAACAAAGCATTTAGCAAAATCTGCCAAGGCATATTCACTGTTAATGAGTTTCTATTATTATTCCATGCTCGCGTCTGTGAATATGAGTTTCTATTATTACTCGTGGCAGTCAGATGCCTCTGGTTTATCACAAGAAATGGTGTAAAAAATGCTCTTAATAATCTCATTCTTCTTGCTTTTGCTTCCATAAAATAGTTTTATGTAATCACAAGCAACATGCTGGCCTACAAATCTTACTAGTAGGGAGGTACTCGGCATCCTAGTGTTTGTCTTCATTGTCCCTGCCTGCTCATATTCTTATCTCATTCTGTGGTAGGGCAAAATTCCTGTCTAATCGTAGATTACTTTTGCAATAACACTTATTTTCCATTAATGTGTACGTTGCAGGTGATAACAATGCTGAAAGAAAAACTTGGAGTGCAGACGGATAAGAATCTTCCGTTGGTTGACTATAGGTAGTCCATATTTGGTTCAAGGAAATCTTGTTGAGTTTGTAGTTAGAAGCATGTTCCCCTTGTTGAGGGTCACATGTGATCTGAAGTTTTCTAGCATGTGAGCAACTATGGTTTTAAATGGAATGTCATGTTTCAGAAACAAGTTTTCTCCCCTCCCCCAAACTGGGAACAAAAGAATAAATAATTCAGAAATTAAATGTTGCCATCTCGTGTTAATGGTTCTTTTCTTGTGGTACTACAGGAGGTACTCAAGAGCTCGCAAGTGGACCCTTGGTTTATCCGGTGGTAAGGACTTAATAGCTGTAATACGAGCCTCCGGTGCTATAACTCGTGTGAAAAGTCCAACGAGCCTTCCTAGTTCTTCCGGTATAATAGCAGAGCAAATCATTGAAAAAATTCGGGTTGTCAGAGGTAAGATTTTTTTGCTAGCTCAGAATACAGTAATAAGCATACTGGGTGGCATTTGTTTCTTCGGTGCAGTATTGCCGAAGCTCTGTGGTTGTCACTTCCATAGTTATGGTTATGAAGTGGCATTCTGTTGCTTGGTTATGAAGGGGTGTTTTAATAAGAAGCTGGACCAACTTATGAAGAAGATACAAATGTCGTGTAGTCACTGTATTTCTTTATCTGGAATCTCTAGTATTGCCATCTCCTGCTATGTTTGGCAGTTTTCCTGCAAAGAGTGACCATATCTGTCCTGATGCTTAAGTGCATCAAATGGTGTATCATAGAAGTTTTAGCATCTGTGGAACTATTATCAGATTACTAATTCTACTGTTGAAATGTTTTATTACTATACAACCCCAGGTAAAAGGATTCTTTCGAAAAATATCTTCATGGATCAGCTGATTATATAATATTGGCTTTTCATTTTTTCCTTCTTCAATAATTCTAGTAAAGTTTGAGTAAGTGGAGATGGATGCAAGAAAATTTAGGGGCGAACTGTATTGTTCCCTTTGTTACTCCACATGCATTTAGAAAATAAGAAATGGTCAATCTTTTATATGAAAAGCTAATTCGAAAGTTCTCCTTCCAAAGCGTAGGATGATAAGCTCATCTAAAGGGTTCCCCTATTGTTATTATTTCCTTTTCGTTTATGGCACATATAGATTTATCATTTATTGCATCTTCTTTTTCATCTCATGTGCCCTTAAGCATTATATCTTTCCTTTCTGTAGAGTCAAAAAGATTTAAAGCTGCTATCATCCGAATCGACAGCCCTGGTGGTGATGCTCTAGCCTCAGACTTGTAAGTGCTGCTATATATCACTTGAACATTGTTCAACTGTCTTTTCTGGTGAGCCGCGTTTGACGCTTAGATGTAAAAGCATATATTGGTGAGAAATCAAGCTATTCGAATGTGTTAGTTTTCTACGGATGTGGTGTGGTTGTAATCAATCATGATAATATCTTGCTTTCACTGTGGTGTTTATAGTTTAGTAGGGGGATAAATAAGACTTAAACCCTGGTCAATTAAGTACTTAATCTTTCTTTTCAATCAATTGAGGACTTAAAAGTTCTTACAAAATGCCCAAATCTGGTCTTGAAATTTGTTGTCGGTTCATTTGTACTGCCAAAATTCCAACGTGGCTCTAACGTGGAATACTTCGGTCATTTGGCATATATGATATCCAATGCCTTGATTCCATCAACAGTAAGTTTATGACCTGATTGGAAAAGCATTTCTTAAAATCTAAAGTCCTCAATGACTACCGGTCAAAATAAACTCTAGTTTCTGCACCTATCCATTTCAATAGGCTATTTCAAAATAATGTTTTCCCAAGAAAGTTCTATAGTTGTGGCATGTAAAAGCTCTTCTTCTCTATCTGGAATCAGAGTAATTGTCAATGCAAAGTCATGTACTTTTGACATGGTCGATATTGGGCCATAAGATTAAGAAATTGCTCATCTCTCTCTAGTGAGTCTACTTATGTAGTTGAGATTTGAAGCTGGTGGGATAGTTCATGAGATGCATTTGGCAGTAGTAAAGTCTTGCCCAAAGTGACTTGCCCGTCATTTCCATGCAGTGAAAAATCTCATCTTTAACTGTCATATTGAACGTTTTACTCTTTCCTTCTGCTTTCTTTTCTAATTGTAGCTTAGTTGGGTGTTTCATGATGCTTATGATGAGCAGAATGTGGAGGGAGATTAGGCTATTGGCTGCATCAAAGCCTGTTATTGCATCTATGGTTGATGTAGCAGCCAGTGGAGGATATTACATGGCAATGGGAACACCAACCATTGTTGCAGAAAGTCTTACCTTAACGGGCTCTATTGGAGTTGTTACAGGTGAACCTAGTATCCCTTTGCAGTCTCATGCCTCGCAATAGTTGTTATGCTACCACTTTTCATTTGGTTTTTCATAGCTTCATGGAGGTTTTAAAAGGGGTCGGGTGTGCCATTTTTCTCCTTTCAGGGAAGCTTAACCTGGGGAATCTGTACGAGAAAGTAGGCTTCAATAAGGAGATCATATCAAGGGGAAAATATGCTGAGCTCCTTGCGGCTGAGCAACGACCTTTTAGGTGAGAGGCATTGTCGCCCGGTACTTTGAAGTGTAAATTAAGGAAGATATCTTGATAATTGTATTGCAACTTTTGACTGCCACCCTTGGATTTTATGTGATGACACATTCCAATGTAACTGTTTCTCCTGTACTTTTTCTGGTTTGTTTGTGAATGATTGCAGGCCAGATGAGGCAGAGCTATTTGCCAAGATGGCAAATAATGCATACAAAATGTTTCGCGATAAGGCGGCTTTCTCACGATCGATGCCGGTACAGAAGCAACATTTGGCGTTAATCTATGGAACCCGCCTCATAAACACTTGCTACTTGATGGTATTCTAATTGTTATATCTTCCCACAGGTTGATAAGATGGAGGAGGTTGCACAAGGGAGAGTATGGACAGGCAACGATGCTGCTTCACGAGGTTTGGTTGATGCAATCGGCGGATTTTCTCGGGCTGTTGCTATTGTGAAAGAGAAGGCCAATATACCCCAAACCAATAAGGTAGGTTGATCATCGTGATTGTTTCCTATTGATCTTAAAATGGGTTTCCTGTTGGTCTTGGAAGTGTCTGTTTTGAACATCTCTGATTAATTACGGAAATCTAAAGAACTATTGGAAATTTGTTTTGCAACAGAGTAGCTGCTAAGTTTGATCATTTATCTTGGGGCAGGTCACCCTTGTCGAGCTGTCGAGGCCATCTCCTTCGCTCCCGAAATATTGAGTGGAATAGGAGGCTCTCTTGTCGGGGTCGACACCGTGTTGAAGGAATTGCTTCGAGAATTGACGTTTTCCGAAGGCGTTCAGGCCCGGATGGACGGTATATTATACGAGAGGCTAGAGGGCGCTTCGTTCGCAAATCCTATCTTGACCATGATAAGAGATTGTCTGAGTTCTCTCTAGAGCGTAAGCTCTGACAAGCCTCTGCGATTCCACCGGAAGGACACTGCATCATCATGGTTCAGTGCAGCGGGGCGAGACAGACACCGGCATTCTACCGAAAACGCATGGCGCTGCTGCCCTGCCGGCTCGGCAACATGGAGTGGCCTCGCGTGTTACTTTTCCTTTGCTTGTCCATATCATCCATCTCAGTCCTGCTCAAAGCATATAGGGACGGAAGGAGGCTGGGTGATAAATATCATAAGTTTTGTACTTAACGCGTGATTCAATTTCCTTACCGCTTATTTACTTGTCTTTTTATCATCAATTTCTATTGAAATCGACAGTCGCCACCAGTCAGATCGAGCCATTAATCTTCGCAACTCACGCTCTGCCTTTCGTGTCAGAATCGAATCAAAAAATCAAATTAAGATATTTTGTAAATTTTATGTTCAGATCGGATAATGAAAAAATAACTTTTATTTTCTCTGGTTCAGGTTATTCGGGTTTGGTTAATTGAATTGTAATCGAAATTCTCAGCACGCATCTTTTTCATTTCTCTCAGAATCTCTTTGAAACATAATATTGGTTTTTCTTTCTCGGTTCTGAAAATCGAAAACCTGAATTGTGGTTTGGTTCGTATTCATTTTAGGTCACGACTCAGTTTTGTTCAATTGCTCACATTGGAATTTAACTGAACCGTTAAAATCCCTAAAATTACCCCTCCCAAATTTTTGGGAAAATGACCAAAATAGTTTTAAATTTATTGTAATTATGTCAATTTAGTCTTAAATTGTTTGAAATTGTGTCAATTAAGTCTATTCGATAATTTTTTATTTTCAATATGTTTTTTTAATTTTTTTTAATTTTTTTTCTTATTTGCACAATTACAATAGGTTTAGGACTTTTTACGCATAATTACATGATGTGGTATTTTTTTTAATGAATATTTGATATTGACGTGGCTCACAGGAGATCTAGCTAGCAGTAAAAAAAGATAAAATTTGAAAAAAATTAAAAAAGATGAAATTCCCAAAAAAAAGGACATGCGTACTAGAGGTCCTAAAACTCGTTATGAAAATGTAATTGAGTTTTAAAACTTACAAAAAGTGTATTCAAGTCTTAAAAACTTCAAATTGATGCAATCGAGTCCTTTTCTTTAACTCTATGCAATTTGGACTAAAGGAACATATTGACTTTTTAAATATTTTTCTCTCCTATGTGGTAATAACGTGGCTAAGACAACATCATGTTTGTGCAAATCCGATTTTTAATACAAATTTAACTTAAAATAAACTAAAAATGAGCTCAAAATTATATAATAAAAAAAAAAATAGGCCCTAACCTCGTGGCGGTGGTTCGACGACCTTCGCTGACCTTGCCCAACCCTTGCTGCCTGGTTCTCCATCACACAACCCCCAACTTTCCTTTTAATTTTTTTTAAATCTTTTTTTGGTTAAATTTTTAAGCTTATTTTTTAAAACTTGTATTTTGAATATTTTTATTTTTCAGCTTATTTTTAAATCTAATTTTAAAATTTTAAAATTTTAGAAGTCCACGTGGACTTTAATTATTTTTAAAAAGCAACCTTATATTAAAAAATTAAGTCTAAATGCAACGTATTAAATTTTGGTCATAATATCTTGGCGGAAGCACTTAAGTAATAGTTTTTCCCCGATTTAACACTTAAGTGATCCCGAAAAATAAATTTTGGTACTAAAATAAGCACCGTGCACAACTTTTGACACTTCTAATATTGCTCTCTCACTTTTTAAATAACATTTGTGACAATTATAATTTTTTGTCTCAAAAACCTTTTTATTTTTTCCATTCCATAAACAAATCCAAAATTTAAAATTTTAATCCAAAACTTTTTTTCTTATAAAAATCAACAACTTTTAATTTTATAATAATTATCAGTTCATAATTACCGTTATTAATTCTACATGGCTTTTAGATCATTAGTCCAAATATTTCTATGTCTAGCCGTTTTGGCGAAAAAATACAAATACGCCATCTGATATTATATATCTCTCGGCAATATATAATAGTTTTTTTTTTTTATATAATTCATTAATAACAAATGCCATATAAGATTAACTAAAATTATGGACGGAGGCTAACATGGTAGAATTTGACAAAAGTAAATTTGGAGTTTTTAAGAAAAAAAATTTTGGATATAATTGGACATATACTAAAGATGATATTTTTTGGTACTAGGCAAGAGAATCAAAAATAAAAGTTTATATAAATTGAGACAAATATAAAGTTAAAGGTTTTTTATGAGATAAAAAAAATTTGGGTAGAATTATCACAAATACTAAAGTTATAGGTTTTTTTAGGTATTGGGCCTTTTTGTACTGAGTTTGATCGTTCATCTACTGCATTATTGTCTAGTTGGGGCTTTCATGGACGGATGGGCACGAGCGCTAGCACAATGCTAGAGTTTAGGAAAGTGAGAAAATGGACATAGGCATCGTTAGGCAGCCCGAAAGATTCGACGGAAACGTACGATGAAAGGTGGACATCCTTTTCCTGAACAAGGAGGGAAAGTTCAGGCTTCTGTAAAATCTCCAAAGCTAGATCGAGCACGGAGTAGACCATTCGGAACTCTTATTCATGTCATAATTCCTAACATGGCCTAGATTCCAAAGGGGGTAAAATCGTGAAGCCGGCACCCGTAGATGCAAAAGTATGCCGCACGAAAACGATAGGGAAAAGTAACAAAAAAATCTTAAACATATTATATTTATACCAATTCAACCTTAAATCTTTTTAATTGGATCAATTTAGTTTTAAATTTTTTTATATTGATACTAATTAAGTCCGTCCGATCAATTTAGATTAGAAATTACCGCCATGGATCTTTGGCCGTCCTACGTGGCATGGCCAACGATGACGTAGTAATTTTTTAATAATACTTTTTATTTTTTAAAAAAGTTTTATTTTTCATTTTCTTTTTCTCTGTTTGTATTGTTCTTGTTTTCTTTTTTTTTTTTTTTTTCCCGGAGCTCACGGACCACTAGGTGAGGGTCGGATCTCGCCGGTCGCCGGGGGAGGGGCACGGCCCTCTCCTGACCGCGGCCTTTGCTTCTATTCCCTATTTTGGTCGATGAGTAAACAACGAAGACAATCCAAAAATCTCCACTCTTATCCGTAACATTTCCAGTAAACCCAAAAAGGAAAGAGAGAGGAAATATAAATATGAAAAGATTTAGAACTAAATTGATACAAATGCGATAAGATTATGACTTTTTTGAAACTTTTCCCGAAAATGATGGTACCACAAGGCGTGTGGACACGAAGTCACACCAGTTCTCGTTGCCATCATCTAATTACTATCGAGGCGGTGCCGATCTGATCAGATTCGGAAGGTATACATATTATACTCGTGCACGGCGATTTGTGGCTCGAAGGTGGTGTTCCGAATAGAGATTCAATTCGGTTAAGTACAATCTTGAAAGACTTGAAATTTGACGAGAATATAGGTCGCCTCTAGTTAAACTCGAAGACTCGAAGCCGTGAATATGCGAATTGGCCAACTTCCCCCATCTTCCTACATAAACCATCTTTGTCAGAACGAACCACCTCCTTATACACAATTACTGTTCAGTCTGTTCTGTCTTAAAACCAATTAAATAGGGAGCCAAAGAAGGAAAAAGAAAAAAGGCAAAAACTCTATTCAACTTGCCCCCCATCGTCGAAGTGCACTTTCATCCGCCGCGAGAAATCGGTCTAATGGACCGGTCACATGAACGACGTGGTGTAACCGATCAACCAACAAGCATGGCTCGAGTGATGCGCAATCCACCGTCGGATTCGCATTGAAATTTCGAAATCTTTCGCCCCCTCTCGATCAACTCGCGGAGACTGAAATTTCCGATGACAGCACGTCATCATGTGGTTGCATCACACGCATCTAAAGATTTGCGATTTTGAGCCCCCATCCATCACCAAAAGCGTGAGCGCCAACGACTTGAATGTACGTAACCACGTCATGCACTCTGCACCCGGAAAGACAAAGAACTTCTTGTCCCCCCGGCCTCGCTCGCTCGCTCGCTCGCTGGCGCCTCTCTCTCCCCCTCTCCCGCAACGGGGTTCTCTCCGAATTCCAGATGAAAAGGCCTGGCCTCATTCTCTCGCCCACCTATAATTTGGAGCTTCGAGCTTCGGAAATTCTTCATCAGTCGATCTTTTGCTCCATCGGCTGATGAGCTGAAACTGAGTTGCCGCGACGATCCGACCGACCGTATCGGAGATCGAACAACATGGCCGGTGAGTCTCTCTCTCTCTCTCTCTCTCTCTCTCTCTCTCTGTGTCTCTGTGTCTTCTCCGTCTCCGTGCGCGGGTGCTTTCGAGTCAGCCTTTTGATCGATCAGATGGGGAGATGGTGCACGAGCGAACGGTGAAGTGCGCACGTCGTAAGCTTCTGGCGCCGTCGATACCCATTAAGGAATGCGGGCTTCGGATTCGCCGTAATGCTCAGGAACTACTCTTTTCCCTTTAAAAATCGAATCCACTTCTTCGCATCTTCACTCCGGAACATCCATGGACAATGCGAGGAGAAAACCACTCAGCTCCTTCCGCATCCTCGCTTCTTCTAGCGGCTGTGTTCGAGAACGGTTTCCGCACCGTGTCAATCCCTGGTTTTCTGAGATCGCAACAGTTGCGATGATTTGCTTGTGTTATGTGAAATTGGTATTTCGAAAATCGGAACAATCTCTTATTGAGTATGGTCAACAAGTGCCCGGAAAATCCGTTTGGTTTTCGAATCGAAATGCAATAGGAGGTATAGATAGAGTCTCTCTCTCTGCTCTAATCTTGAAAATTTTTTGTGACCTTCTGATTCAACCGTGTTATGTAGACAGCCGAGCTGATTTCGGTTGCCCAGATTTTTCCAAAAGCAAACCGTTTCTCCGCTTTGACTTTGTGGGCTTGAAATATGCTTCGAGTTCACGTTAGCTTCAACCTTAAAAGTGCAATCATCCTTTTTCTAGAAGGGAGGTTGGTTTTCCGGGTCAAAATTTAGTCTTCATAAATGAAAGAAGACCCTTTGTCCGTGTCAAGCAAAGTTCCTCTTTCTATACCCGAAAATGATACGAATATCAGCCGATTACATGTATGCGAGCTGCCGAATCACGCAGACCTTACGAAAGGACCCGCCAAATGCATCGCCCCGATACATTCAGCTCGTCGACCGACTCGATCCAGAAGATGGGTGGTGAAAATATGTTCAAAATTCAAGATTCAAGTCCTCCATGAAATTGAACATTGCATTGCTTGCGTATCCATCGGGCACTGCGTCATCTTTACATTGGGCCGGGAGGTTAAAGGCTCAAGCTTCCATAGTTCAAGCCCACGAAGAAAAGCATCCTCAAATTCTTTTTCTCACGCATCTGGCGCAAGAAAATCGTCCATCACAGAGGAAAGCTAGACATCCGGGTCATGAACTCTTCGTTTCAACGCAGTTGGTGCTGCCTCGATAGAATCTAGGGAGAGTAGTAGAAGACGAAAGATTTCAACTTGTCTGCCAGCCGACCTAAGCTGGTACAGTCCCTAGGTGCTTGATTGACAAATTATGGCATTCGCCGAAGGTCCACATGATTTTGTCCATGCCTTTTAACACTAGCTTGTTGATTAGCCACTCCCCTCAGAGGAAAAAGGCTGAAAAATTTTCGTTCGGTGAAAAGCATTTGCACGGCGAGCGTTCCATCTCTGTCTCTTGCCCTTCTATCTCGATCTCGGGGCTTCTCTTCAGAAAAGGAGGGAGGACAAAAGATGCAAACTCGAAAAGAAACATGAGAAAGCAAAATGAAAGCTGACAAGAATGCATGTTGGGCAATGGGGAGGATTTCATATTTGCATGGTTGTCCTAACATTGCGACTGAGGAGCAGCATAATGTCATAGCTTGGGAGATCTTACCTGGTAAGAAAAGAGGAAGCTTGCGCTCAAAGTTCACGAGTCACCGCCTTTCCCTCAAACGCGTAGCCTCTCCTCTCACCCATCACCGCATTTGTCTTGCTTGTCCTTGCGCGTATCATCCTTTCCTTAGCTTCGAATTTAGCTTCTGCTTTTTCAATCTCATAGTATGTTCCATCTTTTCTGCGCCAAAACAGCAACCTAAGCTTGACGAATATGAATATTGAACTTCTCTGCGAGCCCCCATCTCGTTCCAGTCCTTGGATGAAAATCCGTTTTATCAATGGACCTCGCATAAGGTTGCATTAGGATTGTTCGCACTTTTGATCCTGGAAAGCGAATAAGGAAAAGGAGCTTGAAAAGATTGCTATGATTGCTTCAATGAAATCATAGTTGGGTCGTTCTCTTATCCAGCATTTATTAAGCGACCCTCGGTGCTTTTCCATTTCTCCCTGTCTTGTCGTCTTCTTTACCCTTCTATTTCCCTGTCGAGATTGAGAATTTGGAGGTGAAACGGTCCATTTTTGAGGTCACTGAGTCAAGCAAATATTCGGGAAATCAAGAATAACGAAATGGGTTTCCTACCAGGATCCTCAGATAATTCCTGGAAGCCAGCCATGCCAGGCGGTCCCACGACCGCCACAGGTTACTGGTTCAACTGGAGGGTCTTGCTCT
The DNA here is from genome assembly GCA_021437795.1 of Rhodamnia rubescens. Lineage (NCBI taxonomy): Eukaryota > Viridiplantae > Streptophyta > Magnoliopsida > Myrtales > Myrtaceae > Rhodamnia > Rhodamnia rubescens. The sequence continues at coordinate 3,890,094 of JAILYA010000005.1, read as the reverse complement.
GTGCGATCTGGGTATTAGCATCGTCATGTTTCGCATTGATGCTTGTGAGGAAGTATGAAGCTTTTTGCAGTCGTAGTAGTGGCAATGGCGGCCGAGAAACCGATCGAGAGGCTCCAGGTGTTTTGTATAATGACGAGACCTGGACTCCATGTCTGAAAGGAATCCACCCGGCTTGGCTTCTGGCTTTCAGAGTCATTGCCTTCTTCTTGCTCTTGGGAATGTCATGTCTGACTGCTTTCGTGGATGGCGCGAGCATATACTACTATTACACTCAGTAAGTCCTCCGTTTCCCCTCTTTTGCACAGTTAGTTTTTCTCGTTCCATTATCATCTCAGTTAGAGTGTTTATAGATTGGAGGTTCAGATAATATTTTGCTATCCAAGCATGTAATTTAGCAGTTCATAGAATTTTGTTGCAATTGAGTATCCATTTCATTTAATGAATTTCTTAGATTGGCCTACATTGGAAAACTGCATTTGCATTACACGGGATCACTTGGAAAGTTTAATTATGGAGCTATTGTGTGGATTTTATTGGTTGGACAAGGTAAGGAGATAAGGGCTTCCTGATTGAAGTGCCGACAACATTAACTCGATGATAACGAGCAGAAGCTGGGTTTTTTTCCTTCCTTTAGCAAGTTGCTCTCGCCTGAAAATGAGGCTTTCTTACTTAATTTCCCTGGAAGCACTTCGTTGTTACTTGCAATATGAAAGGTCTAGACTTTTTCATCACTTGGTCAGAGCTTGACAGAATAAAATTTCTCTCTGAACAGGTGGACTTCTACGTTAGTCACCATCTATTTCGGGGTATGTCTTACGCAGCTCTGCTGACCCATTATGATCAAGTCCTTCACTTAGCTTCTTTCCTTCTATGTTTCCACTAGTCTTTACCCTCTCATTTTCCTTTATGTATCTAACATGACTACTTTGCGGGCCTGCACCAGGTTGGTTCGTTGCTCTCTGCATACGGATGTTACAGGTATGGCCACAAATTTGACAGCACGGAGATAGATTCAGAGAAAGCAAACTTCGCTGCTCCAAGACTGAAGGATTCTTCTGGCATGACTAGCACCAACAAAAGCTGTGCTCCACCTAGTCAAGCCGTTCGTGAAACTGCGGGCATTTTTGGCTATGCCTTGCAAATAATTTTCCAGGTATGTATTGAATATGTGATCATTATCTCTTAAGCTTTAATGAGAGGTCAGGACATTGACATTGTTCTCCCCCTGTAAATGACAGATGAATGCCGGTGCAGTTGTGCTCACAGATAGCGTCTTCTGGTTCATAATTGTCCCGTTTCTTGCCGTCAACAATTATAGACTGAGATTTGTAAGTAACAGAACATTGCCTAGTTCTTCTTTAGCATATAGTCAAATTCTTATGCGGTGAAAGATTCCTTGATAGACAATTATCGAATAGTCTTTTCAAACAAATGGGAGAATGCACAACTACTCTCTTCCATGTGAACTCAGCACAGAAGCGCATTTCCTTGCAATTGGCACAACTGTCTGATGGAAGTTCAGTCAGTCTTAAGCTTGTATTTAAAACAAAATTGCTTGAAAAATCTCGAGTCCTTCACAATGACCTGTCTGGTTTGTGCTATTCATCTAACCTACTTATCTGACCTTTTACTTGCAGTTGGACATAAACATGCATACCATCAACGTTGTTTTACTTCTTGGAGATACAGCTCTGAATTGTTTAGTAAGCAAATATCTCACTGGCATTACTTTCCCTCTCTCTTTTAAGGTCAGATACCATGTGTTCTGATTTCTGGAGTATTTCCCTTGCAGCGGTTTCCTCTCTTTCGGATTGCGTACTTCTTCTTGTGGACGACCGTTTACGTCATTTTCCAGTGGATTGTACATGCTTGCTTCACCATCTGGTAAATCCCATCCGTGTCTTTTCTACTGCATCATCGGTTCATTATGATGTATGCTTATCGTGACACTGAATTGCATACTGCTTAACAGGTGGCCGTATCCATTTCTTGACTTGTCATCTCCATATGCTCCTTTATGGTATGTCGACCTTATGACATCATTTCGGACAGCTCGTCCTTTTGACGTTTACTATGCAATAGAAATGAACAATGCAACTTCCCGTTAATCTTTCCCACTCGAATTAGTTTCTATTTAACTACACTTGCAAACTGAGATGGATTTGGACACCTGGATGGTTCAGTTGGAGACCCGGCTTTATTTTCGAATTTGCAGCACTTGAATGTGCATCTGGTAGTATCGAACAGCCTTAGTAGATTCCATAAAATGGTTGTAAGGCTCAATTCACATAGAAAACTATTATTGCCACGACCTACCACGATGCTCCCAACACTGGATATTCCTGACAGAATTTGTGTTGTTAGCAGTTAAGAAAGCAAAGCAGGTTTCCAAGTAGTTTGGCTTTCTTGTCTTGACTTCCTTATGGCATTTGAAGGTACTTCTCCGTGGCGCTAATGCACTTCCCATGCTATGGCTTTTTCGCCTTGGTGGTAAAGCTGAAACAGAGTCTGTTGGCGAGATGGTTCCCTCAGTCCTATCAAGGTTTGAGGTGACATGGATGGAATGCTTGTGCACGAGGCAGACCTATTTCATGCTGCCCGGCGTTTCTCCATGGAAGGAAGCAGTGGCGCGGGAGACTACAGTGACAATTTCTTTCGACATAATACACAGGCTACAGCAGAATTACTCAATACATGCAGTTTTGGAGGTAGAAAATAAGCAGGAAAAATTTGCTCGACATAGCTTTCTGTAATCCCCAGCAACATGTCAAAGGTCTAGAACTTGCAGCTGTCTGAAAGAAATCTAGAGAAAGAAATTGTCTTTCTCTGCTTCTGTGCAGTGTGCACACACTCATCTCATATTTCCCTTCAATATTCATTCTGTCTCTATTTCGCTGTAAGGGACACGAGGATACTGTGTAACATGTACCGGACACCATTTTGATTCTAGGATTTGTCGCCTTCATATCATGCCTATCTTGGTGAACGAGATTTCATTGGTCACATTATATCACATGTCGTTTTAACTAGCGGCATAAAAGTGCCTCTTGGGCACTAGTTTTTTTAATGGAAGAACTATCCGTTATAATAGGGTCCGTGAAAATAGCTAAAATGCTCTTTTAAGTGAAATAAATCCTACGAATAATTTCTTTTCTCACATTTGGAAGGGAAGGAAAAGGAACTCGTCTTTGAGTGCCCTTTTCGAACTATTCAATGGTTTTCAATTTTAAAACTAAATACGGTTAATTGTGACTTTAAAACTCTCTGGCTTACATTACAAAGAAAAAACTATCTAACTTTCATTACAAAGAAAAGCTCTTTTGGCTTTTGAAAGCTAAAAACTTTTAGGATAAAAAAAAACTATGATTCGCAATTAAATATAAGAAAACTCGAAGCATTTGATAATTTCATTTGTTTTTTTTTCTTCTTGCCATGGTAACATTTCTAACAAAAATAATTTTTGTTCAAAATAGTATTTTTATTTTTATTTTCTAGACGAGCTTTTGAGTAGAAGAATGTATTTAGGTAATCGTATAAAATTTTTATTTTCAAATAAAAAAGAAATTTATAAAAAAAGTTAATTTTTTATTTACTTATAAAAATATCAATGGAGGTTTGACAATTCATATTTATACGTATGTCGTTATTTTTTTCCCCTAACGACCGATGCTCCAAAGGGGCAGCAGACCAGACCAAGACGAGAGTGCAATTTCACCGGGGCGCCGCTTCGCTTCCTTCAGACCTCGCCCTCTAAAACCCAAAACCCCTAGCCCGACGCTCGTTGTCTTCATCCCCCTCTGCGCTCCTTCACCAAAATTTTCTTGGCTTCTTTTCCATCACTTTCTGGGAGAGGAAAGAGAAAACAGAGAGGAAAGAAAGTGATGGTGAACCCAGAGGAAGCCGGCCTTCAAGTCTTGCATCGCCTGAAATCGACCGACCCTCCGATATGGCTCGCCCCCAATCCCTCCCTTTGTCAAGAAACGCGGACCGCCTCCCTCCACCTCTTCTCCTCTCTAAAACCCTTCTCCCCCAAGTCGCCGTTCGACCACCTCCTGGTCGACGGCTTCGACGCCGAGCAAATCTGGCAGCAGATCGATCTCCAATCGCAGCCCCTGTTGTCGAGTTTGCGGCGCGAATTGAGGCGGTTCGAGAAGGACCCAGATGAAATTTCGAATCTTTTCGGGGACGGCGAGGCTTCGGAGGGGAAAGGGAAGGGTGGTCGTGGAGGAGGTGGGGATGTTAAAGAGAGCCAACGGGGGAATATTGATGATTTGGGTGGTGTGGGCATGGAGGTGGATGGGTTTGATGAAGTTGATGAGGATGGTGATAGTGATGAAGAGGAGGATGAGGAGGAGGGTGAAGAAGAAGGTGTTGAAGACAGAGGGGTTGAGGGTGGGGAGAGTGAGGAGGGGGAAGAAGAAAGAAATGACGGTGGGATTGAGGATAAATTCTTGAAGATTAAGGAATTGGAGGAATATTTGCAGGAAGACGAGGCTAGAGAATATGGTTTGGAAGATGCCACCAAGAAGAATAAGAAGGAGAAGAAGGTGGTGACAAGTGACTCGGATGAGGAAGAAGAGGAGGAGGAGGAAGAAGAAGGTGATGATGATGAGGTAAGAATGGCCTTATAGGTGTTAATATTGTGATTACATAAAAATCAAATTTTGTCTGAAGAGTTTGAAAATCATGACTCTCCTTTTTTGTTTGTGGAAATTTTACATGCATTTTTTAGTGTGTAGTTACTTTGTAGAAATCCTGAAATGCGAGTTCATCTATCTCCTTGTCAATAATTTAGATTTATTTTCTCATGATTGAATATTTATATTAGCAAACACATCTTTTGCAGCTCGGCGAATTTGATGTTGATGATGAGGATGATGAAGGCAAGGACAAGCTGGGAATTAGGTAATGATTTTTACGTTGCCAATCACTTCTTTACGGTTGATTACGTTGATGGAATTTTGACAGAAGGCAGACTTTTATCATCTTTCTTTCTTTCTTTCAAAGAATCTAAGTCTTCTAATTTTTGTTGCAATTACAAATGCATTAGCATCGTTTGAATTTTGTACTACCTTATGGGCATCCCCATTCCCTCATGTTCTTCCCAAGTAGCAAAAGAGATTACAAAAGACTTCCCTTCCTATCTGCTATCCAAGTTGCATCCGGCTCTTTTTTCTCTTAAAGTCATGAATGCCATGATTACTTAATCCGTTTAAAAACTGACTTCCACCATGCTTACGGACGTAATATCTTTTTCTTGGAGTTCTTTGGCTGGCAATCAACTTTTATGCAGCATTTTCTTAGTGACCTCTTTTGCGTAATATGATATTATTTAGATATGAAGACTTTTTTGGAGCTAAAAAGAAGAAAGTCACTCAAAGGAAACCTGAGTCGAGCGATGGATTAGGATATTCTACAGATGATGATGAAGAAGAAGAAAACGGAGCAGATGGAAACAAGGTAATCATTGACTGAGTGCATTTGCATAGGTATTTAGATATGTGTGTCTTGTGTGATGGACTGTCTTCTGGATGCTCATGTGTCAGTTGAAACAACTGAAGACCTAAATCCCCTTCTGTGCAGGGAAACCACAATCTTTCTACCCATGAGAAGGAACTTTTGGACCTTAAAGCCAAAATTGAGCAGATGGAGAAGTCCAATTTGGAGCCAAAAACATGGACAATGCAAGGAGAGGTGATGTTTTATATTTTATTCGTTTAATTTTGGCAAATTGGTTTCTGTATTGGTTTGGAAAAAATTACGCAATACTCGCATCTGAATCGTGTAATGGTTTTGATGACAGGTGACTGCTGCAAAGAGACCTAAGAACAGTGCCCTTGAAGTGGATTTAGATTTTGAACACAACGCTAGGCCTGCACCTGTAATCACTGAAGAGGTTACAGCTTCTCTTGAAGAGTTAATCCGGAGCAGGATTCGCGAGGTAAAGTTTATACTTGGCTTTGCAATTTATGCTGACGGAATGCAAAACTGGAAGAATGTTTACTCTCACGTTCTTTAACAAAGATGGCAACACCAACTTAGAGATTGTTTTTTCAGAAATAGAAAATTATTGATAACACATTTTTAGTTGACAAAATAATGTCTTATAATTTGCAAAATCCCTTTAAAAAGTCTGAATTAGTGCCATCATGCACTTAAAGTCCTATGTTTGTAGCACATTAACCCCGAGAAGCTATTGTATGATCTTCTGTAGGGGCATTTTGATGATGTGGAAAAGCCTCCTAGTCTACCAACGAAAGCACCAAGAGAAATTAAACAACTGGTAAGAATTGTTTTTTATCGCTATTTAATTTGTAGCGGTGGGCATTATGCAATTTAATTTTGTTGCCTTTTTCAGGACGAGAACAAAAGCAAGAGAGGGCTCGCTGAAATTTATGAGGTTAGCATGTGGTTCACTACTTTTTCCCCATCTACATCCTCTCTCACGTCATTCTAAACTGCGGGGACTCTTTCTGCTTGATGCAATACATTGATTCTTACCTGAGAATGTAATCCCTTGCAGGAAGAGTATGCACAGAGAACAAATTTGGCTTCTGCCCCACTATCTTTTTCTGATGAGCTGAAAAAAGAGGCATGTTCCCTACCTTTTCGTTCCATTCCTGTTCCTTACACAGAATACTAGATGCCTTTGCTTTCATGATCACCTCCGCTCTTTATGTTCCCCATTTGAAACTTCATGCGATTTAATGGCTCCTAAAATATAATAAGTATGATAATAATAATAATAATAATAATAATAATAATAATAAGCAGCTTAGTCTTACACTTCTGTTCTGATCAGGCTAGCTTGCTATTCAAGAAGGTGTCTTTGAAGTTGGATGCTCTTTCTCACTTTCATTTTGCTCCTAAACCTGTAAGTGCAGGAACACACAATCAAACGGTTCATTGGTGATGGCTGAGCTTTTGGTTATTAACTATTTTCCAATGACTTGGCAGATAATTGAAGACATGTCCATACAAGCTAATGTCCCTGCTCTTGCCATGGAAGAGGTAACTAATTCGTTTTTGGGCAATATGGATGTATATCGGTTGCATTTGGTTTACCATCATTGACTTTGTTTCTTCATGTTTCTGGGAGTAGATTGCACCATTGGCAGTCTCTGATGCAGCCATGTTGGCACCTGAGGAGGTATTTGCTGGCAAAGGTGACATAAAAGATGAAACAGAGCTAACACAGGCGGAAAGGAAGAGGAGGAGAGCTAAGAAGAAAAGGATACATAAAAGTATATAGAGTTTTTTCATGCAAAATTGTCCTTGTTCTTCCAGTGCTTTGTGTATTGTATTCTTTTTTAGCTCCATTTTGCTTTTGCTCTAAAGATTTATCTTTTGTTTGGTGTAAACTTGATTACAGCTGAGGCAACAAAAAGGATTGCAAAGAAGGGTAGAGAAACGGCAGTAAATCGCAGTGAAGGTACACTTTATCATTTTTGCATTGATCTATATTGCTGTGGTATTAGAATTCTGCGTTGAAATGTTCTTTAAATGCAGGCAAAGAGGAATAGATATTGCGGAGGTTCCATTTTCTGTCGAGGGTTTCCGTGTTCCTCTGAAACGAGAGTTGGGTATAATTGTCATATACAGAGAGTGAAAAGAACGAGAGGGGAAGGAGGGAATGGGCGGGCTCTTTTAGCGCCTCATGGACCCAGCTCGATGCCAAGGTCCACAAAGTTTTGATTGGTTTGGCCTGAAGTACAGAGACATTGAAAATAGATGGAAGATCTTTGGGGGAAAGCTACGTGGTGTGATTATGTAAGCCACTCTACTTCATGTTAGTTTTTTGATTGAAAGGAGAAAATTTTGGAGTACTATCTTAACTCATGGATGTCGTTACGTAATCGACTAACGTAATAAGCCTAAGTTAAGCGTGCTTAGGTGTGAGTGCTCCCTTATCCATTTGTGCCCCAAAGGACAAAACCGCGGGGCTCAGTATGGGACGTGCTAAAGTGGACCATCTGTAGCAAATTGTTAAGAATGCTCTTTCATTAATTTATGAGCACCTGCTATTGAATATCGAACTCGGTCTACTGAATCAAAGATCGGCATTTATCCGGCCAGGAAGGAACCATTATCTTAGCAGTCCATGAGACCATAGTTGCAAGTATTTTTGGAAATTGCCTTGGGCTCTCCTTTACATTGCATATTCTTTTTCGCGAACGAGAAGACAAGTGGTTGCTGGCTGCTGATGTTTTACATCTGATCTGCCGAGGCCGAGATAACTACGAAATAGGCTGCCGAGCAGAGTGTGCATGGGGATGTAATATGTGGTTGATCATGGTATGTTTGTGCTCAACTATAAGTTGCTGTCCCCCTTGTTGCAGTTTCTCAGTCCCTGTGGAGTTTGGTAGGAAGGGAACTTCTCCTAGCCAAAGTCAAGAAGCCAATGCTTAACACGGAGATTTTGTTGAATTAACCATAGAGCTTGTTAAGTAATCAATTAAGAAAAGCTTATCTTGGCCACTGATGCACCAAAGCATTGAATAAACAAACAAACTGAAGTAATTAGATTAAGGTTCATTAATTAAATCTTGCTGCAAACTCAAAAAAGTAGAAAGAGGCAAAGCTAAAAAGCAAGAACAAGCACCTGTAGAAAAAAGCAAAGCAAAGTGATTCGAAGTTGCACTCATTTCCTGCTACCATAAAGCGAAAAGGGAAACCCACGACCCTCGATATTATCAAAATCTCCAGTCCAGCTTACCTTCACTCTTTTTCTTTCAAAGTGATTTCCAACTGCACAAGCAAAGTACCCCCCATCGCCAAATCTTCTTCACCCACTTCCTGCTGCTAACTCTCACACTGACATGGCTGAGCTCAAAATGCTGGTCACCACCACCATCTTCCTCATCACAGTCCTAGTAATGCCGCTGAACTCGGCCACCCTCCACGTCCCCATATGCCGATCCTACTGTGGCAACATCACCGTCGACTACCCCTTCTCGCTACAGCTCGGCTGCGGCCACCCGGGATTCCGGGACCTCCTCTTTTGCATCAACGACGTTCTCATGTTCCACATCTCCTCGGGGTCCTACCGTGTCCTCGACATCGACTACGCCTACCGTTCCCTCTCCCTCCACGAGCCCCACCTGTCCACCTGCGACTCCATCGTCCTAGGCTGCCGCGGCAACGGCTTCTCTGTCGAGCCCTGGCGCAGCCCCTACATCTCCGCCTCCCCCAACAACGTCTTCATGCTCCTCGGCTGCTCCGCGGTCTCCCCACTCTTCCAGGTAATTTAGACTCCATATGGTATTGCGGGAATCCTACTGCAATTGATATGCTTTGTACTACACGTTTTTTTAATCCAAATGTGATAAGTGATTAAAGATTTGTAGTAGGACATGACTAGAATTTGATTTGATTTCACATTAGCATAAATTATAGATTGATTGTAAATTGAATGTTGCCTACCGCTTTAACCATAACTCGATTAACTACCTATGCATTACAACTTTAAAATACTCCCTTCTTTGATTGATTTGTTTCTTTATGGGTTTGTTAGTACGTGGTGTTCTATTCTGTCATTAATGCACAAGACAGCTTCTCTTCTTTCAGGGCTTTGCTGACCGCCACTTGCCGTGCCGGAACGTCTCGGGGATGGGCTGCGAGGAGTATTACGACTGCCCAGCGTGGGATTGGGTCGGCCGGAGCAAGGCCGGGTCGAAGTTTGGGTCAGGCCCTCCGGAGTGCTGCGCGGTGTCGTTCGAGGCGATCAAGGCCATCAACTTGACCAGGCTTCAGTGTGAAGGCTATAGCAGCGCATACGCTCTTGCCCCGTTAAGGGTCGCCGGCGCGCACGAGTGGGCGTACGGCATACGCGTAACCTACTCGGTGCAAGGGGGGGATGAGTTTTGTGGAGCGTGCGAGGCCACCGGCGGCACGTGCGGGTACAGCGACGCGGACGATCATAACGACGATGGGGTCAAGCAATTATGCATGTGCGGGGGCTCCAATTCCACCTCCAATTGCGATTCAGGTGATCAAATTTTGGTCGAAGTTTTGGTTAAAACTATCCTTGTCCAGTGCAAATTCGTTAACTGAAATCCCTTTCAAGAGTTGCGGTTTTAATCTGTTGCACGTCCCTATAAGTTCAGCAAATTTAAGACAAGGAAAGTTAATTTTAAATCAATTGTAATTATGTCAATTCAGCCTTAAACCTTTTTTTAGCTAATTTAATCCTAAACTTTTTGCATTTGTGCCAATTCAGTTATTTTGGTCAATTTTGACCGTATATTGCTAGGACGTGGCACGATCGGCATCAAAATTAAATTAAAGTATTATTATAAATTGCCACGTCGGTTCCGATTGCGACATGTCGGTGATTTACGGCCAAAATTGATCGGAATGACCGAATTAACACAAATGTAAAAGGTTTAAAATTGAATTGGCAAAAAAAAAAATTCGGAACCGAATTGACACAATTACAATAGGTTTGAGACTTTTTTGATAACTTGTAATAGGTTTAAGATTATTTTTGGCAACTTTTCCAATTTAAGACGATAAAGGGTCTTAGTTATGTGACAGTCCTAGGTATGATGAACATGCAGGTGGGTCATCATCAAATAAAGGAACATGGTCTCCATTGAACATCTTAGCAGGTACTTTTACTAAGTAGTTGATCTTTACCCTTGAAATCGATTTTTTGTCGGTTCACTAACATTTAGCATTTTATCAATGATTCTCTGAACAAGCTAAAGACAAAGATCAAAACCCACAATGGGTTTCTCCTCTCTTGCTCTTGAGGATGCTTAGTTCTGATTCACATCTCATTATGTTCGTAGGTTTCATGATATGTGCATCGACCTGGATAACATCCCACAAGAACTAAAGATCGATACTCACCCGCAAGAATGTGAAGGATAAATGAGGATTCTTGACAATCCTGCTTTGCTTGGAAGAGAGATTTTTGTTTGCCCTTTTTTTTTTTTTTTTTTTTTGTGTGTGCTTAAAAGAGAGGTCTTTACGTGTCTATAAGCATTTCACATCATCCTGGAGCTACACGACATGCAACTCAAACTCGACCAGTCTCCATCGGGCATTATTACATTATGCAGAAACAAGAACAAGAGCAAGAACAAGAACAAGAACAGAGTCGAGACTCAGTGTATCCTCTGACAGCAGGGGACGGCGTGGTAATAGAGGAGAGACTTCTCGACTTAGATGCTAGTAAGCTGAGCTGAGTTCACGAGCAGGGGCGTCAGCGTTCCCGACCGGTGCATCTCAAGAACCTCTGCAGCAATTTCAAGTGAGCAGAAGAAGAAGACGAAAAACACGAACCCCGATCAAGACTTATTGCTACGAGATATAATTAGGTAATATGGTTATCCGTAATGCATTCACTGAATCGATCTGGGTATGTTCAAGAGTGTTTAGGATCAAAGAAAGGAGAAGGAAACTTAACCGTCGGAACCACCGATGTGTTTGCGGCCGACGAAAACGTTAGGGACGGTCCCTCGCCCCGTCCACTCTGCTAGAGCTGACTGAATCTCGCACCCGTCACCTGCGGCGGACGGCCGAAATGTTTCTCAAAGCCCCATTTTTATCACCTACTCTTCATGGGTACAACAAGCAAAAAGGACCATATAAACACGAAAAACCTCTCTACCCAACATCCGACACGACGAGGAAAAGAAAGAGAAAACGTACTCTCCTCATCGAGTTCAATGGCTCTTGTACGCAGCACCAAGCTGCGTGAATAGCTGCTTCACCCTGTTGCAGTAGCCGCAGTATGATTTGCTGCACCCAAAAGCAAATTTAGATCAAGAAAACATGCGCAGAACATGCACATTTTGCATTTGCCAAAATGAAAAAGAACGAGGATTTCTGCCTAAAGACGACCACCGGAGCGGAAGATACGATCTGCTTGGCCTTGTTCAACGCCATCTGAGCCTCTCTGTCTCTTGATGAACTCGTCGCCAACCCTGGCTTTTATGGATTTAGTACGAGGTACAGAATTTGATAAGATCGATGATGCACGACGACATACGAGAGAGAGAGAGAGAGAATGGAGCCGAAAGCAAAGCGACCAGGTGTCCCTTGTTAAAAACAGGGTAATTTGCATGGATCTGCCTGGTGTCAACGTTACATTGCGTTAAGCGCAGAGAAGGAAAAAGGAAAGTTCGTGATCAACCGATCAACACCATGAGGATACATAAAATCTTGTACTCGGTCGAACTCTTGGGGGCGGGTTCTTTCCTCTGGTCTCCAATTATTATCAGACTGAGCTTAAAGAACTTCTGGTTTTTGGTACATCTATGATAGTTTGAATCTTATGATTATTTCCAACAACTGCAAGGTTTTATTCTAGTTAGTACATTTTCATGAAATGATTTATATTGGTTGTTCCCTGAATTTCGGACGTAGATTTGGGGCATGACACGTAAAACCGGACATGTCAAGATAGCTATTTACTCAATGCGGAGAAATGCTATAGCTTGTTGTGCAAGCAACTGAGTTCCCGATTCACTTGTGTCGCAGATATCAGATGCACACAACTTGGGTTGAGTATGGCAAGTTTTGGTTTGCACAGAGGAATTACTCTGAGTAAGTTAGAGGCTGCATAGGCCTAAATCACTTTACACAATACTGCAATAAATACAGGCTCAAATGTCCAATCCCTAATTAATCAAAAAAATTTCATGATTTTTTTTCCCGTGAATACCCAAAATGGGATTACAGCCCCACCCCCCTAATCCACCAACTTGAAGGTCCCACAAGATTTACTGTGGAGCAGATAGCTTCAGCTCCAAGCAACTTCTGGAGGATAAATGAACTGATCATGATCATTTCAAGCGTCGAGTTTTTTCATCAGTTGTTACCTACTTGTATGCAAAAATGGCTTCCAACTCTTTGTGCAACCCTGTCGGCTTTGAGTTGAAGTCTGCAGACGAACTTCGCGGACGTGCCCCCCACTCTTTTTGGTCCCCCAGAAGCCGCTCCACTTTGGACGACTGCTCGATGGGTCGGTTGGCACTTCACCACTTCCTTCTCTGCTAAAGCTTGCCTTGGCCAACTCCCTCAGTTGCCGTAGCCATGGTTTATCTGTCGTACCTGAACTCCGGCTTCCGGAGCTCCTATTCCTATCGGCAGATGATCCTGTGTCTCCATTTTCTCTGCCACCTGGTCCAGTGTTAGGGAACTTGCTTTCCAGGCCTTGACTAAATTTCCGAGGGACACAAATAAATAGGACTCCAAGTAAAGCTACTTTCAAACCCGACATGAAGGATTTATCATCAGGGTCAAGCCGCTTGGTTTGTTTATACAGTGCATACCACTCATTGACCATTTGAGCCGCAAATCCAATCAAAAACAGTGCAACCATGAAAATTCCCACACAAGTTTCGTCCTGCACCGAGAATTCCTTCCTCAAGAGAACTGCGCATGATGCGAATAAGCCTACTTCGGTTGAAACAGATATAATCTCCACCAGTTGAACTTTCTTCTTTATGAAAGGCTTCTTCAGCACAAGGAAGAAGAGCTGGAAAGAAGTCAGACACAATAGAGTGATCGTCGGGGTTCTAGAAGACCAGTTGTTCATATAAGTGCCGGCCAAGATTCCCAGAGCGACCCTTTTGATACATTCGATCAATGTATAGAATATCCTGAGGATTCCGAATATCTTTTGTATGAAGGGCGCTTCGGCATCTTCCGTTTCATCTTCTGGTGCAATTATGCGGTCACCTTTCCTCGGGTGGCCTCCAGATATCTGCGAGAGCATGTACTTTGGGGGACCTCTCAGGTCCTCAAACAGCGGGCCAAATTTCGTTAGGTAAATGGAGTTAGACCGTTTTTTCCACGTCCATTGGCCTCTTTTACCTGGACCCAGGGTCACTCTAATAAGCTCTTGATACCAGTGAAAACGTCGGCCTACTTGATGGACTTCCTTGTATTGAAGCAGTTTCCCAGATATAATACCAACTGAGAGGAATAGGAACAAGGATAGAAGTTCGAAAGACACAAAACCCAACAGCAGAATGCCAACCACAACCCCTGCTGGAGTTCCACCTACCATAAAGAATAACAAGTAAGCCGATGAAGCTAAAGAGGCAAGACAAACAGCTATTTCATTACTTTAGACAGAATATTCTGGTCGTTAACTGGATAGAAGAGCGTGTCACATACCTTGGATCAGAGCAGAAGAGGCCTGACACGTACAAGGTAGAGCAAGAATCAAAAGAAACATCTCCAATCTTAAAAATATGAGGGCTCCGTTACTGTCTTGCTTTTCAGTTGTTTTTTTCTTGAACTTAAGAATCAATAGAAGCAAAGCATGCAGTAATATCAAACTGCCACCGATTACTGCCAGCCAGAACATATTTCTACTGAAATCCCACCACCTACAAAAGACCAAATCGTCTTCATCAACAATAAGTTGCAGGCGGTCAGAATTATATCATACTTCTTTGTAGGTAGCCCAATATTGAATAGGATTTTGAGATGTCAAAAGGGAAATTTGTAATCGACAAATTAGTGGCCTCAACACTCATATCAAACTAGCAAGATAGTGTGTGTAGCAGATACAGTAACTTGATCAAAGATGTTCAAAGGAGATATGTGATTGTCCAGCAACAATTATAGATGAATTATTAACATTGTCTCCTCACTGTGGATTGATTTCTTAACAACTACACAATTCATTCCTGCAGCTCTTCAGATTAATTTATTTAGCAATTCATATCTCAAAGAAAACACTGAGAGACTCACCCACTCAAATGCTGAGGATCCAAAATGTATTCAGCTTCTGGTTTACTATTTTCCATCTGCAAGCATTTAATTTCCAATGCCGTGGTTATTATGGTTAACAGAGCCGATGATGGAGATACGACTCTGGAGAATAGTATTATAGACCAGAAGTTTCCCTAACCTCGAAAAAGGATTTGTACTCCATTGGAGAAAGTGGCAACCCATAAAGTGTGGCAGCTCCTTTCAACTTCTCTTCTTTAGGTGTTCCGACTGTTTCCAAATCAAGAACTTCGCTAAAGTAGGATGTTGAATTCCTGGGAGGACTTGAGCCCACCATGACTTGCTGGACGTGCCCGGCTTCCCACGGGAGACTAAAGTAAGGAATGCTCCACTGCAGGTACCTTGCAAGTTCATAATACTCGACTGGCAATATAACTGCCAACCATCTAGATAGTGCAAATACCTGGATGTGACATGCGATTCTCTGCATGGAACCATAAAAACTTCTATTAGTCTCTTGCAGCAACATCTGCAGTCATATGTGAGTTCCACAGCTAGGAAATATTCAGAAAAAGCAGGACCTGAAAGAATCCCCTCTCCACTTAAAGTGCACCTTTTGGATCGTCAAATTGTTCACTTTTCCATGGCATCTTACCATTTCATTGAAGCAAAAGAGTGATATAACAATGTTCTACAACATACAAAATTCCAAGCATTCAAAAGCAACAGTTGTAGAAAACAATAGGCCTTGGAGAATGCCCTTGTTCATGTCAATAAATATACATGAAGTGCTATGTGGTGTTTAAACAGCATTTTTTTTTCCTGACATCGACATTGTTCAGACTTGTCACTTGGAAAAGACTAAGGTTTTCTTTTTGTTTGTTTTTTTTTTTTTTTTTGGGGGGGGGGGGTTAGTGGTTGTTCAGATTTCTCATAATAAATTCCCTAATAGAACTGAAATTACAGAATATTTTTGTTTTTCCTGATGTAAGAAGGAAAGGTCACAAAACACTCGTTTAAACAATACAGAGAATATTCAACCCCCCCCGACCCCTCCCCCAAAAAAAAAAAAAAAAAAATACAAAGAATAGTGTCTGGCCAGGAAAGGAAAATGATAGAGAGCACCATGGCTAAAAAAAATTACTCCATGAGACAAAAGTAATTTAAGTAAGACGTGTGGCATTGCAAAGACCACAACACGAGGAGATTTATAACATACAAAAAGATTCCTTGAAGGACTGGATATCAAAGTGGCAGATGTCCTTGGGAAAGCACCAGTAGCAAGAAGGCTTGCTGTCGAAACAGAGAGCAGTCCCGCAGCCAAAGATGTGATACAAAAAGCAGCGGTTGCAGTGACAGAAGCAACAGAAGACACTACGGGCATGGAATCTGTAAAATTTAGCCCATAAATTAGAGCAATCAAGTAAACAAAGAAATGCCCTCAACAACTTAAATAACGACCAACTGAGCTTATAAAGGCATGAGCAATTCCTTACAATGTCTCACTTGAAGAATATTGGAAGGTAAGTTCTTGTTTCCAGCAACATCCCCAGTTGCATTTTCAGGAACACTCACAGATACTATAGCATCTTCTGCTTTAATCTCAATGGAGTATTTGCTTCTGCTCATTTCATAAAAGCTGGAGAACCCATTGATAGGAACAAATTCAAGATGTCATATATCTCGTATATTAACTGCTGTAGAGGTAGAGTCTTACAACAATGATGCATGAATTTAAATGCGGGATCTTTGCCTGCATGACCATATTCCTAGGTATGAATAGTGTGTACTTCTTTGTGCATTAATTTCAATTTACAGGTGCAAAATGCTGGGATGGTAAAGCAGAACTTACCTCTGCAAATGACCTCCTGATATTGCTATATTAGATGAATTGAAGCCAAATACTGGTTTAGCAAACTTTATTGATATAGGGATATTGTGCTCTCTTGTCCTAGAAGTAGAGGTTGTGCTCAAGCTGACAGTTGGTCTCTGAGAGTCTGAAAGACATTTGCAACCATGTAAGGATAGATAATTCACACTAAAAATAATTATAAACAGTTGATTCTTTTAGAATTTTAGACGGTACCATAGAGGAAAGTAACCGGTTCAATAGGAGAAACGGCAGTCCCTTGTCTGCTAATTATTGACTCAGACTCGAGGCTTATGGTGATTATAGCAACGGTGGATGTATTGGCCACCTGAAAATTAGGAAATTCGGTTCAGATAAATAAAGAAAATTGTGAATACACCATATGTTTAAGCTCCAGAACATGTAAGCAGCCACAAAACATCAACACCAAAAGATATAACTGACCATGAAACCAAATTTCCGATTTCCGAGTGTTTTTCCATTGGTCGGGAGAAGGGTGCCCTGACTTGTGTTGAGTGATTCCAGGATTTCTGCTGATGAATTCATGACTGGTTCCGAAAAATAGAGGTACACCCTTAAGTTGTTCTGCTTATTTGTAGCTTGCACAGTTCTGATTTGATTATTGACTTGAAGCATCTTTTCTGGAATGCGAGTCCTCAAGTCAATGGACACATTCCTTCTGTCTACATAAATGCACCACAAGGAAGGGGCAAAATCAAATTGTCTTCACATTTGAACTAAGAATAAGTCATATTCACTTTTTGCAGGTCAATTTCTCAGAAGAAGTATTTCTGAAGTGTAGGAAATCAGTTGACATGAATTCCCTCTGAGTGTAACTAAGACCTCTATCATCAAGTGAAACTAACTTCTATGTGTCTGCTTAATCATCAGCATAGGAAGATGTTCAAAATTAGAGACACAATTATCCTAATTACTATATTAATGAAAATGGTATACCAGTAACATGTAAAAAAATATGCAGAAGAAAAAATGATGGTTTTAGCATCCTAACTTTATAACTATTACAAATGCTTGTAAATCTAAGAGAAGCCCCTTTGAGGATGGTACTCCATGAAAGGTTGGCTGTAAGTACCACTGATACATAGACTCACCAAAATGCACGTAAAAGCTTGAATTAGTTGTCCTCGTGAATGCATTTCCAGCATTGTCGGTGCAGAAGTTCTTATCCATAACCAAGATCACTCGTCCATACTGAACAGTAGAATTTAAACTTACTAAAAGTGAGTATTCGAGGTTTGGCTGCAAAATTTTAAGTGTAGATGGAATGATTCGGCCAGCACCATAGACCAGTAGCTGCAAAGAGATGTCAAGGACCTATTTCAATCAGTACATCTGACTATCCAAAGATACAGCAACAATCACTAGTACAAGCTCGTTATGCAATTTGAACTGATTTGCTGGAGAGGTCAGAAAGGGTTATTCAGTCAATAAAAGGTACATCTTTTGAAGTTCATTTTGTCATCAGCGTGTTGTCTTAAGATTTCGAGTCAATGATTTAACTTCAGAATATGATTAAAAAATTGTGACTCCTTGCCATTCATTATCTTCTCCAGCACACTATGTTCTGCCTCATAAACTATTACATCAGTTTATCACTAGAGCTGTATTTGCAAAGATTAGATATTACAAATTAAGTGGTTTCAGGAGGGATGTAGAATTCTGCAGTAAACATGATAAAAAGAGGACTATTGAATCTTAAAATGTTAAAGATAGCCACCTACTCACGTTGCAGGCATCCACAGAAGAGCATCCAAAACCTCCTCCACCAATACATGGCTCACTAAATAATATAGTCACAGAGACATTAAGGGCACTCGTCAAAGATGCTGGAGATGTTATGTATGCTGTTGGCGGAATTGTATCTGCAGAAATGGAACAATCAAATCGGAAATTTGCGGGATCTCTCTTTTTTCCATTTGAAGCTTGTTAACAAAGCAAAATCCAGAGCTGAGCAAGGGCACAGTCAATTGTGATCTCGCATTTCTTCTAAGTTCCAAAATCTGATTATTTGCAGCACAACCTAACTAGTACAGTTGCAAAACAAGATCAACCATCAGTCTAGTACCTAACCTAAGTGCCAGCTACTGCCATGATGACACCAAGTTCAGCAATTCAGCATTGCCAAATGTTGACCATCTGCACTTACTTCATTGTGGGTATAGCTATGGCAACTGCTTACCAAGTGACTACGAATAGGATGCGCCTCAACCTAAACTTTACTGCCGCATAGGTTGTATTCCTATTGGCCATTGCCCTGAGCACCTCAATTAATTTTCAGATGAAAAAAGCCAGTTGCCCAAAGTATGTTTTTCCAAGTAACGACCAAGAAAATTAATAATTCTAACAGCAAAAGCGTCCATCTCTCTGTTTGCAGTGAGAAGCAGGTTTTACTAATTTAAGGACAATCATGGAAAATCAACGGGAAAATTCACGAGCCGTCACCTTGTCCTTGTTGATTTGGTAAGCAAGAAGATTGCAGAAAAACAAAGCATAAGTCCCCAATTATTTAAATTTCTCATTCTTTGAGAATCATCTCCTGCAGATTTTGGTATGTATAATGTTCTTCCTAAGAAAACTAGTAGGAACAACAAATTAATCTATACCTTGAATGCATTTTTAGTTATCCTATTTTAGAAAAAGATTTAACCATCTGAAAACGATAAAAGGGATAGATTCTTGACCAATTGTCCAGTTATAGGAAGCACAGCCAATTCCTTGGGATCCATTTGCGCAAACCTCAAATGAATGACTTCCATCTAGTAAGCCACCATATGAAACTTTCGTGCCTCGACAGTCCGAGAAGGCTCCACCATCCAGCTGCAACAGTTTTGCATACAGAGAAACCAAACAATTTTTAAATCAAGTAGCATGAAAAAAAAAAAAAACCTTGTAATTTGACATGAATCTCGTGTAACAAAAACAAAATTTCCTGTTGAATCATATAATGAGGTGGTTTCTCCGAAGTAGTTGCCCATCAGGAAACGGAAATAAGTTGACTGTGATTTAGCAGAGAACAAAGAAGCAAGGGCAAAAGGAGGGGAAAAAAGAAAGCGAGGGACACAATTAAAAACGTAGACAATTCCCAGTTCCTTTATTGGTAATGCACCTAAATCAGAGCAATGGCCAATTCCTATTTTGTTCCTCGCAGCAGAACACAAACCGAGAGAGAAGAATCATCACTAACACGAAAGCAAGGGTGAGAATCACAGTTGAACAAGAGCCGAGACAAACCTTGCAACTGAAGCTACAGTCTGAGCAAGCTCCAACATTGCCATTCACCAAAGGTTCGAAAGAAAATGCAGTCGCATTTCTATGCGAAGCTGCATTAGGAAACTCAGTGAGCCTCACAGATAACCCAGAGCCATCACAACTTGCTTCCCAACACAAAAGCAGAAGGACCCAGAAAAGCAAACCCATCACCCACTGAACCTGAAGAGGCAAGAACGTCATCTCCAACGTTAAAAGGGGCCAGAACTCTACCGGGAAAAAGGAGACATTTTTCGTGTTTTGACTGATGAAATTGTGAGCAGGGGGATGATAAAGGAGGGAGGGAGTGTAAGGTAGTGTTCCTAATGGAATGGGGTTTGATGGCTGATGCAAGATTCCGGTTCTAGGATAGTGCACATGAGACTGAGAATTCAAGACGAGTAATTTCGTGTGGATAAACGAGAGAGAGAGAGAGAGAGAGAGAAAGAGACGTTTGAATTCATGAAGAACAGCAAGACAGAGAAGAATCACAGCCCATAACATGACCCGCCATCACGACTCATCAGTCATAAGAGCGGCTCATGCAGTGGACAAATTTCTTTATAACAGGTTAGTTGGGACTCTCTGGTTCAAACATTATTAACGAGCAACGCAAACATTCAATTGTACATGCACAGTTATTACCCTTTGATTATAAATTCGCCTTGCTGGCTCCCACTTCCTGACCTACCCTTTGACCATTTTTTTCAATAGCTTTCGTTTTTCCATATCATTTCATACTGATTCGACATGATACTAGAGTTCCTCGTTCGCATTTTTCATTTCAAAACGTAAGACTTGATCACGAGTCACGGGGCTCGCTGGGATGACGACTCTCGCGAGGTTCTAAGCACAAATTTTGACCGTCTTGACAAGCGGTGTCTATGTCAACCTTTATCTCCGGATTAGGTCATTTTCAAAAGAATACATGTGCGCTTCCGTAACTAATATGTGGGTCTGAACAAGGATTTTTAGGCTCTAAGTGGGCTGAAAAAAGGAATCGCCCGGACTAGATCGAACTCACCAATTCTAGGCGGTTCTAGGGGCATGGGTCCGGTTCCAGCTTCCAAAAAATAGGAACCGGCGATTTTAAGTTGGGTTTCCGATTTCATTTGTGGAACCACCCAAACTAGACCGATTTTTTTTAATTTCTTAAAAATCTGTAAAAAGCCCTAATCCTCACAAACCCTCCTATCACCATTGCCATCCTCGGCTTGGACCCTCCATCCACACACCCCAAGCACTCACACTCACTCTTTCCGCATTATCTGTAAAGAATGAAACTCAAAGATTTCCTGTCTTCTTTCAACTTTGTTCATTATCTTTTTCTATTAACCCATACGAATCCATGGGGGCTTTAATCTCCTTCTCATGAAGATCCTGAAGTGGATTATGGATTACATGCTTTTAAAAAAAAAAAAAACAAACAGAGTCAGATGGGTCGGTTCCTGATTCCGGATGGGAACCGATGACCCCTAGTTGCAAGTACTTGAACCGGTTCGTACAAGCTCGCCTATTGCTCGGGTGTACTTGGAACCGGAAAGAAGCGGCAACTTGCCATTAGGCTTAATTCCATCTTTTAATGTAGAGATTATCAATACTAAGAACGAGATCCCCATAGGTTTGCTATATCTCCATTCGCATTCTCGTTTGTGTGGATCGATAGGAAAGTTTAGATGTCAAGACAATCCCATAATTACACAGTATTTGGATAAGAATCGTGTGTTCGATTTTTTAAGAGGCAGCCTCAACTTTGGTATTGCTTTTTCGATGAAACGAGAGTGGTTGGGAATGCTCGATCAATAGTTGTCATTCACCCCCTAAATGTCTCTGGAAGATGTGTCTTTACTCTATCCAAGTAAGCCTAAAAGCCTTGAATTCTTGAGATTCATATACAGGACATGTCTCAAAAAAGTTTCTTACTATTATAGACATACCAGTGAGAGAAAAAAATTACCAAAAATCCCTAAAATCTATTACAATTGTATTAATTCAGTCATGATTTTTTTCCAATTGAATAGTAAGTATTTTTATATTTATGCCAATTTAATTTATTCGATTAATTTTGTTCGGAAATTGACGCTCGCATGGACAGCTTCCAAGAGCATACATACCATGTTTTTCCGAATCGAATCCCAATAACTCCCAAATGGTGTTGGCTACAATTCAAGTGGCATCAATGAGATGTATCCAGCTACTAGACTTTGGCCCACATTTGGTAAAAATATATTTTTTTTTTCCTGGAAGGACAATTTTGGTACAATCTCTAATTACATGATTACTTTGTCTGTTGATAATTATACAAATCCATAGGAAAGAGCGATTTCGATTTCATATAGATTTCATCTGGAATTTGGAATTTACCCGTGAGAACATATTCCTCTTTCTTTGAAGCCTGTAACATATCTTGGATATTTTGAAACCTATCTTGTCACGGGATTTAAGGCTACTCGGGTTTCACTTGTATTCTCAATTGAATGATTGTAGTGATTCATTATCTTTAATGACCATCACTTCTTTGCTACAATTCATTGGCCACTACTCATGATTAGACACACGAATAAATATGTAACATTAACAAAGTAAAAGTCTTTACTCATAAATATCCCCGAAAATGGAAGTGTAGACTAGTAATTCTAGATTACACATTCATCACCGGACACCATGGAATACTAAACAAGAAAAATATAAAAACTTGTTATAAGTTTCAGGTTCCGATTACCTAAAAACTTAAACCTACCAGCAAAACAGGTTCTCTAGTTTTAGAGCCTGGACCAGCGGGTTCCCCACCGATCCTGTTTTCGGGTTCTACTTTAAAACCACGCTCACCCCTATAAATCCAGTAGTATACAATTTATTACTTCTTATGTGCAATTAGTCAAAGCCAATCCCATGAATTAAGCTGAATTATGGCAACATCGGATTCCTTAATTATCCAGTAAAAAGCAAATACCTCTAGGGCATCCATTGCTGATAAATGATTTGAATGTATCCTGTGAAACATAGGATTCATTATTGACGTCAATAAATACTAGAAACCATCTATTTTTTTGGTGAACCAATGGAAGCAAAGGGACTTAAATGAACTCTCAAGTGCTGTCTCCCTCTTGTGGTCCAGAAGAGAGAGAGAGGATGAAAAGACATGGTTAATCACTTGTGGTGGTCCTTCAAAGGTAATCCCATCTTCATAGCTTGAATGGAATAAGTGGCTTTAATACGAGAAAACGTTGCAGTTTCATCTTCGAATCTAGACCTCACACACATCATCTCTTTTTGATGACTGTCACAAAAGTTCAAAGAAGCAAAAAGAAAGAAACGACTTCAAGATACAACAAGAATGAAACAATGACCTAAGTAGACTTGATTATAGGGTGGATTGGGCCAGATACCAGGTTGGGGCTTGGGCGCTCCCAATTCTAAAAAAAAAATTGCTTGCCTAGCCCACCCGGTTCGTAATTTCAAGGCACTGCTTCTAATCAAATCGAAAAGTTTAGGATTGAATTGGCATTTCTAAATTCCTTTATAAGTTCATTATTTCATGGGTATTTTCCCTTGTATCTAGCGAGTAGATTTTTTCCCACAACTAGTTGAAATATATTATATCTTGGAGAGACAATTTACGATATATCTCCGTTCACTAATCAGTTACATATGATTAACTTGGCTTGTTGCAATCGTACAAATCCAATACTTAATGGTCCAATAAAAGCATATCCATCTGGTGCATCTCCTGCTGAAGGTTAGCATATGTTCCTAGTTTTGTAATTGTTGCTGGCTAATGATTTGAATGCATCCTGTGAGGCATAGAATCCATTATTGATATCATCGTACGAAAGAACCAATTTTTTATGGGTGAATCTTACAATACCATAAGGAAAACGGGTGGGGTGGAGGGAGGATATTTAATTTCAGACGTGGGATGGACAAAAAAAGCAATAGAAAGAGAAATTTAATGAAAAAGCAATATAGAAAGAAATTAAGAAGAGAACGAACAGCTCTCCTGTGTTGTCTCCCTCTTGGTAGATTCATCATTTAAAGGAGCCGAATGAAACCAAAGTTCCATGTTCGGTTTTGAATCAAAGACGTTAAAAACAATGAATCGACGCCGATTATAACCCCCAGCCTTCCAAGCTAACGATGCGGGTTCAATTCCCACTAACCGCTCTATTCCATACTTTCTATCGATATTAGATAGACTTGTATTCAAATATATATATATATATATGAATTTGAATTTTTTTCAATTTAATATTTTGAATTGAATTATTTAATTCTATTATTAATCCATCTTTGAATTGAATCTCTTAGTAGATTATTTTTTTCCGAACAAGAGAAGGGATAAGGGAAAGGGATACGAAGGAACAAGGACATGGCCATCAATCCTTCCTACCTGGGGTCTTATGGTGGTTCTTGAAAGGTAATCCATCTCTACACTTTGAACGCAACAAGTGCTTTTAGTTACTGGGCGGACCGGGCCAGATACTAGGACTAAATTCCCCGTCTAGGCCTTCGTACAATGATGGGGCCCGCGCGGGCCCGGTTTTGCAAAGGAAATTGCTCTCTCGGCCCGCCCGTTCGTGGCTCGAACAAGCCTAAGCGAGTCCATCGAGCCACAAGGTCCATGATCAAATCCTTCCCTAATCGAGCGTAGGAAACTGCACTTGCGTATATCCGGTGGCGCAAGATGCAAACAGAAATCGGATGGATAAATTCGAGATGGGATAGGGATGGGCGTTTCTGGTGGTCTCCTTCCTGGTAGTTAAGCCCATGAGCGTTGCGCTAGCATGTGGGGGTAGTTCTGAGTTCTGACATGGATGATCGAGCGCGTCGTCGGTCGCCGGTCGGGATGCGGAGGGCAGGTCCTCGTCCCGAGGCCCAATTTACCTTTGTAAGCATTGTTGGGCCAAGAAAAGCCCATATTGCCTCCACTTTGATTTCGAATTAGGCCCGCCTTTTGGGGCCCAATTATCATATCCAGGGCCGTTGCAAACGTGGAGGAGGAGCTGGAGAAGACGATGTTCGGAACTGCTCATGTGCTTCCAGTGGCCTGTGGTACGCGGCTTGTTGCCAAACCTCATCTTACAATTTAGGAGTCATGTGCAGTTGATGCCGCTTTAAGAGCCAATGAAACTCGATTTATCGATTTTTATTAACTACTTGCAAAGCACCGTCTTATAATTTATCGAACTGTCTACTGAAAAGTCACTTCCGATTGCCGGATTACCACCATTTCACTGGCCATTTCCCGGAGATCGATTCCATCCCGTCATAAAACCCGTTATGGTCAATCAGTTTAGGAACATTTGTCCAATATTTTGAACTTGGCTTCATAGCTAGACCGAAGCAAATCAAGGGAACATGCTTACAGTGGCCAGCGAGTGGATAAGCCAACTGAAATGAAGATTTCAGCCGTTCGGTATTGACCATAACGTGTTTAAGAAAGATCTTCATGAATGCTGAGAATTCCAATGATTATAACAAATAATCCTTAATGTGGACGAGACTCTAGTTCAAGACCCGAATGAAAAGCTTAATCTTGACGTGGATTTTATTTTAATGACAAAGATAAGTATATTTCACGCTTTTCATTTGCCGAAATCAATTTTTCAAATTTGCCGGGCTATACCCCGAATCGAAACACGAACCGACACGATCCGAAATCTTTATATATCTAGAATTTTGGGTGATTAACCTGATCCGAACAAGACCCGAACGTAAAATACCCGAAAATCTCAGATCGGATCGTGTTTCGATTCGGGTATATTGTTTGGTATTGACACCATGCATGAGTATGTATATGAAAAAAAAAAATGTCTTTTATCTATATTAATAGTTCACATTTTAAAGGGGAAAAAGTTCGCCACTTAAAGTGATTTAAAATGTAATGGAAATTCACGTGCCAGTGACTTTCACATTGTCCAAGGACATCAAGCTCCACATAGAGTTAAGCGTTGGGCGACGGAGGTTAGAGTTGGTCATCTAACTAGCACTAGCACACAATAATGACACGACATGACACGACACGTTGGCTCAAAAAATAAAAAAATTTGATATGTCGAGACACGTTGTGTATTAAATATAGTTTTTTATATACATGATAAATTATTATTTTTATGATTATTTCAATCAAATTAATATGATTTAAATTCATACATAAGTACATAATCGAAAAGAGCTTAGAATGAATCTACATTAAAAAAAATATTAATTCACCATTTGTTAATATCATTCATTGTTTTGAGCGCCGACCACGTGTCGGGATGTCTCACACCTATTGATCACGCATCGATCGTGCGATGGAGTGTGTGTCCGAGACCCGCCACCGACATTCGTCTTACACGGACGCGGAGGCCCTAGAGAGTTTATGTGCTTCTTAGGTGGCCATGTGGATTGTAAACCCATTCCTTAACCCATCTTGAACGGGTCGGGTGGCGTAGGCATTTCGTGAATTTTTTTTTTTATTACGACTCCGAATGGGTTAAGAAAATAAAATTCTCCTGGATTTGGGTTAAAGTGGAAGTGACATGGACCCATTTTCTCCCATTTTAGGGAAAGCGGAGAAAGTAAAGTGGGCCATGAAATGGTTTTTAGCGAAAACAAAGGAAGAAGGCCGCAAGGGCTTAATGATCCGACTCATGTAAATTGGAAAAGTTATACATTGTGCCAATTCAGTATTAAATTTTTTTTTTTTTGCTAATTGAATCTTAATTTTTTTTTTTTTTCATTTCAATTCAATCAATCCATACAATTTTAGCCAAAAAACACCGATATGGATGCTTTGGGCGTCTCACGTGGTGTGGCGGCGGCGTTGAAGTGGACAAATTTTAATAACATTTTAATTTTTTCTAATGTTTATTTATTTTATTTTTTATTATTTTATTTCTCTTTCCTTCTTTCTCTAGGTGGTTCTTGAGGACGACCTTACTGGCCAAAGGTGACGGGGTGATGAGGGCGAGATCAGCCTTCTCGAGCGAATCGAGGCTTGCCACCTTGCCGGCAAGTGGAAGAAGGGAAAGGAAAAAAAGAAAAAGAGGAAAGAGCAAGAATAGAATAAATAAATAAAGAAATTTGAAAAATATTAAAATAATATTCGCGTAGGATGATTGGTATTCACGTCAACGATTTATAGCTAAAATTGGACGAATTGATTGAATTGGTGCAAATACAAAATATTTAGAACTCAACTGGCATAAAAAATGTTTAGAATCGAATTAATAGAATCACAATAGATTCAGGACTTTTTTTTTATAGCTCTCCCCATGTAAATTTCTCATACATATACACAACATATATATGTATATATATAGAGAGAGAGACTAGGAAAGGATGAAGTGGGCTGCCCTGTTTCTCTAAAGTCTCCTAGTATTTGTATCCTCTGTCGAGAGTTTAATTTTGGAATGCATGGCTATGTTTTAAACATTCAATTCTAGCAATACAAGTTGCCATTTGAAGTATTTTACTTGAAGGAATCAGTTCCAACAAAAGAAAAAACTTTAAGGAATCAGTTGAGAGGAATTACTTTTTCTAAATCTAACGTAACATGTTATCTATCTCGAATGGAAATTGGACCAGACATCATAAACTTTTTCGAGGAATTACTAGCATTGATTCCTCCCAATTGATCTCTTAAAGTTAAACACTTAAAAATTCCTTAAAGTCAAATATTTAAATACTCAATTGATTCAACCGAATAAGAATATGATTTTTGTAATGCATAACGATAATTTTAGATATCGCCTGATCAAATGAAAAATGAAAGGGCAAGCAACATCAACGTCATATATTTAGTATCCAACGCTGGGCCGGGCCGGGTCGGGATGAACATGAACATATGCTATTCAATGTGTGCCGTAGGAAACACTTTAGTATTGCAAGCTCACCATCCATTCTCATTGTGTGTGAGATTGTCCGAGTGAGAGAGAGAGAGAGAGAGAGAGAGAGCTGTACAAATGAGAAGCTAATAATTCTACTCCGGTTACTATTGGCAAGGCAATGCTTGGAGGCCAACATATTGACAAGAATGAGGGCAATGCTTGTCACTCAGGTAAAGATCCACCATCCTTCGCCTCGCCCTTACCTTTGCCCCGTTTATAACAAGACTCCCAAACCCGTCCACGCAAATATTCTTGTCCGTCAGCATGATGCTCACCCTTGTCTCCATGTTGAACATGTGCCACGTGAAGTCCACGACTTGAACCGATCTCGAACTCCCTCACCGACTCGGCTAGCGGATCCATGGAGTCTCGCATTTTCCGAGGCAATAATTTAAGAAGAAAAATTGCCAAGGATTAAAAGCTTGAGTTGGGTCGATTAGATATGGGTCAATAGAATTGTATTAAGTCAAATTTGATCGGATATTTTTGATCGACTCACTCGTTTGACGAGTCTAGAAGAGATGTAAGAGCCGGAAGTCAGGAGTTCCATCCTTAGGTGAGGACAAATTGCATGTAACATTAACTGGGGACTGGTATCAATGAGCGAGAGAGAGAGAACTTGTCAACTCTATGCATTTCATGTCTTCTTCAAAACAAAACTAAAGAGAGTTTCTGATTGGATTCGGATCACGTTTCTGGACTTCGATTGGGCCGTTTGTCAAGATCCCTCCTTAACTTTTTCATCATTCAGCTCATTTTCATACTATTTTCCGAACTCATCATGTTAAGCAATCTTGATTATGCTAAAAGAAGGAAAGCGGCCTTTCACTTTAAAAAGATATTCTTTGCCCCTCCAAAATCTACCAACAGACAGAAAAGAAAATTTATTTATTTGGCCCCACCACCTAAGTTTGTCCTGTGGGTCCACTTTCAGACATCTAAACCTGTATTTTCTTTGTTTATTCCCTTTAGAATCATCTGATTTCAAGTCTTATCGTGAAAAATGAAGGGCATTAGGTTTAGAACAAAGATCGTTGCCTAAAGAAGTTCGAGGTAGACAAGAAAGTAAAGAAACCAACCTAGATGGAACAAGACTAGGTTCAAAGACAACCTAATTATATAAACTAGTAATGTCTTGGGGGTTATCCTAAAACCATTCCTATAAAATATCAGTGATATTGTAAGGAAAAAGGATAGCAATTTTGCTTAATGATTCTTAAGTGGAGTAAACGAATTACTCAAAATTAAGTAATCACCTATGTGAGAGAGAAGTGGGGCCGCTAAAGAGAATTTTGGGGCTAAATTCTTTAGAAACTCTCGCAGAACCAGGTTGATGTTCAGGCCAAAAGAACATAATCATGAGACGAACAAACGTTTAGATGATTCCGTGTGCGTGTATGGTTCATTTACAGAGAAAGCAGGATAGTTCAAGGACATCATGTCTTGGACAGCTAGTAAAGTAAATACACTTCATAAGGGAAGGTTCAAAGGGTAACACCTACCATCCTATGCGAGTTTCAATTGTTGAACACTATCACGAGTCAAAAACTAAAACAATTTTCATTCATGTGGGGATTGTTGGAAATATGGGACAAATTGAAGGGTAGATGAATGAGAAATTGATCTCAAAGAACACCCTGAGTTGGAAGTGGGAAGTGGGAAAACACTAGTCCCAATTGAAAAGAAAGAAGGCTTAGAGTCTTTATAGACGGTCCCTCTCTTTAGTGGTAAGCACAACACAAATACTAGCCTCGCGCAGCGCAGGGTGCAAATCCCAGCCGACGGAGGCCCAACAGCGCACGACCACACACGAATGCAATGGGCCTTGCAACAAGTCAATTTTGCCTTGATTCATTTTCCAACTCAAACGTTACATATTTTTTTGTAACGATTCGAAATCAAGATTATAACAGCTGCCGTTACGAAATCGAGATTACAACGGCAGACTTAATCACGTTATAATTCATTAGCAAGTTAATGTTGAAACGGCTATACATTGCGTAATAACGGCCGATTTAATCGGCCGTTACAACTCAATTTCGAAAGCCCCGCCGACCTAGAAGTAGAAGGCTTCCCATCCAAAATCAAAACGAATCGAAAATCCTCTCTTTTTCGTGTTCTCAGCATTTGCATTGTCTTCGATAGTGTTACGTTCGCGTTGTTCGGGTTCGCAAGCCTGAAGTGTTGTGCTCGCTTCTTATGCCGGCCCGTTGTATCCGGGAGACAGGCGCTCGCGAAACCTCGAGCACGCTGGAGGGGACGAATCTGTTTTAAGGAAAGCGTGTCAAACACAGCCGTATTATTTGTATCGATTCCTTTTCTTCCGACTTGTTGTTGCAATTATTTTGCCACATCCGTCGTGGTACTATTCTAATTTCAATTTAATACGATTGTCAATTTGCATATTGTTCACGACGTTTATAATATAGCCATATTGAGTTACTTACGAGAAGAGCTGGATACATTCCGGCCCTAAGCAATGATTCTCGGCAGAATCTTGGAGCGTGTTATTAGGCCATCGGGGTCCACTAAATACACAGCTTAGGATTATCCTAATCTCGTAATTAGGGCAAAAGGAGGAAATTAACGTACACACTTCTGGATTCCGGTCTTGTTTTCTAGAGATGTCCTGGTTCTTAATCAGTCCCTCGCCATCGTTCCGTGTGAACACTGGCACCACTATATTCACTCTGTACCGGTTCTACAAGATCAAAGTTCGTCTCTACCTCATTTGTGCAATTGCAAATTTTGGGCTCGGCCAATCCGGTTGAAAAATGGCGGGAATAACCACAACGAAGGATCATAAAATACATGAAAAGAAGTACCGATAAATAAATTAGGAAAAATTTCAAATAAGAGATTGAAATGCTTTCATTTTCTCAAATAAGGGTATGAAAAAGATACTATTTCAAATAAGGGTATGAAATGTTTTCATTATTTCAAAGAAAGGCTTAACCAATGGTAATTTCATCATTTATATTTATTGATTTTTTTTCCTTTTTGTACTTTTTTTCCCCTTCCTTTTCACCGGTGACCTGTCTCGAGGTGATGGCCGACCATCGGCGAGGTTTGAATGAGGCCGCCCCGGCCGATCTCGGGAGAGGGCCGGCTTAGCCTGGGTAGGGCGAGGGTCGCATTGCCGACCGTAACAAAGAAAAAAAAAAGAAATAGGAAAAATGAAAAGAAAGAAAAAAAAGCAAAAAATAAAACCCTTTAAAACATTTTTACACCCCCACCAAAAACACGCCACACACGAAAAAGATAGGAAAATGAAAAGAAAGAAAGAAAAGAGCAATTGACGAAATTATTCTTGTCAAACCCTTTTTGAAATAACGAGGGCATTTCGGTCGTTATTTGAGAAAAAAGTTTACTTTAATTTCTTATTTGAAAAAATAACGGCACTTTAAATCTTTATTTGGGATTTTCTCGCCGAGATTAAAATTTTGCATGCGACCTAGGATGTTCAACTTGTAATGATACTACCACAAACTTGTGTCTGCCAGAGCACTTAGATTAACGACTCGTTTTAGTCGTGAAACCCATGTTTCACTATACAATTAAAAGGAAGGGATGGACCACTTTCCGGGGTTACGAAGCGGCCGTGGAGAGTTGAATCCCGGCATAAACATCATTTTCTCCAGAGGAAAAGTCGTCTCCACTAGTACGATAATGCACGAATAATGACCAAAAATAAAGGTTTGTCTTCCCAGATATCGAAGTGGAGGAAGAGAATAACTGCGTCAGATTTCGATTTAGACAAAGAAATGAATGGGTGTCGTGCTTGTGGGGTTCCCCAGAATCCGAGAATGTTTTTTCCGTCACGAAGAAGAAAGTGATCGTCTTGATCAGGATGGCATGTCTGTTCATGTCGCCTTGAGTTACATTTCAGCTGCGGCTGCAGCTGCCCAGGTTGCTCAGGGATTCTACATTCTATTGGCCCCATGTAGCCGGAAAAGGGCAAAATCAAGAATAACCCATTGAGCACTCACCCATTTCTTGGAGTGTGTGCGTCAATAACTTTTCCTCCCTTGAATGTATATCTTTAGAAGGTTATTAAACAAAATTAAAGTTAATACCACGAAAAATTTCAATTTGACTACGTTTATGATAAATTTATCTTAGATTTATTTTTTGATCGCCGGAATCCTAAATTGATATACTTGTGATAAATTTACCATCCATTAGGTTTTTATTAAATTTCACTATCAAATTGCTTAGTTAAATAATATGTGATAGTTGACGGGTGTATCGATTTGAGATTTTTACCTTTCGTCTGTCACATGTGTATAAATTTTGAATTTTTCTTTATTTTAATTCAATTTAAAGGAAATTAACGGGTGATAAATTTATCACAAGTATACTATTTTGTGATTTTTTATGGTCAAATAATTAGTTTAAGGTAAATCTATCATAAGTGTACCGATTTGAAATTTTTTTGATTAAAAAATTAATTTGGGGGTAAATTTGTTACATGTGCATCAATTTGAAATTTTTTCTAGTATTAACCTTGAGATTACTACCTTGAAAGATCAAAACCTAGGGATGTTCTAACGCGATTCTAAAGATTTCAATCCAAAATTGACATAATTCAAATCTCACTAATTGCGTGTTAATTGCTCCATGTTAGGGTTTTTACATAGTCAAAACTTGAGCGTGATCGATTAATGGGACTTACAGGGTATTTCACGAGATTCAAGATTGCTAGGTGTCCACTCCCTGCACTCAGAGAAAAAAACAAATTGAGTTGTTTAGATATTTGATTAATTTTTTTTAATGTAAGTACCAAATACATGATTTTCTTGGTGTTTGAAATTAATCTATGACTCTGACCCAAAAAAAAAAAAAAAAAAATTAATCTATGACGGTACCATATTTATAATTTTATAATCGACTGCAATTGGATCATATTGTATGAGTGAATTGATATTATAGCTTAATAAGGCTATAATTGTCTATTATCTATTTGTTTATTCGAAATTGACTATTAATCTTTATAATTAAGATAGTGAGGTAATGCAATCTACAATATAGTATGATAATACGTCACTTATTTGTGATCAAGTGATCTTTTAATTAATGAGTGATTCATATAAAATACGCGATGATAACATATAAATTATGAAATTGTACTGTCCGCGTCGGTATTATTAGGAAAGCGTTTATCAATTCAAAGCGAGCTACCTCGTAGCAAAATCCGGTTTCGGTTAGCGAACGGTAAAAAAATTCGCGCGCGGGACACGCGGTACAAGGGCGCGTGGAGGAGAAGAGGGGGGAGCTCATGGTGACTCCATGAAATGAAAGCACCCTGCTTTTCTTGAGCTTTCTCCTTATTTGTACGCTAAAATTGCGCTTCTCAATGCATCATCTGTCTCTGTCTCTGCTTCTTCCAGATTTCTTGTTCCTCACACGAAAACCAGAAACCCTAATCTCGCTCCGTAGTCCATAGTCCCACTCAAACATGAATGATTGAACACTGTAATCCACTGTTTGCTCAGCTCTCTCTCTCTCTCTCTCTCTCTATCTTTCAGACATCAACCTCGTCCTCGTCCTCGCTGCACTTCCGTATATACAAACTACCGACACAGGAGCACCGCGAGCTGTTGCCCTCTTGGTGTACGCGTGCATAATGGAGGGACTGTACGGGCTGCACGTTTCCATGGAGCCTGCTGTTCCGGAGGACCTGCGGGTTTCTCCGGGAGAAAGTAACCGCAGTCATCATCATAGTCACCACCATCCTTTTAGTAGCTTTGTTCATCCGCAAGGCTCGACGTCCTTCCACCGGTGCGGGTCGGACCCCCACCAGTTTTTGGTGCCGGGTTCGTCGGCCGCATCCGATGCGAGGTCGTGCATGGTTGCTGTTGCGGACGACGGAGAGGAGGAAGAAGATGACGTCGGCGACGATGTCTCGAGAACGCTTCGAGCTAAAGTCGCTGCGCACCCTCTTTACCCTAAACTGCTCGAGGCGTACGTTGCTTGCCACAAGGTATGGTCGATACGACTCCTTGGCCTACTTCAAGCAAGTGGTTTTTGCTGTTTACGAAGATCAGAGTTCCGAAGCGGCACTTACGCGAAGCATATAGCAGTCGCGTATTGAATTAATTCCCGGTTCTTTTCTCTTTGCGCTGCCCGCAGGTGGGTACTCCGCCGGAAGTAGCCGGTTTACTGGACGAAATCCGGCGACAGAGTGACGACGTTTCTATGGTCGCAGGATCTGTTACCACCTGTCTCGGTTCGGATCCCGAACTTGATGAGTTCATGGTCTCTCTCTCTCTCTCTCAAGTTTCCGCCTGTTTTGACCGAAACCCTAGTCAATTTGACTCGGATTCTTTCAGTTTTCTTTGCTTTCGGACATGGACGTTTTGACTTCGCGGCACCAGCTTGGTTTTGTTTTGGTCTTTTTCCCTTCTTTTCCATCCTCGTCTTCTTCTTGTATTTTCTCGAGGGCCAAACTCGATCATCTCCAACTCAATATTTGTTATGGGCAGCTCAAAAACCGAATGGCATCACTCATTGTTCTTAATTACGTAGGAAACTTACTACGGGATGCTGGTGAAGTACAAATCGGATCTGTCAAGACCGTTCGAGGAGGCAACCTCGTTCTTGAACACCATGCGTGACCAGCTCAACACTCTTTGCCGCGGGTCATCTTCATCAACCAACTATCTTTGCGGTCTCTCTCTCTCTCTCTCTCTCTCTCTCTCTCTCTCTGCGCGCTGTTCCTTAGAAGATATCGCGCCCTTTTTATAGGTTAATATACATTAAAAACCACACGGAGAAGAAGAAAACATATCTAGTCGCTGTCGAAATGGACTAAAGAAAGCCTCCCAACGAAACCCTAGAAAGGAGAAGGCCTTTTTTTTTCCCCTTCTTAACATTCTCGTTTGTGGTGAATGTGCATTCAAGTTCAGTTTTGACGTTAACTAAGTATTTGGTTGCTGGTGTCTTGACTCTCTTCTTAGTTCTTAAGTAGCTTAAGAGTCGTAAATAACTGATTGGCTTGCTTTGAGCCGCTCTTAAGTAGACTAATACTGTGCTAAGAATGCTAAAAGACTTGAGTCGACTTTAAGAAAACATTTGCTATGTGTTAGCGTAGTTCATGATAACGTCTCGGTCATATGGATGGAAGGAATTGACTGGAGGAGAATGACGCTTCGATACAGACTTCTGCTTTTGAGAGTTGAAAGTTAGTTTTACGTGAGTTGTGCACTTAAGAATAGAACCCTCCTTTTCAATCTGCCTCTTCAGCTTGTTTTCCATTGAAGAAGTTTGCTTTGACAGCCCGCGAAGGACAGTAAAAATTGCTGTGCATACTGCACATGTTTGTTAACTAACAACCAGTCAAATTAGAGCTCTTCCTTTGTGGGTTTTCGCGAAAAAGTTAAGTAATAATGTCACAAATGACATGAAGGATTGCATTTGCCGCATCCACATTCTCTATTCATTATCTATGTTGCGTCCAGATTGAAATAATCAAGATTGGCAATGCTTGTAAATTGCTGAGTACCTTTCATTTTCGTCTCTCACGAGAGTCTCGGATGTTAATATGTGCTGTCTAAAATTGGTCTGGAGTGACGCGTCCGTCCAATGTAAATTTTTCTAGGCTCTTTCCTTTCCTTTTCTTTTCTTTTATTTTAATGACAAGGAAGCCTGTCTTAGATGAGAAAAAATTGCTACAATGGTTTTCATGAGGCTGCAAAGGAATATGGGAACGTCGAATGAATTAATTGGACTAAAATTGGTCAAAAGAAAGCAGCTGCTGGTCTTGGGCAAGGCTTTCATACTCTATATCTAATCACTGGAACAACTTTGAGACTCCAAGTCCATGCAAGGACATATGAAGTGCATCTCAGTATATATAATTCCATTATATGGACTCTCGAACAGATCTCTTTTCTCAGACACTTTATTGGTTTAGATAAAGACAATGTTGATGTTGTTTGATATAATCTATTGAGTGTCTAGTGTGTGTGTGAATGCTGTTCTTTGCTTTTGCATGTTGTGTTCTGTTCTTTTTACATCTCAGCCACTGCCATGGCAGTTTTCGTGGGTCAATCCATGCTTTAAAAGACTTTAGAGTCCTTTATTTACCTTCAACTTTTTTGTTTTGATCGAGGATTAGTACAAGTTCCTAAGGAGGATGACCTTTTCAACCGGCCATTGATAGAGAAATATTATTTCCTCCCTGAAAAACTTTTTTGACGGTGGACTTGTACTTGCATGTCGGATGTTGAAGATCTAGAATTGTTCTCTTGCACGTGAAATAACTCATTAATAGTTCTCATAGGATGTTGAGAATATAAGGGTAGAACATGATCTCTTGGGCAAGTGACAATCATATCCACCATCAAAAGGCAGAATCCTCATATATCCTTGTCGAAGTCACACCGAACACTTGTATGTTGCATAAAAGGCAAAGTGAATGTTGGAATTCAGGTTGCGCGGAAGCATGGTTTTGATATCGATGATAGTTTTTGGTTAGTGATGTGCAAGTGTATATGTATGAACTTGGTAGAGTATGGACGAGGACCAAGGAAGGATAGTTCAAGGGACATAGGCTTCATAGGCATCGCCTTAGAGAAAATACTGTTTCACCAGATTAACAAAATGGTGTTACATAATCAGAGGAGGAGATGTTGGTGTTGGTGGAGGAGTACAAGTGTATGGAGTGTATTCTCAACTCGCCGCATCTTTTTACATGAATGAGCTGTGGCCTATCTATAGGCATTTCCACCAACTTAGTACAACTGCCTTAGAGGATTCTTCCAGATTTCTTCATAATGAAGCTAAACTGTGTATTTTTTTACTTCCAACTCCTCTTTGCTGGCATCATACATCCCCCTAGAGTAGCCTAGATTGAACTAGATTCCTTTTCTTGATTGACCACAAGCTGGATGTTAACTAGTTCCGGCTGGACATCCTTGTTCTTCGAGTTCTTGACTTCTTGATTAAGCTAGCCACATTCTTGACATAGTTGTGGAGAAATTTAGAGAATTTGGAAAGTGGATCATAATATCCAACAGTGAAAAACTGTTGTACAGTTCCAAAATATGGTATTGTACTCGGAATGTTGAGATTGGTCTTCGTAACGGAATAGTCGGAACATGAGATTTAAGCTAACGCGCCTCACTCAACACTCGGCAAAAATTTTCCAATGGACTTGATACACCAGCTTTGTAAACCCAGTTTAGAATTCCTAGCACTACTCTAAAAAAGTACAATGCTGGCTAGTGTTCCTGTCTTTCCTCGCCTAACTTCTCTCCTTACTTTGATTAAATCAATATGCCATCCATCTCCTGCTTTTGAGGCTGCATGCTTAATAAAATAATGATACAATCCATGAATTTCCACTGAGGACAGATGAACTTTGTCCCACAGCTCAGTGCTTTAATCTTCTAACCTTTTAGTGCAGTTAAGGAAAGATTGTGCGTGACCCATTGCCTCGGCCTATTTTTAGCATCTTTCAGTGATAAAGCTTCCTCAAGTCATTCTGGTGATGTGGTCCTCAGTTTCTGCATTTATATATTTTCAGACTATGAGCTTCAGGTATGTTGATGGCATAGTCATTGTCTGAGTAAGGATACCGTGCACGTGTGAGAGTGTACTTGGCCGGCGCTCTAGAGTTTAATTAGTATATTAGAACAATGTTTCAGGCCAGCTGTTTGAGTTTCTTTCGTGACATTGCATGACAGATGCTCCTCGAACTTTCTGGTCAAATTAGTGCTCCATAATCTCGCGTCGTAGTAACCTACATTGGGACATGGTTATGTAATTCGCTATAGTCTTATTGTTAGTGCCATGATTCATCAATCTTTTCCGAATCAATATCAGCTGGATGTTCCTTTTCTGCTGGTGATAACATACATGATCATCAGCACTCAGATATTCTATGTTTTGAGCATTTTTGCTTTACATCGCCATCACTCAGTTGTTGAAGCGAATGTGTATAGTAACATTCTATCTTGGCCAACATTGCTCTACTCTTTATTTAGAGTTAGGGCCGACCATAGATGAGATTCATTATTTTTAGAAGGGGAACTGCATGAGTCAAAGTCAATGTTGTGATTTTGGACGCAAGTATTGTCCTCCTGTGAACATTTTCATCACTTGAGATCGGGTTGCATAAACCTAATTTGTGAAAATGCAAACTTCATCACTTAGGTGAAAATGAAAAAGCATACAGTGGCCAATTTCCCTGCAGCTCTTTTTTTTTTCGTATCATATTGGTGATGGCCCAGGACAGGTAGGGCAAGTACATTAGCTTTTTTCCATGTGAAGGAGGAGAAAACGGGAGAGACGACAGAAAGGAAAATATGGGAAAAGGACAGATGAAAAAAAGTGAGGAAGGGGTTGGTCTCCCGGGTTTGACGCTGCGGTCCGTTCCACTTTTTGTCAAGAGAACACACGAAGAAACGACAACATCTTCTTCATCTTCAGACTTTCCCTTCTTCTGCCAAGTTCCAGGGTTTCCCAGGTTTTAAGGATATTTTAAATGAGTAGACTTCTCTGGTTCCCATCTGACCAGCTCGGAGGGACCGGGGCGGTCATGTACGTTGGGTTTCAATTCTCTGGTTTGAGTCTTTGAGATGAAGACTCAACCCGACCCGACCCACTGAATCGGATTGGACATCACCCACCTCCTCCATCCTCTCTCTCTCTCTCTCAGAGAGAGAGAGCGGGAACAGAAGTGGGTCCGGTTGGAGAGCGTCATAAATCACATTGGGTTCTGTTCTGTGTACCATAACCTGCACGGGACTCTATCCATTCTGAGCCCATCTACTCAGCCCATGTCCAACTCTTTCGGACAATCTTGTTTGGGCAGGACCTACTCTTGCCTTCCTGCCTGAAAATAGTAGCTGAAATTTGGAAAAAAGCAATAGAGAAAAT
The DNA here is from genome assembly GCA_021437795.1 of Rhodamnia rubescens. Lineage (NCBI taxonomy): Eukaryota > Viridiplantae > Streptophyta > Magnoliopsida > Myrtales > Myrtaceae > Rhodamnia > Rhodamnia rubescens. The sequence goes on along the minus strand of JAILYA010000005.1, from coordinate 3,851,505 downwards.
GCTCAGCATGGCCACGCCTTGTTTGATCTTTATTGGACGTGCTGTTCCTAGAATTTGTGACTCCACTGGATTACCTCTTGAAGATTATTTATCCAATGTGACATTGAGTCTTGTTGTGTATCTTATGATTTGTGATGAGCAAGCAAATTCTAGAAATTAATCGTGATGAGCCTGGCGTTTTCCCTTTTCTGTTACTAGTGACAGAAGATTGTGCCGTGTCATCTGAGGAAGATCTTAGCGGAGGCGAGGTCGATGTGTCCTTGGAGGGCTTTCGGTCCAGCGAAGACCTGGAACTTAAGGGCAAACTCCTGCACAAGTACAGCGGGTTCATCGGGGCTCTAAAGCACGAGTTCTCCAAGAAGAAGAAGAAAGGGAAGCTGCCGCGGGAGGCCCGGCGGTTGCTGCTCGACTGGTGGAGCATTCATTACAACTGGCCATACCCCACGGTAAAACATTTGCACTCCATACATGCTTAGAACTAATCCTGGAATCGTCTGTTAGTTGATGTGGTGGTGAGAACTAATGTGCTTGGTGTTCCTGAATACATGCAGGAAGCGGACAAGCTCGCGTTAGCAGAGGCGACGGGGCTGGACCAGAAGCAGATCAACAACTGGTTCATAAACCAGAGGAAGCGGCATTGGAAGCAGGCCGAGAGCATGCAGGCCGGCATCGTGGAGAGTCTGTACGGACCGTTCTTCGCGAACTAGTGATATCAGGTGTTAAGTGCAAAGATTTCTCACGTGGGATCACTGTATGAGTTAGGGAACCTTGCCTCTTGGTTTTCCATGCAATTGAAGATACTCTCCTCCTCTTTCTTGATTCAGAGGGCGTCGGCCGTGTGTCCTAGTGCTGCCTTTACTAATTGGATGGTTGGTCCAGGACTGTGACATGATCACTCCTGACGATTCCTTTCCTATTTGATGTTCATACGTGATTGAAGATTTGGCAAAAAAACGTGACACTTTTGGAAAATATTTTTTGGTGTTTTGTTGATACCTGTTAAGTAAGAAAAATGTAATTTGATTTTTTGCTTTGTTGTTTGGTTGAAAATTGCTGATACGGACACCAACTGTCCAACGTGGTCTAATCGCGTGAACAACTTTTTTAAATTTTGTAGGGAAAATTGATTTTTTAAATTTTATTGTTTCTTTTCTTTCTTTTTCATTTTCCTTTTTCCTCAACTGTGATCAGTCAACGGTAGCCAAGCTCGCCAGATCCCGACAAGGCTGGGTGAGCTCGAGCTTGCTGGCCTTGAGTGAGCCGAGATCTGATGAGCCCGAGGAAGAAGGAAAAAAGGAAAGAAAAGAAAAAAAAAAATAAAATAAAAAATAATTAAAAAGAAAAGGGATGCGAAGGAGTGGTGAGTTTATTTTCTATGAATAGAATATTGAAAGATTTGCAATACTTCTTTCTATAAATTATTTTTCATGAAACAAACGGAGCATAACTCTAATAGCATCGAATGACACCGAACACCGTCGTGATTAATGGAAATCGCTGTGCGATTCAACTCGAACATGGGCCTTGTGGGGACAGCCCATATAAACAAGCAGCCCTCCTTGATGAAATGATAATGACTCGAGCAGGCCCTTATTGGATCCTCCAGGCACATAATGAGGTAAGGTGCCCCCAATATCAAAGATTCAAAACTTCAAAGTTGATGCCTTGTTTTACATTAACAAAGATGGAGTCATGAATAATCTTCAGGATGATGACAATACTCAAAGAAGTCAAAATGAATGGGGGCTGAAATTTATTCCAAAAGTAAGAGAATTGTGAAGCCTAGGATGAGTATGAAGTCCACGACAAAGAGCACGGGAGATGAGTGCTGCTAAATAGCGGTTTTATACCGAATGTATCGAGGACTTTTCTGCTTCTGTGGATAGCCCAAGTCTTAGCGCGCCGTCCTATCGAGAAAATCCTTGTCTGTTCGATAACTTTGACGTCTTTTGCTCGAGTCAGCTGAAGATTCAGAGAGCTATACATTGAACCGGACATGAGTTGGTGATTCCTAGTGGTGGAGTTTGACGATGACCACAGTGCATTCCAATGTTGGAATATTAGAAAAGTGACATGAGCCATCATTCCGGATAACAATAGCACAACTGCATGCTCAACTCTCCTTTTCGCATTGTTTCCAACAAGAGCCCCCATTTTCCAATGCACATCTTCAATCACTGAGCCGCCATATTGAACCACGTCTGAGTGAGGATTACAATGGTCTAGTTATATTTGAGGAATAATGATACAAATAATCTCTGAACTTTTGCCCAACGTGTAATGTGTTCCATGAACTTTAAATTTGTTCATTACGATCCCTAAACTTCATCCCAAATGTGCAATGTCATATTTGAACTTTTAATTTGTTCAATATGGTCTATAAACTATATGGTCCCTAGACTATTTAAAAACGTTCGATGTAGCTCTTCCATTAAGTTAAGATCGGGGATAACATTGAACATTTCCGTATGATCTGGTGAAGTTTAGGGATAATATTGAACACATTAAAAGTTTATGAACTACATTGCACATTGGGCTAAAGTTTAGGAACCACATTAAACAACTAAAAGTTTACACATTAGGCCTAAGTTCATGGACTATTTTTGTCATTTTCCTTATATTTGAATGAGAAGGGTTATCATAGGAAAGTCCTGGCTCTAGATGTGCAAGGTCAGTTTTCTGACCTGCACGGCTTAAGGTTAAAACTATCACTAGTGAATTTAAATACGTGCACCAAAAGGAAACACGGGAACTAGCAGTATCAGTGAGTTTATACACGTTGAGCAGACATAATCTTTGCACAATAGTGATACACAAGGACAGCGAGGAGCAGAAACTCTCAGCACTGCTGTCTGAGCTTGTGAAACGATCTTAACGTGTTCGTTTTGCAAAAAGAAAAAGACTAAGAAACAGTTGGAGAAAGAACGAAGGAATACTGTGGAAATCAGCTGAAAACTCAATCAAAACATGAAAGGACACAAAAACAGTCGACATCTCCTCATACTGATGTTCTGTCTGGACTTTCTGCATCCATTTTGAGCTGGAAAATGCACGTGCTCGAGGGGTGCTTATCGTGTGAAGGCGCCAACCAGGAGTTCATCTTCCAGTAGTTGCCGTTGTTTCTTCTCTTTTCATTCCCATGGATCCACATCTCTTCTCTCTTGAGCTCGGCCGCGTTTCCCTCGGAGCTTGATATTAGGACTCTACGCCAGTTGCACCAGATTCTCAGCATGATGTAAAGCATTGCCAAGCATATCAGCGCTGAGGTAAAGACGATGGCTGCCACGATCCCCGCGACCTCACCTTTGGACAGTGACTTCTCCATTGCTTTTGAGGAGCACAATGCTAATGGTGAGCCACAAAGCTCCTTGTTTCCTATGAAAGAGCTGAGTGGGAATCCTGAAAAAGTTGGAGGGAGTCGGCCCTGGAGATGATTATTTGACAGGTTCAGCACGTGAAGGCTCGTCAGTTTTCCTAGGGAAGGTGGAACTTCTCCTTGAAGCTGATTGGAAGACAAGTTCAACCTCTCTAGCTTCACCATATTCCCGAGGGAAGAAGGGATCTCGCCTGAGAATGAGTTCCTGCTCAGATCCAGGATCACCTGCAATTCGGTTAGCTGTCCTAGTTCGGACGGTATTGGACCTGTAAGGAAGTTCTCTGAGAGTCTAAGTTCAAAAAGCATCTGGCATTGCTGAATTGTGGAAGGAATCATGCCCGAAAGATTGTTCTTTTGCAAATCGAGGACGTTTAGAGCGATTAGACTTCCAATCTCCGGTGGAATCACTCCTGAGAGATTGTTGCTATGGAGGGAAAGCTTGAGAAGCTTTGAACAATTTCCCAACTCGCCTGGTATTGATCCTAGTAATGCATTGGATGAGAGATCGAGTTCCCCGAGTTCTTCTAGTCCCCCGAGCCAGGAGGGTACGGTGCCTGTGAAATTGTTGTTGCTAAGTAGGAGGTGTTCAAGTTTTCCACAATTCGATAGCTGAGATGGCACATTTCCATCCAAATTATTGAAAGAAAGGTCGAGAAATCTGAGCTCGGTGAGCTGGCCGAGTTGAGAAGGAATGTTGCCAGTGAGATGATTGTGGGCAAGGCGGATACGGGTTAAATTCAATGACATGCCCAGTGTGGAAGGGATGGGGCCTGAGAAGCTGTTGTTTGTAAGATCAAGCGCGGTCAACAGATTTAATCTGCAGAGCGCAGTTATCGTCCCTTCGAGTCGATTATGAGAAAAGTTGATTTTCCTCAAGCTCTTCAGAAGGGAGAAAGATTCAGGCAGTGGACCCTCCAAGGAGTTATTGTACAGTGTGATCGTGCTGAGTTCCGAGAGAAACTGGAAAGTGGGTGGTATAGTTCCGGAGAGCTTGTTATCGGCCAAGGCCAGAAGCTGAAGCTTCGTACAGTATCCCAAACTTGGTGGGACCGGACCCGAAAATTCATTCTGCCTCAGGTGAAGCACCATCAGATTCTTTAGCTTCCCGATCGTAGCGGGAATAGACCCGCTAAAGTGGTTCCCAAATAAATCGATTTCAGTCAAGCTTGAGCAGTCAGTCAGCTCTCTAGGAATGCTTCCCGTCATCCGGTTGTCATACAGGTAGAGGGTGCTCAACTTGTCTAACTTGCCGAGTTGCTCTGGTATGCTGCCCGTGATCATGTTATCAAAGAGATAAAGATTTTCCAGGGTGCTAACGTTCCCGATCTCAGGAGGTAGGACTCCGGTGAAGCTATTGTTGTTGAGAAGGAGATCGGTGAGCTTCTGTAGCCTGTCGAGGCTCGATGGTAGGGACCCCTCAAAGTTGTTATCCGACAAATCCAGCTGTTGGAGCGAGGAACAGTTCATTAACTCCATGGGGAATTTGCCGGAGAGTTCATTACGAGCGAGAATGAGCTGTCTCAAGCTCGAGCTGCTCGAGCAGAAGTTGTTTGGCAGTCCCCCCGTCAACATATTATCGGATAAGAACAGAACTTTTAAGTTCTTCAATTGGGTACTAGAAAGGCTAATAGACCCGGAGAGGTTATTTTCCGATAAGTCGAGCATTTCGAGCTGAACCAGCCCAACGAGCTCTCCAGGGATCTCCCCAGTCAGCTTGTTTCCGAGCAGATTTAAGTACCTCAAATTAGAGAGACCACCTATGTCAGTTGGAATTGGTCCAGTGAGGCTGTTGTTCGCCAAGTTCAGAACTTGGAGTTTCTTAAGCGATCCCACCCAAGAAGTAATGTCTCCTTCCAACATGTTGTTGGATGCTGCAAAGTTTTCAAGCGCTTCGCAGCTGCTAATCTCTTGAGGAATCTGGCCGCTGAGACGGCTCTTCTGCAAGTCCAGAGAAATCAGGTTCTTCAAATTTCCAATCTCAAGAGGAATACTCCCATTGAATTGGCAATAGGCAAGGCCTAATACTCTTAACTCCGACAAGTTGCCGATATCCGGGATGATCTTGCCGCTTAAGAGGTTATCTCCTATTCTTAGGGCTTGCAAATTTTTCAGCAGGCCTAATTCCACGGGTATCTCGCCAGAGAGGGAGTTGGAATAAAGGAGGAGTGACTTCAAATTTTGAAGCTTTGAAAGCTCGGGAGGAATCGAGCCGGTGAGGGAATTTGACGATAAATCAAGCATCTCTAGTGAAGTGAGAAAACCATATTCGGGTGAGATTGGACCCGACAGCCCAGAATTCGTCAAGTTCAATCCCACCACCTTTGATCGATCGTCCGAACATGTGACCCCGTACCATCCACATACGTGAACTTCTGGAGACCAATTGTTTAGAACTCCAGAAGGATCATTCAGTTGCGCCTTGACTCTCAGAAGCCAGTAGGGTTCCGACGGATCATCTCCTAGAGAAACATCAAGAACAGCACCAAGTATACTGAAGAACAGCAGGAAATGAAACATTTGACTGCTTCTCATTTTGGAATGATGCGTGCCGGTTCAATGGCTGTTCTAACTTAAAGTGTCGTATGCTGATTCCCAAGATTCCGTATCTATATCGAGAAATTCGATTCCATGCAGATTTTAGAATTTTAGGAGGCAAGAACCAGCTAAAGTAGTTGAAGCTCAAGAGACAGAAACAGCAGAACAAGGGGTGACACAAGGAGAGAGTTTGAGGAGGGAAAGTTGGGAGAGAGATGGAAAAAGTCTAAAGGGCTTAGGTAATGTGTCTTGGAGTTTATATAGCTCTATTACTTAGAGTTGTTTATTGAGCTGTTAATCGAAATTAATTAAGCTTAAGCCACTCAGATCATTGAGAAAGGCGGTGTGCTTTTTTTCCTCTTTATATTTGGCTAAAAGGGTATGTGAGTTCCTTTTTCCTAACTTCTTTTCTCAAGGCAATGATGGAAAATCTTAGCATGCTGTTCAGCTTCTGAGTTGAGAAAGTATGTGGGGGATAAGATAATGTGATGAGCATTGCCAAAAGGTCAAGAGAGTTGGGAGACACTGACCCACTTGTGCCTACTAGACAATCCAAGAAGTAGACCTTCCCCTAGACCTATGCTTGATAATGAAGTCTGTGTCAACTCAAGATTCGATCCGTGATCAGTATGAAACATCGGATGATAACGAAAAGATGAACAGATCTTGCATCAACAGTGGCACAAAAGAGTATGCTGAGATGATAAATTCCAATTTTTTTAACGCCGTGAAGAACTTTTATTTTGTATCCAACAGCTCAGAGAGGATATCACGCATCTTTCTTCTTTTCTGTGTACAGAATTGAGAGATCTGATCAGCTGACTTTCAATTATTTTCCTCATTAAACAGGTACAAACCCATTAGCTCAGTGGAAATTGTGTCATTCTCTGCAAGGGCATATGAGACTATTATCATACAGACATTTCACACTCTGACCACTAGGAGTTTCTTGGTCAAGCCTGTTACTTGAATACACTAATGTGAAAGAAATTGAAACTGTACAAAGCTTACTCTAATCACGGTCAACCAATTATTTCTCCTTTGTTTTAGTGCTTCACATTCCCACTTTTTTGGCATACTATTCCCCCTGGTCTTATTCGGTTTTGAATCTTGTGATTTGCCAATTCAGACATCAAATATTCTCTTACAACCTAAACTACCTAATACCCAATTAAATACAGGAAAAGAACAGACGACCAGAACAACCACACTTGAATCAGGTTCACCACAGAAAGATGACCCTTTAATTATGTTCAGAACCAAAGATCATGTGAATCCTTGCCTTTTCACATTGAGAAAAAGGCAAAAAAAAAAAAAAAAAAAAATCTAGTTTTGGCCATTTTCATTATATATTTATATACCAAGATCAGAGAGGAGGAGAGAATATTGCCTCAACAAAGAGCCAAACAGATGAGGACAAACAAGTTCACATCAAGATTTGATGTTCTTTGACAGGGATAAATTGTCTCCTTTATTTTTTTTTCAGTATGGCCCTCTATATCTCTCTATCCATCGACTTTACTTAGTTTCTCAGGATTTAGGCAGTGGCAACAAATATGGAATGAATATCCCCACAGGCTTTTTTGTCCCACCAATATCTCCAGACAAGGAAACAGAAAAGTACTCAAATTCACCAGGACTATTTGTTACCCGAATGCTTAAAGTTGCACTTTTTATGCTTTTCAATGAAGAGAATGTCAGCCAAAATGCTTACAGATACATTCACCTTCTTTTCCACTCTCTCTCTCTCTGTTCTTTTCTTAATACTTCCAATCACTCTTCAAGTGCGGTTACATTCATGCGTGCTTACAAGTCAAAAGCACCAGCATGCATGCTCGGCAGATATCAAAATCCTCTTTTGCCTTGAACCAACAAAATGAGAGAACCGAAAAAAAGAAAATCCATAAAAATTCTACCTAATAGAAACAGACAAATTAAGAAAACAGAGAAATTCTTGTGAATCCGACATAGTTGACTTAACAAATCCTCCTCCTCTAATCTAGACTTCTTGTTTAAGAAAAAGAGACTCCAAGCACTTGCTGTACAGATTAAACAAAGAATGAGGGGACTTCTTGGGTTTGAAATTTTAGAGTCTTGATGACAGATGCAAAGACAAAAAACATAAAGCCAAAGGAGAAGGTGACATTATTGAGCACAAGTAATATAAAACAAAAGCCGCGCAATAACACTTGGTTGATGGTTGTCTGAAAAACAGAATGAACCTAATATTCTCGCTGTTTAGGTTAACAAATTGCGATTGCGACGTTTGAGATTTATTCGATAGACTATGTTCAACAACAGGGTAATGAAAGGAAGGGGAACGCTATGAATAAGCAAATCAAGAGCAAAATTTTCAGCAGAATATCACAGAGATTGATGGCAACAAGAACTTGTTTCATTGTAATCTTCTTGTTCTTATTTCCTTCTCTACCTCATTGTCTCGAGTTTAATTTAAAAGACATCATCAGTCAAACCACCAGCTTTTGAGCATTTATAACAACTTACATGCTCAAAATTGTACATGACATGATGAATTAACCATTGGTGCCCACCACCAATCATTTAGGCAGTCTACATGATGTCCATGTGAAGTAGCATTTGACTTGTGTCAGCAATCTGCTCCTGGTTGGTTAGAGATTGCTTAGCCGATTAGCTCAGAAAGTGTTGACTTTTTGTTCACTAAACTTTTTGTTTCTACTTCTGTAGCGAACCCCAACCGAGACGTTCTTTAAAAGCCTCTTTGACCATTGAAAGAAAGCACAATCACATTATTTTTTAGAAATTGATTGCATAAAGAAAGAATCTCAACGTAAAGGGTTATCCGAGTTTGTGCCGATCAAGATTGGCATTGGAATAAGGGGGTTCCCTTCCAATACATTTTGGACAGTTGCTGATGCTTTTGGTTGGTCAATTTTCATCGTCACTCCAATTCTCAATACCTTGAACACTAACTTTTTCTCAGGGCCGAACGCTAACTCATCTTATGGTTGAGCATTGGATTACTTTTATTAACATGGGCAAAACCTGGGCCTTTTCTGTTTAATCACACCTTTGTTTCTATGAGAAAATTTCTTCCCTTCAATCATTTTCACTTTTTTCCGAGGGTGCAAAGTGGGTGAATCAACTTTGGCATGCCAAAATTTGAATTCAACAAAAGGGGCAAAGAGCAATTGGGTGATAATTGATAAGGACAAGTAAGTATGGGGATTCATCCAAGGTTTCGTTGGATAAAAGGGAATTCAACTCTAGGATCATAGCATTCTTGTGGGCCGAACATATCTTCCCCATCATGGTCCTCCCACAATCGTTTGAAGGGAAGTCATAATTCTAGGAAGAGGGATATTTTATGGATATCATTGCAGTGACATGATGAACAAGAGAATGGAATGTGCAGAGAATCCAAAGTGCTTCTGAAAGTGATGATAAAAGAAAGAATTTGGCATTGTAAATAGGACCTTCTCGCGTCTTACAAAGACCAACAGCTGTTCCTTTTCAATTATGCTTAAACATAGGCCACTGGTGAAAATCTTCCCACGGCTGAACATGCCGATGTGACTTACTTACACAAGTTTTGTTACTTCAGTTTTCTTCAAGCCATTGTTCTACTCAACATTGTAAATTTAAGGAGTGTGTTATAATCTCTGTGGAAAACTAGGCACGTGCTTACAATCCCAGAAAAAAAAAAATACAGGCTCGGCAGTAAAAGCCGAATAACATACCCCAGATACAAGAACATAGCGACCTACATGAAAACTCTAAAATTGCCAAAAATGAAACCCTAGAAGAACACTCCAGTAAAAGGAAAAGTGACAGCTGAAAATGCTAGGCATATTATTGTTGAATTGGAAGCCTGTTTTCATCCACAATGCATAAGAAACTTGCGAAATAATGCAATGAACTGTGAGAAGGAGCTCTTGAAGCTGTCTTCTTACACGTTCAATTGTTGTTGGTTGTGAGCTGTTTTCTTTATGGCACATGTCTCAGCAGAGCGATCCTAACTAGGTCTCCAGCGTATAAACTACCCTTAGGATCCTTCAATAACTTTCTCCTCAGTCGTGAAGAATCTCCACCTCAACTGTTAATTCACCTTTGTGGCCTACAAATTCGCTTGGTTAAATCCTATCTTACCCTTACATCAACACTATATCCGAAAGATAGTACATGCTTGGACGTACAACAATGAAGTGATTATCTCATGATTTCTACTAAACTGTTCACCATTCATTCGGCAGTGATGGGGTTCGATGTAAAAATTCTCATGAGGATGCTTGAAAGCGACCAGATGCAAATGACACCAAGAAACTGAAGGACATTCAAAAGAGTACTTAAGGAGCTATTTATTGCCAGGTTGTTGGGAGTCACTTCCGCTCCTCTCACTGTAAAAGACAGGGCTGTCACCAGCTGTGCTGCTCGGTTTAGTTGGTGCAACCTATAAACCTGTTAAGCAACAAGAAACAACGTATGGGTAAACAATTTGGCCCTTTCTCTGTCCTCCATAGGTTCTAAGTGCCAATTGAAATTATGAATAGGGGCCTCACAAGCATTGAGCATTCCATGCTGGATATTCAATGGAGAAAACAAAGATATGGACCTTCGATAAGACTACTCTATCAAACAGGCTAAGTTTTTAAATTGATCCAGAAATGAGCAAACTAAAGTACTGCATTGGCCAATTCAGAGACCCTCCAATGCCATCATGGTATGGTGCCACTCACCTGAAATATAATGGGTATCACAGGCATGGAAGGGGATTTGCGGTATCTTGCATATTGCTCAAATGCAAATTGGACAGTAATACCGACCAGATAAGGAGCAAGTGCTGCAGAAGCTGCAGGGCCGGTCCATGGCCAGACTAAGCCCATGGTCACCATAGGAACAGTAAGACTAAGCACCAGGGAAGCAACTGAAGAGATCCGGTGCACCAATTGTGGAGCCAACCTCTTCTTTTCATCTGCGGAATCGGATGCCAAAGGCCTTCGCATACGGTCTATAAGTAAAAGAAATATTGCGACACCGCAGTAGAACAGAGCTTCCGTGAAGAACAATATGAGGAAATCTGCAATCACAAAGCCTGAAGTGAGAAAGAAATCAAGTAAGATGTGGACAAGTAAACAGAGGAACAACTGAAGCAAATGTTGTCTGCTATTCTCTAGGGGAATAACGAAACATGTGTCGACATAAAAAGGATGACTTACCTGTCAGAAGAGAGTCCTCAAATATAGTACATAGTATTCTCCGAAGGTAGAGTGAAGGGAAAATAAAGGACGTCACAAGCACAGCCGGCCCAATGATCCATTCTAGGTTGTTTTGATTTCCCTGCGGGTAAACGATAGATAGTTTGTCCTCCCTTCCATATGGGCGATTGTAAAATGATAATAGGCCCGATTTTCCATCAGTTCCCTCAAAAGGGACATACAAGCTGCTCGAAGGCAACGATTCTTCAGAGGGAGTGAGAATATTAGTCTCCTCTAGAGCATCCGAATCAACATCACTGTCTTGGGCATGCCCCACTGAAGTAGCGCAGAGAGTATTTTTCCCATTTTGGAACTTTCTATTCGAGATGACTGCTCCATTGATGAAGCCATGAGCCTTTACTGCTTAAAAAAGGAAAGAAGAAGAAATCAAAACAAATCATTTAATCTAGTAGCAATAGATAACAGACTAGCAAGCACATGACAGAAATAATATATTGCAAAATAGGCGCACAGCCAAGATTTTTGAAGTTGGAAGTTGCAAAACTAAAGTAGCTAATATCATAATCCAGCTGCTGGCATCATCACAAAATCCCTTAGATCAGATGTGCCTACGCAAAATACAGATAGAACATTTAAGTTCCAAAAATTACCTTTAGAATTGCTCAGCCAGTGAGTATCAGATGGGCGGCTTCCGCATGGCACTCTTAATAGGCCGAGCTGGCAATGAAAGTATCAGAGTTTAAATAAATTAGAACCAAATTTTCTAAAAGAAGAGATATCACTTCAAAAACTTAGGATCACTCAACTATGAGAAAATTGTTTTCTCTATGAAGTGATGGGAGTCAATAGGTAGGACACCAAATAATAACCAATTGAAGTGCCCTCAAGATAACCAAAAGAGTTAACTCGTTGAACACTAGACAGGAGAATGAAAACACGAGACACCATATTTTGAGTTGATGAATTGCAGTCATCAAAATCCCAGTTGGACCTTCTGAATCAAGAAAAAAGATCCAGATTTCTTTTTCTTCCCTTCGCATGTTAGGACTTTGACGGGACAAATGACCCTCGTCCACAGGGATTGCTAGAACCTCCTTTATCCAGCAATTCAATTCCCATAAAAACTTGAGATATCAAGATTGACAGCCCAACGGAATATATAGGCAGTGATTATCATTATTAACATGTGCAGAAAATAAACAATCATCAACTTAGTATGTTCCAGTAATTCGCAAACAGGACTATATCAGTTGACCGAATATGAGCAAAAGGGGAAAAAACAAAGCATCCTTCTGTAAACAAGCTTCTTTTTGAAAATTGGTAAGTCATGTTGTAAGGACAAGGAGGATGTGATTCCCCAATTGAAAGCTTTAAAGCAACTTAGCAACATTCAAAAGACAATCAGAATCCTAAAGAGGAGCAGTCTAAAGCATTCTATAGTTCTCAATCCATCTATTATAGCAAAGAAATTTTGTCCAATAACAAATTTCTCACCTTTACCAGTGTATCGCATATCTATTATAGTCCAAACACTTAAAACCAGTGTAGTAATAAATGTTGGTCATTATATGCAGGTTCGTATTCTCTAGAAGTTGGTACCCTCTCAAGCTCTTTGCGTCTTATTTGAGTCTGTCTTCGTACATTTAAGCATTTAGAGGATAGAAACTTAAAAGTAAAACCCAAAGCTAATTTTATCTCAGAGATAGAACTTTTAGGTTTGCAGTTCTGTTCTCACAAAAAGCATTCTCTATCGATACCGTTGCATCTTTCCACACACGTTTCATAACACACTTTTCCGTACTTCAAGGATCTTAATGCCTGACACGTCCATAGATGTTTTGGTACTAACTTAGTACTAACTTTGGAGCTCTGATCTAACTAAACCCTATTTTCTTCAATATGAAACATCTATCCACATTTATCCATCATCTTTTCACTAACTGAATCTCACGATCCTAGCAGTAAAGTTCATTATCATAAAACCTAATCCACCATCCTCAACAGGATCCAAATCTTAGTAACCTTGAATATGATCAAACTAACTCTCCAGCAGTTCACTTACTCAGACTCCATTATCAAGGTGACTCTATCTACAGATAATTAATTGTCTAGGAGTCAAATCCAAGTTTCCAACAGCATCATTGAGTAAATACCTATCTTACATTGGCATTCTGATTATTCGACCAACCAAGAAAATAAACATTTGCACCATCCTCTTGAAACTAATACGACATTATCTGCAGTTGTCCTCTCATTAGCAAGACGTACTAGAAGGCCAATATACTGCCGCCATGAGGTCGAATAACATTATAGCGCCCAGGAATTAACTCTGGGTTCACCATATAAACAACAAACTTCAACAAGGATGAGAGCATCCAACAGATAGCATCCATAGGAACAACATAAAAGCAAAGAATGCGGAAATCCATGACTATCTTTGAGATTCACTGACCGAGCCCATGCTGATGCCCCGTCTTGCAATATCTTCAATATTGATGACAGGGTACACATCCATCCACAGAGCAAAAGGAAATGAGAGTTTGCGCTAGTCGAATGCACATTCCCCCCCCAGCATAAAAAAACCAAAAACCCCACTTCTTGATTCTCTAGACGGTTAACTTAAGTCGCAGTCTCCTTAGTGAAAACTATTATGGATTGTCGATACAGTTCCATCCTATGCCTTCACCGGAACTCTTTATCTTAATTTTTCAGAAAATCGCACTTATTGCACGAAAATTCTACACACACAACCCGATTACAACCACGGATGGATAAATCTTGATGACGAAAATAATCCAAGAAATTGCAGCCATAATCTACTCACCACCATCACCACCACCACCACCTCCACCACCCCACCAAGTATCAGATTGACAATCCACAAATAAAAAAGCATGCTGAATGATGTTACACAGATTCAGCAAAAATTAAATCTTGAAGTGTTAAAACATAATCTCGACTCACACCAGGTAAAACCTCTCTCAATTACCTGGAAAATCTTGGGCTTGAAAGGAGAAGAAACAGAAGTAGCAACACAAGAGACCGCAGAGGAAGAACCAGCTCTGACCCCCATCTTCTTATGGGGACGAAAGCAACATGGCCAGTTCAGTTCAGACACAAGACGCAGTCACTACGACAAGCCGATAAAGAATCGGCGCAACCCCATTTCGTTTTCCCAGAAATCCTAGAATTCCTCGTCCTGGGATTTCCTCCAAGGGAAGGAGGAGGAGGAGGAGGAGGAGGGGAATGAATAAAAATCTACTTGTTGTGCTTTGGAAGGTTTCGGAGAATCTGAGGAACGGGTTTTGTGATGTGAAAGGGTAGAGACTGCACCAGACCAGACAAACAATTTGAAAACGGCTCGCTCCGTGCGTTTTGTACCGACGCCGAGCAGCATTTTCTGTGAACCATTTTCGGAAAAAAAACATCATGTTAAGGAACGTGCCCAAGATGTTGTTTATACTTAACAAAGGTTTTCCATTTATACTATTAATCATATTATAAAGCGGTGTTAGCATTTATTCAATTTTATTATATGCTTCCGGAGGAGAAAAGAGGGGAAAAAAAAAAAAAATTTTTTTATTTTTATGTCTTTTATTGTGTTTAAGTCTTTAATTTGTACATTTTAAATGAAAATTCAATTTCTACAAGTTATCGTAACCAAACTTACACGTTAATACTCGTGCCCATGCGTATGAGTTATCCATAGTCAAATATAGGGGTAAATGTTCTTCTCGACTTTCCATTTATTGACAACTAGATTCGTATCTTTAATTTTTTCAGAAATGCCATTAGGAACTTCGATTCTTCTAGATAGAATAAAAGGGGATAAAATATCTAAAGTTCCAAACTAGATTTTGAAATTAGGGTTTATTTTCAAATGCGAAAGACCGATGATTAAATTATTTTTCCTCTCAATTCAGTTTTCATAACTAGATCTTGATTCCGGACTCGTGTGCCCAATCTCTGAATATTAATTCATTCGCCTATCTCATCAAGAAGAAACATTACCAATTTTGCCAAAAATTTACTCAATAAAAAAACCATATCGATTTATTTTTGGAAACAAAAGGCGAAATCAAGGAATCGGCATAAATTTGCGACCACGATCCATTTTAAGCTCTTGAGGAAGGAGAAAACTTGTTATCCCTCTCCTTTTAGAGCCATCGAAGATTTGAACTTCGAAGGTACTCTAGAGAGTAATAAAAATGATATTTGATGTAATCTAATTATATTAATTTGTTGTTTCGTTTAATTTTAGATCGTTAAATTTCGAGTCTTGTGCGATCGGAAGGGAGACTCGGTATGCATGTGATTTTTCAATTGACAATTTACGTTTATTTCATGACAAAATGATTTGTGATTATGATAATTGACTTACTATGAGAATGATGGAATTCGTGTTTATAAGTTAGAAAGATGTCAAGGTTGAGTTTGTCTCGAAGGAAATTGGCAGCTACAACCTATGACAAAAATTAGATTCCAAAATTGTTATACCTATGACAAATTAAGGAATTGTAAAAGTAGGTTCGTGGAATCTACCTAGAACCGCTCACCCCTAATAAGAAAATTGAAATGTTCTTCTACTTTCCACTTATTCACACTTTCGTATCTTTATTTTTTAGAAATGCCATTAGGAACTTGCTTAGAAAGATAAAAGGGACAATATACCATTCGGAGTAGATTTCAAAATTAGGGTAATCAAAGGCGAAAAACCGATGATGAAATTTATAATTCAGTTTTCATAACTAGATAGATGAGGACCCGTGTGCATTTGAATATTTTCATTTGCCTCTCATCGGAAGAAACATTACCAATTGCCAATAATTTACTCAATTTGTTTCTTAAAAAATTCCACATAAAGATCGACATACCCTCATTTTTTTTTAGATAAGAACATGAAGTTGACCTTTAAAAGTATCCTTATTATTTTTAAATAAAGATTTGACCAGGGGCATTTTCGTCATTTATATTTTTTTGAATTGTTTTCTTTTTTTTCCATTTTGTATTGCTTTATTTTTTCCTTCCTTTTTGCCAATGGTGGATCTTAAGGCTATGGCTGATGAGACCGCCCTCGACGACCACATGTGAGGGACTGGGCAAGGGTCGTTGCACCCTCGCTAGCTGCAACAAAGAAAAACCAAAGAAATGGGAAAAATGCAATGAAAAAAAGAAAAGGAAAGGAAAAAAAATTAAGTGACGAAAAAGTCCTTGGTTGAACCATTTTTTTAATCAATGAAGACACTTCAAAACTTTATTTGAAATTTTTCCTTAATTTATCTTCTTTTCTTTCTGGTAACAAACGAAAATATCCAGAGCCACCTCAACTTAGAGCAGGACATCGTGACATGAACTGAGTGAACTGCAATGGGGTTGATAAGATCACTTGTTTTGGTGATTTAAAAAATTAAAGTGGACAAAAATTGAGAAAAAGAAAAGGGATGAAGAGCTCAGGTAGACTTACATTATCACAATCCAGGTAAGCCTATGATTTTAGGAAAAATTACCTAAAAAGTCCTAAACGTATTGAACTTTTGCCAATTCGATCATAAAAGCTTTAATTTTGCCAATTGAGTCATAAATCTCTTTACGTTTTCCCAATTCAATTCGATCGACTAGTTTTGGCTGGAAAATCGGCGACGTGGATGTCGACCATTTTTACATGGCACGGTTGGCGCTTGTGGACAAATTTTAACAATATTTATTATTTATTTATTTATTTATTTTCCTATTCTTTTCTATATTTTGTTTTTTTTTTTAAGTGGCCGGCGATCCCAAGACCCTCGCCGGCAGGGGTGATGCTGGCCACATCAGCGCCCACCGTGCCCAGTCATACAATGGGAAGTTTCTGACCTCGTCCACATTGCTGACTCGCTTGTCCTAAATCGGGGATGCAGCATTTCGCGCCTTTCGTGAGAAAATCCATGACGTCTCCTTGATTGGAGCAAGACAAGTGATTCTAAGGACGTTGCCTTAAGGAGATTGTGAGAACACCGCGAACCAAGATCGGATCTTCGGCGACATATCTACAAACAGTTACAGGTATCAACTCCCTCAGATTTGGAACTACTTCTTCCCTAAAGTCATTCAACACGACCTACACATTTCACATCTCACCAACCGCTCGTTTCTTTACTTTCACCAAGTTGGCAAAGTTCATTGGTGCTACTACATCTGTGAGAAAAGAGATCAGAAAACAACAGCACAAACTTTAATCGTCGTATGGATCTCTATAGAGTACTACAATCCCCGCTCACCCTTTGAACACACCCCAACACAATGCGGCATGTCATGTAAAAGTAAAGATCTTAAAGACACTACGCACGCCATGCCTGTAACCACTGACAGACGGTGATTCTAGTACCCCTCCAGCAAGCATGAGTTCAGGATGAAGCTACATCACCTAACTTGGGGCCATTCACCCCAGCTGCTTCGACATCCGCCCAGACTTCGTTCACTCGCCCGATGATCTGGAACGGGGTGCTGTACTGCGCGATCGAGTATGCATAGTCGCTCTTGGAAGAAGCATTTGCCCATGCGGATCTGCTTAGGCTGCAGGAGAGCTTTTCCGCTTCTTTGACCACGATGTCGTCCAGCGCGAATCCAGGGAACTTCCTGACGGCAACGTAGTGGCTGCTCCAGCGATACGGTTCTAGATTCAGCTCGGGAAGAGGGGTCGGCGGGGTCGATTGGAATTTCGAGGGCAAGTAGAAACGTACGACGTAGGCAGACGAGTGGAGGGGTCCAGCCCCCGGGACGATGCTTGTCGAGATAGGTAATGTCATTGCCAACCTAGAGCTATTCAAATTGGCACCTTGGGTGTATTCAAACAACCTGTAAGAAGAAATGGACCATTAGAATTGAAAACATAACCAGAAGCAACAGATCATAATACAACAATCTGCAGAAAAGACACATCCCGTGAAGGCTATTTTGTTCTCGAACTAAAGATCCATCTGACTGCATTCCGGGAAAAGACACCTCAGCGAACATAAACTGAAACCGAATCAATGTGTCACTATGGACGCTCTATCGAAGTTCATTCAAAGCGATTCAATCACCGTCAAGAATCAAAGGCCAATCCTCGAGCTACAATGGAAGTTTCCAGCATCTCAATCCCCATAATTTTCCACAATTAAGCGGAAAAACTATAACTTGTCAAATTGACGCGGAAGAGGAGAAAAGGGCACCTCTGGTAGCCGTTGAAAGTGGCCCTCTCAAAGGAGAGGTCCCTCGCCGGAGCGGACATCCACGTGGAATTCCCGTACAACCTCACCTCGAAGTCCGACTCCACGTGGACGATTGTGTACTGTGGAGACTCGATCGCATAGCACCCGGCTGCGAAGAGGGAGAGTAGCACTACAAAAAAACAGGGGTTTAGCGACTAATTTTGCCACGACAAAATGGGGAAAATTCGTCGCTAACAAAGTTTGCGACGAAAATTGCGACGAACATTTTTTCGTCGCCAATTCGGCGTCGCAAAATTTAGCAACGAACAATTGTGTAAATCGTCGCTAATTTCCGACAACTTTTGCCACGCGAAAAATTCGTCGCTAATTAGCGACGATTTATTTGCGTGGCACAATTCGTGGCTAATTTGCCACGAATGTTGTCACAAAATAATTCGTGGCAAATTAGCCACGAAATTATTGTCATGGCAACATTCGTCACTAATAGACGCATTTTTTTGGCAAATTCGTGGCTAATTTGCCACGAATTTTGTCACGAAGAATAATTTGTCGCAAATTAGCCACGAAATATTTGCGTGGCAAAAATTCGTGGCTAATTTGCCACGAATGTTGTCACAAAATAATTCGTGGCAAATTAGCCACGAATTTGGTGTCGTGGCAACATTCGTCACTAACAGGCAAATTTTTTGGCAAATTCGTGGCTAATTTGCGACGAATTTTGTCACGAAAAAATTCGTGGCAAAATAGCAACGAATATGATGTCGATCGCTAAATTGGATTGGCAAGAATTTGCGATGAAAAGCACGAGGTTTCGTCACTAATTTGCTACGAAACTTTACGTTCGTCGCTAACTTGCGACGAAATTATTCATGGCATATTTCATCGCTAATTTGCGACGGAAAATCTCCGGCGAAAGTCGTTGCTAACTTAACTTGGCGACGAATTTTACCTGCGGCATTTGTGACGAAAAGCGATTAGTGATGAATTTTTTTCGTGGCAAAAGTTGTTTCTTTTTTGCGACGAGCAAACGAGCGCATTGATGAATTTTGCAATAATTTAGCGATGCAATTAGCGACGATTAGGCACGAATTTCGCAACTAACTTTTATAATTTGTGATTGTATGATAAAAAAATTTCTTTTATATCTAATTAAAAGAAAATTAATTTGTAGAATTTATAGTTTCCATTGATTAAGTAATTAATAAGATCTAAATATTATAATAAAATGAAAAAGGAGGAAAACTATATATAAAACAGCAAAAATGTACAATTGGTACAAATACACGTAAGAACCGGCCCTCCCATTGTTTAGACCACCCAAAAAAAAAAAAAATCAGAATTAACTCATGAATAAGACAAGCTCACCCAAATATGTGATATGCCATGACTACATCCCCAGCATCCCTAACAAGAATAGTCCGAAGCATACACAATGAAGTGTATAATTTGGTTGACAGGATTTGAAATACAAGAAGTTCCACAAGCGGTCAAGAGAGATAAGCAACCTCATCCTATTCTTAGGAGAATGGACAACCTATAGACGTGTGCCTATGCATATACTCCCATACCGGATCTCCTTGAGCCCGAGGTTGAGCGGGACTGTCTATTTGAGGACTTAATTTCCCAGGCGTCAACAATGCTTTGGCGGGAGTCACATTGGATTTGCTTGGACTTATACATCTTTGCCAAAGAAGGAAATCCGCAAAGTACAATGCCACTACGATCAAGCGAAGTTGCGTTGCTATATTTTACTCGAATGTAACACATTAAAAGACACATACATGAACATCTCAAAAAAGATCAAACAAATATTATGGATGGTGGCATACCGTGGCTAAATCTCCTCGGATATATAGCTACTCCAAAGACTTGAGCACAAACCCACCAAGCAATCATTTCATAGGTTTGTTATGGGACAAGTATGAGCAATATTAGCAACAATACGTTTGACAACACGGAGTGATCCAATTGCTATATGAACGACCTCCCCCCCAAAGCATGTCCAGGAAGAACAACACTATCAACATCACTTTGCCTAATATGCACCTTTTCTCCATAAACTCGATTCATCGACCAAGTCTTGAGGTGCATTGCTTAGCCCAAAGCAAGTACGCAAGGAAGGAATGTATATCCTATCTACAAGGCCCACACATTATAACTCGAGAAAAGGAAAAAACAAGAATAAAGACTCACATTAAGCCACACATTATGACTCGGAAGAGTAAAAAACATGAATTAAGAGTCACATTAAGCACAAAGAATCACACAAGCATGAGCACTTGAAAATGCACAAAATTCCATATTTGTTCGAAAAAGTCTCAAGTGTTCCATATAGTTGCAGCCCAAGACCACTTGTGGTCTCAAGAAGCTACTCATTCAAACTAAAGTAAGGTCATAACTTGTAGAATGCAATAATACATCCAAACAAAGCATAGCATTTTGAAAGTTCTATGTAAAGATAGAAATCGACAAAAGCACCGAGAAGTATTTCAACCTTTATATCAAGCTAGAACCAACAATAAGTTAGAATGCTAGGATGAAACCTTGATAAGCGGGGAAATAAGTTCATAAGAGAATTTTCACTATCAACAAATCGGACCAATTTGGATTCTTTATAGACATGCTCCAAGAAAAAGACTCTTAAATATAAATGCATTATATCATAATAAGCTAAACGAGTGCCCCAAGAAAAAGACTCTTAAAAGGGAGGGGAAAGTGAGCATATAGAGGTCAAACGAAAATTAGAACAATATACCAGCACCACGATGTCGGAGAAAGTAAAGTATCGGACCTCTAATGCGGTATCCGTGACAATATATTCCGAACAGGCAAACCAAGGGAAGCTCTTGTCGCATCGGCAACTTGTAAATGACGAACTCGAATCTCTTCTTCTATTGCAGCATCAAGAACAAGACCAACCTTTGGTGTGTCACGAGTCCTATGTATTCGGTTCATGAAGTACACGCGGAAGATGGTTGATGCTCTAAAGATAAATGAAGCGCACGGTAGAACCTTATTTTGGTGAACAGGCCGCGGTGCCCATAAGCCTTCGCAAACCGATCAAGAGCATGGCCTTCAACATATAACACATTAGGCATGGGCCGGTAGAGCATTGCTTGCATTAAGAACTTTGTTGAACTACATGTTGTATTATGCTGTTGAACTACATGTTGTATTATGCATCGGCATATGTGATCATTGCGAGTCACAAAATAAACATGCAACCAACATATATAAGCACCCATGGATGTGCCACTAGATTGTTCGTGTGTAATAATATTCATTTATCGACAATAACCGGTGGATCCGGGATTGCGGTTCAAAATTCGCCTTGGACATCAAGTAGAGGACACACATTACCAAAAATATAAAATTCCTTCCGTTATTTCTTTTCTTTAAATTTCCCCGCTTTTCTTTCTACGTGCCCTGGACTCCGGTGATACAATAGGTGCGTGCTACCATACACTACGAGTTTATCTTTGATTCATTTGCATCTAATACACAAAATAGTCAAACCACTTAAACACATTGGTTGACCCACACTATGGTTGTAATAAGGCAAGTACATCTCGGAGTAGTTCCAAGTTGCAAATGATGGAGATGCACTCATGATCCTAGTGGATGTGCTACCCTCTTAAGGGGAAAAAATGTGTCTTGTTGTCTTAGCAAAATCACAAACTTCGGTTTAACTCCTTGTCCATTCCACGGGAACTTGAAAGCGGGGATTTAAAACAGATGCGTGACTTACGTTGCTTCGACAACTTCATAAGCTTCCATTCACATCCACGAGAATACAACCAGGCACACAAGAATTTCATCTTGGCAATTCTGCAGCATTCTTCTTAATCAATTAGTGTTCTTGATCGATCTACATTCTTGCAACAAAGAAGCAAACTAAAGCAAAGATTAAGCTACCATGAATGCGAGCATCACCATGCGCACCCCCACGAGAGCCATTCACACACTCTAGTATACAATTATACCATCAATAAGAAACATATGATAGAGAAGGAAATAAAAGGGCTGTACATTGGGGTGAGAGATGAGGCAATCGACCACCGAAGAGAGAGTCTTGCAACAGGCAAAGCATGACCGGCATATCCTCCGATGGACGCACCAACCCCGATGGGCACTATCATTACACTTGTATAATCTCTCTTCCACTGCACAAGATCTGGTACCTCACCTTAATCAATCTACGGCCTCAAATAATCAAGAAAATCGCAATAAGAACACCAAATTTAGCGTAGAAGGGTAGCGAGATAAGAAGAAAATAAATTGACCAGCAAATTTGGCCCGAAGCTCAACTTATTATTATTATTTTTTTGGGTCCAGAAGCTCAACTGTTTTATTCAACCATATTCCGCATAACCTTGTTCAAAAGAACCAACAAACCGTACCTAGAGGCTAAAAACAGCAATAATAGCCCCACATGTACCTTATTGATTTGTTGCCGCGATCTGCGAACCACGAGCAAGATCCTCTCGGTTGAGAAATTAATTGTGCACCAACCACATGCAAACATTGCTGCAGATTCCTTATGGTCCTCGGTGAGACCAACGTACGGCATATCGTCCAATCTCCTTTGCAAATTATTTATAAACAATCAATGCTCAAGCAAAAGCTGAATCTATTTGTCTAGAAAAAAGAATTGAAAAAGCATACTCTTAATGGAAGCAATGATATTGATAGAGGTAGCGGTTGCAAAAGCAATTGCATGCCAATGATCGTGGAAACAAGCTATTACAATGTCTATTACTTGTGTTGTGATATTACACTTCTCTCTGGCCATATAACAAATAAGCTTACAAAAAATACTAACCTCACGGCCAAACATAAAAGAAGCTCGATGCCTTCTTGTTTAACCAATAAGATGTCTAATTAATTCATCATCATCATCATCAACAATCTCGTCCTCATTGTGTTGCCCATCATTGTGCCCATCACCTATTTCATGAGTGGGAGGTACAGGGGGAACCCGATCTTGATTTAGGTTGAGGTGTCGCAAGACCAATTGCATTTGACTCTGCAGAGAACCGATTTGCTCATCCTTCGTGACATTTGTTGTGACATTTGTTCTTTAACCACTTTCATTTCTTCGTCCTTCTCTCGCAAGTAAATGTCTCGGTTGGCTCACTTGTTGTGTCATTTCCTCCTCGAGTCGTGTTCTCCTTGAAGCAGTTGCATTGGAGGATGAACTTCCAGCAGCCTTTCCTGTATATACCCTTGACAAGGACCCCAACCCAAATATTTTTCCTCTCTTCACCCCACCTCGACGCCTCCACCCATAATGCCATATTGTCGGCTGCTTTGGCTCGAGATGCGGCCCCACCATCACCGCCACTAGTAGTGCTTGATTAAAAGCTCGTCATATTTTTCCTACATCAACGAAATAGATATGAAAATATAATAACTTCATATATGTAATCGCCATAAATATGAAAAGCATTCATGATTTTCATTGTAATTTCCATAAAGACAAACGTACAAGCTTACATACCTTAATAGATTTTGCTCGGTCGCCAATCCATGTCTTATCTTTCTTTTGAAATGTGCGTTCGAATGTAGCTACATACGTCGGTTCCGTCCCCAATTCATGTGCCTACAAAATTGAAACATAAATGAGTAATTGAATTAAATTAACTTACAACATGTTTAACAAACTTACCATTCTTTTTCGATGCTCCCCAATGTTGATGGAGCCTCCAAAGCATACGTCGCAGATGCGAAGACCCTTCACTAGAAGTAGAAGCTCGATTCTTGGCATTTTGTTCACTCCTTTGCTTATTTTTTCAGCTTCCCAACTTCTCGTTATTTCGGTCAATCGTCGTCGGTAATAAAATGTGGCTTCACATTTTTTGTCTTTGCTTTATTCATCACATTGCGTATGTGATCACCAGCTTTCTTCTTAAAAATTCTTCTAATTTCATTCCCATCCGATTCATCCCACCTGAATTTCCGCCGTAATCAATAGAAAAACAGGGCTTTATTTACGCTAAACTTAGTTTGTGAGAAAATTGAAGTATAAAACTTACCTTGAACTCGTTCCACCACAAATCTTTTACTTCTTTCGAAGCGCTCAGTAACTAATCCACGGCCCCCTCCAATAGTTATTCACTATTTTATTAAGTTCTCGAACGACGTACGTCGCTTCTTCAAATCCGTAAATAGGGACAATTTAGTTCACATCCATATCTACAACCCAAATGAAACTCATCCCTAAATATTACATTTACTTTAAAAAAAATGAAGTACTTACGAATCTCCATGTGGGCATATCACACGCCGGTTATCTTCTTCAGCTATGTTTTCCTCATCATTCGAGAGTTCCACTGAAGAAGGTGGAGTGAGGAGCAGATGGAACCGAAGTACATTCATTTCGGATGTGCCCAAGTTGTCCCCTAAAATGCTCTTGAGGGTCGGCATGTAGTGGTTGAGGCCGAGATGAAAGGGAAGGGCAAGATTCTTTGGGACGGGGACGAGGAAGAGGAAGGGGAAGAAGCGAATGTGAAGGGGTTGCTCGTCTTATTTGTGAAACCGCACCACGCATGCGAACTCCACCTCTACGATACTTGACAAATAAGAATTTTAGACAAATATCAGCAAAAATAAGAACATGTGTTAGGGAAACATAATGACGTACATCATAAAACTTACCATTTTAGTGCGCGAGCACGTGAGAAACTTGAGAAATCGAAAGAATCAATGGTTGCCTCCGATAAATAGCAATCTACGGCACCGAAGGAATCTATTGAAATCTTGTCATCGGGGGTTGGTGCATTTATAATCTATCTACTAAAGCTAGGTTCAAGAGGCAACCACAAAGAACATGTTATATGCTGTATACTAGCAACCAACATGACCTAGTTTCCTCGGGAAAAGACAAAGGAAGCTCTAACAATACAAGTCGGTACCTAGTTAACGAAATGGATAATAATGACACCGCAATAGTGACATAACAAAAACATGTAATGCAGAAATGACAAACGATTAACCGAGATGATACTTGAAGCTTATCACACATATAGTAGTAATTTGATTCCCTACCAATAGTGGAGACCCGGTCGGGAGATGTTTCGGCTTATATTCCTACTAATGTAATTTCCATTATAGATGGACAAATATTCTTATCAGCCGATCTATTTAATGCTTTGGAATCGGACACACTATTAATGTGGGTATTTCTGTTTCTAGAGTAGGATCTACAGCTCAAATTAAAGCCATGAAACAAGTAGCTGAAAAATTAAAATTGGATTCGGCGTAATTCGCAATTAGTTAGCTTCTAATCTTGATAAAGCTACCCGAGAATCAATTGGCAAGAGGCCAACGATTACGTGACATGAACTACAACATCGGCAATAGCAAGCCAATAGGCTGCTGCATGGATCATTCAAGCAATGCATTTGGTTCATACTTAAAGTAGCACAATCGCAAAACCAAGATAAACTCATAAAGGAAATTCACGGATCCATAGTTCATGAGCACGTACCCTTGAATGCCGCGGCGGAGAGTCCGGTCAAATCAAGAATCGTGGTGGGGCTCTCGGCCTCGGATCCGTGAGGAGCGTGGTGTTAGTGACCCCACGAAGCCAAAGCGACGGAGAAAGAGAGAGACAAGGAGAGCGGATCACGAGTACGTACCGTTGAATGCTTCTTTGAGAGTCCGGTTGAATCGACAATCGTGGTTGGGGTCTCGGCCCCGGATCTCGGGGAGGAGTGGTATTAGTGACCCCACGAAGCCAAAGCGAGAGAGAGAAAGAGAGAGACAAGGAGAGCGGATCCGGGAGACGGGAGATCGGACACAAGTTCAAGCATGTATGAACGATCTCGACGACGAGAGAGAGAGAGAGAGAGAGAGAGAGAGAGATTGGAACGCACCTCGCTGGTTGCGGCTCGGGCGAGGTTGGCTTGCGGTGAGGCGTGGCCGGAGACGGGGCCCGGACGGAGGGTGGTGGTGGAGGCCGTAGTGGTCGGTGGAGGTGGGTCGCTCGGGGGTGCGGTTAAAGAAACCGAGCAAAGAGGAGAAAATGAAGCAAAAGCGAGAAGAGAAGGAAGGAAAAGTCGTGCACGTAGGGTTGCGCGACGAATCTTAATTTCGTCGCTAATTTGCGACGAAACCTCAAGTTCGTCGCATATTAGCGACGAAACATCGGTTTGTCGCTAACTAGCGCATGCAAACTTAGCGACGAAAAACCAAATGCGTCGCTAATTAGCGACGACCATATATTTTCGTCGCTAATTAGCGACGACAATATCTTGTCGTCGCTAATTACCTACGCATTTTGGTTTTTCGTCGCTAATTAGCGACGAACATATATTGTTGTCGCTAATTTGCGACGAAACATGAAGTTTGTCGCATATTAGCGACGAAAATACCGGGTTTGTCGCTAACTAGCGAACGCAAACTTAGCGACGAAAAACCAAATGCGTCGCTAATTAGCGACCAAAATATAAGTTAGTCGCTAATTAGCGACAACATATATTGTTGTCGCTAATTAGCGACGAAAATATAGGGTCGTCGCTAGTTAGCGACAAAACCTAACGTCGTCGCTACTTAGCGACGGAATTATATGGTCGTCGCTAATGCGCAACGAAATTACATGGTCGTCGCTAATTAGCGACGTAAATATAAGGTCGTCATACTTGTGGTCGCTAATTAGCGACGAAAATACAAGGTCGTTGCTAACAATACAAGGTCGTCGCTAATTAGAGACGAAAACATACTTGTTGTCGCTAATTAGCGACGCAAATATAAGGTCGTCGCTAATTAGCGACGATAATACAATGTCGTCGCCCATTAGCGACGAAAACTTAACGTCGTCGCTAATTAGCGACGACCTTATATTTGCGTCGCTAATTAGCGACGATAATATATTGTCATCGCTAATTAGCGACGAAAATATCTTGTCGTCGCTCGTTAGCGACAAAAACCTAAAGTGGTCGCTAAATTAGCGACAACAACACATGTCTCTAAATTAGCGACGACTTTAGGTTTTCGTCGCGAACTAGCGACGACAAACTAGGTTTGTCGCTAATTAGCAACGAGCTGATATGTTCGTCGCTAATGAGCGACGAAAAATTCAATTGGTCGCACTTTAGCAACGAAATACGGTTTGTCGGTAATTAGCGACGATAACATAAGTGCGTCGCTAATTAATAATTAGCGACGAAAACCAAAGTGCGTCGCTAATTAGCGACGCAAAAGTGGGTTCGTCGCTAATTTATAAGTGATTTCCTAATGAGCGACGAACTTCTGTTTTGCGTCGCTAATTAGCTACGAAAATATAATTACGTCGCTAATTAGCGGAGAAAGCGACGAAACCCTACATTCGTCGGTAATGAGCGACGTAAAACCTAAGTTAGTCGCTCATTACCGACGAAAAATCAGGTTCATCGCTAACTAGCGACACAAACACAACTGACGAAAAACTAAATTCGTCGTAAATTAGCGACAAATACAAATGTCGTCGATAATTAGCGACGATAACTTAGGTTCGTCACTAATTAATAAGTCTTTGCTAATTAATTAGCGACGACAACCGAAGTTTGTCGCTACTTAGCGACGCAAACTTAATTTCGTCAGCTAATGAGCGACGAACACAAATTTTGATTTGGTATTTTATTGCTATGAGGTGAGGAATTTTTTTCAATTTTGCTACGCATACCAATTGTCTTTCACATTATAGCAATAAAAATATATAATAATAATAACAAACGTCGCGAGTAATAATAATAATTACACAAAATTAGTTAAAAGTGTCAAAAATCACAATCTTCGTCTTCATCATCATATTCATCTTCACATTCGTCTTCGTCTTGATCTTCATCTTCGTCTTCATCTTCTTCATGATCTTCATCTTCGTCTTACGTCGCGAAATCGGATTCTTCATCACCTTCTATATTTGATTGGTGAATTTCAATTGGGTCTACATCTATCACTGTTCCACATGGATCACGTAAAGTCGGAATGTTGTATTCCTCAACTTCAACGATGTTACAAACTTCCTCTTGTTGATCCGTTTGTATCCTTCCGGTGTTCCTCGATTTTTCTTCGTGCTTTGATTTTACATACGGCCCACCAATCAACTTTGTCGCGCTTCAAACTAGGATATGATGCATAATATACTTGCATTGCTTGTTGTGCCAAGACAAATGGTTCATATTTCATATACCTTTTCTTGTGATTTATTTCCACCAAATTAAACTTCGTATGCACCTTCATTCCTCCGATGGGGTCGAACCACATGCACTTAAATAACACAACCCGCATTAATGGCCCAGGGTACTCTATCTCTATGATTTCATCCAACAAGCCATAAAAATCATCTTTCGCACTGCCACAATTGGATGACCGAACACACACACCACTATTCATTGTGGCTTTTCCCATTCCATACTCTCGAGTGTGAAAATTATACCCGTTTATGAAATATGCTTGGCCAAGTTCGTACCTTTCTTTGTGGACCCCATGACGGATGATATAGCAATCCTTGCTCTTCGACTTGATCATGATTACTTTGTGAACCTGAAGTTACACCCGCAAAGTCAATAATATTTTTTAATTAATGATTTATAAAATATTAATAACTTGCTTTTCGTCCATAGACAACTTACATATGTTTTGAACCATGCTTGCCAAATTCTTCATCGCACAAACGTTCAAACTCATTTGATGGTAGTCCATACATTGAAGTTTGAAAAATCCTATTAACAAAAACCACTTATGTATTAGCAAATGTTTGACACACAATAAATATATTTGCAAAAGTACACTTACTCGAAGTATGGCTCCACTTCGGACAGTTCAACAAAATATATGTATGGGCTGCCCGCCATTCTTCGTCCGTTAAATAACGAAACTTACATGCGCCACTTGGTCGACCAAGATAATTGAAAATAGAGAATGATTTACAATTGGGATCAATGGGCCCCTCATCATTTCTTCTCGCTCTCCGCCTTTTGCACTGCACGTGCGGCTCAAAATAATATGATGCAAATGTTGTCACTTCTTCCATAATATATGCATTACAAATTGAAGCTTCAACACATGCTTTGTTCTTCACTTTTTTCTTCAAATGATATAAGAACCTAGTTGCAATAGGCAAAATTTTATCGAGAACATAATAAGTGATAAAGTAATTTTAAATTATTAACGAGATATTTTACCTCTCAAATGGATACATCCAGGGGAAATTGGACAGGACCTGCAACTTTGGCCTCATAAGGCAAGTGAACTAAGAGATGCTCCATTGAATCAAAGAACGATGGAGGAAATATCCTTTCTAAGTTGCAAAGAATGATTGGAATATCTCTCTCCAGCTTCTCCATGTGTGATACTTTTAACCTTTGTAGAGAGCAAATATCATGAAGAAAATTACTTAACTACGTGATGGCGCCCCACACAAAATTTGGTAGAAGTTCCTTGAAAGCTATTGGAAGTAGTCTTTCCATAAATATGTGACAATCATGACTCTTCAAACCTGTTAACTTGCATTCATTCGAATCAACACATCTCTCGAGGTTCGAAGCGTATCCATCGAGAAATCGCACAGATTTAAGCCATTGACGAGACAACCCGTCTCTCGCTCCCTGTCCAATGTGTAAATTGCTTTTGGTTTTGGTCCCCTGCTGCTTGCATCCACATCTAGTGCTTTGGCCGATCACAAATAACTCTCATATCTTTTCTTGCATTCAAGTTGTCTTTTGTTTTTCCGGGGTGACATCCATCACGGTGTTTATGATATTGTCGAAAACATTTTTTTCTATGTGCATGACATCAAGATTATGACGAATAACATGGGTCTTCCAATATGGTAGATCCCAAAATATACTGCGCTTAGTCCACTTATGTGTGCTTCCGTACGCAATAGTCATGCCATGGGGGTTTTCAACAACGGTCGGAAAGTCGTGTACTCGCTCCCAAATTTGATCATCTGGTCGACCTCAATGGTGGGGGTGTTCTTTCAATTCTATTCTTGATGAACTCTTTCTTATTCCTTCGGAATGTATGATTTATAGGCAAAAATTGTCTATGACAGTCAAAATAGTGGCCTTCTTCCCGTGTTTTAATCTAAATGACTTTGAGCGGTCCATACATATCGGACATCCTAAGATTCCAGCTGTACTCCATCCGAGATAACATCCCATAAGCTGGAAAATCATTTATCGTCCAAAGAAGTGCAGCCTTCATTACAAATGTTTGATCGGTAGAAACATCATACGTAAGAATACCTTCATACCATAGGTGTCGTAACTCCGCAATCAATGGTTGCATATAAACATCTATCAATTTTTTCGGATTTTGCGGGCCGGGGCACGATCAATGTCAAAAACATGTAAGGTGTCTTCATGCACATACCAGGTGGAAGATTGTATGGAGTTAAGATAAGCGGCCAACATGAATAGTTCTTTCACGATTTTCCAAATGGGGCAAATCCATCAAGACAGAGACCTAACCTAATATTTCGAGGCTCCATCACAAACTCGGGGTATGTTCTATCAAAATGTTTCCATGCCTCTGCATCCGAAGGATGACACATTAGGCCCTCTTCCGTTTGCATGATTTGCGTGCCAAGTCATGTGTTCGGCGATCGCTTGAGACGCATAAAGCCTTTGCAATCTAGGGGTTAAGGGCGGATAAAACAATTGCTTGCATGGTCTACGCTTCTTATTACGACCCCGCCTCCCGCTAATCTTGTACCTCGGTTGACCACGAAATTTGCAAGATTCGGCATTTTCATCATCTCTCCAATATAACATACAACCCTTACTACATATATCAATCCTTACAACCGGAAGGCCTAAGTTATCCACTAGCTTCTTCATGTCGTAAAAATCACTTGGCATGATGTTATCGCGAGGCATTGCTTCCCGCATTACGTCAACAAAAGAGTTGAAGCAATTGTCGGACACATTATGCTCTGCCTTGATGTTTAACGGTCTTGCGGTCACTGATAACTTAGTGTGGTTGTCACAACCTCGCCCATAAAGGTTCATCTCGCTGATTTCAACACTTCCCGAATTGATTAGATGTAAAAGTTTCGTTGTGCACATTCTCATCAAACCTACATTTACTTCGCCTCTTCCAATTGTGATGCATAGCTAGTACCCACTTGTTCAAATGTAGGAGCAAAACTAGTACTCTCAAGATTTGATTCGACACGAAATTCGACCCATTGCATCAATCACCATCCTCGATATGGGTTCAATTGGTTATAATAGCTACATTCTTCCCTAATTGAAAATTGATCACTTCTTCGATATTCTTCATCGGAGTATAAATAGTTCACCATGGCAAGTCCAATTATAATAGTTCGGAATGAACCCAAATCTACAAAGATGTTCTCTAACTTTGTCACACACATGAAATTTACTATTCTTGCACCTTTTACACGGACACCTTAACTTATTTCCATCCATAAACTCAAATTTACTACTAGCAAATTCCAAAAACTGTTCCAACCCGATCTGAAACTCATCGATCAATCCTCGTCGTCCGGGTAAGTTCTTATTATACATCCAAGCCCCGTCTCTTTGCATTGTGTACTGTATAAATATTAAAAAATCTCATAAAATATTAAAAATACTACATCTACTATATAATATTCTTAATTAAAACCATAAAATCGTAAAAATTAAAATTCTACCCGTGACGCAATAATTACTTTCAAGTTGAAACAAATAAAAAAAAAATACCATGTCAAGAAGACTTACCCAAGTATTTGACCTGAATTATTTATAGTACAAAGCGGTCAATTTGATGAGAATTGCAAATATCACTTGGATTGCGAGACCTTCAAATGGACATGTACCTAAAAAAGAAAATTACATAAGATTCATGAAGCTTATGCCAATTGATAGAAGAAAATGGTGAAATAAACGGCTAATAATTTATTCTAATTAGCGATGAAAACAAGACATTCGTCGCTAAATAGCGACGAAAGGGGAAGTTTGTCACTAATAATTAGCGACAACCTTAGCGACGAAATTTATTTCATGGCTAATTAGCGACGAACTTCTACGTTAGTCGCTAATTAGCGACGAACTATAATTTCATCGCTAATTAGCGACGAAATATCAAGTTAGGTAGCTAATTAGCGACGAAATATCAAGTTCGTAATCTAATTAGCGACTAAAACGTAGAAGTTCGTCGCTAATTAGCGATGAACGTGTAATTTCGTCGCTAATTGGACGGCATCTCCGCCTTCGCCAGCTGCGACGAAATTCACCGCAACCCATTAGGAACAATCAAACGGAATAATGTCGTAAATGTTGTCGCTAATTGTGCATTACTACACTTTTTTACATAAACACCATAACTTATTTCAATCTATGAGCTCAACTTTACTTTGAACTTGAAAAGAAAAAAGTTACAATGTCAAAACGACTTACCCAAGTATCGATTGGATTTTTCGTAGGAGAAAGTGATCGATTTGATAAAAATTGCAAGGTTCATTTGGATGGCGAGACATTCAAATGGATGCGTACCTAAAAAAAGAGAAATTAGTTAAGATTCACGAAGGTTGGGGCAATTGATAAAAGCAAATAGTGAAATAAACAACAATTTATTCTATGATTACCATAAGGCACGGAGATAAGAATAGAAATGAGAGAAGACGAGAAGGCAAGAGAAGGGAGAAGAGAGAAAAGAGCGGGTGAAAGAGAAGAGTGCGGGTGAAAGAGAAGAGTGCGGAGGTAAAGACATTTTAAAAGGCGAAATTTTACTAGCCACGAATTTAGCGACTACAATTTGTTGTACGAATTTAGCGACGCATTTAGCGACGACATTTGAAATTAGCGACGTTAAATTGTCGGTGGCTTTAGCGACGCAATTACCGATTCGTCACAAATTAGCGACCAAAATTATTTCGTCGCTAATTAGCGACGAATATGTATGTTCGTCGCTAATGTTCTTGTTTTTATATTAGCGACAAACAATACATGTCGTCGCTACGGTAGCGATGAAAATATTTATTTGTCGCTAATTTAAAGTTTGCGACGAACATTGATGTTCGTCAGCTCTTTGTTTAAGAAAAGAATTTGCGACGGAACGTAGTCTTTCGTCGCTAATGGGCGACGAATCCTATTTTAGGTCGCTAATGGAGCGACGAATCCTATTTTCGTCGCAAAGGACATAGCGACGAATACTACATTTCGTCGCTAATGTTTTATGCATAGTGTTAATTGTGCGACGAAAATGTAGTTCGTCGCTAATTAGCAACGAACGTTGATTTTCGTAGCTAACTTTTAAGAAAAGAATTTGCAACGAAATGTTGCCTTTACGTGGCTAATTGGCGACGAAACCTATTTTCGTTACAAAGGGTATAGCGACGAATAATCTTTTCATGGCCGTTTTCGCGCTAATGTGCGACAAATTTTTTTTGTGGCCATTTTCGTCGCAAATTAGAGACGAAATGTTTTTCATGGCTATTTTCGTTGCAAATTAGTGACGAAAGGTATTGCGTGGCTAGATTCGTGGCAAATTAGTGACGAAATTTTTTTTGTCGCTATATTTGTCGCTAATTAGAGACGAATATTTTAGTCGCTAATTTCGTCGCAAATAGCGACGAATATTTATTTCGTCGCTATTTTCGTCGGAAATTTGCGACGAATATTTTTCGTCGCAAATAGTTCGTGGCTAAATCCTTATTTTTTTTGTAGTGTAGGCTGAGCAGCCATGCGATCACAGCGAGTCTTCGTGCCTCCATCGTTTGCGATTGCGGGTTCTGGTGCGGGAGAGCTTGAAGAACGTGGATCATCATGGCGGGGGGTTTATGAAGGAAGACGATAACAAATCGGACAAAACACAAGTCTGAGATTACAAAAGATCATAGTCCGGAGCAAGATGTTCCCCGGAATATATTGTTGTCTTTTGCGGATCCAGACTCGACGAACGTTGTGTCCTAGGATAGAGTTGATGGCAAATCAAATATCCTGTCTCAATTTGTCAACTGTCAAGGTGACGGACAACGTAGTTTAGTAGACAATCGACCTCTGGTCGACTGTGTATTTAATGTCAGATCACTTTTTTAATTCAGATTCTTGTCCATATACGGCAGACGTGAAATATGACATTTCATAAATCTGCTTGGGCTGGCTCACTTGTCACAGCAGGGCCATAGATGTTATGCATATCTATCATTAAACATTCAGTACAAGAGCCCGAACTATGTTACTGGGATTGGATTTTAAAGGGGCTCAAGGAAGAGGCTTGCTCTAGGATAGAGGCCAGAGTCTTTCAGGGTCATTCCCATCTGATCGACACCGTACGTCTTCCTCGGAAAGCTCGATACCAGTCTGTAATTAGCGATGCCCGGGAGGCCTAACGAGTCGACATAACTGTAGATTGATTGGATCTTGTCTGTGCACAAGAAGCTGTGCTCTCTTCTATCGCCGCTGGGGAAGCGAATCAATATCTGCACAAAAAGAAAAAAAAATTGGAAGTGAGAGGCCAGGAGTCATTCTTTTCACTCGGTGAGTCTCTAGTTCAAGCCTGGAAGTACCAATTTGCTTTTTGCAACATTAGTGTGTTATGCCATACCTGCGCTGCCTGTTGATCCATTGCTTGACTAGCTTTTCCCTTGTTTTGCAATTGTCTGCTCGCGACCGCAGCCTCTTTCGGTTTATCATACTGCTTATCGGAAGGAATCTTCTGCAATTTCTCAAAATCTTCTTTGCGCGGAACTTCCTTCAGCTTATGAGCCTTGGGTCCTGCTCCTCCTGAAGACTTTCTTCTTTCCTTCTCCTAGAGAGCAGAAAGGGGAAAAAGATCCAGTTCATGGTCACTTCCTATTGCAAGCTTCTCAGGAAAGTAAATCAGACCTTGTCTGTCTCCAGAGCAGCAAAATATGCGGCATCTTGTTCTTCTCTTAGCCGTCGGTCGGCTTTTATCTTTTCTTCTTGCTTCGCTCTCGCACCGCCAAAGGCTGACCCTTGCTCTTCCACCGTCCTCTGGAGAATGTCCACCAGCTCTGATGGGGAGATCGGACCTTCTATCTAGCCATTGTTAATCAAGCACAAAAACAACTTCCAATTATTTAGCTCCGGATTATGGTCATCACTAGCAGCAAGAGTGAAAGTTCCTCAATATTTCGAAAGTTAAAAACACAAATATGTCCTAAAATACCTGTTGTAGTACTGTGATGCTATCGCCAGAAGCAGGAGCGATAACTGTGCAGAACGGGAAGCTCTGGGGACGCAACGCCGTGGCCATTTGCAAGCCCTCTCCACTGTCAGCGAGTCCTCCCCAGCTAACGAAATTCGCATCGAGGAACTGCACGACCATCTCCGAGCACAGCGTCTCTCTACAGAAGGAGGGCGTGAAAGGGTGATCCGGTGCGTGCAAGTACAGGAACAAGAATTTCCTGTCGGCTTCTGCTATTTTGAGCGCTTCCGCAAGCCGGCACGCGTAGAAGAAGGGATGCGTGGAGCCGTATTGCTGTTCGAAGACTGTCAAGAATGCCCACCCGTGATCTTGGGGAGTTACGGGCTCTTGTGGATGTTGCGGCGGGTAATTAATAGCGATATGTTGGTGTCTTCTGTTGCCGATTCGCATCAAATCCATGCTGTGATTCATCGCTCTCGAGAACTCGCCGACGATGGCCCGAGGTAGATTGACCATCCGGCGGACTATTCCCCGGCAAGTGGGCTCTCCTGTTGCTCTTGCACTCTCCCTCACCGAAGACGACATAACTCTTAAATGATCGCACGGTTCCTAGAAGTAGATCTCGGGATCGAAGTGTAATCCGATGGTACTGGTCCAGAGAACTTAGCAACAAGTTAAGCTCTCAGGGAGGCTTTTGAATGAAGGAGATGAGCGTGGACAGTGACAAGGGACAGAAAAAGAACTCAAATTCCCGATTAGCGCGCTTTAAAGTGAAGTCGAGAGAAGATTGCAGAAAAGCTGAAGATGCTCCTTCTCCCCTTTGGAATTCAACTGGACAAAGCTCCAAAAGATGATTCCTTCCTTGTGAAGCAATCAAGAGGAGAATTGCTAGGGAATGATCTTGCCATTTCTTTCCTTCTACCTGAAAAATGCTGATGACCTTGCTACCTGCACGAAACATAAGTTGCACCAGAGAATACCACATTGGTCAAGTCACATCACGATTCGACTCGCGAACCCGCTTTGTCCGACCTAAATTGTCGAGACTGGAGTCGAGAACGAGATTCAAAGTCCCGCTATAATCTGTTCGGGTCATTCCAGATTTCGGGAATGCTCTTTTCATGCTCCTCCAATTCTGAAGACGTACAAGAGATGCTGTGAATTCAATAGTTTGCTGGTGTTTGAAGTACGACGACCAGGGCAAGGGCAAAATGTATGTCTTACTTAGATCGGAGGAACGCCAGTCACAATTGGGCAAAGCATGTGTAGCGTTTAGAATGCATTATCAGGTGGAATAATGACAGAAATACTCTCCAAACTTTGATCCAACGTCCATGAACTTTTAATTTATTCAATGTAGTCACAAGACCTTAACAAATATGCAATATAATTCCCTGAACTTTTGATAACATGTTCAATGTAATCTATAAATTATATGAAAATGTTCAATACTATCCTTCCATTAACTCAAGATCAAGGACCACATTGAATATTTTACATAGTTTAAAAGTTAAATTGAACATATACTAAAAGTTCGGGAGCATAAATTAAAAATTCAAAGATCACGTTACGTATTAAATCAAAATTCAGAAATTATATATATATATTAGGTATCATCACCTTTATAAAAG
Organism: Rhodamnia rubescens; assembly: GCA_021437795.1. Lineage (NCBI taxonomy): Eukaryota > Viridiplantae > Streptophyta > Magnoliopsida > Myrtales > Myrtaceae > Rhodamnia > Rhodamnia rubescens. The sequence goes on along the minus strand of JAILYA010000005.1, from coordinate 3,814,475 downwards.
CAAAAGCAATTGCACTCGAAGGATTCCTCCAAAAAAGACAACAGAGAACAAAATTCTGCGCTGTCCCATCAAGGATGCCCCTTAAATCATGTCACTGCTATTATTCAATTTTCATCACTCGCCCTGACATTATTTTCTTTTCCTCTTTCTACTTCTTCCTCTCATTTTTGGGCCGGAATTAGAGATTTAAGACATGGACAGGTAACCTAGCTAGGAGAAAGCAAACAGAATATATACCATCAAAAGGAACATTGAAAGCTTGATAAATCAGATTATAGAAAACAAAATTAAATAACCACAAATCGCGATTATCGATTTTTGTCTTGAATCCGTGGATTATAAGAAAATAAGTAGCTCTATTATTACTCTGGGATAAAGAATGTGAAATCTTTTTATTTATTGGGATAACCACAAACGCATCGAAACACGGAGCGCGCTTGAGTTTTGCGTGGAAGATTTCTATAATCTTCACCACATTTGCTATTGCTATGAATATTCCTACGGCATAAAATGGCGAGAGGTTCACTCACAACATGTAATGTGTTGATATTAAAGCTGATAACAAAAAATCTAAATGGAACTCCAAACAACAGAAAATCACTTTCGGTTCCATATGCAGTAATCACGCAACGAACGGGAAAACACGTCAAATGGCTCACAAGAGCTTGAGGGAAAACTTGTCTAAAAATTCATAAACTTATTTTATAACATTCAATTCGGTTCTGAATCTTTCAATTGCGCCAATTTAGTCTTAAATCGTTTAGCAACTTACGAATATAGTTATCAACCTTTCAATTGTGTTAAATTTTGATGAATTTTCAATTTAGCCCAAAACTTTTTAAAATCTTGCCGATTTAATCCTTCGGCCAATTATGACTAGAAATCGCCGGCGTGGCGGTCTAGTCATCATTGATCATCCTACAAGACACAATCAACGCTGACGTTGATAGACTTCTCAATTTTTTTTTTTTTGAAATTTCTCTTTTTTTTCCTTTACTTTTCTTTTTCCCCTTTTCCCCGTCGGCAATCGACGAGCCCCGACGGAGGGAAAAAGGGAAAAACAGAAAAATAAAAAAAATTAAAAAAGGACTCGGGCATAGGCGTCACGGACCCAAGCAAGGCCACGGGCATCGAGGTCCCAAGCCTTGTCTTGATGGACTTGTGCCTAGGTGCTTGACATGGGTACCCGAGCCCCAAGGAATCAAGAGCAAGTCATCAATATCCCAAGTCAGCTGAAGTAGCCATGTCAATTTCAAAAAGGTCGAACTCACCCAATGGTCAGCGACATTTTCGTCATTTTATTTTTTATTTTTTTTCTCCAAAAGAAAAAAAGTGTAAAACTTAAAAAAAAATACAAAAAGAGGAAAAAAACTAGGCCGGAGGGTTGGGACATCGGCAACCATACCTCGGCAAGGGCCGGCGATCTTGCGATCGGAGGCAAGGGCCTAGTCCTCGACAAAATCGGGAGAGGTTGCCGGCCACACTTGTAAGCGATTTGATCAATCAAGAGAAATGCAATATTGGACGGCATTCATCACTTGAAAATCATGGTTACCCTTCTTTCATTTGATAATTTCTTTGTTATCAGTTGGATGTAAGCAATTTGATTATAAAAAGGGGAAATACAAATTGGGTAAGAGCTTTCCTATATGGGTTCATGGGTCGAGGTTACAGGTTGGGTATGGATAGGGTCAAGTATGTGTCACGAGATTTGTATTGTAATAAATGGACATATACTGGGCGAAGCATTTATGACCCGACCCAAAGCCAATCTATGAGTCTAAATGGTACATTCAATCCCGATCTCTCTTGTGCTTTTGTTTATATTTCGGCTGTGTCTTCTACGTGAAAATGATGGAATACAAGTTAAATGAGCACATAGGAAGAGGTCATTGGCATGCGTTAAGAATTCACCGAGACCGGAGCGCAACGTGTCCCATATATAATTTACACTCACTCGTTATTCCATACCAAGCAAAAAAAAAAAAAAAATACAATTCACGACAAATTTAGTGAATTTCTTTTAAGTCTTCAAGGAAATACACAGCACTATATATTAAGGCGCTTAATAAAATATAATTCCCCACTTCCCAGTCCTTGCACAAATACTAAATTTTGAATGGTGTTGGAAAGATCCAGGTCGGTCTCCAGTATCAAGCGTGGAGAGAGAATGTGAAGGGATTCGTCTACAAAATCATGGAGATAAAAATTTATTCGTAGTTTCAAATTACATTGATATGACTGTAATTTTCTCACCATAATTATTTAGGGTTACCGGATAAATTTCCGAATGGACACGGCGACCCATATAGAATTTGATCAATATGAGAGAATTGACTGAATTAAGGACTTGGGGTGGGTTTGGCTTAGCATTTCCAAGGGGTTTTCAGCCCCCAAAGCCCGTTGAGAGAATGCTGAAGCATTTGGTTCGATTTTAGGTCATCATTTGATCAAATGCTGGCCTTCGAAAAGTTGAAAGCCCAATGCTGATAGGCTTTCAACATTTGGCCAAATGCTAAGAGATTTTTTTTTCCTTCCAAAACTAACATTATCAATTTCCTATATTTTTTATTTTACCCTTTTTTACTATTTGTCTTCTTCAAAGTTGAGGAGGCCGAGATCGACCAATGAGGTTCCGATGGCGAGGGGCCGGTAAGGGGCTAATAGCTAGGTAAGGGCCGGATACCCAAGCTAGGATCACCGTCCGGTCAAGCGCCGCCTGGGTCGCCCAAACCCGGACACCGATGCCTAGGCCTCGCGAACCACCCGGGCGACGGTGCACGAGGACGCGTGACCCAGGCGTCGTTGCCTGGTTCATGCGAAACCAAGTGTCGCCCGAGGTCGCTCGACCTCGGATGACAGCTGCGGGCGCCGGATCCGGCTTGTTGGCGGCTTGAAAAATTCACCGGTCCGAGAAAGGGTACGTTTTTTTAATTAAAAATTAAAAAATTGTATTCCAAGCCCCTTTGTAATGTTATTTTTACCAAACACCATTTAACCCAAAGCCCATTTTCAAATGAGATTTTACCAAATGCAATTAGCATTTTCCTAAATCCCTTTAGGTTGAAGGTATTTACATTTTTCCAAAGCCCATTTCAAATGCTAAACCAAACCCACACTTAATCCCTATTTATTAAATCTGATCGAGATTAATTCGTTAGCTGGCATGATAAACTGTTCATTATCATTTAGATTAATACTATGTCCGCTACTTAATAATGCCCAAGCTTTTTTCCCTTGTAGGCTTATAGCTAGTATACATTATTTTTTGTGAGACTCTTTTAGCACGAAAGTTCTTTCTAAACGTGGATTATACTGATGGGAGATATGGGGAGAGACATTCGAATAGAATTTCCATAATAAAGACATATTTTACATACCTTTTCAGTTATCTTAAAATGAGTCAACAGAAAAACATCAGGACTTGTTTATTTCGCGATTTTTTCTTTCCAGGAAAAACATTTTCCCCATTTTTCGGCATTTAGATCTCTTAAGAAAACGAGTCAACAGAAAATCTTTTCCGAGTCAACAAAAAGCCTATATCGAAATTCAGTAAATGATTTTCCCTTAAAGAATTCAAAAATGTCTTCCAAGACATGACTAAGACATCCGTATTTGACCAAAGACAACCCTACCGCTTGTTCATGGGTCCTTGGCAATGGGCTCCGGTCCATCAAGGCTAGGCTTGCGGCCTCGCACTTAGGCCTAAGACCTCAGCAATCGTGCCCGAGTCCCCGGTACCCATGCTCGGCTTCTCGTCGCCTAGATTGGGTCTATTGAGGTTGAGCTTAAAACCCCAATGCTCAGGCCAGAGTCCCTAGCACCAAAGATCTTGTACACACTGGCCATGCCGGGCACCGGAGCTTAAAGAGTTTATAATTTATTCTTTGGGAACTGATCTATTTCAGGAAATAAAAAATTAACTGACCATATACAGGGTTATATTTTGTTGGCTGAGGCTAGGCTGACCACCGTGAAATGCCAGCCACAAGTTTTTGACTGGCAAATAAAAAAACAAACAAAAGAAATTGTTAAAATAATTTATGGCAAGCATATCACATTTAGTACCGTGTGACCATTAGCCTAGAGTTTTCCTATTTTATTTTCTGTTCCGGAACAAAATAACAGAAAAAATAAACTAGCTATCAGGCCCTTTATAGCCAATATTGATGTGTTTGTGAAAAAAAATTAGGTGGAAGTTTTTTTTTTTTTCAAATATGGATTATAATACGGAGAGATATTGAAAGATGCATACTAATGGAATTTCTATATTGACGCAAGCTCTTGTGCCCCATTTTTTTCCTCCATTCTTTCTCCTCTTCTTCTTCTTCTCCTCCTCCTCTCATAGAATTAGCTTAATACCCAAAAAAATCTCAAACTTTAGCATTTGTGACAATTATATCCAAAACTTTTTTTTGTCTCATAAAAAACCATCAACTTTTATTTTTGTCCCAATTCTAACTCCACTCTAATACCCAAAAAAACCTTCAACTTTAACATTTGTCCCAATTGTATCCAAAACTTTTTTTGTCTCGTAAAAAATCCACAACTTTTAATTTTATCCCAATTCTACCATTGTCGGTCTTCCGTCCATAATCACCGTTAGTTAATCCTACATGGCTCGAGTTTTTTTGCCGAACTTATCAATGAATTTTCGAAATTTAGAAATAATAGGTTTCGAAGAAGACGAGATTTTAAATCGTTAGTCCAAATATCTCCATGTCTAGCCATTTTTTGGCACTAGCAAAAGAATACGAAACATGCCATCTTGAGTGATTATATATCTCTCGCTCAATATATAAGGGTAGCAAACTACGTAAGAAAAGTTCATGAGTTTTTTCGTGTTGACTTTACTCGAGGTGTAATTCATTAAAAATGTGAAAATGCCACATAAGATTAACTAATGGTGATTATGGACGGAGGGCTAACGATGGTAGAATTGGGACAAAAGTAAAAATTGGAGGTTTTTTTGGTACTAGGCAGATAGAATTGAGACAAAAGCAAAAGTTTGGGATAGAATTGGGATAAATGTAAAAGTTGAAGGTTTTTTATGAGACAAAAAAAAGTTTTGGGTAGAATTGTCACAAATGCTAAAGTTGGAGGTTTTTTGGTATTGAGCTCGCAATCCAAGATGGAGTGAGAAGTTTACTATGATAATTACTTCTTGGTCAAGAAGATGAGCACGTATGAAGACATCACGTATCAAGCCGCTGCTATAATCGGCCAAGACGGTAAAATTTGGGCCCGGACCTCCAACTTCCCTTAGGTTCATCCTCTCATCCTACTTTTTCAATTTTGACTGTTCTTCCGGGGTTGAATTCTCTTGTTGCGGTAGAGTGTTTGATCGGTTAACTAGCCACTCCCAACAATAAACTCGGTTCCGAGTTCGGTTTTTGTTTTATCATGAATATCGTGTAACTTACGGCGGCATTCCGGTAAGCGATTTGATCGAGATGGGTGCGAATCATGATTGCTCATCTTTCCATTGATGATCTTCTTTGTTATTAGTTGGATGTTAGCGATTTCATTATAAAGGGTGAAATACAAATTGGACGCTATTCGAATCACGATTACAGGACACGGTATTTTTCTTCGATCCTGTATACTTATCTAGGATAAACCTTACGGCTATGGGATAGCTTGGCATAGTCGGCTCATTGAGAACATTGTTCGAGCAAGCGGCGGAAGTCATCGATAAAGAATTCTATTTACTAAAGTACCTTTTCCAAGACCGGTTGATGTGAATGCTTTGAGTTGAAGCGCGACAACCTCAACTTTTTTCCTTTTGCTAAGTTGCTTAAGAAAGCTGTGTCTTGACTATTTCTACAAGTGAAATCGGTCGTTTGGGTTTCCGAATCGAAACCATTCCCTTCACCAGAATCTTGCTGTCCAATACGTTCCATATCCGCGATTAAATTGGCACGGATACAAAAATTTTAGGATTAAATTTGCAGAATTCGACAAAAAAATTGGTACAATCCCAATAGGTTTATGACTTTTTTGATAATATGTTCGGACATCTATTTCATCTGGTGGTACAAACACTTCATAATACATCAAGAAAAAGAGAGATGAAGGACGTCGAACGCTTTACGAGATCAACTAGACATTATCCTCCCGGCTCCACCCCTATAATCGCCAACTGTTCAAGTCACGGGGTTGTTATTCATCGATAATTCTTTTCTGTCCGTAACATTGATTTTCAACGAATTCCGACAATTATTTGTGAAATTGGATGAACAAATTTCTGAGTCTTGAAGAAGTTGCTCCACATATAGACCGGAAGATTTGTTTCATCTCATGAAAAAGATGTTGATAATCGAGATTTGTATCTACCATTGGAAGAAGAAAAATTACTCAAAAGTCATAAACATATTGTAATTATGACAATTCAGGGCCAAAGTCCAAAATCATTTTTTATGCCAATTGAGTTCTAAAGCTTTTCTATTTGTGGCAATTCAGTCCATTCGGCGACCTTTGCGTGAGGGGCTTTCTGGAGGCCGGAGCTTACGTGGATTTTTAATAATTTTTTTCCTTTTTCTTTAGTTTTCCCCTCTAATTAAGTGACATGTGATGATATCGATACTCAATAGGGCATTAACTTCTACTCGATGGGAAAAAGGCCGGTCTTCTTGTAGCGATAGTCTTCGGGCATCATTTAGTATTGCTTCTTTCTGCTCCAAAATCAAAATGCCAAACTCAAAGTGATTTAAAAAAAGATCAAATTCGAGATTGTTGAAAAAGATACTTGTTCCTATTTGCCCCCCATCATGTATAGCCTCACATAACAATTTAGGTGAATAACATACTAAAGTTCCGTTTGTTTCACGGAAAAAGTCTTCCTAGAAAATATTATGAGAAGAAAAATAGCAGCACCTCAACTTTTGTGTTGAAAATTTCCATCTTCCGTAAGGAGGCGAAAAGGATTTCCATCTTCTTCACCAAATTCACCATGAACGATCCCAAGGCACAAATAGGCTCACGACATGGAATGTATCTATTTTGAAGTGACAAAAAGACATCTAAATACAACTCCAAACCACAGAAAAAGGTTTATGATCACACGGAGACTCGTCCCCTCGATCACCACTCACGATAAACCCCCTTTGTCCTTCATGCCCAGAACTTGAGTCGGCAAGTGTCTAGGTCAAATAGCTTCGGGAGCTGAACACCAGCTTCCTCGGCACAAGTTTTATAAAAGAAACAAAGAATTGGCAAGCGTCTAGGTCCACTTACAAACCGGACAACCTTTCTTGCACTTGAGATTTCCGTGGCGTCCAATGAAAAACTTGCATCAATTCCAACAATCCCGATCTCTTGCATCAAGGGAATGCAAAGATTCCATATAGGAAGGAATGATGCGAATATGCCTAATAACCCCGCTTGATTAAGTCGTTGGCCACCCTCTCAACGATCGGGTTGCAGAAATAAAAAGTCCCCGGGTTGTAATATATGCCAATGACCAAGGCAGCACTTGTCTTCTTGATGGTCACACCTTCGGGTCTACGAAATCAAATAAGAACAATTAAGTGACGGGAGAGAAGCTATCAATTACTAGAAGTATGCGTCCTCCAAAGCAATTGCAAAATGCAAAATTATCATTTACACCTCTTGGAGACAAAAGAGTTGAGGAAACTAACTATTCGAAGCAAGCAAAGAAAAGTCAAAGCCGACATTGATTTTACTTCATGCACCTATAATCACAAGCATTGCGGCTTATATCCAATGCCATTGCTGCCTAACCTATCAAAAGAATACATCCAATCCTTTTATTTGCTTGATTAGTCATAGTGCCGTTGCTTAATCAAGTGAAACGACCTTATTTGAGGATGGTTCAAGAATTCCGTGATAGAAGTTGGTTATTCAACAAAAAGTGTGTCGAGCATATTGACAAGATTCTTAAGAAGGGGTAGGTTATAGGAGAACCATATACAAGACCGGTTAGAGCAACGCAAAGGAAACTTGAAAGAGATGTCTAGGGAGAGAGGAAGACAATTACTCGAGATAGCAATACGATCAACTAAACAAAAAGCCCTAGAGGCTCGTCCTCAAATAATGGCACATGAATCTGCGGTTCCTTATAGCCAAAGAATCTTATGCTATCTCGAGACTCTAAATGGAGATAACCATGTGCTAGGCTCATGTCTTGGATCGGAGGAAAGAGGCAGATGTGGAGTTATCCTGCTTCTTCCTATGATTTCAAATGAAAGATATTTAGTCCATCCGAATAGAAGTTAAAAGAGAGCATTTATGATCGTCATGTCCTTTATATCCTAATGATGCGCTGCCAGGCCATCTCAAACGACCACTAACCATTGATAGAATTGCTAGTATCCATGTGGAAAAATGACATAAATAGTCCTTGAACTTTGATCAAATATGCAATGTGGTCCCTAAACTTTTAATTTATTCAATGTAGTCATTTAACTTTAACCCAATGTGCAATTTGGTCCAAAAATTTTGACTTGTTCAATGTAGTCCTTGAATTTTTAGTACATGTTCAATTTAGTCCCTAAACTATATGAAAATATTCATTATTGTCCCCGATTTTAAATTAATTGGAAGGACTATATTGAATATTTTCATATAGTTTATGGACTATAATGAACATGTAGCAAAAGTCCAAGGACCATTTGAACAAACTAAAAGTTCGGGGATTATATTGAACATTAAAGGCTAAAGTTCAAGGATCATATTGAACAAATTTAAAGTTCATGGACTATAATGTACATTAAGTCAAAGTTCAGAGACTATTTATGTCATTATCCATATCCATGTTTAATCCTTCAGACCAACTTTGGTCCGATGCTTGACGTGAACAATTTTAATAATATTTTTGATTTATTTTTAATATTTTTTCTTCTCCTTCTTCCTCCAACATTGGCGACACCGAAACAAGCGACCCGCAAACAAGCAACCTACTTTATTTAAAATATTTTTCGTATCGAATAACGATCCTTCTACTTGGATCGTCTTGACTAAAATTATTTTATCATACAATTTCAATAAATTCGATACCGGCATGGTAAAACGAAAGGACGAATTTCCCCACCCTTGCAATTTGAGATTTATCGATTTTTTCATTTATCGCCATAGTTGTATTGTGAATTGACTCTAGGATTATGGAAAATTGTTTCGAGGGCAACTTAATGAGGAGCTTGCTATCACGGATTGAGCTATAGTGACCAACTTGACACTCTACAAGTCACGACTAAAAGAGTGAAACATAAAAGTCCGATCGATTGTTTTGATTATACTTTCGCAACGAATAAATGATTGACCAAAGTCAAATGTTTGACTTCGTGTTTCATCTCGCAAGTAATGTCCGAAGTGTTGAAGAAATAAATAAAGAATTTAAATAAGGAATAAAGGAACCGCATATCCCTAAACTTTTCCAAACTATTTAATCGGGTCCTTCAACTTTTTCTCAAACAACCTGGGTCCTCGAAGCATGCGCGTCTCTCGGTTTTCAAGTGTATTGACCATGTGAGATTTTCATTCTCTTAAATCGACAAATGAATGATGAATTTGACCTATTTAAAATAAAATTAGGAAGTCCTCATTGGAATCGGGAATCATACCGAAAATCTTTTATGGAATCATGTCGGCGCTCCAGGAACCGGATTGAACTTACCAATCTTGCTCATCCCTAATTATGACTTTTGTGTGGTGCTTATTTGAATGTCATGCATTCTTTTTAATTCACTCAAGTGCTGTGATATTATATACGGAGCTCACTTGAGTCTGTAACATTTTTTCGATCACTTTCATGTCATACAATTTTTCAAACAATTACTTGAGTGCCGTAACATTTTTAAAATGTTTACCATAACATCATATCATGTTGGGCTTTTGGCACTTGCACGTTTTTAAAAAGGTTGTGACATTCAAGCGGTAAACTCGAAAGTTATGACACTCAAGTGAACATTTTTCTTTTGAAAGAAGGTCATCAATTGTAGGATGAGCAATCATGATTCGCACCCATTTGATCAAATCGCTTGCGGATTGCCGCCGTAAGTTACATGATAGTCATGATAAAACAAAAACCTGAACTCGGAACCGAGCTTATAGCATGAGAGGAAGAACACCGAGGGACGGTGGAGGTGCTGGGCCCAAACTTTACCGTCTTGGCCGATTATAGCAGCGGCTTGATATGTGTTGTCTTCATACGAGCTCATCTTCTTGAACAATAAGTAATCTTCATAGTAATCTTCCCACTCCATCTTGGATTCTCGCGAGAGGAGAAGAAGAAGAAGAAGATAAAGAATGAAGGAAGAAATAGGGCACAAGAGCTCGCGTCAATAGTTCGAATATTATGCTCGCCTTTTGCGTTAAAAGAAAATCCCGATTGGTTAAGTTATTATATACGGAGCGGCGCTTGAATTGGTTTCCGTTTCGAAGGTTTATTGATTATGAAAATTCCATTAGTATGCATCTCTTGATATCTCTCTGTTTTATAATCCACATTTGAAAAAAAACGAAAAACCTTCCACCTAAGTTGTATGTACCAGTTTAATCTAAATTAGTATAATCATAATTCCAAGACAATAATTCCGGACTTACATTCATGTTGTTTGCGTTGATGGTGTGTAAATGGCGATTTAGCTTCACGTCTCAACAGTTCAGCCGTGCATGAAGGAGTTGAATCGAGACACGCATATCATCCTCGTAGGGGGTGAGTTGGAGCCATCGTCCGTTTTTCCGGAAAATGCAGGTGACGAAAGGGTTTATGACCCATTTTAACGGGTCTAATACTATTATAGCCTTGGTTCGAACCAGTAGCTTCTTCATGTTTGGGCCTAATTTGAGGACTCGGTGTCATTTACGAGAGAATTTCAAAAGAGGAATTGAATGGGGAGCCATTCCCAAATGAAGTAGTTGAACCAGGACACGCAAATCGTCCGCTTTTGGGAAAGATGCGATGGACAAAAGGAGAGGTCTAATGACCATAAACAGGAGCTCCCGCATAAGTAATAGGACAAGATTCTTAAACCGATGTTCCAAACACGTGGCCTACGCTTGCTTTCCATCCTTAGAAACTGCATTTAACTATTGCGAGAGTCGAAAGGATGGATCGCGAAGAGGAAATTTTATTTGCAAATTTCGGTGTCTCTCTCTCTTTCTCTCTCTCTCTGTGATTTTTCTAATAGCCAAAGAAAAATGTGTGAGTTGTTGCATAACTACAACAAAAACACAAGAGACCCGTACCCAATCATGGAGACCAAAATGAAAGGAAGCCGGGCCTCGTTGGACTCGAGGGCGCCGCCAAGGACACAAGAGCAAGCATTAGGGTTCTATGCCCGAGCGATCTAATATCTATATCGAAGTCATAATTTGGAAGATATTTTTTGACTTCTTGAAGTGATCATTTATCTGGTTTTACTCATGGGCTTTTTTTAGTCGACTAGGAAAAGATTTTCCGTTGATTCATTTTTCTCGGAGATCCAAACGACCAAAATGAGGAAATATGTTTTCCGGTAAAAAAAGAAGCTTCCACAACGGGCATGTATTTATTATGAAGTAAAACCTGGTTGTCTCCATTTAGAAGAGTCTCAAACAAACATAAGATGATTTGGCTAGACAGGAATTGCAGAGTCATATGCCCTTCTTTGAGGATGAGCCTCAAGGGCTTTTTTTTTAATTGATCGTATTGTTGTTTGAGTAACTGCCTCGCTACATTTGTCACGAGTGATGAAGCTTACTCTTACTCTCTCACTACACATCTCTTTTAAGTTTCCTTGTTGGTGCTCTACCCAATGTTGTATACGGTTCTCCCATAACCTCGCCCTTTTCCTAATTCTTCTTGAGAATCTTGCGAAGATGATCTACACACTCTTTGTTGAATAGCCAACTTCTGCAATGGAATTCTTAAACGATCCTAACGGAGATCTTTTCGGATTGATTAAGCAATCTCTCATGACTAGTCAAGCAAATGAAAAAAATAAAAATCGTGTTTATGACACCGCGGTTGCTCTTTTGGGTGCATTGTTTTGATAGGTTAGGCAACAATGGCGTTGGACATTAGTGGCTATGCTTATGATTATAGGTTTTACTTCATAAAGTATCCTAGCATCAATGTCGGCTTCAACTCTTCTTTGCTTGCCCTGAAAAGGTAGTTTCCTCAATTATTTTATCGCAAAGAGCTTGCACCACCGGTGTAAATAATTTTGCATTTTGTAAATAATTGATAGCTTCTCTCCCATCACTTAGTTGTCCTTATTTGATTTCGGTGGTCTCAAGGTGTGACCATCAAGAAGACAAGTGCGGCCTTGGTCATTGGCATATATTACAACCACTGGGACTTTTAATTAGTGCAATGCAATTGTTGAGAGGGTGGGCGAGGACTTGATCAAGCTAGGTTATTAGGCACGTCATCATCTCATCATTCCTTACTAGACGGAATCTTTGCATTCTCTTGATGCAAGTATCTTGATCGGACAGGAATATTTGGAGTTGATGCAGTTTTTCATTGGACGACATGGAATGTCTCATGTGCAAGAAAGGTTGTTTGGTTTGTAAATGGACTTAGACAGGTTGCAATTACTTTATTTCTTATATGAAACTTTTGCCGAGGAAGATGATGTTCCTCTCTCGAGAAGCTATTTGACATCTTATCAAAATATTTAATCTACATATGCTTGATTCAAATTCCTTCTAGTGAAGGTCAAAGGCATTTATCGTGGATTGGTGATTGAATGGATGAGTTTTCGATACGATCATGAAAATGCTTTCCTTGTTTTTCATCTCAGCTTTGTTTCAATATCCGATCATCTGCAATTGATTGTTGATGGGCATTGTGTATTCCGTTCAAGAAGAAAGGGAAATCCTTTTCTCATAATCTTGGGTGCTCTATGGTCCGTCTTGACTGTTTTCCATGTTTATTGTGTTGTAGTTCTGCTTGTGGAACCAAAAGTGACTTAGTTTTCTATTTAGGTGTCTTTTTATCACTTCAAAATGGATACATTCCATGTCGTGAGCCTGTTTGTGCCTTGGGATTATTCATGGCGAAGGGCTCGAAGAAGATGATCTCTTTTGCTCCTTAAAGAACATGGAAATCTTCAATACAAAAGTTGAGGTGCTCTATGTGTGTGGTTGACCAACCAATTACGAGATCTCCGCATACTCTATCCCAGAGTAAATATAGAGTCGTTTATCTTCTCATAATCCCTGGATTCTGATTTTTAAAGGGAAGATGAACATAAGAGTATTTTGTAACCGGGTTTTAGGTGTTTTTCTTCGATCCTTGCATACCTATATAGGCTAACACTTATGATGGACGCTCACTAAGATCGGACTCTACCTCGGCGGCACTAAGTACGTGGTGATCGGAGTTGAACCAGGGGGATGTTATTCGGGCAAATATGGTAATAAGTTTGTTGCCTCTCACCATTTTGTCATATGCGAGATCTTTATTTGGCCGCTAGGTTTTTTCTCTTATTTCAAATGCATTCAATATCAAAGGTTTTCCTAGACACCCTTCAAACAACTATCAACGGATGCTTGATACAATAGCCGCTACCTAACTTCATTAGAGAATAGATGAGATCCGGTTTAGTGTACATGATGCAAAATGAACACGCATAGCTGATACCATTAGACCATCTAGTAATTCTATACATAATCTTTGCATTCTCTAGATACAAGTATCTTGATCGGAGCGGGATTGTTGGAGTTGATGCGGTTTTTCATCGGAGACCATGGAAATCTCAAGTGCAAGAGAGGTTGTTTGGTTTGTAAATGTGCATTCAAATTCCCGCTAGTGAAGGTCAAAGGGGTTTGTCGCGATTGCCGATTGAATGGACGAATCTTCATGTGATCATGAAAATGCTTTGCTCTACCTTTTTCCTTTCATTCATCTCGGCTTTGTTTCAATATCGGATCATCCGCAATTGATTGGTGATGGGCATTATGCATTCCTTTCAAGGAGAAAAGAAACCCTTTGCTCATGATGTTGTGTGCTCTCTGATCCTTCCTCTTCACCTTCTTGGCCCGTTTTCCTTGTTTACTGTGTTGTTGTTATTGCATATGAAACCAAAAGTGATTTTACGTGATTTGGAGTTGAACCAGGTGATGTTATTCGGGCAACGAAGGTAGTTGAACCAGGTGATGTTATTCGGCCATGGAAGGTAATAACTTTGTTGCCTCCCACCTTTTTGTCATTTGCAGCAGTCTTTATTTGGCCTGCTTGGTTTATTCTCTTATTTCAAATGCATTCTTGGACACAATATCCATTGCCACGCCCATCAAACAGCTATCAATAGATAGTCGCTCGATACAATAGCCGCTACCCAACTCAAGAGAAACGTTCCACTTGCACACACCCGAGAGGAGAAATGTCATTCGGTTTTAGTATACATGATGTAATACAATCACGGATAGCCGATACCATTAGACCATCTAGCAATTCCATTAATCGTCGGAGGCCAATTTGAAATGACATGGCAACGCATCATTAGGATGGATAACTCCACATATTGCATCTTTCATCCGAACTAGCAAGTAACCCTATAGCACCTATTTGTCTCCATTTGGAGTCCCGGACAACATAAGATGATTTGGCTAGACAGGAACCGTAGAGTCATATGCCTTTCTTTGAGGATGAGCCTCAAGGGCTTTTCTTTGAGTAACTGTCTTGCTGCATTTGTCCCAGTCTTGAAGCTAGCTTTATTCTCTCCATAGTTCCTACACATCTCTTTTAAATTTTCTTTTTGTTGCTCTAACCAATGTTGCATACGGTTCTCCTATAACCTTGCCCTATTTCCTAATTCTTCTTGAGAATTTTGTCAATATGCTCGACACACGTCTTTGTTGGATAACCAACTTCTACAAGGGAATTCTTGAACTATCCTAACAAAGTGATCTTTTCAGCTTGATTAAGCAACGGCTCCATGAATAGTCAAGCGAATAAAAGAAAAAAGGAACTTGTTTTTATGACAATGTTGTTGCTCTTTTGGGTGCAATGTTTTGATAGGTTAGGCGAAAATGGCGTTGGACATATAGTGGCAATGCTTGTGATTATAGGTTTCACTTCATAAAGTATACTAGCACCAATGTTGGCTTCAACTCTTCTTTGCTTGCCCTGAAAAGGTAGTTTCATCAACTATTTTGTCTCAAAGAGCTTGCAACAACATGTGTAAATAACTTTGCATTTTGCATTTTGTAAATAATTGATAACTGCTCTCCCATCACTTAGTTGTCATTTGATTTCGGTGGCCTCAAGGTGTGACCATCAAGAAGACAAGTGCGACCTTGGTCATTGGCAAATATTACAACCCCGGGACTTTTAATTTGAGCAATGTGATTCTTGAGAAGGTGGGCGAGGACTTGATCAAGCGAGTTATTAGGCACGTCATGATCCCATCATTCCTTACTAGACGGAATCATTGCATTCTCTTGATGCACTTGAGGTTCTCCGCAGTGTAGTTGTTGACACCAAAATAAAAATAAGCACACATACCAAATGGGCGTCAATGTCATTATGTCCCGAAACCAAGAAATCGGGAGTGAGAAATCACTTCCCGAAACTCGGTAAATTGACTACAACATACCAAAAATGACAATAGGGCCATGGAATAGCTAAGTTAGCCACGTCAATGGGAAGTTACAAGCGGGAAAGAAAGTAATGGGCATGAACGGATCATAGGAGGTTATTAAAAAAGATTCAAATTCAAAGTCCTTGTGGCGGTTGAAGATCAAGTTTTAGCGGATAAAAGCAATGAAGAACATGGGAAAAAATGGGTAGTTATTGAAGGCGCCAAGATTAAAGATTTGAAAACATAAAGATAACCGGCGAGCGGTTATAGAGCAAAAGGAAATACAAATATCCAGGAAGAAAGAAGGGAAAGACAGATCAACACACATCCAAAAACACTCAATTTCCTCTGCAGGTTTAACTTTCGTCGCACTTTTCGTTTCATGTACTTTCAATTCCAACAATCCAATTTATCTTCCATTCATTTATTGCTTTCTTAGGAGAAATGTAATGTAATTCAAACCTTTGTTGATCTCAAATCCACCTTCGATTCATCTATTCCAAATCAATTTTCATACATTCGCCTTATGACTTGTTTTTCGCGAAACCTCCTCGATAGTTGAACCACGGAGCCCTCCTAATAAAAATCGAAAACGAATTTCAATGAAAGCTTTTCTTGTAGCAAAACGAGCGAACATCTCTTTGGCATGCTCGGTGGGACTCAGTGGTGAGATTTGGAGAAATTGTGAGAATCGGGAATCAACCGAAGGAGCTCAAGTTGACAATGTCAACAATCCAGACGATGGTGCACGTTTAGAGCACTCAACGGCTAATCGGGGTGAAGAGATATCCTATTGCAATGCCAACATTCCACGGCGATTAAGCGAAGAACAGTACTCGTACCTTGACACCCAATGCTACATTGGTGGCTACGATGAAGATGATGTTTGAGGAACAACAAAACGAACTCACTAATCACATGGTGCGACATGTAACCGATGTGATAAGGCCTACGGTGGTCAACGCCATAAACAAGGTAATATCGCATCCTAGTTTATTTTCTCAAGTTCCACCTTTTTATGTGAATTCTCTGGGTACTATGACATTCCCTCCAACATTGGGACCTCCTAATATTGGATACAATGGTAGTGGGGGACAGAATTTATAATCTTCTATGAGAATTGTACCAAAGCCAGAGAATCCAATGCCAACAAACGTAGTGAATGGAGTGAACAGTTATAATTTCCCTCAAATTGGCCCCATTGAAATTAACGTGGTCAACCACACTATTCTAAATCCACAACAAGACCGAATGTACTAAATGTGGAGCCTATGAGACCTCCTGCGGCCCAACCATATCCATCGATGATAGGGAATCCATTGTATAGGCCGTGCCACCAATTAACTTTCAATGTGTAACATCAAGAGATAGATAGACCCCAACCGGTTGACCCTAGAGGGCGGGATCCTTGGATGGGCCATCGAACTTGAGGCCATGGAATTGCGACCGGGTGGCCGAGTTGGTGATGCAACAATTGGGGGTAGAAAGAGGTGCTCCAAGACCTGTGTATAGGAAGCCATATCTCGATTGGGTTGACAATATTCCATACCCAAGGGGTTTCAAAACTCCAGGCTTTGTTTGTGTTCACAGGAGAAAAAGATCAATCAACAAGTGGAACATGTAGGCCATTTTCTAGCACAATATGGGGAGGCTAAAACTAATGAATATCTAAGATTGAGGTTGTTCTCATTGTCCTTATCAAAAACAACATTCACTTGGTATACCAATTTGCCTTCAAGCTCTATTCAAATGTGGATCGAGATGGAAAGACAGGTTCCATTCTCAATTTTACCGATCGATGCCGTGTACAGAATGCGATTTGGCAAGGATGTATCAATATAACACCCGGCAACTGATCAATTCATTGCTCGTTTCAAGAAATCTAGGAACAGATGTTTGACTTTTCTTACCGAGAGAGGATTCAATGATTTAACCTTCAATGGGTTGAAGTTTAATTTGAGGGAAAGGTTTGAGGGACAAGCATTTGATGATCTTTTTCAATTAATCGCTTGATTCAAAATATGAGCATTTGTTAAAAGAAAGAGACAAGATGTCGATGAAAGACAATCGGCAAACAAAGTGGCTCTTGTAGAAAGTACTGAGTTTAATGATTTTACTTGAAGAAGAGAATGAGATAGCAGTTGCAACTATAGTATTAGAAAAACCTTACGTCATCCAGGCTTTCAAACCAAGAAGAGTCGAGACGTCTCAAAGTTTAAAGCCTAGGAGATAAAAAATTACTCTTTTGACATCTTTATATTGGATGAGATATTTGACTTATTCTTGAAAGATGGCTTGATTAAATTGGTGAAGGTGAAGTAATTACGAGTTAAAGAGGAGTTGGTTGACAAGAGGTACTGCAAGTGGCATCATTCCATGATCCATGATACTATGAATTACATTGCCTTTAGAAAGACAATCCAAGAGGCAATTCGGCAAAGCAAGATTAAGTTTGCTAAAGACAAAGGCAAGGCTCCAATAGAGGTAGATACGAGATCCGTTCTCGAAGATGACAGGCATGATTAATATCCATGAGCCGTCTAGATATGAAGAGGGGAGACTATGTACTCGTTGTCATCAAGAGCCGACGACTAGGAATCGGGATGTCCCAAAGTTTCGGTTTATAAGAGGAACAAGAAGAAGATACAAATCGAGACCGTTTGTTCGCAAAGAGGGTAGATCACGAGATAAGGTCCGAGATAGTATCAACCATGCATTCTTTTGTTCAAGCAAGGAAGGAAGAAGCCCAATCAAGACAGCTAGTGCCGGTGCTTGAGGGAAAAACACCGACGATCGAGATTGATAGGAAGGAGGTTTACCCCAAGTTACCAAGACAAATTCCTCCAGGCCTAAGAAATCGAAAGGCGAGCTCACAAAGAAGAGGAAACCCCACGAAAGCCTGAGAAGAACAACGGTTTGTGACAGGTATTATCAAGAAGGAGATCCTAGAGTAGGCCTTTTAGGGAAGCCTAGTGGGAAGTTTGATTATGTTGTGTACTATGGGGATACATCCGATTATTCACCTCCGTCTTTGCCGTCAAACCAACTAGTTGGGGAGATGAGTTTGATGATCCACCACAAAATTTAGTTCCACAGGACATACGAGAAGAAGAGGACGGTTAAAGTTCCACATAGCCCTCCCGAAGAGAAATAGTCGGTAGTTAGGCCACTCGATCAAGCTTCTTACCGAACCATTAAGAGACATTTTCAGCCAACAAAAGGCGGACGGAGGGATTTCGAGAACAACTAAACAGGAGGCACGGCATTACAAGCTTCAACATCCAGGGCCTTATAGCGAGAAAATGCAATTGGGTTTGAAGAGGTAGTTCTATTGAGAAGGAACCCGCTAAGACGGAGAGAGTTACCTCCACATATGATTCGGGAAGATGCTCTCCTCTCGAATTTGGAAAAGGAAAAGAGATTCAAAACACACCTCGAACGATCAACTTCGGGCAGGCTCACTGTAGCACTCACCCCAAAGCATCAAGGAAAGTCGAACAAATGAATCATAAGTTATCACGGGAGGATAGCAAGAGTTGCCGAGCGAGCCACCCAAGATACTGAAAGAGTCTCGCTCTCCAATAAGGATCAATATGGTTCATGCAAAGCTCCCACCCGAGTATGAGGTATGCGCAATAATGGAAGAAGATCTTGAGCATATATCGAGAGAAAGAGATAGTGATGGCGAGAATTTCAGTCCTTTGATGATGAGCCCATCAAGTTTGAGAAGGTACCATTGGATAGAGCCAAGCACATAAAATCTTTAATTATCTCGAGCGAGTCAATGGTTGTCCTGTTGGTAAGATCTTTATAGATGCGTGAGCAACCTTGAATCTTATACCTTATTAGTATTTCAAGAAGTTGGGGAAAAATGATAGGGACATCATTTCGTCGAACGTTCGATTATCCGACTTTCTTGGAAAAGTAACCGAAGTCAAAGGGGCGGTTGTGCTTGATCTAACCATAGGGTCCAGGACATCGAAGGCCACCTTTTTCGTAATAGAATTAGATGGTTCATATAACTTGCTGCTTGGAAGCGATTGGATACATTCCGATCAATGCTTACCTTCAACTCTCCACCAAGTGTTAGTATTTTGAAACGATGAGAAAGTGGAATACATCAAGGCCAACTCGGGGCTTGCTCCAATAGGATGAACCGAGATCCATCAAAGGTATCGGGATCATCAATGTGGAAATTATGTTGTTGAACTATCGAGGACGGACTTACGATCCTTTGCTTATTGCTTTGCTTCGGGGATAGAAAGACTAAATGGATCTTTAAGTCAAGCTTGGCATTAGATGAATTACATCCTCTATATGGAAGACGAGTCCCTATTACAAGAAGTCCATGAGAGGTATTTTGCATATTTGGCGAAAAGAGCTCAAGTAAAGTATTGAAGTTTTAGATTGCATTGAAGAGTGGGAAGAATCACCAACCAAGAAACACAACAATTTGATAGAGGCTCAAGATCCATTTCTTTGGAAGTTGATATTGGAGAATCCGGGCTTCACCGACCAGTATATGTGAGTACTTTCCTATAATGGGCATGAAAGAAGACTTGATTAACTTGATAAGAAGGTATAAAGAATGCTTCGCATTAGATTATCATGAGATGCTTGGTACGTTAATAGATATTATCGAACATCGCCTTTCAATTAAGAAGGGATTTCGCCCACACAAACAACCAGCAAGGAGATTCGCCCCGGATGTGGTTGATAAAGTCAAGGAAGAGATAGAAAGGCTGCTGAATACAAGATTCATCGAGACAACTAGGTATGTGGAATGGATCTTGAATATTGTTCCCGTGAAAAGAAGAATGGAAAGTTGCAACTCTGTATTGATTTTCGGGATCTCAATAATACCACTCCAAAAGATGAATATCATATGTCTATGGCGGACATGTTAGTAGATTCGGCATCGGAGAATGGGATGTTGTCTCTAATGGATGGCCATTCGGGTTACAATTAGATTTTTATTGCTAATGAAGATGTCCCAAAAATAGCATTCGGATGTCCTGGAGTAATTGGGACTTTTCAATGGGTAGTTATGCCTTTTGGATTGAAGAATGCGGGAGCAACTTACCAGCGAGCGATGAATTTTATCTTTCATGATATGATTGGTAAGTTCCTAAAAGTTTATATTGACGACATCGTGGTAAAATCAACTCAAAAGGATCATTTGGACTACTTTGAGCAAACTTTTATTAGGATGAGAAAGTACAAGTTGAAGATGAATCTTGCCAAGTGTGCTTTTGGAGTTCGAGCGGGAAATTTCTTAAGTTTCCTAGTCAATCAAAGGGGGATTGAGATTGACGAAACAAAGCAAAAGCTATCATGGAACTTCATCATCCTACATCAAAGAGATAACTCCAAATGGTGCTCGGAAAGATTAATTTTCTCGGAAGGTTTATCGCAAACTTATCTAGGAGAATGGAACCAATGACACAACTCCCATACCAAATCCAAAAAATAAGAATCGGCGAATAGAAACAGTTTGGATTTGAGGATATCCGTTAAGTCGATTACTTCCGGCCCGTACTTAAGATTCAAGAAGAAAGAGTGGTATCCATGTGAGAGTAGCTCATACAATCATTTCCACAAAGAGCGATTGTCATTTGGAGTTTGACTAAACGAAGATAACTCTGTATGAGGAAAAAAAAGGTCGGGCTGAATAAATAGAGGTCGAGTGTTCAATAAAAAGCATTACCGCTTTGAATAAAACGAGTTCTCCGAGGACAAGGCCAATGAGATGAAGAGCCATGCAAAGACATTGCGAAAAAGAAAATTAATGGCAATCGAGGAAGATCAAGATGGCCGAATGATGAATATGAAATAGTGATCATAAGTTATAAAAGATAGGAGATATAATGCAAGCAATGGATGACACCAGTCCCACATCGTGTCCGAGTTTGTTCCAGAAGAAATGGGATAAAGTGGAAAGACATGGCCTTATGCATGGAGAGAGGATGGTTATTGGTAAAGTCACCAAATTTGCTACGAGAAGAACTTACAAAGGGAGATTATTTAGTCAAATTCGATAAAGCATGACGTCGGGAAAGCCTTATCATCGGGATGTTTGTTAACCTTTGTAAGTTAGACAAGTCAAGAATAGGCAAAAGTAAAGTTCGGTATAATAGAGAAATGAGATACTTGAATGAAAAACGGATTTTCATTTCCACTTAGCCAATAAAGTTTTGGCTTTGGATACAAAGGAGCGCAATTCACATTCTAAATTAAAGTTTTGCTACATGATCTCCTATCTCTGTCGCTCATGGATCTCAACCATGTGTTGCAGAGTATCAAGCTCCTTCTTCGATTTTCTACATTTTTTGTGCTTCGCCGAACCGAGAGACAAAGGTTGTTTCTCTTTGCTTCGTGCTCATCAATCCCGGCTTGCACCATTTTCAACTCTGCCTCAAGTTCCCGCTTCCTCTTCGCAAGGCATTGAAGCTCGCATTCTTCAGCTTTATAATGATTGTAAAATAGGCGAGCATCTTCGCCGTTATCGGTTAGTTCATCTTGAATAGCTAGCACTTGCTGATCGTCAATGAATAGATGTGGAAGATGATGATTGTTGGCTCCGATGAGCCGAAAGAGGTGGTGAAGAAGGAATCAATGATGGAATGACCGACGACGGGCCTTCAAGAGGGTTTCAATTGGAATTAAGAGCTTTTTTTACGCCGAGAAGACTCATAGATACCTATAAACACAATTATGTGTGCTAAGTGACAATCAAAGAGTATTCAAGAGAACAAGGTAAGGACATGACTTACCGACCGGAGTTGGGGTTAGACTCCTTTCTCTTGCCTTAGGTCCGGAAAGTGGGGCTTGTACCCATTCGATGTCATCTTCTATTATAGAAGGGGGAATAGCCAACATAAGATCCGAGACGGCCATACCGATAGAGGCCTTGACGGGAGATGGACCAAGTAACTTCGCTTTTGATATGTAAGTTTTGAGATTGGCTAAGGAAAAACAAAGTATTAATCGGTATCGGCAATCATAAACAAGACAAGGCACGATTAACAAAGGGTTAATATGGTATTCAAAATAGCAAAGACGCAAGGCATCATGGATTAATAATTCGTCCCAAAGAGAAAAACGGAAGAAAAAGCGGTTGGTGGAAGAAGGCCGGAAACATGGCAAGGCATAGATTAACTAAGGGTTAATATGGTATTCAAAATAGCAAAGATGCAAGGCGTCATGGATTAAAAATTCCTCCTAGAGAGAACCCTTAGAAGGAAGAAGACGAAGATACCATTGATAAAAATCGGGTTCAAACTCGAGAAAAAGCCCTAAGATGAGGGAGGCGAGAATGCCGGCTATAAGCCGGGATAGACGAGTCATGGATTGGAAGTACCTCAATTTGGCGACACGAGAAAAGGTGAAGAAGCTTTTGGGAACGAGAAAAGTGATTGTAGACCACGGAGCCAAGGACATAAGAGTCCTCATGAGTGTTCAACGTTGAAAACATGTGGCGATCATTGTAATCGTCGGAATCCATAAACATATGGTATTGATCTAGGGCATCGACGCGGAAAAAGGAGAAGCTTGAGCCTTGGGAGCCATGGAGGTTGGACGAGAATAAGGTTGTGGAGTGAGAAGACGAAAGGGCAAAAGAGCGATGAAGAAGATGAGTCTAAAAAAATTACTACGAATGCGAGAAGCCTAATTGCGTGAGGACGGATGGATGTATATAGGTTGATATAAAAAGGGTTGAAAAGGCAAGCACGCGAAACGAGGCACGATATTGCGTACTAAGTCAAAGTTGAGCAATTGTATGAGTGGTGCACCATATTTTGTGATTAAGTACAAAATGTCATGAAATTACCTTATCATGTCTACCTTAAAAAAAATACAATATTATCATGTAGAGGTGTATTTTAGAAATTTCAAATTGGGGAAAGTACCATTTGAAATTAATTTGGAGTCGTCACTAATCAATTTATGGTAGGTCGATTGGTCATCTAAGTAAAATAGCATGAGAACTAATTCACTTCTACGAATTAGAGATTAATGAGTCCGTAGACTTAATTACGTTGTATTATTTTAATGCCTTTTCAGTACTATTAATTTCATAAAATTCTGAAATTTCACAGAATGGTAGTTCTCTCGGTGATGATAGATTTTTGTTGGAAGCTCTTAGGCATTAGACCCATAGATTATGGTGTTTGATTTAAATTTTGTGACTTGTTCGTCTAAAAATAGATTTACATACTAACCGAAGTTTACATTTTTACCCGAGTAAATTAACTCTAAAAATTATAAAATTTTAATATATTAGAGGTAAGACCTAGTTCTACAACTTTGATTATCGAGTTTAATTTAGATCTCTTTGTACAAGTTTAAAAAATTCTTGTGAGTAACACCAAATTTCATACCCATAAATAGAGTATAGACTGTTAAAGGAATAGTCAAAATCCTAATTTAAAATATTTCAAAAATTCTTCATTTAATATATGTTAAAGTTTAGGATGTGAGGAGCAACTTTGTTATTTTGACTTAACTCATTTGAGATTCATAAAAGTGAGTATAAAATAGGAAAAATAGAAGGTCGAGAATAGACTCGGATCTTGCACGATTTAAACCTCAAATATGCAAGGGCTTTTGACTAATCATATGAATTCTAAAAATTAGCGAAATAATATATGTTATATTTTAGGATGTTGGCTTCATCTTTTATGTTTTGACCTTGGACATTTGTGATCCACAAAAAGAAATACGAAAATATTAAACACGACGAATCGATTGGTTTCAAATCGTGGCGGTTTCAAAAAGCTACTCACATAGCCACTTTTCTTCCATATTGACACGATTATTCCACATTGGCACGAAATCTATGATCCACTGAACTAATGGTATATAATACTTCAAATAAATCATGGTCTAGCAACATTGAATCACGAAAATGTATTAGAAACATGTTAAATTTGCCTCAAATGCAAAACAACTTCAACTTTTGTGAAAATCACCATTGATTCTTCCTTAAATTCTCTTGAGAACACTATGAGGGAGTAAAAATTTGGAAAGTCATAGTGAATGAGAGGGAGGGGGTTCGGCCAAGGGTGAAAAGAAAAAGATGAAGAAGTTGAGTGCAAGTTACTATTTGTCATGTGTTGACACCTCGATTTTTAATCATTTTCACTTCATTTTATTTTTATAAAATTATTTAAAAATAGCTAAAAAAATCATAAAATTTGTAAAATCAATTTTAGAAGCCTTGGCCTAGCCTTAGGGACCAATTTTGAACAAAAAATATTTTTCATAATTTTTCATTTTTTTTTGGAATTTATTTAATTATAAAAATTCATAAAAATACCATTTGTGGTCGAAAAATACAAAAAAATATTCCATATTTTTATTTTTATTCCCTTTTCAATTTGGTCATTTTAAATCCCCAAAAACACCTATTTTGGATGGAAACATGTCCTAGAACTCAATTAGGCTTTAATTTCAAAAAAAAAGATTATTTTGGGGCTTAATTCGGCGATTTTCTCCAAACCGGATCGGCCGGGTCGGGCAGATCCGACCCACCAACCCGGTACTATTCATCATCTTTAAGCTCCAGCCATTTTCTGCGCCACCGACCCTCGAGCCAATATCGGCCAAATTGGAAGTAATTTCGAACATAATCGGCGACCATAATGCATGGGTTTTGTAGCTAACTCAACCCCGATCCCGTTGAACCCATTTTCGTGACTTGCCGTAGTCGAACAGAGACAACGAAGCCCATCTCCGCCGCCGCCTGGACCGTCGACCCGACGCCCAAACCGTCGAATCCCGGCCAAATCCACGGCCATTTTGCAATACCCATGCCACGTATCCCTCCCGACCACATTCCAGAACATTCCTCGTCGCTTTTTGGCATTTTTCTCACGCGAATTGGGTACGGAAAAGGGGTGAGCTGGCTCGGGTATAAGGAAAAACGACAAAAGTGGCCATTAGAGAGAGTATTGGACGGCCGGCGTACTCGTACGAGGGAGGAGCACGCGCGTAAAGCCGTGGGGTGTCGTCTATAAGAGGCAAGATACGTCACAAAGGCAAGGGTTCGGCAAATTTGAGAAAATTCGAGAGAAAAAGAGGGGCATGGCTGGTTTTCGAGGGTTTCGAGGCTGGTGACGAAGCATTTTTGGAGGAGCATATCGACCAGGGCCGAGAGGTTTTTGAGCAAAAAGGACCCCATCTCGTCTTCAACAACATCTTTTCTTTCCAACGAGCCATAAAAATCCGTTTATCGCCTCCGGATCTGCCTAAAAGGTAATGCAAACACCCATTGGCGACCAACTCTTTACCGACTTTGAGTATTTTGCCCGGTTTGGTCCCGTTCGATTATCGGGCCAAACGGGGCCAAACCGACCTATTCTATACGTGTCTTCCCGCTTATTACATCCTACTTGAGTGATGATGTGTTTTGGTTTTGCTCGAAATACCCCGGATTCATGTATTTTGTGTTGTATGCCATATGTTCGATGAAATGCCCGTCACCATTCGAGTAGCCTACTTTGAGCTCCATTTTTAATGCCTTCTTGTGATTATTTTTGGATATTATTAAACTTGCCGTGTTCTATGTGTGTAGCTCTTCGTAATTATATCATTTTATCCTCCCGTATAATGCGTGGATGTTGAGATATGAGCTCGATAACATGGCTTGTTGACCAGCCCATTTGCCCTGTTTTAAACAAAAACAATCAGAACCCCTTACTTTGGGGTCGTTTTTCTCTCTCGTTTTACGGGATTTTTGAATCATTATTGGATCAATCTCTTCCTCTTGGGTAGCTCTTGATTTCCATATATCATTTTCTCTTTGGTTGCAATCGATGTGCGAGTTGCAGTCCTCTAAGGTTGCCTCAATGAACTACGTTTTTTCTAGACCCTAAAAATTTCAAAGTGTTGGAGCTTTGGTCAATGCGAACCCCCGACTTTCAGGGCTATTTTCTCTCCGATCCCATATTATTTTGAAGTGATGTTTGTTGTAAATGGTTCCTGGTATGTAGATCTTTACGACGATATATGGGTCAGCCGTTATTTCCAAATATGGAGTGAGAAATGAGAGCCCGAATACCCCTATTGGTTTGATTCTAGTCCGAAAACAGTTCAAACCCCTAACTTTCGAGGCGTTTTACTCATTTGTCTTACAAGATTTAAGTGTCATTTTTATTTTGAATTACTCCTCATATGTAGATCTTTGCAATGATATATGGTTCTTGAGCCGGTTAGGATCGAGTGCAAGAAAATCCATCCGGAATATGCCTCCGTGAACCATCCTTGGGCGTTGAAAATTTTTTCTAAGCATTGAAAGTAGTGCGGACCCGTCACTTTGGAGTCGTTTTTCTTGGTGATTTCTCATGATTTTGAGATGATTCTTTAACCCATATTGCTCTCTCGTATGTAGCACTTCACATCGATACCTTGTTTTTTGTATAATTATGTACGTGGATTAAGCTATTTTCTTCCAAAAACACCCCGATCAAGTGCAAAATTAGGAGTTGGTTATTTGTCTAAGTGTTGGTTACCAAGTGAGCATATTCACGACGTCGTTGCTAAACACTCGGTCACGTTGTTCCGAAACCGTCAAATATTTTGAAAACCCCTTTCTTCCTAGTTTCTCATGATATGTTCGGTTTCCATTAATTATCTTCAAGGGCCGAGATATTTACCCGACAAGATGATCCGTTGGTTGAGCAAAATTTCAAAAAAAAAAATCCAAAAGAAAGTATGTTTTCTTAAAATTGAGTCGCTTAGGCCTATTCGGAACCCTTAGGGTTTGGGTTGGACGCCCTCGAGGTGCGGGTTGGGTCATCTCGGTCATTATGAAATTTTTATTTTTATAAAAAAAATTAATAAAAAAATTCGAAAAAATTTCGTAATAAATAAATAAATTTCAAAATATAGAAAATGGCCATGATCAATCAAGCCATGGACTATTTCGGGTAATTTAATCCCCGAACCTTCAAAAAATGACAATTTCGCCCCTCGGGTGAATTGTCCTTAAAAATTTAAAAAAATTTCAAAAAATAGAAAATAGCCACGATCAACTGGCCATGGACTATTTCGGGTAATTTAATCCCCGAACCTTCAAAAAATGACAATTTCTCCTCTCGGGCGAATTGTCCTTAAAAATTCAAAAAAATAGAAAATGGCCACGATCAACTCGGCCATGGACTATTTTGGGTAATTTAATTCCCGAACCTTCAAAAAATGACGATTTCGCCCCTTGGGCGAATTGTCCCTAAAAATTCAAAACAAATTAATAAATTTCAAAAAATAGAAAATGGCCACGATCAACTTGGCCATGGACTATTTCGGGTATTTTAATTCTCGAGCCTTCAAAAAATGACGATTTCGCCCCTCGGACGAATCGTCCCCAAAAATTCCAAAAATTTCAAAATATAGAAAATGGCCACGATCAACTAGCCATGGACTATTTCGGGTGCTTTAATTCCCAAACCTTCAAAAAATGACGATTTCGCCCCTCGGGCGAATCGTCCCCAAAAAGTTTCAAAAAAAAATCCAAAATATAGGAAATGGCCACGAACAACGGCCATGGACTATTTCGGGTGATTTAATTCCCGAACCTTCAAAAAATGACAATTTCGCCCCTCGGCGAATCGTCCCCAAAAATTTCAAAAAAAAAATCCAAAATATAGAAAATAGCCACGACCAATTGGCCATTGACTATTTCGGGTAATTCAATTCCCGAACCTTCAAAAAATGACGATTTCGCCCCTCCGCGAATCATCCCCAAATGTTCCCAAACTACCATTCACCCTTAATCATTTTCTCTAAATCATTAAGGCTCTATTAGGAAACCCTCAATTGAATTTGATGCGTATTGATGTGATTTATGCATTTGATGGGATTCATTGATTATGATTGATAGGATTAGTCTTCCGATCCGCACGAAACCCCGAATTAAGCCTCCCTCACCCGAAATTACGCGTACATGAAATCTTAGTTGGGAAAATCACTCGCGTTAGGTACCGAAAGGGCGTTGGTAACGACACCAACGTAACCAAGTCCCCGAACTCAAAATCTCCGGTTCCGTAAAACCGATCGACCTCTCCAATCGTTCGGTGAGGTTTCCGGTCCACCTTCCAAGAAGGACCGGTGGCGACTCCAAATGCATGCAAACATCGCACATGTCACCCCGACCACACTAAGGTTGAACCCGGTCGACCCTCATCGTCGAATTCCCTAAAAAATCAACTCCCGTCGCGATTTGGTAGGAGCTTGGGAGGGCTGCGCCGAGAAAGGTCCGAAGGCCTCCTCATCGATGAGGCCGAAGACCCGATCGGTAATCCATTAGCCCGTAACGCAACAAGAAAGAAAAGGAAAAGGGTCGCGACATCATGCATTTTCATTGGTCCTCATAGATGGTGAAATGACAAATTTTTAGAGTAAAATCATGAAATTAACTTGAATAAATTTTTGGCACAATATCCTTAAGCATGCAACCTAAATTAATGGACCTAAACATATATCCTAAATGAATGCAAATAATGATATGGGAGTTATGCAATCTAAACTAAATTAATGGACCTGAACATATATACTATATGTCTTCTGTGAATCGTGGTCCATCCATTGTTCTTCTTCTTTATATGGACGTTGTAAACATGATGTTATGATATCTATTTATTCAACTGCGACAATGAAATCATACACCACATCAATTGCACCACGAAAGCGCTCTTAATAAATCGATTTGGACTTTTTGCAAAAAAAAATTTGTTTGGACTTTCCTCGGGATTGATCTGGATTTAGCAATCATTTAATCTAATGCAATACAATTATAATATAGATAAACTTCGGGATTACATTAATTGTGCAAAACAAGTGAGTTGGCTTCGCAAAACCCTAAACTTATAAATCCATAAAAGAAAAAGAATAAAGAATAATGATTAATAAATAATTCATAATCACTTATATATATAAAAAAAAGAAGGGGAAGTAAATATAAAGTGCTTTCATATCTTTCTTCTGTGGCGTATAAACATAAAAAAGAAATAATAAAATGAACTATTTTTATCAATAGAATTAAATGAAAGCTCTTGAAAGGCCTGGCCACTTTCCTTTCCGTTCCCGCTATCTCTCTCTCAAAGAGCTCTTAGTCTTCGACAGTGACATAAGGAAAGAGAAAAGAGCTATGCACAGCACCTCGGCAAGGATGAGCGTGTCTGCAGCAGCGCCGGAGAGGAGAGTAAGTAAGGCTAGCATGCCTCTACACCTAACACGAAGCACTTGCCACCTTTCGCTCTATAAAAGGAGAAGGAGATTGAGCTATTTTCCTCTCACAAGCCACCATTTCCTTTCTGCAATCCGAACATGAACATGGAGAGACATCAGAAACAAGAGGAGGTTAGAATGGAGATTCTCATTGTTGAGTACCTCAAGTGCCTTAGCTTGGACAGGGAGGCCAAGCGCTTCTTGAATAGGGCGAGCAAAATGCCAATTGAGGCTGCCTCTTTGACAACCGCCTAGGTGGATTGCCTAAGCCACGTCCTATGTGAAGACAGGCTTGAGGAGATGGCTCCAGATAGGAGCCGTCGCAGATGACCAGAAGAGAAGGAATGTTCAAGCATCTCAAAATCAATTTCAAGGAGTAGAAGCACATAGGGCTTTTTTTTTTTTCTTCTTTTTCTCGTTTTTGGAATGAAGAGGGTAGAGACACTTTGAAACTTTTTCATAGTCCTATCAACGATAGCTACAAAAAAGAAAAAAAGAAAAGGAGAAGCAAATGTGAAGTGCTTTTATTTCTTTCTTTTGTGGAGTGTAAACATATGAAGAACATAACCAAACTCTTTTATTAATAGAATTAGAATGAAAGCCCATGTGGTTACGTCCTCCTTCCCTCCCTCCCTCTCTCTCTCAGATAGCGAGGCGCGAGGAAAGAGAGGAGCTCTCTAAGCAGCGGCTCGGCTAGGATGAGCCTGGAGAAGAGAACATGGTGAGCATGTCTATGCACTGGAGGCAGCACCTAGTACCTACAACTATTTCCCTCTATAAAATGAGAAAGATATGAAAATATTTTCCTCTCACGAGCCATTTCCTCTCTGCCATTTTTTTATTTGCAATTTGAAAATGGAGAGAGATCATAAACAACAAGAGGTGAGGATGGAGATTCTCAATTATGGCATTACCGAGCACCTGAGGTGCCTTGGCCTTGACATGGACCAATTCTTAGAGATGGTGAGCAACACTCCCATTGAGGCCGCCTCTCTTAACACCGCCTAGGTGGGTCGCCTGACCTCTTCGAAGCCAGGCTCGAGGAGGTGGCTCTAGGTAGGGGCCATCATAGATGATCAGAAGAGTAGGATTGTTCGATTGTCTCGGAACCAACCACAAGGAGTAGTAGCAAATAGGGCTTTTCTTTTTTTTTTTTTTTTTCCTCATTTTGGAATGAAGAGGGTAAAGATACTTTGGAACTTTTTTTGAAGAAGTTGCAGTAGTAGTAGTGTTGGAATCTGTCGTCTTAGTTTTGATTTTTGTTTTTTCCAAGCAATGAAAAGAAAACTCCTATATGATGTTTGAGCAATTTTGTGGAAGGGAAAGCTTCCAAAGTTTTCATTTTCCTTTTACTTCTCATAGTCTTGAGCTTCGTTTTCGTTTTCTCTCAAGTGAACGTAATTCTGCAAGATCTTCCGGGTTTCTGTCTTCTGTAAATCATGGTCCGTCCATTGTTCTTCTTCTTCAAATGGAGAGAAGACGGCGTGTCACGAAGAGAGGTGAGAGAGATAACGATGCCTAGAGAGAAAAAAGAAAAGAGTGGGAGAGTGCAGCGTAAGAATGCGTTGGGGTGTACGGAATTTTTAGAGTGGGAGATAGAGAGAAGGGAGAGTGATCGGAAACAAAGGAAGAATATAGAGGAAAAACCAACGGAGTGCAGCAGGACCTATATTAGCCTTAAGTTTTTTAAGGGATCGATTTCCTACTAATGGTACATTCCAAAATGACCAAAAGAAAATTCAAAGATCCGACACCATGTAAAATGATACATCAGGGAGACGATTCGATTTCAACTAATCCACCCGGCACCTTGCCCCGGATGTCGAACGAATCGGGAGGAAAGGGCTTGTGGCTGGGACGACGACTTGATGTGGTAATCCATAAAGAAAAAGAACAATAGTTGATAAATAATTCATAATCCTATCAACAAGAACAACAACAAAAAAAAGAAAGAGGAAGGAAATATGAAGTACTTTTATTTCTTTCGTTTGTGACGTGTCAACATATGAAAAATATAACCAAACTCTTCTATCAATAGAATTAGAATGAAGGTCCATGTGGTTACGCCCTCTCTCTCTTCTTCTCTACGCGCTAGGCGAGAGAGGAGCTCTCTGCGCTGCGGCTCGGTGAGGATGTGGCCAAAGAGAAGAGCATGGTGAGTGTGTCTTTGCATTCCAACACCTAGCACCTACCATTGTTTCCCTCTATGAAAGGAGAAAGATATGGAGACATTTTCTTCTCACGAGCGATTTCCTCTCCGCCATTTTCTATTTGCAATTCGAAAATGGAGAGTGATCGGGAAACAAGAAGAGGTGAGGATGGAGATCCCGTTGGTTCAACCTCAATCGCCATGTACTTGGTGCCACCAAGGTAGATTCCCCTAAATGCTGCGGTTTATCAGCAATTTTCTCTATCATTCATGATTAGTTACACGATGTTCATGATAAAAACATAAACCAGAACTCGGAACCGAGTTTATCGTTGGGAGTGACTCGTTGCCTGATCGAAGACTCCACCGCAACAAGAGAACTCACCACTGGAAAAAAAACAGGCAAAGTTGAAAAAGTTGGATGAGAGGATGAACCTAGGGGAAGTTGGAGGTCTGGGCCCAAACTTCCCCATCTTGGCCGATGATAGCAGCAGCTTGATATGCGTTGTCTTCATACGTTGCTCATCTTCCTGAACAACATGTGATCTTCATAGCAATCTTCCCACTCCATCTTTGGATTCTGCGAGAAGAAGAAGAAGAAGAATGGAGGGAGGGAGGGAGAAATAGGGCACAAGAGCTTGCGTTAATAGTTTGAATATTATCCGCGCGGAACCGCGCTTGAATTAGTTTCCGTTCCTCAGATTTATTTATAATGGATATTTTATTCGTATTTATCTCTCAATATCTCTCCGTATTGTAATTTGCATTTGAAAAAATTAAAATACAAACAAAATTATTATGTCAATCTCGAGTAAATGTATTGTATTTCCTAAAATAAATTAAATCGCGTTTTCACCTCCATTCTCATAATATCTTTCCATACTTCGTATGCACATAATCATATGGCAAAATGTAATACACGTATCGGGTGGTTGATAATCTCTCCTAATACGAACAAACCCTCAATTAGCGTTTAAATTTCCTTGACCCATTAAATTTGGTGAGCTGACTGTATGTGGATCATGCATATATTTAGATTGCATTTTCATTTGTGTTTAACACAAAATTTAATTCGCTACTCATCATTTGATCCGCGATTATAAATCTACTCATTTCTTTCCTGTTTCAATTATGGTCGATGTGCCGTTTTATAACCGCTGATGTAATTGATGTGTTGTAACAATTTCCAAATCTAAGTAATCGTATTTTTATTTTTTTTTCAATTTAGCACTAAAATGATCCGGCGAGAAGTTTTGGCAACAAAGTGATGTTGTCGTATGAACGTTATAACACTTCTAGTATCGCTTTTTCTAATTGAAATCATTAGTATTATTGTCCTTTTGGCGGTTAATTTATACTAGGTTGCACCGGTAGTGTAATTTAATGACATTTTTGTGGTGCACCACTGCTTCTACGTGTCTGGCCGGTTCGCAATGCTGAAATGACTTACATGTGTATGTGATGTGTCATTTACGTGCCTACTAGACATAATGTCCTGAAAAATTACGATAATAGATGCATTTCAAACAAGAGAAGACATAAATAACCTATCACACGACATTAAAAAAAAAATTGTATATAGACCTAACGGCTAAAATAATACTCCTATGATGAAAAGGATGGAGGCAACAAAGTTATTACCTTCTTTACCCGAATCATTACACCCGGTTCACCTCTAATCAGCCACGCACTCGGTGCCACTAAGCTAGAATCCAATCACGCTAAGCGCCCCGGGTTCATTAGATTCGCACATGATTGAGTGTCTCTTCCGTCGTAAGCTGCAGAACGGTAGATCCGATCGAGCCTCCAAGTAAGAACAAGAAGCAGGAGTAGTTCATAGTGATGAATGCCGCCCAATTTGATCAAATCGCTCACAAGAGTGCCCTGCCATTAGTTAGGATGTTCATGATATGAAACTTAATTGCAATAAGGAGCCCCATACACGATCTTTTCTCGTGTCATGAATATAAGTTACAGTATAAACCCCAACCATGGTCAAACCAGTGGCTCCAAGCTGGTTCAAGTGGTAAAAAAAGCCCATGGGCCAATCCATATCCTCCACTGGTGATTCCGCCAAGCAACTAACGCTTGCAGAATTTCTTCAAAAAAGACAGCAGCGGAGGGAGAAAGAGATGAACAAAATTTTACTCGACATTCAAAGTAGGAACAATCTTGCTTGCACCAATTCTTGGGTTGCAAGACGATTTTGTGCGACACGTCCGAAAAAGAAAAAAAAACGATATTTCATACGCGAATTAAACTAACCATTTTGAACTTTGCGTAGATCTCGACGTTGTTTTTCGTCTGAAATTTATAATCATGACCGTTTGCCGAGACCTAAAAAGTTTACACCGTGAGGGTCCCCAATGTTCGCTCCATCATAAGTTGAATGATATTTATCAGTCACCTAACAATGTTGCTCTTTCACGGTCCGGTGAAAATTGGAGGCACAAAAGATGGATAAGATGCAAAAAAAAAAACCGATTCACTTTGAGGCAAAATGATGATTCGGAATTGAGAAATTAGTAAATGTCTCAAGCATGACCGCTGCATAATTTTTTTTTGGTTACATTTGACATTATCAATTGTCATTCTGTCCCGATTCTGAAATCTTCCCTTTTCCAATCTCAATGAGTCGACGCATATGAATTGGAAAGACCTTGTTAACGAACATCTCTAAGCATTTGTTAACTAAATCTAATCAAGAAACGTTGTGATTTGCTATCTGTTGGTTATGCATGAGAAAGATATTGCATTTGATAGATGATAAACCTAATATTTTTATAAGAGAAGACACGAATTATCCATAAAATTTAAAAAAATAAAAAAACGAAAAGGGAATGTTTATATAAACCTAGCACTTTTCCCCGAATAACAACACGTGGCTCATCTCCGATCACCACATACTTGGTGCCACCGAGGTAGGCTCCAATCACAATGAGCGTCCCCGGTCCATTAAATTCGAAAGTGACTGTGTCTCTCTCTTCCGTCGTAAGCCGCATGACAATAGATCCACGCCTCCGAGTAAAAACAAGAAGGAAGATTAATTCAGTGATGAACCAAATAGGTCTGTTGCTTTCCAATGTGTTTTTAAAATACACTTTACCAAACGTTACTTGCATTTTAGAAATCCCATCTAGCCTAAAAATATTTGCATTTTTTAAAGTCATATCCCTAATGTTGAATCAAATAGGTCCAAAGGGCGACGTACACGATCTGTTATCGTGCAATACAAACCCAAATCATGGTCAAGCCAGCCTGTGGCTCCTAGCTGGTTCAGGTGGTAAAAGACCATGGGCCAATGCATAATCCCCACTCGTGAATCAGCAAAGCAACCAACACTTTCAGAATTCCTTCAAGAAAAGAAAGATAGTAGCGGAGAAAGAGATGAACCAAATTTTAATCGATATTAAAAGGAGGAATTCTTTAGTCGTAAGAGGATTGTATACGAGCATGGTCTCACAACATGTCCGAAATAATATATAATATATTGCGAATTAAACTTCAAGTACACCGAAGGAAAAATTTTCGATACTTCACATATGAAAATTAAACTATCCATATCGAATTTTGTGTAGATATCGATGTTGCTTTTCTTCCGAAAATGATGATCATGATTGCTCGTGGAGAGCTAAAAAATTTACACCACGGGAGTACCCAATGTTCACTCCATCATAAGTCGGATGATAGTTAGCAGTCACCTAACAATTTTACTCTTTCACTATCCGGTGAAAATTGGAGGCACAAGATGGAGAAAGTACCGATTTACTTTGAGGCAAAATAATGATTCGCAATTGAGAAATGTTAGTAAATGTATCAAGCATGGTCACTGCATGATTCGTTCGCATTGTCGATTGTCATTCTCTCCTGATTCCGAAGTCTTCCTTTTTCTCAATCTCAATGGAGTCGATGTGTACGAAATCGAAGGACCCTATTGACGAGCTATATCTAAATACTCGTTAACCGTATCTAATTAGTAAATATTGTAATTTGTTATCTGTTGATTATGCATAACACGAGAAAAGCACTGAATTCGATAAATGATGGACTTAAATTTTGTTTTTGTTTTTGTTTTTTTTTCAAATTTGGATGCTTGATGAGTGATATTTAAAGAATGGAAAACCCTAAACAAGGAGGAAAATGATGTTTCTCCGTGCATGTGTTTCTCGTACTTTAAGAAAGATCGGGCATGGCAGCCCATGATTATTCCCACTGTAAGGTTAAAGAGAGGAAAAAAAAAAAACATTAGAAAGAGCAAACATCACTTGAGTCCTCATTAAATAAAACGACAGAGCGCGGTCCAGGCACAACCTTACGGACAGCGACTGCCGTAGTTATCACGTCAGCCATTTTGGTAGGTGACTGCCTGCCCTTTTGCCTCATCCATAAATCTTTATTCTCTCCTTTCGTCTCCGTCTATCTTCGCTCCCATATCTTTTATGTCTGAAAAATATTCATCCTTCACTAAAGAAAAACCTGGGAATTGTTGTTGCGTTTTGAGATTGTTTGTACAAGTTCTTGTTTTCATCTCGCATCGTGCGCGAAATTCGTAAGATCTTTCGAACAACCAACGGGAGACATTCCGACTTTCACTCGGATGGAAAAAGCTCTGTCCACGTGTATCGGGTTAGTTGCCACCGCACAACGGTAGTTGCCACCGCACAACGAGGAACACGGCCTCACAAGTTAATAGTTAGTCTCTATGGAGAATAGTGTCCTTTCAGCATGTACATTGTCGTAGCCAAATTTTTTGCTTAGCTAATCACTACATGAAAGCATTCAACTTAGTTACAAAACGGAATACAATCATGCACACATTCACGTCGCGTCTTTAGCAATGCTAAAACGTCTTATCGCCCCGATTGAGTAGTCTAATAACCAAACCTTTGAGATCACATTGCTTGTTAGATTTTAATATACAAACAAGTAATCGTAGGCAACGAAATTCTTACTAACTTCCTCCTCCTCCTCCTCCTTCTTTTTCCTTTTATTTCGTCATGTGAATAAGCTTGATAATAATTAATATCTAGAATGAAAAGAAATTTCATCGACTAATTATTTCAAATAATGCAAATGATTATTTTTTAGATAATGTTTTTTAGATTATTCGTTTCTCGTGAAATAAATGCAATTTAAATGTGCACTTAAGTAAATAAATTGAAAAGAGTTAAAAGGTACCATTCCAATCAAAATATTGCCTATTTTTCTTGAGCAGCTAGGAGCATGTAGTGACTTCATTACTCCAATATTATTCTGCGCCATCTGAAAATCTTTTGATAGCTGAAGGGAAATTGCTTCAGTAAGACCTTCTTCCAAGACTATGACTGCAAATAAAACAAATTTACTTAAAGATGTATGTAGGAATTTTTACGTATCTTCTTTGATTCTTCGTATGTCACGCCTAGGTCGGAGCGCACACGATTTTGTCGAAAAGGCCTCGTTGTAAGTTAAGGACAAGTGCTACACATATCTAGCGCTTCACTTTATCACACTTAAGCAATGTGGGATTCTATTCATCCCCGCCCCCTTCACCATCCTAGAAACGTGCCAGGGGAGCAGCTCGTTGTCCATGCCCTTCTAGCCCCGGCGACCACTCCCCGCCCTCGTCGCGGACCGAGGCGTCACACCGTACCAATCGGGCGATACACTCAATCGGCGTATATCGCTAATCGATTACGGTCGTTATTATAATATCGTGTTATCACATATAGTCGTATTGAAGAACTTATAAATACCTCACGTGCTCTACATTATGCAAATCTTATAGAAATTTTACAATTCTCTCTCTTTCGCATATTCTTATCGATTGTGACCTTGAAATTCGAATTTTCTTTTAACACGTGATATCGGAAGTAGGCTCGGGCATTCGAAATGATAGAATTGACTATATATTGAGAAGATAAAAAGAGAAAATGGGCCCAAAAAAAAAAAAAAAGAGGGCAAAGAATTTAAAAAATATTCATATTCTTGGGTGAGTGGGGAGAAGGGAATATAATCAATTCCAACTTTAGAAAAGGTGGTTCCACCGGAGATCATATGATCTCACTGCATCATGACGGCCTGTTCAATGGGAGCCAAAGTGGGGCACATATTTATACCTCCATTATTCCTCAAGACATTATGTCCTTTCATTTTCATTTTTCTTGTACAGCATCAACGAGTGATGGGCAGTGCACCTAGTACCCGTTCTTTCACAAAATTCAAAAAAAAAAAAAAAAAAGTGGTGACTCGAGTTTTGATTTTCCTCCAAATTCCTTAATTTTCATTCGCACTTATCTTAATAATTCATTCACAATTCGCAACCAAAAAAAAAAATTTTAAAATTGACGTCTTGAAAAGTTTTGGATAAGAGCCCGAAATAGTTGTTTTCTCAACACGGAAAAGAAAAAAATTAGAGTAGACTCTGTCTTAAATAAAGACCTTAAGTGGTCAACTTAAGAGGCTTGTGGTAACATTTTGTTTTCCCGAAAATAATTTCTAAGCAGAGATAATTTTTTTGATTCTAGTCTCGGGAATAGTTTTGGAGCAGGAGAATGCTTTTGGGGCTGTTTTTTTTTCTCCTGTTCTCGGGAACAGGTTATTTGGTTGGTACAATAATTTCGATTTTCTATTTTCGTGGCAAATTTTTAGCTCGGAAATAAGTTTGAAATAAAAATGAGAAGTAGACATTTTTTTATCTTTTTATTTCCGCAATAGGAATAGAAATAAGATATTCTTCTCATCACTCACTCCCTCCCTCTTTCGTCGGTTGCCAATCCCCGTTCGCCGAACTACTGGTCATTGGCGAGGCCCATCACCGTGGTAACCATAAAAATTCGATGTTGTTATGAAAAGAAATTTTGTATTATTGTCAAGCATATTTCTCTATTCGAAACTCATTAAGGGAATAGAAATATATTCTATTTTTGGCCAAAAATAG
Source organism: Rhodamnia rubescens (assembly GCA_021437795.1). Classification (NCBI taxonomy): domain Eukaryota; kingdom Viridiplantae; phylum Streptophyta; class Magnoliopsida; order Myrtales; family Myrtaceae; genus Rhodamnia; species Rhodamnia rubescens. The sequence goes on along the minus strand of JAILYA010000005.1, from coordinate 3,775,648 downwards.
CACTCGAGAACAGAATGATAACTACACAAAATTTCAATAAGAACATAAATATGTTTGGTACGACCCTAAAAATTTATATTTTCTCTTTTTTATTCAATTATAAAAATGTAGGTGGAAGTGACGGCAGACTCGTATTTGTAAAGACAAGTTACTCTAGTTTGTTTTTCTAAAATGGCATTGTTTCTCTTTTTGTTTCCGAAGTGAAGAAACTACTTTTTTTTTTGTTGCTTCTTGTTTCTATTCCAAATCTATTCTCGGGATTTCTACTATCGGGTAACAAAAAAATTAAGCGACGTTACTAAACGAATTTCCGTTCCTTTTCCGACCGGGGAAAAGAACAAAAAAACGGAGAATACCAAGCATGCCCTTAGTCTCAAGTAAAGGTGTTGGCGATTCTTTAGCTGGTCATCACAAACCTTAGCTCTCAATCTGGGCAAAATCGGGGAATTTTGGAAAAAAAGAAGAAAAGAAATTGCCCTTGCTCTAGCTGTCGAAACAAAGCCAGCCCGTGAGCTCGAACCCTTGTTTGAGACTAGTTCGACACTCTAGCGCTTTATTTGAAATAAGTCTCGCTTTCTACCTTTTATTTTCTTTTCCCAAACAAATGATCCAACTTCAGACATTTAGTTGAAACATTTCCTTTAACATCTTGATGCCCCTAGTGAACTATAGAGTACGAATGTTCCTTGAACAATTTCTTTTCTTACAATGGATAGAAGGCGAGTCTTTGGGAAGTGGCGAACACCATCACTCCGGACCCAAAAAGAAAGGTAAATCATAATTCAGGCGGTGGGGGTCCTTTTTTCCTTGCCCACATGGGCATACGCATGTTTCTTTAGAAGGATATTATTTTATTTACGTTGTTCGTTGAACTTTTGGCGCCGATCGGTCTTTAGAGCCAACTGGTTCCTGGTTCCACCTCGAAAAATTACCAAATTCTGAGATAGAAGCGAAATTCGTCGCCGAAATAGACGGCAACGTCCTTGAATGTGCAATAATTGCAGATAATACAGGTTAACTTCAATATCTAGGTCGGATCGAGTCTCGTATTAGAGAACCTACGTGGGATGGACCGGTTTCTAGCTCTAACAATTGGGCGCAAAATCGAATCGATCTGGATCCGCTGAATCCGACGACGTTGCCTCAGCTGCATCAATTCCCAATTTTAATCTGCCCTAAAGAACTCTAGCACAAAAACAAGTTATGGACATATTAGCGTATACTAAGAATCCCCACAAAGTAGCATACTCTTATGCATGAGGAAAAGGATTAATATGGCGTACTTAAATTGCTAATACGCGAAATTAGGGAGCCAACCATATAGGTGCAGGTCCAGCTAATCTCATTAATTAGCCACGCTTTGCTACCTGCAAGGGAGTAATTCATGACGTAATTAATGGCCTCCCGTACGGAACGTTATTGCTTAGGTGGACCATGACATCGGGGTGTTGTCAGGTCGGGTTGGGGACACCGGGTGGGTGCTGTTCAATTAGGTTGGGGCCCACGGGCCCACCCCATCATTCGGCCTCCGGTGAGCTTCGCGGAACTTTGACTTTGAATCTCGAGGGTTATTGACCAGAAAGTTTTTGAAACTATAACACGGTTATGAACCTGCGAAGGAAAAGTTCTGGCGCTTTAGCACCAGCCGGCCTTTATGGCCGACGGACTTGGTAAAATAGTTATTGAGCGACGCGGCCCGGCATCGAAAGAAAACCCACCTCCTCTGGATAAAAGCACCGTCTTATTTTGCTAAAGTGCGACAAGAAAAAAAAAGGAAAAAAAAAGAGTATGTGGAACTTATTTATGAATTTTATTACATAATTATCTAAGGTCATAAGATAAACGTGATATTAAATATAATTAATAAACGAGATGTATGCATAGATTTCGAGAGTTGGATCTCCTAATTCTTGCCAAATCTTTCTCTTACCCAAACTGATGCTGTAAAAGAAAAAATTGTGATTTCCTGTTTCTGGCATCATCCTATGAGATTTTCCCAACTTGATGGTCCCATACAGAACAGAGATGGATCTGTCTTAAAACTACCAATTGTGGGTAAAAACCGCGATAGAAGTTCAGCTCCTCCCCGCCTTCATCCATTTCTTATGCGCTCGTGCCTCAAGTTTCTCCCGTGTCAGAAACATAAAACCAAAACACCAGATTCTCAAGAGAGAGAGAGAGAGAGAGAGAGAGAGGGGGGTGTTTTAATATTGTGAAAACGATGAGGCAAGAGGCAGACGACTCTTCTTCTTCTTCTCTCTCTGTGCACTCTTTGAATGTTCCCTCTGTTCCGTATGGCCATGAACAGTAACCATTCCTCTCTGTTTTGAATTCTTCCTGTCTCGTGCTTATCACCCCCACAACAGGACAACGCCACCCAAGTCATGCGAACCCAACAGCACTCCTTTTCACAGTCAAAACATTCCTCAAAATTGGCGCTTTCTCCTCCTCCTCCTCCTCGGATCATGCCCATGTTGGTTTCTTCCTTCCTTGCTCTCTGTTTACTGAGTCCTGTTCTTTCACTGCCTACTGCAGCAGCAGAATCCATTAACCATCCCCCAGCCAACCAGACTTTCCATCCACATAACGAGCTGCACAGGCTGAAGAAAGTCCACGCTTACCTCAAGAAAATCAATAAACCTGCAGTGAAGACCATCCAGGTTTTTCTTTTTCTTTTTCTTTTTCTTTTTCTACTGATTTTCTGGTCTTTCTTGATAGAGCATTTGGCTCAGCAATGCCGTTCATTTATGTTGTTTTCTTTTGAGGAAGATGAATGGTCTTTTTTGCTTTTCCTTTTTGGCAGAGCCCAGATGGCGATTTGATAGACTGTGTGCTTACTCATCTTCAACCTGCTTTTGACCACCCTCAGCTCAAAGGGCAGAAAGCACTGGTACTACTTCCACCTTTTGTCAATTCACCGAATAAATCAAAGGTGGAGGATTTTGAGTCTGAGTAACTGGGATTCTTCAGGATCCACCAGAGAGGCCAAAGGGCAATGACTCCACCACAGATGATGTCACGGATGCTTTTCAGCTATGGGCCGAGGCAGGTGAGTCATGCCCAGAAGGGACAATTCCAATCAGAAGAACCACGGAGAGAGACATGCTCAGGGCGAGTTCCATTAGAAGGTTTGGAAGGAAGTGGAGGAGGAATGTTAGGAGGGACTCAACAGGCAGTGGCCATGAGGTGAGCGAGTCTCTGCTGACGCAGCGTTTTGTTGTCTGTGTCGAGCTGTCAATAATGAACTCGGATATGACAAACAAGAAAGATCGCAAAAGACTCTGTTTTTCCCACTATCGGAAACATTGCTTAACAAAAAGAAGTTTATGGCTTTGCCACTGTTGGAAACATTCCTTCATAATCAGCAAACGAGAAAACGCATTACGTTTGCCTTCTTTGTTGAACTTTTTAATCCTTCATACAGCTGAATATACCCTTTCAGGCATTTGTTGCTTACTACTAATCCTAGTATTACATGAATAGAATCTGCTGTTTGGCACCAATCATCAGATTATTGAACTGTCTATGTTGAGCCGTCTGAAAATTAAAACCCCATAATTGAAAAGAGGACCATGCACATTAATTGATGTAAGTTACGGCCTAACAACCTTTGATCCGAAACAATTAATAATTTCGACAGTCGTTCCTCGGATAAGTAGTATTCTGTAAAGCAGGAATCTAAAGAAGTATTGCTTTCCTGATTACAGCATGCAGTTGTGTATGTGAATGGGGACCAATTCTATGGAGCCAAAGCGAGCATTAATGTGTGGGCTCCCCGTGTCACCGACGAGTATGAGTTTAGCTTATCGCAAATATGGGTTATCTCAGGCTCCTTTGGCAATGACCTTAACACAATCGAAGCTGGATGGCAGGCAAGTGTATTTGATCATCCCCTGCTATATTTTTTTCGCATTCTGAAAACCGGACCACAAATACTAGAGAATAACTTTATATGAAGGCCTAGAAAAATGAAAATGTTAATGTTTGACACAGACTTAAAGGATCATGTTAGCCCAGAATTGTTGTTTATTACTGATGAATTATCTAAACACTCTCTATAATCAGGTTAGCCCGGAATTATATGGAGATAACTACCCAAGGTTCTTCACTTACTGGACCGTAAGTATCATCTGGCTAGGTCGATTTGAGACAAGAAACAAGTCGAATTATATCTTTCCGTAAATTATGTATATAAGAAATGTGAAAAGGAACTGAGAGGTGAACAATTTGCAGACAGATGCATACCAAGCAACCGGCTGCTACAACCTACTGTGCTCAGGCTTTGTTCAGACAAACAGAAGGATCGCTATTGGAGCCGCTATCTCGCCGAGGTCTTCTTACAACGGCAGACAATTTGACATTAGTGTAATGGTTTGGAAGGTAAACCGAATGCCGCTATTTCGATGTATACATGGAGCTTTTTTGGCTTTTAACTCGAGAATCTCTATAATCTCGAAATAACTTGTGAAGTAGATAGTCTGCTCTAGACTCCTTTACCTACACTTCAAAACTTAGGACTCGATCAATATGGCCAGTCTCTGTATGGTCAATAGCAATTATCTGACAAGAGTTGCACTGTTGCCAAATGTGCTGAAGAGATCCATCACGAGACCCACTTTTAGATAAATGAAGTTGACCACCTCTCATTAGCATTTTAATCATTTTGTAAGATTCTGTTTGTTGTTTTTTTTCCAGTCACAACTGCAAAACACTACATGTGGCCTCCTGATTTTTTACCCCTCTGCTTATGAGCAATGATACTGAACTAGATCCATCAAGAAGAGCTAATTCATGCCATTACAATAAAGTAGCAAATCATATGATTAGACCCCACTAATGTCAATTGATTGTTTAAACGAGTCACTCTCAAGACCAATAATGCCAATGCACTATTTGCAGGATCCAAAGCACGGACACTGGTGGCTCCAATTTGGTTCAGGCCTCCTCGTAGGGTACTGGCCGGAATACCTGTTTAGTCACTTGAGAAGCCACGCGAACATGGTGCAATTCGGAGGCGAAATCGTCAACACCAGATCGAGAGGCTACCACACCTCCACGCAGATGGGCAGCGGCCATTTCGCCGGCGAAGGGTTCAAGAGGTCGTCCTACTTTCGGAACTTACAAGTAGTGGATTGGGACAACAGCCTGATCCCTCCGTCCAACCTACGCGTTTTGGCGGATCACCCGAGCTGCTACGACGTGAGGCAAGGGAGGAACAGAGTTTGGGGGACCTACTTTTACTATGGAGGTCCCGGAAGAAATGTGAGATGTCCATGATCAGATCAGAATGACTCAAAACTGTAGAGAGTTTTTCCTCTTTTTTTTTTTCCTCTCTTTTCTTTCTTGCTTAAGTTGCTAGCCATTTCGTTTTCAGATGAATTTATATTTTTTACTTCACTAGCTAGGCATCAAAATGGTTTGAGTTGGTATTGCTGCAAAATTTACATGGTTCTTTTGCTTTTCCCTGACAGCTTGCTGATTGGATAATCCTAGTTTTGGAGTTATGTATATCTTGGATCTATTGAGTGTTTATAATACTAGCTAATTCATCTTGGGGCTTTTGTAATTTCTCTCTCTCTCTCTCTCTCTCTCTCTCTCTCTCTCTCTCTCTCTCTCAGGTAACCACACCAGACACGGTCAGTGGACCTTCTCTGCAACATTTAAAATGCATCCTAACTTGCAGAACAGGTTTCAGCTGAAACAATGGAATGCATCTCAGCAGACATATCTCCATGGATATGTCTGCAACACAACAATGAATTTAGATTTGCAGTCAACCCCAGAAACGAACAGGAACTTAAGCAAAGAGGGTCCTTGCCAACCAACCCAGCTGCTTCTGTCTTACCAGAACAAAGTCTTGCCCTTTTCCTTTTCCTTCACTTGGGGGGACAGGGAGTGAGAGAGAGAGAGAGAGAGCTCAAAAGGAAGCACGCATGAGGGAACTTCTTGTTTATTCCTTTTTGCCCAAAGAAAAGCAGACTCGCGTTCTGGATTGACTTGACTGGAAAGAGAAAGTCGTGCTCCTCTTCCTCCCGTTCGAAAATGCAGTAACTTGGTTGCATCCATCATAGGTGGTGGGGCTTCTGCAACTGTTCTTGGGGTTCGCCGGTGAAAAAGATGGGAGGAGGAGGATGCTCTTTTCCATGGAAAAAAGCAAGCAAAAGGCACGTCATCTTTTTCTTTCTCTCTCTCACTCTTTTTTTTTTTTTTTTGCTGCTTTGCTAATTAATTATGGCGGGGGGCAATTTAAATTGATGTTCGGAAACTATTTTGGATTAGTTGTTTTGCTTGTTGGGCTTCGTTAGGCCCATCCGGCAAATCTGAAAAGGCCAGGCTCGGCCCAAAAGCCCTAATATCTTGTGATCGGGCCCAAGTCAAAATATCTCGTTAGATCGGCCCACGGAGTTCATCTCAATAGGGAGTAAATTCCACTAGTAGCCACATTGTTATTCAAATCCAGTAGACTTGATCGATGAACAAGCAATGAGAACCCGCGCCTTGCATTGGGCCCAATTTCTATCTATCTCCTCCTAGATTTGACCAATTTTTAAACGTGTATGAATTATGTTGGACCAGGTCTAAGAAGGAGTTATTCACTTAGGGTGTGCTATGGAGTTCGATCTTCGGAGCCCAAGCTATGTGATTAAATAAGCCATCCTCTTTCAGTTTCTGTTGCATTGTTCGAATGAGAGTATTTTTCGAGCATTCGTTTTTCAAATTTTCACTAGTTTGGTCCGCCGAATATGACAAGTCAACCGATAACACTTTCCGGTTATCGAAATTATTCATGCATAAAATCATGAAAGTGGATTCTCTAATCTAAAGAGGTAAAAAAAAAAAAACACTTTTCGGAAGTTCTCCTCTCGATTTTTAATTTTTTTTTTTTTTACTATAATATGTCATTATATTTTTTTCTTCATTCCTTTTTATTTATTTTTAGTATGTTTATTTTTTTCTTCTCTTTTTTTTTATATTTATTTCCCTCGACGATAGCCTAGAACTTGACCATAGGCGCAAGTCGGCCAGGTCAAGCCTTGTTGGCCTCACCAATATCGAGCAAGGCGGAGCCTCAATGGATGCAACGGAGCTCCATCGATCAATCGAGGTAGAAGGAAAAAAAATGAAAAATACAAAATAAAAAATAAATTAAAAACTCAAATTTATTTTACTTGAGATAAAGCTATGAGATTGCAATCATTATCCAAATGAGATTCAAATACCAAAAAATATTTTTCGATCACATTCCATCAAGTAAAGGAAAACTAACTATTTTACTAAAAAATGATTTCTCGGAAAGCATTTTCTTTTGGCATGAAGTTTTTCGTGAAACAAACGCATCCATAAATCCGCCCAAAGTGTGGCGGGCTTGGCAAGACCCTGGGCCTACAACAATTTCAATTTTTTGGACAACCCTCCGTCCCAAAGCTAAAATCAGCCAAGTTCCAGTTACTAAATTGTAGACAAAATTCAGTGATGTAATTGCATATTCTGTCGAACTCAGCGATTGCTTTTGAATTTCTATGCGAACTCAGCGATTTACTGAGTCACATGCTCACGAGTCACTGTTTCTCCCATCAACCGTCGCTTTTGGGCCTTCGCCATTTCCTGTTTCGTTTCTAGTCAATATGGCTTCTCGTGTTTGAACTTGAAAGCAAAAATGGCGGGCTAAGAGTTGGAAGCATATTGAATCTCTCTCTCTCTGTGTCTCTATCGCTCTGTGGGGACGACGATGCAAGGGGAATTGGTGCGGAAGAAGATGGAGTCTCTGCGACTGGAATGCGAAGCAGAGATCTCCGCCGAGCAGCGCAAAATCGAGGCGTTCGCTTCGTCGTTTCTGGATTCTCTGCAGTCCATGAAGGCCAAAGCGCAAGAAACCGTCCAAAATCAAGGTCTGTCTTCGTTCTTGGTTCTCTGAACAGCACCTTGCATTCTTTTATACCCATTCTAGGCTAGGGTTTCAGAGGATCGAGAGGAGTGTGGGGGCAAGGGTTACTTCCGTTGCGATGATGTGATTTTGGATTAATTGGAGAATTTGAGATGAAGTTCGACTCTTTCTCCTATCGCAGGAAGACTATCGAAGTCAAAGAGCAGCTTGAAAGAAGTGGAGGATGAGCTTGTCAAAGCTCTCGCAGGTTTGCCTTTGACTGTCGTGGTCTTTCTCACTCTCCATGGTGTACATTATTTTCCCTTTTTTTTAGTTTTATGGCTTCTCAGTTCGTTTGTTGTGTCTCTTAAGCATGTGGATTCAGTAGTCTCTTGGGTTAGTACTTTGATTGCTCTTCTGTCATAGGCAAATGCTTTGGCTGATTCAAACTCAAAGTCTTCTCTCCTCTGCCCGGTTAAACAATTGGTACCTCATGGGAGTACGGTTTTTGTTGCTCACTGAATATTAGAATCTGATTTTGTGTAGTTAAGACTCGTACTGAGGCCAAGCGAATGGCGATTATGGACTCTATCTGTGCCTTAAAATCTAGGCAAGAGAATCTTAGAAGATCCGTGCAGGACCAGAAGGCCAGGAGGGATAAGTGTGCTGCAATCATATCCCAAGAATTAATTGGTATGCTCTTTGTCTTTGTTTTTATCTACTTTTGAGTGCAGTCAGCAGAATTGTAAAGTGCTCACTACTCAGTTTTTTCACTTTGACCCTTGTGGCAGAATTGTGTGTGTAATGTGTAGATGATACTACTAGTTGTGTTGCTAGGCCTGCTTATCCTGGAAAGATGCAAAGGAAAGTTGAAACAGGGACATTGGTATTGTAATGATTTCATCAGGACAAATTCTCCTGGAAATGCAAGAATATGCTTTTCTGTCTCATAAGCATTAGGTGCAACCAATTTCACATAGAATGCCCCCATTTTCCTTTCGCTGTGTTGTCGTATTGCATTGACCCATTGGCTTGAATATTCAAATTCATAATGCTTGGCTTTTGTTTTTCTAATCCTTTTGGCCTTGAAGGACCTGATGTGATTCCTCTGTTAGATGAAACATGTTACTGTATTTTAACAGGTCTTTTTTTAACTCACATATATTTTGCTTCATTATTATGTAACTTTGAACCTGAAGAGCAAATGCAACATAGTCGGACAAAGAAAAGTTCATGATGTGTTCCAACATTTCTGTTATTTTGTTATTGACTGATTTTCTTTGTTTCTTCTGGTTATTTTAGCATAATATTGATTGTTTCTACTGTTAAGTGTCTCTTATGTTCCTTTAGAATATCGATCCTTTCTCCATCTAATTGCTTGCTCCTCTGATCATGGACAGCTTTGACAGCATTTGAAGAAAAGAATGAACAGAGAATTTGTCAAAAGGGGGATATACAAGAGGCAGTTTCTTGGTACAATAAGGTTCTTGGTTTCCAAATTGAAGGTGGAATTGGTAAATGCAATCGCATGGATGGTAATTTTTATTCCTTTATGTTGCATAATTGGTCTCATGCGTTCTAATGTTATATTGTAGGGGTGAAGTTCATGTTTGATAATATTGAGGTAGAAAGTCCACACAAGGTGTACCTTTTCACCATTCGCCATGCAAATGATACGTATACATGTAAGGCTTAGTTGTTGTTATTAGACATTATGCTTGAGCATTTAAATTATTGGTGAAATTGCTTACCCATTTATTTCTTTTGCTGGATTGTCTTAGTATTGGAATGCGATCCCCCATTGGACGGCACGAAAGAATTGATCCATGAGTTGAACAAAAGCAATGATCTATACAAGTTTGTAAGGATTATGAGAAGGAAGTTTCAACAAGTTGCAGCACGGGGTATATCTCTCTCTCTTTTCCTTTACATTCTATGCATATGAAGTTGACTTTTGTGACTATCAACACTTATCAGACCTTTCGCCTATAGATCTGAATAGCCAACGCCAGCATGTATCCTGACTTCGTCTATGCCTTCATTCAAATGCTATGGTTTTCATTCTGTGACATTCGACTACTTTTGCCTTATTTTCTTTCAAAGTGGATTTTGTGCAAACGCTAATATACTATATCACGATATACAGGAACCTCACCATCAACAACCACTGTCCGTCAAGAGTATTCAGTGAATTCTCTGTCTGCTCCAGCCACCTCAGTTTCAACTGAAATAAGTGAGTCTCCAGCGAGAAAGAAATATTATGATGTTGAATGTGGGAAAGTTGATAGAGATATCAAGAAAGTGAACCGCGGTACAAGCACTAGAATAGTAACATCTTCAGGATCTACATCATCTCATCGCCGGTCATCTCGAAGGTATTCGTGGATAGAACTTTCCTTTTTATGTCTATTTTAGTTGCTAGGAGATACTTTAGGGGCATTCGTGGTTCAGTTCGGTTCAATTTGAATTGCATCCAATAACTTATATATCTGGGCAGAACTCAAATAAAAAAATAAATCAAACCAGTAACTAAAATCAAACCAAATTGATAACTTGTACTTGTTTTGTCATTTGGATTGAAACATTTAACATCAAAGTGAGCTCAGACATTCACACTGAATATTGAAGGATTATTTGGAGGTGTATCATAACATTTATGAATTGTGTGAAACACTCTTGTATGTAGGAGTAGCCTGCAAGGATGAGATGCATGATCGAGGTTGTTATTTAAAAACAATTAAGTGGGAGAAATGCTCAATTGCTAGCCACCATCTGGAAGTCAGTGGTCGTATATGAGACTGGTGATGGCTATTGGTTGTGTCATATGGTTGTTTTCTGGGGGTGCCTGGTTCAGTACTTTTGGGGCTTTCATGTACCAGTCAGCAAATAAGATTGGAATTACTCGTCATTATCAATTTGGTGGTGGATAAAAACTGGGAATAGTGGGCTGGGGCCATTTTTCAATGAGATGGCTGCTCATGCAGGACATTTTGCATTTAACAGGGTTGATTCTTCATATCCATACTTTCTGATAAAGTTGGTGGTACCTCAGTTGGCTTTGTGACATGTAAGCTTTTTAAGTTTCTCCATTTCAGGTGGGGTTTTTTGTTTAAGGGGTAATGACACAGGATATCCCTGAACTTTTCCTCATTGTTCAATGTAACATTTGAACTTTTCAGAATCGGTTCAATGTCATTGTTTTGTTAAAAAATCCAATGGCATTAGCTGATGTGGATGATGATGTCGTTAACTTTTACATGCGGGCTTCCACGTGTAATGGTGGCGATGGAGGTATCCGTAGAGAATCGGGGGATGGCGGGTTTATCAAGCTAGGGTTCCATCAATCAAGGTATTTGTAGAGAATGAGTGGTACAGCAGGTCTTTAGCGACGACAAGATGGTTCTCTGGTAGCTGCTCTCTGTAATGGCAGTGATATGTGCATGGGCAGATTAAGAAGAAGAAGAAGAAGAAAAAAGATGGAAATATATGAGGTGGCACCCCATGTGGCTGATGCTGAGGTGGCACACTATGCAGCCAAATGCACGAGACAAGGATAAAGGAAGGACAGCCTGGAATTGGTTTTGAGAAATTTGGGAACTAAATTGAACAAGAAAAGTCCTCGGACCACATTGAACCACGAGAAAAGTTTCATGGACTTCCTATGTCGTCACCCTTTTGTCATGGTCATATTGGTCCTTGTTAAAACAAAATAATAATCCTGCTGAAGGTTAATATTATGTGCGTGAAAACTTCAATTTCTCTTTTAGTGTATCTTGGCTTCGTTTCCTCCTCACCACTTTAAAGTTTGAAATTTCTCATGAGGTTTTGTCCATGTTTTATGACACCATGATTGTCTCTCTGTTTCAGGTTAAGTAATAAGGATTGAGACATTTTCCCAGTAATTGTTGATCCCTAGTTTGTCACATCTTGTGACATGGTTGAGTTCTAATTATCAGTGAGAGAGGTTGCCTCACAGTTGACATGTAAGAGAAGGTTTTACAATTTTTATCCCAAGATGGAGCATCTTATGAGGCATCTGGGCTGGATGAAGTCCCCATTTTTTGGTTTGAGGTACTCGTGTGTTTGATCTAACCCAAAGGAACGCGTGAAGGCGATGCTTAATCACAGAAAGTTGTTGGCCTGAGTGTACGACTACCTTGTATTCTCTGGGTTACTTGCTGCAGTTCCCTTGATTCTAGGAGTGAAGGCTTGTCACGCTTGTGTACCTTGTTAGGAATGTGCTCTTTCTGATTAATGTCAAGACATGATTGTCAGCTGTTTACTGCCAATTAAGATGAATTGTTCTTTGTAATTTTTGTCTTAATTCACCTTGGCTTCCTTGCTATCTCCCTTTCTATTCTATCCCCTTTTTTCGCTTTCTTTCCATTGACATAGTCATTTTAATATTCTGACTGTTCATTCTGGACAATAAGATTTAATTAGCGATTCGATATCAGGAAGTTACATTTACTTTTCAAATTTATCCACCAAGATAGGCACACCATTGATGTTGGTGTAATTTTCAGAAAGCGACTGTGTTCGTGCAGCATATTAAGCGGCCAACTTTAGTTTCTTTGTCGTTACAAATCCATGCATATACTCTATTACTGTCAAGATGATAGGCTTCCTGGAAGATGGTTAGTAGGCTCCTAAGTCCTAGGGCATGTAATGATACTCTGAGGTTTTTCTGTGACATGAAAAGCTCGCAACGGGGAATAAACAGCAAAGCTTGTTTTAGGATAAAAGAAAAGAGCAAAGCTTACATGAAGCCATGGCATGAACCAGTTAAGTCATCTATGATCGTTTACTGGACAATCCTGTCTCTTTAGCTTTCCTAATGAAAATGACATGTGGAGCTTGCTTATGCCACACAAATCAGCTTAAGCAAGCGTGACATTAGTTTTGTCTTAATTAACTGTTTAGGTTTCTTTGTCATTGACTACATGTCAATGCTGCCTAAACCCTACATGTTTAGCGATTTGCATCTCATGAATATGTATCTTTCAGCTGTGGAGTTTTCTGTGATTCCATCCATGTTGATGTAGATAATGAACATGTACAATTGAAGGAAGTAACCAGTTCATACATATCTCCTTTGTACTTGATATATGTGAATGATTAGATGGTGGAGATTGAGGCTTCTTTGCGAGATACATTGAAATCTCAAAGACCAAACTCTAAGATCTAAATACACAACTAAATTTTTTTTTTTTTTAATTTTGTCACATTCGCTGCCGCCCCCCCGCCGATCACCCGCCGGCCGCCGCCGCACCGCCGCCGCCGCCGGCGGCGGGCCGGCCGCCCCGGCCGGCGCCGCCGCCCCCCGCCGCGGTCGCGCCGCCCTCGCCGCCGGTTGCCGCCGCCATCGTTGGCCGCCCCCGCCGCCGCCCCCCGCCGCCGCGGTCATCGGTCGCCGCCGGTGCCGATCACCCGCCCGTCGCCGATCACCGGCCCCGCCGCCGCCCCTTTTTCAAAAAGAAATTTTTTTACGGAGTTCATTTTTCACCAAACAACATTTACGTCAAAGTTACTTTTCAAATGTGTTTTTAAAATACACTTTACCAAACACTACCCATTTTGAAAAAGCCTTTAGCCTAAAGGTATTTGCATTTTCCCAAAGTCCTTTGCGAACTTGAGAGAACTAAGCTACGTCTAGAGTAAGTTCCGGGTAAAGAATTGCGTTTAGGGAAGTCTGAAAGGAGCGGAAATGGAATTTTGTCTTATCTACTGTTATAGAGTAGCTTTATTTTCATTTGCTTTTGCTTTCCCCACCAATAAGCCTACTGCTGTGTGTGCCTTCTGTATTCTTTGAATACATAACCTTATGTACATGACTCCTAGCCGCGGTAACTTTACAAAAGGTACAACCAATATCGGTCTATTGCCGGAGTCGTCTCTGGATCAATGTAGTTGTCTGCTTCCATAGCTTCTTTGCTTCATGTTCATCGTTTGCTAGACTGGAGCAGGTACTCTCATTGCAATCTGAAAAGTATCTACCGCTGATCCCTTCTGTCTTGGGGCTCAGAGCAACATAACATGTTGTTGATGCTCCCTGCAATCACAAAGACAGCTCTTGTTACAATCGAATCCGAATTACTCTCTGCACGCGCTATGTGAGTTGTGAAAACAAACCTGAGACACCGTCTTCAGTAGCTTGGAAGCAATGAAGTACAGGGAATCTGCACGGAGAAAATTTTATGGGATTAGGTTTATTTCATATTCTTGAGTTGTAGTCCTAGAAGTAATAGAAAATTTATGTGGCAAACTAGGAATTTTTTCGGCATGTGAACAGAAAATTTTGTTTTAGCCAGTTGCATTTACATGTGTCTTGCCTGTAATAAAGCCTTTATGTGCTCGGACAATTCCAGTCTTTACTATTCCTGGATGGACTGCATTGATGGTAACTCTGGCATTCCTTGCCTGTCATGTGAATTCTGGTGTGAGATGTGATTGACCTATTGAAGGAAAATAAAATGAAATGACTCTTGACTCTCGACTATGGAGTGAAACTTTTGTACCTTGAGCTGCCTGGCCATTTCCTTGACATGCAAGACATTGGCTAACTTCGACTGAGCGTATGCACGCGTGCCGTTGTAACTGCACAAACGAGTAGAGGGTCGATCGGCAAGTTAGCTTTTTCTATCAATGTTACCAAGAAGTTGAATGAATCATGTTTCGGTTACATTTTGGGGTTGATAATCTTGTTGAAGCTGAAAGAATCTCTCTTCACCCAGCGGTGGATGACTGAGGAAACTTCGATGATCCTTCCCTCTATGCCTGATTGCGACGCGGTTTCTATCATCTTCTCCAATAGCATTTCTGTCAGTAGATAATGTCCTGCCGAAATGAATTCCCTTGATTAGAATTCTACTAAGATATGTAAAATCGACTTCAAATTTGAAGGTTCTTAGCATGTAATAGGTTCGACTTGGATACTATCCTGGTTATACCGAGACTTTTTGATATATCAATGGGCGAATTAAGATGAGAATTTGGCACTGTCTACGACTGATCGACGAGAGATCGATTCATTACCTAAGTAATTTGTTGCCAATGTCATCTCAATCTTCTCCTCCGAAAACTCCAACTTTTGGGAGAACACTCCCGCATTATTTCTGAAAAGCATTTTGCGACTTCCTCGTCACCATTGATGAAAACGTTAAATGCGAGCGCGGAAGGCAAAAGTAAGGAGCTTACATTAGTATGTTAAGTGGCAGCCCAAGAGAAAAGAACTCAGCGCAGAATCTTCTAATGGAAATGAAGGAGCTGAGATCGATCTCCAACACTAAGATTTTGGCGTTTGGAGATTCCTGCAGAATCTTGTCCTTCACTTCAGCGGCTTTTCTCAAGTTCCTTGCTGGTATTACTATCCTGACCCCTCTCTTTGCCAACACTCTTGCTGTTTCTGCTCCAATTCCTGATGTAGCCCCTTCACAACCCGAAAGTGCAAAGGCAAAATCAGTTTCGGATTTCGTCTATACAAGAGCAAGTGATTATTGGGGTTGTAGGCAAACGTGCATGTTAGTCTGACAACATCTGTAATGGGGAGGAGCTTTTAAATGGAGAGAAAATGAGGAAGACATATGCTGGGATTAGCAGATATGGTGCAAAAAGCATCTGGTGAAGAAAATGAAGGAGAAAGATCCTCAAAGAGGAAAATTATAGAGCTACCAACCGTGACCATTAGTCCATAAGCATGCATGTCTGTCTTTTTTTTGGTGGGTAATTCATCTCATCTTCCCCATTATTGGGTTATTATCTGTTTGGCAGCTTAATGGACACCAACATCGTCTAATGGAGTCATTGTTGGAGTTGTTTGTGCCACTGATTTGGCAAAACAAGTCCATCTAGAAGCCAAAAAAGGATTTGCTCTCGAATGTAGCTACGAGTGTTCGAAATTCACAGAGAAGAAGGCCATAACAATGAAAAAACCATAAGAAGCAATACAATATTCTTCCCTGACCATGTAGAGAGAGAGAGAGAGAGAGAGAGAGAGAACTCTTGGAGGAAGAAGAAAAACATGTGCAGCAAGAAGATAATTCTCTCTCAGAGCAGAAGCAGACTCCAACCCATAACAGTGAAAATACCATAAGAAACAATACAATATTCTTCGATGAATATGGAGAGAGAGAGAGAGAGAGAGAGAGAGAGAGAGAGAGAGAAGATGGAAGAAGAAGAGAAACATGTCGAGCACGAAGAGAATTATCATTCAAAGCAGAAGCAGACTCCAAACACATGATGAGCAAAACAGTGTATGAACAACTTCCCCACCCCAAACAAAGAACAGAAAAGAAAGCAGAAGATGACTCCTTCTTTTTTTTCTCGTACGAAGATCACGGAAGAGCTTGATCAGAGACCAACCAACCTGTGATGACAGCAGTGAGGTGAGAAGGAAGCAAGCAAGAAGAATCCACAGTGACTTCCTCAGCCGTAGCATTAGAGCCATACCCACTGGGGCCTGCAATTCCTGCCAAGTACCTCAAAATCTCCTTCATGAAGATGCAACTCAAAAGCTCAACACACCGAGACACCAGTTTTTGCAGAGAGAAGCCACGCACATATGCTGGATTTATAATATTCTGAATGTAGTCCATCAGTTGTTTTGACCAAAGCTCAAATATTGTCGCGTAAGCCTCAAACCAATGAACACAAAACCCTAAGTAAGTCAGAGCGCCATCACACACTTTTTTCTTGTTGGTAACCCTTTTTTCTTCTGCTGCTGCATCATTGTTGGAGTAATGCCCTTTGACCCTGCCGAGAGGCGGATTATACATTGGGGTCCATGGGCACACTTGTTTGCTCCTAGACACACGCATATGAAGGTGTTGCTAATGTTCAGACTAGAAAAGTTTCACATCGGAGAATTGGCACGTTGTTGAGCAGTTATTAGACAACTTTGTTGACTCATGACTCATTAGCTTAAGCTTTCGAGTGAAGGTGGGTCTAACTAGATGTGTTGACGGACACGATAGGCTCTCTTTTGCTACATTATCGGACTCTTCTGCCGCGTGTTCCCAACGGCGAACAGTTGAAAATGCTTCTATTCCTATTCTCAGCCTTTTCGATTATACTTGAATCGTAATAATCACTGTCTGCCCTTATCTGAGGCCCCTTGCCATTTTCCTAGTGAGCCATTTATGATGGTCATTTCTCGTCCTCTTTTTCTTCGGCTACTGTTCCTATAAGTGGGGAAGAAAAACGAAAATGCGTGACTGTTACGGAGGAGATTGTCATCAGCTCATTTCCGAACACATTCTTTTTTACTGTGGATGCAAAATTTTAGTTGGATGTGACATGAGCGCAGTTTGTCCCCCAAGTGACTCGACTTTTTCTGCTATGGTCTCGTGGGAAAATATCAGAGCCACATTCACGCACTCGAGGAAAATCATACGCAATGATAACGTCGAGATCATAATATGAGAATTATGCTTATATTTCGGGTTTGAATGGTGAAAAAAAAAAAGGAGCAAAATGATAATTGTGAAGGCATCGAGTAACTGGACTTTTAAGCCTTCTCTCAACTTTACCATGACGTCTCTTGTTGATGAAGTTTTAGAACTTCATAATTCACCCAAACGAGATGATTAAGAGCTAAGATCATTTCTCTCTTTTTTTTTTTGCAGGTACAACGCACTGATTGGCCCATAAACTCGTGATGCACCTTTTGAAAACAAAGAAAATTAGGTTGCCCCCACGTAGGAAATTCAAAGATGAGTTAAAAGTGCAGACGATTAACTTGTCACGTCTCACCTAATAAACGGAAGTTTTAAGTAAAAGTCCTGAATGTGTATGGCCATTTATCTAACAGAGCTATTAAAGGACAATTACCCTAACAAATGCAACACGAAAACTCCGTACCGTTTTCTTACTATCTCTGAATGCATTGTGCAAGCCTCACACATTCTTGGTTTGTCAAATAAGATGAAGGATGTAATTTACTTGTGAAAGCGACACAGACAAGATCTTAGGGATGCTTATAGCACTAAGTCTGTGACTGGCTGAGACAAGTGAAGCATCCAAAAGAAAGGTTATAATTCCACACTCCACTACACGTGCATATCTAGAGAACCCTAATGATATGAAACACACACAAACATACATACATATGTTGAGAGAGATTGAGCCATATATGCATGCGAAAAGGTAAAAAAAAAAGGCGTGTAGACCATTAAATTCTTAGAGACAACGTTGCTTTTGGTGCGTGCCAAAGCTTGTCCCTTCACGTCTGCTTTTGTCTCAAATTGTTCCAAGGAGCTTTGTCCAAATTCTCGCAACTTTGGAGAAATGATGGCCATTGTTGGAGGTTTGACAGACTAAAAGAGAGCACTGAGGTTGACCCTTCAACAATTGTACTCCTGTAGGTGGACCCGTTTTGCTCCCCAGCTTGAGTACACCTCTTCATTTCGTTTGCCACAGATTCTGCAAGCACCAATCCTCCAAAGCTTCACGTGATCTTTGGCCTTTTGATTTTGTTTGCTTGCTTTCGTCTCCTGCAAGACCCTTAAACGGGAAAAAAATTCCAAATAAGAGTATGGAATATCATTATTTTCTTAAATTAGGGTCCGAATCGAACCTTATTTCAAATAAAAATTTGAAATCGCCCTCGTTATTTCAAAGAAATGTTTAACAAAGGGCACTTTCGTCATTTATGCTTTACTTCGCCTTTTTTGAAATAATGATGGTATCTTCGAGCCCTTCTTCGAAACCATTATGGCAATTCGGAGATCCTTATTTAAAACAAAGTTCAAATTCATGCCCTTGTTTAAGAGAAAGAGGGCACTTCAACTTCTTATTTGGAAATTTCTCTTAAATGAGTGAAGGTGAAGACTAGTTACAAGGGCACTGGTGCTTCCACTTTTCACTTGTCGAGCAGAAAAGAGCAGTTCACACGAGATTCAAAAGCAAAGAGTGCTTTTACTTGCATGTAAGGAGTTAGGGTATGATTATGACTATGGTTTCAGGTGGAAAAAATCATAATAATTTTGAGAGCTTGATCAGTCTTGTTCTCTCCAGTAAAAGCAGAAAAGTTTTGAGGAAGAAAAAATCAGAATACTTCATTTTTTTTCCTGTGAACATTTGACACATAAAGGGATTGTTCATCCAGCTTCTTGATTCAGTTCTCTTCTGTGAGGTCTTCACATGGAGATTTTTAACTAAAAGGTATATGCGCAGAAGACAACACAAGCTTTGCCATCGATAAACCTTTTTCCCCTCCCATTCTATTCTTGAGGTCAAAACAGGCAGATATGGACATGCATAGCCAGCTGAAATTCATGGAGTTTCAGTTAGATGAGTAGTAGTGAGAGAAAAATCTCGTGCATAAATTTTCAAGCCAAAATCAATGGCCAAGAGAAAATAGTGAAGTCAAATCGTTTTCAGTTTAGTCCAAAAGAACCAATACTAAGGATTCGTTCATTTCGAGGAAAATGAGATGCTTTTTTCTTTTGGTAGTAGGATCAAACCCGAAAATGACCCGAAAAATATTTTTTGCTGCTCAATATGAAAAATCGGATTTGATTTTACTTCATGCACTTCTTTTAATAAATTTTTTTTTTATATATTGTTTCTCTTTCCTTTTCTCTTTTTTTTTCCTTCTCCCCTCTTCCGCCGGTTGTTGGGCGAGCTCGAGCCTCACCTCGCCGGATCTGGCAAGGTCGGCGATGCCTCACCACGCCGGATCCGGCGAGGCTTGCCCTCGCTCGCCTGCGGCCGGTTGCTAGCCGTGGTCATTGACCAGCCAAAGAAGAAGGGAAAAGAGAAAAAGGAAAAGAAAAGAGAAAAACTAAAAAAAATTGAAATAAAAAGAGAACAAAAATGAAAATAAAATAAAAAATAATTAAAAAGAAAGGAAATGTGAAAGAGATGAAAAAGGACATTCGAATGTGTTTTTTTTTTTTCATGATAGGAAAATATTTTCCTTGACTTATTTATCTTTCGTGAACCAAACATCAGATGACACGGAAAACATTATTCCGAAAATAATTTTTCGCGAAATGAGCGGAGCGTAAAGAAGAACTATTTTTAGTTTTTGCCTTGACAACAAAAGATACAGATCATCTCCTAATTAATTCTCCTAAATGGAAGATGTTCTTGAGAAAGGAATTACTACCTAAGGCAAGATCATAAGCACCTAACTAATCGAAGAGAAAAAATAAAGGGATTATCATCCACTTTATCAACATACCCATTAAAGACAAATGAAGTACATAAAGCAAAAGCTTTTATTCATCAAAAAAACCCCTAAGAACCTTATGGTCCCAATGTCATATCATGTCCCCCTCAAACCTGAAATGTTCAACCGGAATCAATTCAGTTCAATAAAGCAAAATACGAGACCTGCCGACAAGCCCTAGAATTTCTCTGAGAGATCAATCATGGCAACCCAGCATTTTCCATCACTCAAGATAAGCAAAGTCCAACTACAAAGAAATTTGTATCCTTCTGGAAAAATACAAGTCACACGTGCCGTGTACAGAATCATAGGATGAGAGGGAGGGTGGGGCCCGCATAGCACGAGCCAATCACGGAGGAAAAAAGGAGGACATGATCAAGAATCTTCTATGTTTTTCACCAAATGTGGCTCAAATAGCAGACTCATTAGCTATGAGCTATTAACAATTTAGGATGACAACATTAATCTATGCCAATGAGCAGTAGACAGCATAAAAAAGATTGTCTTGTTTTTTTTACCTTTGATTGGCCCTTGTATGGCAAGATTCGTCACAAAAGGTTGCTTGTCTTCACCTACAAGAGCATGTCTATCCAAATAGAAGTCGGATGTTGGGAATATCTTAAGCCAAACATGAAACTTCAAGGAATTACTAGGTTTTTATAAGCCTCTAAGACATCTTTTGAAGCATGCAATTTGAATTAAACAATCGACATACCACCGCCATACCGACATTACTTTTGAGCCTCAATGAATTCTTGTAAGTCGTCATTACGTGAATATAATGAATAAAAAAATTCTGGGTGTGGTTGAAAAAGTTGAAATTGGAAAATTTTTAGTTCAAGAATTATGTCAAGACAGAATGATGTGTTCGCCAAATGTTTCCTGAGTGGATTCACTATAGAGAGCGAACAGAACCAACTTATTCGTATGAAGTAGCTTCGAACTCTTGGTTTTTTTTTTTTTTTTTTTGGGTCGAAAAACTCTTGTTTAGTAGTCAACTAATGAACCAATTAGAAATTGAAGTAAATGTTCTCAGCTTGCACTCTCAAGAAATCTTGATCCATGCCCCATGTATGTAAAGAGTAGCAATTTTGATACACTTCGTTCCCTGCAGTCCATTGATCACACTTTTTGACTTTGCAACTTATCTAGTATTTCCACAATCCAAAAATAGTAACAATTTCATTATTACTCAAATACAAAAATCGTAAGTATTGCTCAAATCCTCCTTACTGATAGGAATCTGATCGGTCAAAAAAACCCTATGGTCGGATGGATCCAGGCGTAACACGCTACCTAAAACTCGACGACAGTTCAAGGCCCATTAGGATTTTGTCGGATCCACCCAATGCCACATCTAATAACGCTAATGTAACAATCCCAACGGATACTCCGAATAAAACCCCAAGATAATAGATATAATCGAGTCCTGCAACTCTGAGAACCAAGACAATCATCACATGAAATTTGGGAAATATCAATGCATATTCCCTTATAATCATGGGAGTCGATAAACTAATTCCTGTAGATGTCTATTTGCCAAGCTGTCCGCCTAAACCAGAGGCAAACGATAAGGTTAGACGTAGATTTGTAGACCTGCCAAACTATTCTCCTGGCCAGTGGCCACACTGTATGTACTTGAAGTAATACATTTCTCTAGTCCAGATATGTCTACCTTCCATCACAGGAAACAAAAATCATAGCGAGAAGTCATTTCCTGCGAATGCAGATAGAAGAGGCATTCACAAAAGATGTAGGGGCAAAACTGTGATTCATTCTGCGCAAGAGCCATGTTGATTCAGTCAGTGTTAACTTACATGCTAGACAAAAATGGCAAACTTTGCCAATATATACATGTGATGGCCAATAATCTCAACAAAGCAATATGCACCTGCCTTCATAAGACTATCTCTGCATTTGTAAGCAGATGTACATCAACATTATCTGCAATATAATTCCACACATAAGTCAAGGTTAAAAGTCAAAAGCAGGCTGCACGATCAACTTCGCGTGCATTTTAGTCATTCATAATGATGTAAGAGAAATCTAACTACCAAGGGCCATAATAGATTGATATCATCAAAGTGCTAATTGATCCACAAAAGGATGTTTACCGGTAAAGGTTTGAGAAAGAAGAGAAACCAAACAAAGATGCTGTGATGAAGTTCCACGACAAGGCTAGCTAGCAGTAAAACTCATGTCTTGAGGTATGACATGACTATACTTTAACATTCAAAAACTTCTGGAGAAGTTTTTATCACCCTTTGAAATAAAGTAGCTGGATAGCTATGGTTCACCCTGGGTTTCCCCATAGACCTCTTCCACTCTCGCCTTGTGGTGCTACACCTGAACCCAACTGACATTAAGTGCAAGATCTAGAAAATATAAAGCTCAACTTACCTGTTCAAAGGATAATTGTCAGTTCTCACTGACGCTTTGTTCTGCTATGAGGCCAGCCCAAGCCAGCACTGCCAACATTCCCAACTGCCCGAACTGGTTCAACCGAACCCTTCACAGTCCTCCCTAGACCCTCACCCTGCAGTTGCACCTAGGACTTGTTATCAGATAAAGAGGGAAATATATCCAATTGAATTAAGTAGATCTTGTGACTTGAGAGTCAGTTTTAGATGGAGGTTGAAGTGCCCAGAATCGCTGGGTTCAGATAGGCCACGTGCATGTCAAGGCTTACTAAAGCCGACTATTACCCAGTTGGAATTGTCCAACCAGAAGCAGGCTTGCGCCCATCAGGGCTGAACTTGGGTTGAATGAGAAAACCCTAATCACTTTGGGTCCTGTGTATACTAAATTTGAGAGCCTGCTGCCAAGTTTACACGGGTTCAGGCTCCCTCAAGGAGCCAAGGACTGAGATGTTTGAAAAGCCAGACCGTCAGCTCCCCTTGCACGTACAATGAGCACCAGCACAGGCCCATGAATGCTGAAACTAGTCCATTGTGCCGGCACTAGCAATGAATTAACTAGGTTGAACAATGCAGCAGTTACATTTCCAAGTCTTCCTCCAATCTTGGTTTCAACATATTGACGCACACGGAGTAGATCCTATGTAGAGAGGCTATTTTCTCTAAGTGAACCCTCAATATGGACTTATATCTGAGCAACCTTACAGCGGCACCAAGGCTTTCTTCACATCAGGAACTTGTGAAAGGGGAAAAAAAGGGGCAAAGATAGAAGCGGATGGAACAAACAGTTTTCGATGACAGGGAAAGAATCTTATAGGTAGATATCAATAACCAGATTGTGACACACAGTGCTAAAAAAGACTGGAACCCAGTGGCCCAGCCATCGGACCAGATGAAAGCCAGACCTCAACCTATCCAAAAGGGTATTATTTTGAATCCCAGTCAACTGTGACATATTTGTGTTGTATAAAATACTTAGATAAATGAAGATGTTTTCCATTGAAGAGAGTGTTTTAATCTGCATTGTAGCATTACCTCCTTCCACCCCATACTTTCAAGGACTTTTCTGGCAAAACTACCAGCTCCAAAAGACATGTTCAGGGCTTCAGCTGCGGCTTCTTCTGTAGAGACAGAAGTTCCGGAAGATCCTACATCATCACTACGAGACGGCAAATTCTTTTGTCCAGGCCCCACGCCATAGCCATGATGCAACATTCTTCTTGCAGCAGCTCTATCCTTGTATCCAGGTCCTATTTGCTGGCAATATAAGCAAGAAGTATTTAATAAACCTGACCATCTCTAGCATGAGGTCCATACAATCACCATTATAGCCCAGTAAAATAGGAGAACATGAACAGTCTACATCTTTCATCTATTGAGCAGATACTTTTTGGTAGTCAAATTTGCTTCCGACAAGGTTATAAACCAGTCTGTTGCACTGTCTTGCAAGTTGCACCTAGATGTTGCAAATTAAATTCTGGGTGTTGTTACAGTAGGTTCATATAGGTCTTCTGCATATACCCGTTACATGGAACATCATGTGGAACTTCTCATGCAAGAGAAAGGACATATCTTCAATCACTCCCGCTCATTCCACCCAACCCCCCCTCCCCCCCCAAAAAAAAAAAATGATGATTATGGACCAGTTCTTATCTTTTAGAAACAAGAGAAATTATTTAAAGTATTTTGTCAAGCAACTTGAATGAAGGCCAACGACACAAAAGCTACAACAACATCTGCTTTGTCATGGCTTCAATAAAATAATTGTAATAATCCATGATGACTTGAAGATCTGGCAGCCAACGGATGCCCCATAGTGCACAGGATCTATAGGCTACCCAGACATTATAACTGTGATGCATACTTCATGTTCAGGGCAAGAGGTGTGAAGCTAGAAATGTTGCACATTGGCAAGGCTAAGCCATGAAAGTATTGAGCGTCCTTCATCTAACGCTTAGAAGGGCCCTCCAGCCCTTTCCATTTGCATATAAACTTAAGTTCGATTTAGAGTATATGTACTATCAAGGGACACACTCAGTCTAAAATAACTGAGCGAGAATGAATTCTTTCATTACTCAGATCCATGGCAACCTTAAATATTGCTCATGATGATGTTACCTTCTGCGATGCCAGAAGTTCATCTGGTTCCACATCTGTTGCTTTTTTTGATTCACTGTACTTAGTGGCTTTCGAAAGGCTGACAGATTCTCCTCCGGCTACTAACTCAGGAAACCCCCAATCTTTCGTTGGATTTGAAGAATCATAAGAAGTCACTGTAGCTAAGTAGCTGGCACTGGGACTCCGCAGCTTATATATTTTTCCTGAAAGAATGAATTTTCAAGAGATCATCGGCTAGAACTCACATGAATGTAAACATCCTCAAGGACTGTACAGAGGTTGCATCAATATAAGCATCGTCGAATATATATTTATGCTTCCAACTGTATAAACTGTCACAACCATGAGGCAAAACCAAACCTGTTCTAACTCGTACCAGATCAAAGCGCACTTGACATATTGGAGCAGTTTTTAGAAAACCACCACCGGCAGGCATAGACGGGTGGAGTTTAGCAGATCGTTTGACGAGCCGACCGACTAGCCTAACCACTTGACTTTTTCCACCCTTTCCTGACCCTCTAACCACTTCCCAGTCCCACAAATCCACAACTGGGAACTCCAGTGCAGGCTCTTCTCTTGATTGAATGACTTGACCATATTGAGCTTGCCATTTTTCCTCATCTTGCAAGAGAACTGGGTTAACAATATAGTGCAGTCAATCAGTATCACAAGAAAAAGATAATTACATTTTGTAAATTGTGACAATAAACTGGGTTAGAGAGAGTGACATCATATTGTCACACTTCCACATATATAGACAACATAGGAGAACACATTTCTTAGAACTCTTTCACCATGATGATAGATTACAGGACAGATGCTTTTAGTTGTGGGGTTAAGGAGTTAAGAAGATGTCGATTGCCTCCAGAATGGTCAAGATTAATTCAAACCTAAAAAATAATTGCATGTTACTTATTTTAATCATGAAAGTAGATATAAATCTTTTCCTCTAATTACCTCCAAGAAATATCCTATCTCCAACACAGAGAGAGAGAGAGAGAGAGAGAGAGAGAGAGAGAGAGAGGAAAAAGCATGAACATTGTATACAAAAGTGCATATTCCAAGTAGTGTCAAACTACATGAAATATAAATATCGGTCATTCTGGGTAATAAGGCAACCTTGATTTAAAGCGTCTTCATTTGAACCAGCTGGAACAGGGAGGTCTTCTGGTATCCACTCTCCTTCTTCTAGCTCGTAAGCATCGTTCGTTCCTATTTCAAAAGAAAAGGCTTTAAGTCATTCTTTAGGAGTATTTCGTTATTCCAATTGTGATGCAAAACACTAGAACCAACCGGGTGATGACAATCTAAAATCATTCTGATCACAAGCTTCAGGTGGTGTCATCGCATCACCAGATTCACCACCAGCATCAATTGTCTGGTTGGAATAGCCAGCCAAGTAAAGTTCAATCAGTGTATCCTCCAACCTAACAGCAGTGAAATACCCACTTCAGCATATCAGGAAGACAAAATATACAACAAGAGGCTTGCTGCAGAAATATGGTACCATTCTGATGGTGGCTGTGCATCTTCAGAAGCATGATGGACAGCACCCTCATTGTCTGTGCAATAATAAAATACAATATTAATTTTAGTGCATGGAGCTGGAAAACCATGCTTTAATTTGTACAATCCAGTTGCTTCCAAGATAAGTCCATCAAAGGAGATACACTGGGAGCAAAATAAATGGATACACAACTTCTTTTGCACATTGGCAGTATAAAAAGAGAAAATGTAAAAGTAAGTCTGGGGTGAAAGCACCACTACGACGGCAAAAAATAATGATATTCAGTCGCCAGACTCGTGGAGCTTGGCGGAAAATTATATCAAAGGTAGTGGCCAATTGGGCTGCCATGAACTTATTGATCTAGATAATTTAGAACATATATTACACACACTTGATATTTGATATAGCCATATCACATCACCAGCTGAATGTAATCAGAGCACCGCAGATACAAGAAGTTGCTATACTTTAAAAAGAAGAATCATTCAACAGAAAGTCATGTACATTGTGGATTCTATAACGTAAAGCAGGATCAAACAACTTCCTCTAGCTTATGGTAATTGATAAATGAAAAAATAGTAGGTCAGACTGATGGGTGATTGGAGCAATGAAATTCTGAAAAAGCACCAGTTAGTGGTTGATGATCTCAGATTCTCACTATTGATAGTATATTCATGCCTTCATACTCATAGACCTCATGTTCAGAGATCACACGGACTGATATGCTCGAAGCACCAAAATCCACCAGCACTCACTAAGACATCTGAGGAAGTCAAAGAAAAACTATGGTGCTCTCTTAAGCCAAACACACTACATACAATGAGTTCTTGACAAAATCACATTCCAAAATGATAAAAGTGTAAATTACACCGGTTGTCACTCAATTCTATGGGATTTTGCAATTGAACCATTGAGTTTTGATCAGCCAAAGCATTACACTTCCATTTTCTTGCAATTTAAGAACTTTGACCAATATCTGCCAATCTTGGGCAAACTGCTGATGTGGCCGACAGGTGTTTATATTTCCAGAAGCCTCGCCATTGCCACATGGCTGTTATGTCAGCATTCCACCGGAACTTGGCCAAATACTAGACAAAGCGCATTAATTCCAAAAGAAGTGAAAATTCAGTGCTTTACATAATTTAAATAAAGTTCAATGACTTGGCTGCAAAATCCACTAAAATTTAGTCACCACTAGTGAAATTTACCCAATAACAGTTATAAATCCACTGGCCTTCAGAAATGGTTCACCTGAACTGGCCTCATCAGCTATTGTTTCCTCTTGTTGGCAAGCTTCAGATTCATGTCTCAAGATAGAGGAGTAATTGCTGTTCCTCCCATGGCATGTATGTGACTGAGATTCATTTTGGAGGGAATTTACGCAAGTACCTCCGACATCACCTTTATCAACCTAAAGAAACGAAGGAGGAATATCAAAATGGAACCTCATATAGAAGATTACAAAAGATAGAACGTAAAGGAAAAATTAAACTAGTTCAGGTCGAGAATGCAATGTCTACCAGGTCGGACTTCAAGGGCACATAATGTCCATTTTGAAATTTGTAATATATACCATCTGTACTGCTGTAGTACCAGCCAGCATTGGGGTCATGATAAAACCCACTTCTGTGGAAGTACAGAGAACAATGTGAGAAAATAAAGGTCAACAGCAAAAACCTCTCGAACTAGATAAAGTCGGCAAAAATAATCATCTTAACAGTATGATGCCAGCTGTTGAGAACATGAAATTTCACATCCACATTCCTAACAACATGGGAAAAAGTTCTCCTACATTACAATGTCCTATAGATCAACAAGGATTTCAGCTTAACTTGTAGAAGAGAAGATTCCGGTAATACTTCCTAGTGAATCATGGCTCTACATCACTTCGGGATTATTTCGACCTGGTTCTACGTCATTTCATGGGGATCAAGATTCCACAAAGTATATTACCGTCAAACAAGTTTAAATTATTTATTAATTTGATGACGTGTGCGCAGCTGTGCATAAATATCCAACAATGACAACAATGGTTCAACATAAAATGGAAATTAAAATTCTATCATGAAGAGTTTTCAACTATGTGGCCCCTGTAATGACCACGATAATCTAAAACGAACAACACTGTAGACCAATGCAATACACAAGAAAGCCAAAGAAAAAAGTGCAGATCTTGATCTTGACTTTTGGCACAATAAAACAAACATCACGCTAGCATCGAGAAACCACATGCTTATAATAGAAAGCACATGAATTTAAAGATTTGACACCCCCCAAGATATCGAGTGCTAAGTGAGCAACCTGGCATCAAAGTACAGCTGCAATGTCTCATCCCAAATAAAGGAGCACTCCTCCTGCAAATCTGCAGACCTCCCCGCCATGGAATCCACTTCTCTCTTTGCAGAGGCTAGACAACAATGACCAAGAGAGTCATCAGGCTTTCGAACAATACCACATGTTTGATTTGCTGAACCATAGTGGAACAGTGGACGCTAGCGAAGTTCCAGGTGTCAACAATCTTTTGGTATAAAAAGGTATATATGCTCTAACCACTAGGGTCCTCTTGACTTGAAAATCTGTTCTTTTAAATTTTGATACTTAGTTCCCGAACAAAAATAAAATAAAATTATGGTACTTTTTAAGTATTGTTAGCAACAGTATCACATCATTAGCTGAATCATTGGCATTAGTTATCACAGAGTCATGAAACAAAATCACACAGATGTAGATAAATACTACATGCATCCATAACCTCCGCAACTTCTTAAACATGCAGAGATGCCATGCACAAGCTAAGACATATATGCTTTCCAGATTATAGTGAAGAGCTTCAGTAAGGTTAAATGCTAAATTATACCAACATTAAGCAGAAAAGAGCCCACAACGGATGCCAAAACCAAATCACCTAGCTTCAACAAAGACCTGCTACATATCTAAACTCAAAAAGTGCTCCTACAATGAATTGCCATCATTAAGCAGCTCAAAGCACTTGAGGATCTCAAAGTAAAATCACGGGGCTTCTATTAAGCCTATATTACAGCCTAATATGTATTGATGATAATCAGTCCATACAATCAGGGAAAACGTGAACAGAAGACTGGCAGGAAGAAATGGTTCACCTGGAGATGCCTCATTGACTACAGTCTGCTCTTGGTGGCAACCTTCAACTTCAACTCCCCCGTTCAAGGAGCAAATACCCCCTCCATCAAAACCTTTATGCGAGTGTGATTCATCTCGCACGAAAATTTCATGGGTACCTCCTCCATCACGTTCATCAACCTGGACAAACAGGATAGTGAAACTTATCAATATTGCACCTTGTAGGGTGAAATGCCAAAGAGGAAATGAAAGAAAGGAACAAAAGGAGCCCCCTGGAAAATGAGGTCAGGAAGATTACATCTACCGTGTCATGGTTTAAAGGTACGTAATTTCCATCCTCAAATTTGTAATAAAGCCCGTCTTTAGTGCTATAGTACCAGCCCGCATTAGGGTCATGATAAAATCCGGTTCTGTGAAAGGTACAAGAAGAAAAACTGTGACAGAGATATGAAATTTCCAAAGGATTCAATTCGATTACAGAAAAAAGAAAATCTCGCATAGGTGATAGTTGTGCAGCACCTCTCTCAAAACCGAAAGAACTTACATTCACAGCAATTCAATGGGAATTTCTTGACATTACATTATATTGTGTGACACATAGATTATCTAGTAGGTCTAGTGAAAGGCGAAAGGGTCATTCTGTTCTTCGGTATCCAACTAATAATCACTCCACTGCATAAGAACCTTATGCTTGCACTTTCATATAAGCAAAAATACACGCCAAGCGCGACACCATGAACTCTAGGAACAGTTCTTGGTTGTGTGACCAAGAAAAAACAACCAACCATGTAGGCGCAATGTTAATTCTTCGCGCCAATTACTCTCTTCTTGCAGACGAGAACTCCAGTCCAACAGTCAAATCAGTTCGTCTCGGAAGATCATCAGATTAATCAATTTCGCAAAAGAAAGCGGCAAAGAACACCAAAATAGATGGCGAGTTTCCACATCGAACCGAAAACGCCGACAATCTTGACATCCAGTCGAGCGATCGCATGCTCACCCAAGTCCTCCTCGTGCAAGACACGAATCGTTACGGCAAAGAAAGCGTTGAATTGCTAAGAGCGAGGCGTACCTGGCGTGAAAGAACAGCTGCGACGCCTCGTCCCAAACGAAAGAGCAATCCTCGTTCAGCTCTTGAGAATTCTCCTCCTCCGCCATGAAAGTTCTCCGTCTGCCTCTCTCCAATCCTCGCTCCGCCATGAAAGAGCATCGATTTGGGCTGTAAATGAAGCCCATATAAGAAAGAGACAGTGAGCCCAAGTATCATTAAATTTTTTTAACAGAAGTGAAATACATTAAAAAATGTTAACAGAAATTGTCGAATCCCAAAAAAAAAAAAAAAAGTTCGACAGAAAATTGATCGGTTAATTCATTAAGAAATGTTAATTAACACTCGATTCCAACCTAATTCAATTCCATTTCGTTCACTTGCTCAACTTTAGTGATTGGATTCTCAAGTTCAACCAAGCTATTTTCGGAATATCAAACTTATGAATATAGATATCGATTGACATCTGTACATAAGCCATGTCCTATTATTGAATAACAAGCCATCCTCAATTATCTATTTCGCCTGTATTTAAAGATAATTTGCATGCTTCGAAATTTCTAATGTTTAAATAAATCAAGTGAGATTTTACTATCACTTGTAATTTCAGGGAAACATGAAAGCGAAAGCCTATGTGGTCCCTTCAGTAATTGGATAACCAACATCGAAAATTGTCTTTACAATGGATGATTTAGTGTTTTCATGATTCCCTACCTTATTTATCGCGCTTTCGGTATTTATTACGGCTACGTGGTACGTGTGAATTGTTTCGAGGCACAGCATAAATGCTGTCATTTTTCTCCTTACAAATTGAGTTGAAATCGACTGTCAACTTTATGGGATTGGAAAAGATTTCGGATTCATCATTCGAGTTGAAATCGACTGCCATTGTCCGTAGAGTCGGGTCGATCTTTCTAGGCTTAAGTGTCCATTCACCAATCCTTTTCCCCTTCTTGTTCTTTTATTGACATTTGTAGTAATAAAGAATCAAATCCTAACATGGGTTCATTAATTTTTACAAAACGAGAAAATTGGGAAAGATGATGTTGTCCAACGATGTTGGCGGCTGGCGATCACCAGGTTCGATATGGTTCCACGTTTTTCGTGGAGCTGTGAAATGAGATAAGGAATTTAATCTTTAAATTAGAAAAAAAAATTAAAGTATAGTATAATATTTACTGCTACAATAGGTAATGAGATGATCTATCTCCAAGGCCACAGAAATTTCTAGCGTCTTCCAGCATGGGTCGATGGGGTCCACACATCACAATGCCATGGAAAAATCACGTCCAATTAGGCTTACCTTGTCTTGACGTGTATATATACTTGTGCATTTTGTTCCGCCGAACCGATTTAATTCGAGAGCCAAATCGAATTTACTTAAGTTTCAGTAAAAAAAAATATATATTAATCCAGTCTCGGCCGATTCGGTGCTTGATTTTATGTTCGTGAACTTCAATTCACCGAAAAGGCCGATTCTCGGGTAGGATCGATTTTTGAATTTGTCTACTGTTTTAATTTTATTTGGAGAAAAGACAAAAATATGTTACAATATGGGTTCGGTGTAATTAGAAGTTTAAGAAAATTATCCGGGCCTTCACTACTATAACGCCAATTGTTCAGTTGGTATTGCTTTCCTAGAAAGGTGGTTATAGTGTTGGAAATCCTAACCGAACTCCGACTCGATCCCGAAATCATATTTTAGGAATCGATCATGATAGGATAGGTTCCGAGTTCTCGAATGTTGTAATTGATCTTGATTGTTACACAAAAGGTGACGAGGCAATGCCTTTTCAAATAGAGTGCGATGGAAGGTGCGTGATCCTCGTGAATGAACAATTAACAAGGGTCCAGGATTGGGGTGGAGCAATTCGGACAAATCTAGAAAAGAAAGGAAAGGTCCAGAAACTTGGTTTCTTTTTCTTTCTTTCTTTTTTTGGTCAGAGAGAAACTTGGTCTTTAAAGACGTCACGGAATCACTCCCCCAAAAAAAAACAAAAAGAGTAAAAGGAATTTGACATTTCTTTAGCTTTCTTCAAAGAAATTAGCACTTTGTGGGCCCCCTTCGTATTCAGTAGAAGCTGCAATCTTTTAGATTATCTGAAGTTTATTGCCATAATCATGTAGAATTTATGGTCCTAAACAAGATTATACTTAGGAACAGACTTAAACGTTTTTTAGATTTAGTACCCGAATTGGATGTATCGCGTGTCGCCAAAAGTTCGCAACCTCTTAACATTTTTTTTGAGAATTTAGCTATTTATATTGTTTTTTTTTATAATTGAGGTTTCCCACATGTAATGGATTATTTCGGAGTAGTTGGGGATATGAGCACCGTCTTGCCACCGATTAAGTCTTTCAAGACCTGTGGAGAGATTTGAATCCGGGTCCTCATCGCTTTAACTGTTAAGGTCCATGAATCACCGATTAAGTCTTCTAAGACCCGGTTGGAGAGATTCGAACCCGGGGCCTCATCGGTATCGTTGTTTAAGGCCCATGAATCTTATTAACTCAGCCAATATCTTTTTTTTTGGTAACCGATGTTTCCCACGTGTAATGAACTATTCTTTCGAGATGGTGGGGATATGAACACCAATGTTATCGGTTAAGTCCCCCAAGACGCAATGAGGGATATTCGAACACCGAGATCTCATCGCTTTAACTATTTAAGACCCCAAAGATCTTATCAACTCAGCCAACGCCTCATTAGTAGCTATTTATATTGTTCATAAGTAAGGAAAATACTTTTTTAAGAAACGGTACAATTTCAGCGATAAATTCATACATTGACGTCGCGTATTTTCTGCGAAACATACAGGGACGAGAACAATGCATGCCAAGACTCCATGAATATCTCTCCACACCTAAATCCCCGCTCTTTATAAAACTCCATTCTCGATCGCTCTCTCGTTCCACACTCAAAACACATAGCTCACAGTTCCACGCTCGCACCCTTTCGCTCTCGCTGCGCACACGCTATAGCTCTATTTTCCTTCCCATGGCTCCTCCCAGCTTGACCAAGAACGCCGTGGATGCCATGGCCCTCCTCACCGACAGCCGTCGAGCGCCTTGTTGGATTGCCCTCGAGGGAGCCGCTTTTGTCGCCAACGGCCACCCTGTCCTCACCCACGTCCCTCCCAACATCATCGCCACTCCTTCCCCCACCATCTCCTCCGGTAAGGCCAAGAGCGACGGCAACCTCGTCACCATCGGCTGCTTTATGGGGTTCAAGTCCGGCCATTCCCCCAAATGCCGCCACGTGGTTAGCCTCGGCGAGCTCTGGGGCGTGCGGTTCATGAGCATATTCCGGTTCAAGGTCTGGTGGACCACCCACTGGGCCGGGTCCAATGGCCGGGACGTGGAGCATGAGACCCAGCTTCATGATCCTCGACCGGAACGACTCCGGGCGCCCCCTACGTTTTGCTGCTCCCACTCCTGGAGGGTCCGTTCAGGGCCTCGCTGCAGCCCGGGGCGGATGACTACGTGGACGTCTGCGTGGAGAGCGGGTCGACCAGCGTGACCCGGTCCATTTTCCGGAGCTGCCTCTACCTGCACTTCAGCGACGACCCCTACGCGCTCGTGAGGGACGCGATCAGGGAGATCCGTTTCCACTTAGGAACGTTCAGGCTTCTCGAAGAGAAGGTCCTTCCGGCCATCGCCGACAAATTTGGCTGGTGCACCTGGTACGCCTTTTACCTTACGGTGCATCCGCAGGTGACAGTCCGGGCAACCGTAATGTCTTTCACTCGACATAGCCAATTTCATGTAAACTAATCCTGTCTAGTATTACGTGTCTCGTCTCTTGCACAGGGAGTGTGGGAAGGCGTCAAGGGGTTGGTGGAGGGTGGCTGCCCACCAGGCATGGTCCTGATCGACGACGGGTGGCAGTCCATCTGTCACGGCGACGACCCCATAACCGACAACCGAGAAGGCATGAACTGGACGGCTGCTGGGGAGCAAATGCCGTGCCGGCTTGTGAAGTTCCAAGAGAACTACAAATTCAGGGACTACCGGAGCAAGCGAGGCAACTCCGCCAAGGGCATGGGAGCCTTCGTTAGGGACCTTAAGGAAGAGTTTAGGAGTGTGGAGCAAGTCTACGTGTGGCACGCCTTGTGCGGGTATTGGGGCGGGCTGAGACCCGGAGTCCCGGGAATGCCCGAATCGAAGGTGGTGAAGCCGAGGCTGTCGGAAGGGCTGAGGACGACGATGGAAGACTTGGCGGTGGACAAGATAGTGAGCAACGGGGTGGGGCTGGTCCAGCCGGAGAAGGCGCGCGGCATGTACGAGGGGCTTCACTCCCACCTCGAGTCGGTGGGGATTGACGGCGTCAAAGTTGATGTGATCCACGTGAGTTAACCTTCCTTTCCTCCACCGCCCCTCTCTTTCGTTTCCGGTCATTTGTGGTCTGAGAACGAAAACCAAATAATGAGGCGCGATTTGTTTGTTCGAGTGGAAGTGTTTTTCGAAAATTAATCATTCCGGAAATTTGGACTAGATCGAGTCAGCTACTGCTCACAAATGTAACTTGTAGATGCAGAACAACTATGCATGTTAATCACCTGAATCCTAACTGTGTTATACCGGCTTGAATTCTTCACTGCTAGTTGAATAACTTCAGTTCTCAATTCTTGCGCCTTTCGCTTGAACATGAAAGGAAAACCCCCGCACACAATCAAGATTTTAATTGGGATTGCAGGGTTGTTTATGTCGAAAGCAAATGAGTCCGCAGGGCGGTGTTCCGGTTTCTTTTTAAGCCTACCTCCTTCTGGTGTTAGGTAAGTAACTGGCATTTCAGTTCTCATTATCTGGCCGCGCGTGGGTCGGGTTGCGAATTCGGATTCCTTGTCCGAATTTTGGATATGACTGACTGTGCTTTTGCCGCACAGATGCTCCACGGATCAATCTTTCTGTAGCTCATGTCTTGACATTTATGTATTATCTTAATTATTTTCGCCAATGCGGTTTCAGTTACTGGAGATGCTCTGCGAAGAGTTTGGAGGCCGGGTCGAGCTAGCTAAAGCATATTACGAAGTACTCACTGCTTCGGTGAGGAAGCATTTCAAAGGAAACGGAGTCATCGCGAGCATGGAGCACTGCAATGACTTCACGTTCCTCGGTACAGAGGCCAGATCTCTAGGACGATTCGGTGTGTCTATCAAGCTCGATCCGATCATGGGACAGAAGTTGATCGTTCTCATGTGTTTATCGGCTGAGCTGGTTTCTTAATTCATTTAGGCGACGATTTCTGGTGCACCGACCCCTCGGGCGACCCGAATGGGACATTCTGGCTCCAAGGGTGCCACATGGTCCATTGCGCCTACAACAGCCTGTGGATGGGCAACTTCATACAGCCAGATTGGGACATGTTCCAATCAACCCATCCGTGTGCAGAGTTCCACGCCGCTTCTCGAGCCATCTCCGGAGGGCCAATCTAGGTGAGCGACTCAGTCGGCCAACACGACTTTGACCTGCTGAAGCGCCTGGTTTTGCCAGACGGGTCCATCTTGAGATGCCGGTACTACGCACTCCCCACTAGAGATTGCTTATTTGAAGACCCTTTACATGATGGGAAGACCATGCTCAAGATCTGGAATGTCAACAAGGTAAGAACAAAGAAAGTTACGTCTAGTCCCATTTATCGAGTTTTCGAAAAGATGTCTCCGAGAATTAGCACCGAAATAACATTAACCCGTGCATACTGAATCAGTACACGGGAGTCCTTGGGGTGTTCAACTGCCAAGGAGGAGGATGGTGTCCCAAGTCCAGGAGAAACAAGAGCGCGTCCGAGTTTTCGCGCACTGTGTCGTGCAGCGCAAGTCCTAAGGACATCGAATGGAACAATCCCAAGAATCCTATTCCCGTGCAAGGAGCAGGTGCGTTCGCGGTGTACATGTTCCGGGAAAAGAAGCTTAAGCTCTTGAAGACCTCGGAGAGCCTAGAGATTTCGCTGGAGCCATTCAACTACGAGCTCCTGACGGCTTCGCCCGTGACCGTCTTGCCGGGGAAGTCGGTCCAATTCGCGCCCATCGGGTTGGCGAACATGCTCAACTCCGGCGGGGCGATTCAATCGACGGGCTTCGACGAGGACGTGGCGAGGATTGGAGTGAGGGGAGCTGGCGAGATGAGGGTGTACTCGTCGGAAGAGCCGAGAAGCTGTAGGATTGATGGGGTGGGAGTGAAGTTTAAGTACGAGGAGAAGATGGGGAGGATTGACGTCCCATGGCTGACGTCCCATGGCTGGACTCCTCGTCTTCAGAACTATCTGTAATCGAATATGAGTTCTGACACGAAGGGTTTGCGAATCTTCAGACATGCAAATGCTTCTTTTTTTTTTTCCAATGAAGAACGTAGATCATAGACATTCCACTCCATGGTTTGTGGCCTGAAGTTCTCGTAGCAATCTACTACTATTAGGCAAATCGCTTGATGTGTCGAAAGTCTTACGTTCATTTTTAATTTTATTGAAGGAACGAAAAAATATTCCGGATTTAAATATTCATGAAAAACATGACTATGTATATTTATATTTCCCATGAAATATCTTATTGTCGAAATCATTTGACTTTGCCACGCATGCCGACGTTAAGAGCTTAGGAGGCAATGAACATTAGCTAAGAAGTTCATCAGTTTTTATTTTCTTCATTTTTAGTGATATCTAAAGTGAATTTTCACGCATCAAATTAAGTCCGTTATTTTCTTGTTCCATTAAAGTTGAGGCCGAAATTATGCAATCGTTAACGAATTGTTTAAATGCCACACGCCCTCGAATGCCAAATTGTTACCTTGAACATGAATCGAACATATGCGGGGAGTGAAAAGCAAGAGAGAGAGACTAAAATAAAAGATTGCCTGGCACACTATAAAGCATCAATACTTTCGGGGATCTACGTATTGTATCCGACATTCACACACTCTACCGACATTCTTCCGATACTCTCGACATGCGATCGACTCGTGGTCGCACTTCGATACGTCAGCAATACGTAAATCCAACGATCACGACATGTCATTTTAACACGCACCGATCAATTTTAAGTATTTTTAATAAATTATAGATAAAAATATAAATTTATTAAATGTATATATTTAAATCATATATTTCAGTTACTCTAAAATTAATATATTAGTCAATAAAAAATATAATCGTGATAGAACAGAAAAAAACTCGCCGCTTGTATGATACTGATCCCAATGTATCGAGTTTTTTTATATTTTTAAGAATGATTATGTGTTAGTGTGGAATGTGGATGTCGATGCCACTTGGCACGCGCGCATAAGTGCAGGGAGCAAGAATGGTAGAGCCACCGGTACAACCAAGAGTCATCCCGCGAAGCGGAAACCTTTCGAGGACGCGTGACGTCGCTTGATTGGCTTCTTCACACTGACCAAACCAGCTTTCGTTCATCCGCGAATCAACAATTTTGCTCGCATAAAAAACCCTAAATCAGGTCAAAATCGAGCAGAAGAGCTGACGCACGATCACTGTTGTTGTCTCGATCCCCACCCTCCTGTCCTCGCTATATAGATTGGCGACGGTTCACGTCGATGAGGACATCGGAGTACAAGGACAAGCCGGTCATGGACTTCTCCGACGAGGACAGCGACGTCGACGCTTACGACTTCCAACTGCGCGGTTCGTGCAGCTTCAACTTCCACCCTGAGCAGTCGCAGTCTTCTCCCTCCAGAGTATGTTTTCACTTTTCCTCGTGCCTCTTTGCTTTGCCTCCCCTGTCGGTCCATGGCTGCTGAAACGAATTGCGCGATTGACTGGTGACTTCGTTGCTTGAAGATAATTAGTACGCCCTATTTTGGTGGTGAGGGAATCGGTGGCTGGGAATTAGCGAGATCGAGCTCTAGGGGTCCCGAATCGCAACACATACCGGAAATGAAGATCGGTTAGAGAGAGAGAGAGAGAGAGTAGAGAGGAATATAGAACAACTAGTGAGATGTCCCCTGTTACGAGAGCATATAAACTCTTACATGATCCTTGCCAAACAAACACAAGTGAATCCAAGTGAAGATGAATGCTGTCACGTGATTCGCTTAGGCTTATAACCGCAGGTTCCTGAATTTTGGTAGTTGCTTTGGTTTTTGGCTGTTATAATTCTTGATCGGTTGCCTATCACGGTATGACTGGCTTCGTCACTTGTACACGACGCACCCTCGACCCATGACAATATCCTCTGTAAGTCTACCAGTTATAAAGGGATGATCTCGAAACTTAAGCTGAGATGGCAAGATTAACTCTATTGACTCAAGTCTTCCGGTTTCGGAGAAACAAATGTTATACCAGAATTTCCATTCCTGCACAATATCTTCGCCTCAGGTAGCATCATAGACTCTTTGGCTATTTTCTTGTCATGTGCTCACTCTGTTGGGCGTTCTCATTTATGATAATTTTGTCAGTTATTAAGATATCAGTTGCTTACCTATGTGGCGGGAAATTTTCTTAATCGTGAGTTTTCTAAATACGAACTTGACCATTTCATTAGATGTTGTTGACCCTCTATTTGGTCTATTTCTGCTGTTGATGAATCTATCTCACTAGAGATAGAAATGGTTTTAGTTATGCCTTCCTTACAGGACACAACACTGCAAACTTGATGGATTAACTTTTATATTTGCAAACCTGGACAGAGGAAGGAGAGAGTTTCCTTCAATGAAACATTGATTTCTTTGATTGAGCACAAGATGAAGGAGCACAATGACAACGTACTTCATGCTGTGGAGCATGTCAGTGCAAGACTGTCTCAACTGGAGACCAGAACGCGCCAACTAGAGAATGCTGTGGAGCATATGAAGGAATCTCTCGAGTATAATCATGGGAAAACTGATGGAAAGCTCAGAGAGCTGGAAAACCTGCTGAGAGAGGTATTTCCACTTCAGCTGTCTCAGATTTGTGACGATATTCTTGTGGTGCCTAGGAATGCTAACTAAAATTTGGTTTTGAAGTTGGTTTCTTTGATAGGAAAATGGACTCCGAACCTGTTTATTAGTCATTTTAACTTGATATCAGAGCTTTTTGACAATCGTTCCTGCACCTGGATCTTGACGATAGTTGGTGGTTGGTGTGTAGCATGCTAATAATTCTCTCCTTAAAATGTATGAAGCGCCAATAGGAGGAGCAGTAATGATCCCTCTCTTGTAAACATGTCCAAGTTCTTCAGTTAATTTTACTTACCAATACGAAATTGCTAATATTTGTACTGAAATATAGTTCTTCTCACATTTCCCTCGTGTGTGTGTGTGTGTGTGTGTGTGTGTGTGTGTGTGTGTGATTTGGGTCAAACATTTCGCTCGTATATTACACAGTGAGTATTCTGGCGTTTCTCGACGTAGCACATTCTGGACGTGCTTTTGATATCTTCATATTGTAGGTTCAAAGCTGTACTCGGGATTTGAGAGATAAAGAAGACATAGCTCAGGGTCAGCTGCAGATTTTAAAGCTTCAGATCCAAAAAAGTGAAGCACGAGAGGAAAAGAAGGAAAATTCTTCTCAGACAAACTTGGGACAGCAGAAAGCAGCTCCCGGGACTGAACAATCCACAGAGCCGCTTCCAGTCCCTGTTGCCTGGTCCCAACAATTCGCGTCTTCGCTTCCATATGTTTCTACTAACCTTCATAATTCCTATGTTTCTCCAATACCAGTGGGAACACCGCAGCTTCCATCCCAATTGGCTCGGAACACCAGTCCCTTCGTTTCACTGCCAGAACTGAATAGCCGACCGCCCACCCTACCTCCACAGAACACCCATCACCGTCACCAGATACTGCTAGTTTCTCATTCGCAGCCGACGCCTCCCATGCCATATTTTCCGTCTTTACCCGCAACACCGTATCCCTCAAAACCAGCACCAACACCTCAAGATTGCGGATTGCCCCTATCATATAGTGCTGTGGCTCCCCAAACTCACTTTCACGATAAATACCACAAGCCACTAATTTCTCATTCACACCCAGCGCCTCAAGGTCCTCCTCTTCTGTCTTCACCAGTGCTACAGTTTCCCTCAAAACCAGCACTGACACCTCAAGATTTTGGTTTGCCCGTAACGTTCAATGTACCGTCTACCCAGCCTCATCATGAACCTCCCCGTGACCCCAATGAACTTCCTTACATGCCATCTCAAAACTATCCCCAAAGTATTCATGCGCTTCCAGGGATGCCCGCCATTTCTTCCCATCAGTTGCAGTCTCCTTTCACAAAGACATATGACCAGCCAAAAGTAGGCCTTATTCAGAACTTCTTGGCAGATATGGGTCAGCAGGAGGGAGCTCCAATTTCGACAATATTGATCCTCGAGGAAAGTATAACTCTGGAAACAGTGATTCATCTGCGGAAACTTTATCTCCTCCAGCCCCTGGCATGGGAAATGACTACTCACAATTGCCGGTTGCGCGTATTTTGCCGCATGCTTTACCAACTGCCTCTCCCATCGGCTCTGACTCGAGTTCCAGGGAGACCGGAGGGAATATGGCGCTGATGGATGATGTCATTGACAAGGCTGTTGCAATGGGGTTCAGGAGGGACTTGGTGAGAGCTACTGCCAACAGGCTTGAAGCAAAAGGGCAGCATCCGGACCTCAATCTGCTGTTAGACACTCTGATGAGCACTGGGGAGTCTCGGGGATGAGCCGCAGGTTAAAGCAACGACATGCTCGGTTCAGCACCTTTTGCCTTTGCATGTGGGCGACTGTTAAAATGTTGTGGAGCTTCTAGTTTTTGCTGGAGAAGAACACGATGCACATGATGTATATGTTATTTGGTTGATGTACTTATGGTATGAAACCTATCAAACTTGCTACATCTCTCAGCCAAACCCGGAATGGACACCGGTATTTTCGAGATTCTTTTTCTGCGAATTCCTGTGTTTTGCCGAAGTGTATGGAATCGGTGTATTGTCGGCGACTGTTCCTAGTCTGAATCAAGGGTGGTTGAATCGCCTGTGCGTTCTAATTTGAGGATTCTTCGAGTTAGTTCACTGATCAGCTCCGCGAATTTGGGTTTTAACACAGAAATCGGTCGTAGTAAAAGTCTTATTATTCGCTTACATGCTCGCGTAAACAAATC
Organism: Rhodamnia rubescens; assembly: GCA_021437795.1. NCBI lineage: Eukaryota > Viridiplantae > Streptophyta > Magnoliopsida > Myrtales > Myrtaceae > Rhodamnia > Rhodamnia rubescens. Next base: position 3,734,356 of record JAILYA010000005.1, on the reverse strand, counting down.
CCAAAATGAAGCATCATCATCTCCTCTTCCCCACTTCTCACAGCTTTGATACATATCATTGCAATCTTTTATTACTTCGGATTCCACCGACTCATATGTACACACACAAGACGACCATGAAAAGCGACGACCTCTACAAGCTCTTGTTCAAGTCCTCGCAGCTTCACGGGCCTTCCCCTCATCGTGGGCCTTTTCCTGGATGGTCTGGCCGACATCCTTCGTCCTCTGGCCCAAATGGCCCGCCGTGTCCTGCATTTTCCGCTTGGCTGGCTCCACCTGCTCCGGCAGGAGCCCTCATCCTCCTCAGCATCCACGTGAGGAAGCCAGCCCCGTGATCCCAAACGCCCCCGACGTCAAGAACCCGGCGACCGCGAGGCCGATGGTGAGCGCCGCGGGGACGAGGACCGGGCTGAAGAGGACGAAGAGCAGGGCCGCGATGGCGAGCCCGATGAGGGTGCCTGCGAAGGCAAGGCCCGCCAGGAGGAGGAGGACACTGCCGAGCGGGACGAGCGTGGCCACCGTGAGGACCTGGGCGGTGGAGGGGCCCCTCCCGGAGAAGATGTCCCTGAGCTTCTGGGCCGAGGCGGCCGGGGGTGGCTGGCGGTGGGGGGTGGGTCTGGAGCTGCTGTGGCTGGTGGTGCTCCGCCATTTGGTTGCGGTGGTGCTAGGAGCCTGGTTTGACAGAGTTGATCCAGAAGTGAGCGTGATAAGTCTGATGCAGAAGATTTAGTACGTAGAAGAGGTGCGAGTGTGGTTGAACAATTAAGGAGGGTAGAGGAGTGGACACGTGGAAGAGGTTGACACGTGGCTTGGGTTGAGAGCGCGAGGTATGCATGAGAAACCATTCCATGTTGTCGTAAAGCCTACTGCGGATAATCTTCCTACATATATAATTTCTTTTCTTTTTATCGAAAAGCGATTAACTTGCTTAAAAGCAAATTTATCTGTTTAACATAACACGCAATTACTCTATCGGAAAGCGATCGGCTTGCTCTTCCACATCAACAACACAACCGTCCGTCGCATAAAAATGCTTTCTCGTCCCTTGTACAATGGGCAATTCACTCACTCTGGTACTTCGCCAATGGCGCAAGATATAATGTGGAAAAATAAAAAAACCGCGGCTATTCTCGCTCCACAAGTTCAGCAACTTAAGCTAACCGGAACAAATGTAATACTTGGATATATATCACGGTTTGCGAACATTTATTTGCTAATTGATGTGGCAAACATTGATTAATGAAAATTACTTGTATAAAACCAACTATTATCATCACATGTTGGATTGAAAATTACCTGTACAACGTCTCTATTGGGAAGTTCATGTCGAGTTGAAACTTGAATCCACGATTTTTAGCTTCGACATTGCTTGTTTCATTCAGGTTCATATCGTATGTTCATTGCGCACAATGCTAGTCAATGATCTTTGGTTGGTACATGTCGAGAAATAGCACATGAATTGCCGCAACAATGTTTTCATGCCCGGCCCACGGATTACGCCCTTGGGCCTTGCTTTATTTGGGTCTTTGTCGGACGACAAATCTTATTCGTAGTAGTAATTTTTTTGGTCTTATTCGTAGTAATAATTGAAAAGGGTAAAAATTTACCTAATCCCAAAAATGGGAAAATCACCCGATCAGTCCTAAATCTATTGTGCGGATGTTAATTCAGTCATAAACATTTCAATTTTAACAATTTAGTTTTAAACCTTTGCCCGATATTCCAATGCGGTCATTCCGTCTAGTTTTTACCGGAAATAGCCTACGTGGCGGTTCAGTCATTGTTGGCCGTCCTGCATGACAAATTGCCTCATTGCAAAAAATTAGCTGTAAGCATTACGTTAGAGTTTCGGGCAAAGGTTAAGGACCTACTTAGTAGAATTTAAAAATTTAAAATCGAATTGACATTCGTACAATAGTTCGAACCGATTGGACAATTTTTCCTCCAAAAAACTATTATAGTTGCAAGATTAAGAGAATGGACTACAAGGGAAAAAAATAGAGGCATTGTAGTCCATTAATTGAAATTCATTTCCAGTGTTGCGACCTTATTGATCTAGTCTCGTCCTAGATTGTACACGAGTTAACTTTCGCACATTAGGCAGCACATAGGCAGCACATCCTTGTTTCATATCGAAGCAAACAACCGACGGCATTGATAAGAGATTGTAGACTATTTTTTGGGGTAGTTACGAAACAGCTATAAATTTATTGTGCTTATACTAATTCAATCTTAAATTATTTTTTTGCCAATTAAATTATAAACTTTTTTGCAATTATGCCAATTCGGTCCACTATGTTGGCCGGTGTTGACATGGCAGATTCTGTTAGCAACATAGACAAAATTTAATATATTTAATATTTCTTTTAGTTTTTATTTTTTTTCCTTCCTAATCTTACTTGTGGTGGCAAGAGTCATCAAAGCTTTATCAACCACGGGTGAGGGCTCAAGCCCTCGCCGGCCACGCCTCGAGAGGGTTTGCGAGGCGTGGCCGTAGGTAAAGGCAACCATGGCCTCACCAATCGCGGTGAGGCGGCCTCGCCCAAGTCTCGCGCGAAGCCCTCACTTGCTCACAGTAGGGTTATGAAGAAAAAAAAGAGAAAAAAAGTATAATATTAAAAATTTTCCTTCTCAATGCCGTGACACCCCATTAGCGCCTCCCAATAAAGTAGATCGAATGGGTAAAATCGCAAATGGTTTAAGACTTAATTAAAAGAAAAAATTAGAATTGAAATTAGCACAACGCAATAGTTTTAGGATTTTTTGGTAAGTTTTTCCCTGGCTTGATTAGAAGAAAATTGGACCATGCTGAAAATCAACTGAAAGATGGACTAATTTTAGATCTATGACGGGCAAATGGCCATCTAGGGTTTAGCCTTTATTCACTTGGCAATAAGGAAAAGAAATAATAGATATCTTACACGACCATTTTAAACGACGAAAGCCAAACTCTATATAATTTGTTCATGGACGTATGTGTTTTCGTCACTTAGATGCTGGTTCAATCCTATTGCTTCCCGACCGCATTACTACGAGGTTTCTCTTTAGGGTTTGGTCAACCAACCTCGCACATATAGCCGTCTTCAAACAAAAGGGTTATTATTCTCTGACTTAAATTAATTAATGGTCGGAACATTCACATTAATATAAACCCTAAACATTCCCCACTCATGGAAAAAAGAAAGAAGAAAAAGTTGGAGAAGGAGCAAATATTTCCCACCCGTCGAATACCTTATCCTCCATATTCTCAGATCTCCAAGATCTGTACGTATCGCAGCTTTTTCAATTAACAAGTCATACGCCAAAAGACAGAATATTTATCTATCGCCAAAAGATCAAATTGATCAAATCTGATAATGTCTGTTTAATCTAATGGATCACGCTGATGGGATGGGAACCATCATAGCCATCATCATTGGCAATCTCAGGAAAAGAGCTTGCTTTCAGCGTTCAAAGGGCAGGGCATCCATTTGAAAAATGGAATATTTTCTTTTAAGTCTAATTGGATTTGGAAAAATCGATTAGATTAAGAGTGAGGGAGAGATCTAATTAAGTATGTGATCCTGATCTTAGACCGTCCTTGTATTCATTGAATTTGTGCTGCTCTAGCTGATTAAAGTTTCTCTTCAGAAGATCTAAATCCTAGGACAGTCCTCCTGGATTCGAGCCGTGTTGTGTGTGCATCCGTTGAGCCGGGCATTGCATTTGCCGATGCTTGGTGCGGCAAAAAAAATGTAGGTGATTTTCTTTATCGGGGTGATCGAGGCGCACCCTTTTATCTTTTGTTTTGGGTCATAAAAAAATTGTCTGACTCCGATTTGAACAAGAGCATCCTTCGTGTGACTGTGGCGGGTTTTCGCCGGTCTATTCAATCTCTTGTATGTACTCCTAATTCATTCATGTGCAATTTTGACTAGTGCAACAATCAATATTGATGTCCACGTTATAGTAAGGAGCTACCCAGTTCCTACCTGATTTGGAGCTAATCTCTCTCTCATAAAAAAAAAAACTGCAATTATAAGTAAAAATATAAGTTCGAATACATGCGTTGAAAAATTAGGGTTAGCTCAATTTCATCTAGATATGGAGGCCACGTCCATAAGTAAAGATACAAGTTTTAGTATTGTTCATTAAACCGCATATACTATATGGGATCTTTTCTAGAGTATTTAGATTATGATGTTATAGTAAGGAGCACAAATTCATGATACTCAACAAGTCTATTATGGCATTTAGTGTTTGGATATTGCCTCATTGGAATTTCTTGGGTGAAATTGTCCGAAAAGTCCTAAATCTATTATACTATTGCCAATTCAGTTATAAACTTTTTAATTTTGCCAATTGAGTCCTAAACCTTTTTACGTATTGGCATTTGAATCCATTCGGCCACTTGTGGCCGGAAACTGCCGACGTGAACACCGGCCCTCTACTTGGTACGATCGACGTTGATATGGATAAATTTTATTAAAATCTTAATATTTTTCTGAATAGTTTATTTATTTGTTCTCTTTTCTTTTCTTTTTCTTTATTTTCTTTCCTCCTTATAGTGGCCGGCAAGAATCGTAACACCCTCGCCATGCCTTGCCCAAGCCCAAGTCGGCGAGGGCCCGACGACCCTCACTAGCCACTATAAGAAAACACATAAAAAGAAAAGAAAAAAAAAAGAAAAAATAATAAAAATATTCAGAAAATATTAAAATACCATCGAAATTTGTCCACGTCAAGCTACACCGGTAAAAGCCTGTCCCAAAAAAAAAAAAAAAAAAAACTGAACTAGGAAAAGTGCAATAGGTAACTAATGATGACGCTTCCAATAACCAGTTTGGTAACTTTAACGAACTTAGATGATGCTTTCGAGTAAGGTTATACGTTAATCCTACGCACATGCCCATTTTATCATAAACACACAGAAGCACACGGGCGAATGGATTGGATTGGACAGAAATAGACAGCAACTCCTGGCACATCAAGAACATCCAAAACGTGAGGAATGGCGAAAAACACTGAGTTGCAAATTGTTTTAACAGAGGCTTTTTCGTGGGTTACATCTGTTGGACAGGAAGTGAAAGCTACAACTGTTGAAATGTGTGGGAAACAGTCTGTTTTTGCTTCTTTCCCACGTCTTTCCTGAGAACGATTTGATGGATTCTGGAACAACTGAAAATTGTCGCTTTTTCCCTCAGGGGAGCGAAACGACAATTTGTCATAATACTCCTACTTTAAAAATTAAATTTTTTAATATGATTTTTTGCTCTAAAAATTACTTTTCTGAATGAATTTCTGTTTCAGAAAGTAACTGTACCGTAAAAATTTTGTTTCAGAAGTGTTTTGATGAGACTCGAGAGTCCAACTCGTGGGATGGAGGCAGACATTTTATTTCTCGAAGCTCGAGGCAAATCGAAATCGGAAGAGCGGGATTTTCAGTGGGGGGCAAGAATTTTTGCAACAGTGTCTTCAGGTTCAGGTTCAGGTTCAGGTTCAGGCTTTTCTTGATGATGTCTGAAGCATTGACGAATTGGAGAGGGACAGCGTTGGACGTGACTCTCACAGAAACTGGCAGAGATCAAAGGCCCCCGACAGATCCAGAGAGCAGTCCACAGGCAAAGATGAGGAAGGACCATCTTGCTCATTTTCTTTTCCTTTTTCTTTTCTTTCATAAAATTTTAATTATAGATAAGAATCAAGTTATCCAAAAAAAAAAACACACCGCTGAATAGGGTTTCCTCGTTATGTAAATATCTATGGCCTAGTACCCAAAAAAAAAAAAATATCAAATTTAGCTCCAATTTTTGTTATATCATATACTGTTTTTGCACTTATAAAAAAAATTTCAACTTTAGATTTAGTTCCAATTATTTCCTAGTTTTCTTTTTGTCCCATTAAAAGGTCACAAACTTTTACTTGAATTCCAAACTTGTCCACGTTAATCCTCTATCAAAAGTTTCTCTTGATAACCAAGAAACGGAAAACTCCATAGCGCAAACTGTTCGAGCGTCCCAAGGCGTGTGTCTCGAGCACGAGCGGAGGCTCCGACCCCGATAGATAGAATACTCTTGAGCGTCGAGATTGAAGACGATTGCAAAATCGAAGATTCCCGAGCGAGATGGAAGGGAGACGGAGTAAGAGCAATCGAAGAAAGCCAACTACCCAAATTTCAGATCCAATAAGACGAGATTTGCTCTATGGAAATTCATCTCCAAAGGACATCTTCTTGGATATGAAAATTGGGAAATTAACTAGAACAATGACTTGCAAATGCTACATCACTTAGGACGATTTTGGATGGAGGATTAACGGAAGCAAATATGAGAAGTAAGAGTTTGGAATTTTTTACGAGACAAAACAAGTTTAGAGTAAAACTGGGATTGGACCCGAAGTTGATGATCCTTTACGAGACAAAAAAAAGTTAGAGTAGAATTGGGATTGAAACAAAAGTTGTGAGGTTTCTAAGAGACGACAAAAAGTTTTTTGATAGCGTTGAGACTAGAACTCAATTTGAGGGTTTTTTAGGGCATTAGGCGAAATATCTATGTCATATTTTCACTTTCTATATTTTGACTTGATGATTTCAGTAGTGGGTTTGTGTGCAAGAAAGAAAACGATGCAAGACAAGAAACACCATGACAATTAAGTCTTATGTGGATCAATAGCATTCCAAACCTCAAATAAATAAAGAAAAAAAGCCTCCCTTCGTAAAGATCTTCTTCTTTCACTTGAAGGTTAGATAAAACCCTAGTTCTGTTCTTGCCGGAAATGACATGTCCCTGTTTGTTATTTTGGCTTCTCGTTCAGCCAATTCTTGCATGCTTACTAGTAGCATATGACAGAGCATATCATGCGAATTAGCCAAGAAAATGTGTAAGAGAAGCATGCACGTAATAAAGCTGCAACCTTTTGCGCCCACTGGGGAGAGAGAGAGAGAGAGAGAGACAGACATCAAATATTATATTCTATTCTCGTTTTATTTAGGGTTCTTAAAATTGGGTATTTAAAGACTGAAAACTCTTGCATGGAATTATGAGATAGAGTGAGGCAAAGAACTGGTGACGACTGTGCAGATTTGGACTTTCATGAACCTTTCTTTTTCCTTTTTGCCTCTAGAATTTCATAACTTTGGAAGTCAGTGTTCTTTTGCTCCTCCACAAAGCTACTACCCAGAGTCACTGAGAACATAAATCAAATAAAGACATGAAGCAGACCCTTTTGCAATACAACCAGGTAAAATTTCTAGCAATCCTCACAAAAACTTTCAAGCAATCTTTTTCAAAGGGTCTTCTCTACAATAACAAATTTTCACACTTTCGAAACCTGCTTTTTCCCCCTTTCATGTGAAAGACGCGCAGCCGAAATGAAAAGCCGCAAGAACATCATGCTGGGAATATGCTTAAGTTACAAGAGTTGAAGTTGAAGATTTGTGCTTTATGACTGCTCAAAGATCTAATGAGAAAGTGATTATAAATCACAGTGGTCCTCAAGAACAACGCGCAGAAAGAGAGGTGAGAATACTGGCATGTATGACTAAAAGAGGCTTGTAAGTTTATGGATAAGCGTTAAAGAATATATAAACAATGATACAGACAACAGCAATTCTGCAGGCACATGCTTTGGAACAGCTAGCAATGATAATATAAGCAATTAAAACACATACAGCTGCACTACAGGACTCTCTCTTGAGCTGGTTTTGTAGCTAGGTTTAACAGGGATTGACACATTAATACGAGTTAACCCCCATGAAACTTATTGCTTGTATAATGAGCAGTATGTTAAAATGGTCTAGAAGCTACAGCTACTACAAGACTCCACATATATATAATAGAAATTGAACAGAGACCTCAATTTTATAAAATCCATAACCAAGTAGGTATGCACATGGTTGCTGGATATCACCTTCCTCATTAGGGCTGGTCCTATTGAGTTCTCAAATGTTGCCGCCTCCTCCATTGAAGTCCCCTCCAAAGTTGTCATTCCATGGAAGAGGAGGATAAGGAAGCGGATAAGGAGGAGGAAGAGGAGCTTGATAAAATGCCCCTCCTCCTTCATTGCCTATTGGCCTCCCGGCACCACCGAACTCGAGTGGCGCCACCCTTTGGCGTAGCGTAACGGGTTGCACTGGATTATTGCTCTCGGGAATGGCTGCTGAGGATGGAATCCCGTTGCAGGCGTATCGGATGAGATCGGAATTGGCCGTGTCAAGCTCCTTCTGGAGCCTTTGGACCTGCCTCTGGAGGAAGGAGATGGCGCCAACGCAGCCATAGACCGGGTCGCGGACCCTCGCCTCGGCCTCATAAGCTAGCGAGTTCACCGCGTCCTCTCTCTGGTGTGGGGGAGCTCGTTTAGCAGCTTGGTCACATTGCTCGCACCAAAGATCTTGTGGACGTTGGCGAACTTCTGAGGCTCCTCTGGTGGGAAGTAAGGCGAAAAAATGCAACCCGGCATGCACTTCCTCCTCAGGAATTTGCAGGCAGCACAGGGGGAGTTGTAGGAGCTGGATGATGACATGTCTCTACAATCCAATGATTCTTGTGAGCACACTTTTTTTCCTCAGTTTCAAGAACCATCGTATGTAGTTTGAATGCAACATATATTGCTTAGCTTCCAATTAGCTAGTGCCTCTTTTTTCTTTGAATCCATTCGCCTGGCTTGACTCCATCGTTTTGTTTACTTTAATAGGGAGAGATGACATGAGAAAGCCCGTGCTCTAGGGTTACAGAGGATGGCTGATGAGTGAAACATATAAGTGCAAGTAATTAAAAGAGAGACCCTGAATAATTTTAGTCCATCCTGGTTCCTAGAGATTTGAAGTGAATCAACCTCAAGCTTCATTTCCAAGTGTACCCTTTTCAAGAAAAGCAGTAAGTTCATGCCAGCCCAGAATTTCTCGTGTCTGAACATTCCATATTGGCTTTCCTCTCTTGCTCTTGACAAGAACTAGGATATCTTCGTTTCTTATCTTGTTTTTTGTTTTTTGGCTTTTGTTGTTTCCAATTTACTATCCAGCAGGTCTCTCTCTCTCTCTCTCTCTCTCTCTCTCTCTCTCTCTCTCTCAGATCAGAAGAACTATTTGTGTGCAAATGCTATTCATCACTTAGCTAGAGAAATGAATCTTTCTCAAGTTAGTTAAAGAATCTGACCAAAAAAAAGAAGAAGAAAATGGAGTTAGCTAAATAAAGTGTTGTTTCGACATCTTCCCACAACATAACAGTTCAGCAAAGTTTTTCAGCATCTAATCATGGTAAATCCCTGATTAAGAAACTCCAAGCATTTGTCCGAACACCTAGCTATTTTTAGTCTTTTTCATGCTTCAGAGTCTCCCAGAAACTTCAACCTTTGCCGGTGAGGAGTAGCCATACCTCATGATCTTTACCTGCCTCATAGCTAGTTCAAGGTCTATTTGATCAAAAGAAATTAGGAAAAAAGGAACAGTACCTTTTGCCTTGTAGGGATCTCTCTCAGGAGATTTTTCCTTGTTCCAAGATAAAAAGGTGGCCTTAGAAAACGATGGGAGAGAGGATGGAAATTTGTTGCAGAGAGAGACAGAGAGACTCTAATGCTGAGAGAGCAAATTCTTATGGTGAAACCCTAATTGGGCAGCAGTGGAGAAGAAGGCAAATAGTTCATGCCAATTCATCAATCACACCTCAGAAAAGCAGAGAGCGAGAGAGAGAGAGAGAGAGAGAGAGCATTTTAGTGGATGGGGAAGGAATTGGAAGCCAAAAAAGACAAAGGGTAATAATAAATGAGAGGGGTACAGACCCTAGAGCAAAAAAGAGTGACTATAACTCTCCCTCTCATAATAATATCGGCAATGTGTGTCTGTGGGGGATGACCTTCCATTTCGTGATTCGCCCCCCACCCCCCTCTCATCCTCGTGCGTTCAGACAGTATATGGATCCCCACATGCAAGGGTTGGAGGGAATATATCTATCTTAGGGAGATGTTAAGCCTCACAAAATTCATTATAGAACCATGACTTGTCACAAGTAGTATTCCCTTGAGCAGTGCTTGTTCTTCTGGAAATCATGGCTGTCAACCTAGTCAAATCAAATTGATGTAGCATACCGTTATATTTAATCGTTTTCAATTAGTTAGATGAAACCCATTGTCAAACTTCTTCTTCTTCTCTAACGAGATATCCAAAGAGGCCAAACAAAAACGTATATTGTGCACAGAGTATAATTCTTGTCCAAGTACCATTGCAGAAGTTTTGTACTGGGGAGATCACCCAGAGGATAATTCGAATCCATTAACGTTAGTGGGACTCAATTTCAGTAACATAAACTTAAATTACGAATGATGGGTCAATTGCATGCGTAAGTTGTTGCAATAGCATGAAACGACTTTGTTTCACTAACCGGTCACACGTACAAGTTAATGGTCTGGTGGTGCGGCAACTTTGATGTTAGTATGTTAATTTGATCTCTAACGGCCCAAAAAGAAAAGAATGAATTCCACAGGCATCTGTATGTTGATAAAACACCCAATAACTCATAAATTCTTACTTTTGAATGCATCTGTTTTTTTTTTCCTTTCCTTGCATGGCGATGTTTTCGTCAATTGTGGATGAAATACTTACGGGATAAAGAGATTCCATGGTCTGAATTCTTTCAAACAGAAGAAGAAAAGAAAGAGAAATGCTTTTCGACAACCTGTTAAGAACGGTACAATCTCAACCGTAGATTCACATACCATCACTGTGTGTTTTGCATAAAATACTCATTAATTGAGAGATCACGTGTTCGAAATAATAACGATCTGTCACATTATAAGGCTAACGGTTTCCAAAAATATATATATATTCTTATGGTATGGGTCGGTAGTATCCATTTTCATCACTTCTCTCGTGGCAATAAAAATCTGATTTAGTCTCAACTGTTTTTAGCATAATGTTAATTTTAATGTGGCAGACATAATATGATAGAAATGTTAAGACTACATTTAGTAGGAAACTCATTTGAAGGCCCTTTCAGTTTGACATACTCCATTTTACTTTTTCGTTTAAAAAAAAATACGATCATAAACTGGGACGATTTTGAAAAAAAATTATAATAATATCATATGATCTTAAAAAGTTGATATATGGTTAAATTTTTTAACATCGTGTACTCATACTTTATTAAGTATTTACAAGTGTCTTTACGGTATTAGTCGAATTAACTCAATAAGAAGATAAAATTTCCCGATACACTACAAAAATGAAAGAATTAATCATCTTAATTTTTCAACCAAAAAAAAAAATCATCTTAATTAAGTTGCCTATTTCAAAAATGAATTCTTGTAAAGTGAATTAGGCATAACAAGAGTCCAAAGGGCTTTCTTTTGACCTTTTCTTTTTCTTAAATTATTCAGACTTGTTTGCCAACAAATACCCACCATTCAATTCAGCAAACTTGTTCTGCACATATCAGTTGCATTTTATCCAGATTACACGGTAAGGTGATCCATCAATCCGACACTCATTTTTCGAACTAGGGGCAGCTTTCTAGCTTCTTCTTTCTTTCTTTCTCCCTCTCCTTTTCAACACTTTAAGCAGTGTTCTTGAAATGCAATGACCCCATTCAAAATAGTCAAAAAGGGGTGAACAATGACCAATGAACAATGAACATGAACAATAATAGAAAAATCATTGAGGACTCCGAATCGATATCCCCCTGTGAATGCAAGTGGCACGCCCTCAGAACTGCAAGATCGTGAGCCTACTACGCTCACTGCGCTTTCCTATTGCCCTTTTTCACTGTCTCTTGGGATGAAACACGCGCAATTTTTCCCTTCATCGGTCGATCCGCTAGGGCTTCTAAAACATCACTACTAGGCCCCCTTTACATATGCGTTTATTCTAGTATTCTAGGATGTGTTAAAGGGGCAAGAAAGAGGGAAGGGAAACATCTGGTTCTTGCAGCTTCTTGCTTGAATCATTTTGACTTTTTTGGTTGTCCATTTATGTCTGCGACAAAGGGTCATTGTCCGAGATTGGAAGTTTGTGAAGCCGCAGTTTGCTTAACAGACCTGTAGAGACTAATGACTTGATATGCAAGTTTTTCTTCCTTGTAGCTTATTCTTCTTATCATGATTATTCTCGGAAGCAATACTAAAGCATTGGATAATAGGGAGAAACCTCAATATTCAGACGCTAACCATTATAAATATCCTATCATCGCAGTACAAATAAGATTCGGGTAATATGAGACCATTTTGCCATATTCAAAATTGGCGATATCATGACCTTTTTCATCAACCATATGAGAGAACAAAATATATTAATCAACAAGCGCAATCTTCCACATTTTGAGAAATGACATGCTTTATTTGCAAACCCTAACCAAAATAATAGGGCCGCTGCATACTTCTTGAATTAATTGACTATGTTTGCTATATCATTAACAGAATATCCACATACATAATGTTGTCCTAAAAATTGACAGGTAATTAAGACTTTGAAAGAATCGAATACGCTACGTGTAGCGTACGCATACGTATGTATGAATAGGGATGTTGTATTGACAACTAAATTCTTTGAATCCTCTGATCATGCGATTGAGGAATGCTTCACTTTGTCCGGTGAGTTTCGTGCCCTCTTCCGCTACTATTCCCAGGTGAATCTATGTATGGTGAAATCAGAAGGTGGGATCATATAATGTGAAGGTACCATCACGGGTTCATCCAAAGATATTGCTCGATGATGGATGATGAAGGCGACAACAGGATTCTACTGACATGCGTACAAGTGGCAGAGAATTTTTTATAGAATACTAAAAGGACCCCCCATGCTATTGCTTGTGTATATGTAGGCTATGATGGTTTTGAACTGGAAGGGGGCATTTTGGTAAAGTTGTGCCTATTATATAGCAGCTCTCAC